>OX940909.1:845000-2090000 GCA_954871355.1 Cabera pusaria | reverse complement strand
GTTAATAATGGCAAATAATACTTTTTAATATTCATTTTGGAATACATCTAGTCCGTATTATAAAAGTATTTGGAATTATTGTAATAAAATAGACAATTAATTATCGTGTGTGTCAGATGCTTTAATTGCACAGGGCCATTTTGGACATTGTCCTTTGATACCTCGATGACATCATTATGACTAGTGAATATTTTCACTAGCGCGGCATTTAAAGTAAATTTTTTAGGGTTCCGAACCCAAAGGGTACCAAATGAACACTTTCTGAGACTTTGTTGTCCGTCCGTCCGTCCATCCGTCCATCTGTGTGTCTTTATGTGCGCACTTTACAGATCTGTATCTTCTTAACCGTAATAGGTACATACTTGAAGTATATATCCGTCAGTGTATAACGGCCCAGACACGAAATTTTATGGATACATGTTATTTAATTAAAACTTGTTTTGCACTAAAAAGGGTAAAATAAATGATTTTTCAAAAAAATAAAACCGACTTCATAACCACAAACAGGCACTCAAAAGCGAAAAATAAATTACTTAATATAATTTTTATAAGCGCTACCCACTTATCTGTTTGAAGTCGGTGCCAGCCAAGTCTAATAGTCTAATAGGTAGTAGATAGATACTACCTACATGTATCTACCTACTTACTACTACTACATACATAGTATCTATCTACTATCCAATAGACTTGGCTGGCACCGACTTCAAATAGATAAGTGGGTAGCGCTTATAATAATTATATTAAGTAAATTATTTTTCGATTTTGAGTGCCTGTTTGTGGTTATGAAGTCGGTTTTATTTTTTTTGAAAAATAATTTGTTTCATCAAAAAATTGTAATTTTGAGGTCAAATATAAAATATTTGTATAGTAGAGTCAATTTATAGATCACACACTTCATCAAAATTCAACAACGTGACCTTGTAATGAAGGGCACATAAAATTATTAATTCTTTCAAAGTCAGAACTGCATAATTACTTAACATTTTTCAGTAACGAATACATATTTATTCTAATAATTACAAAAGAAAGCGTTTTTACGATTAATTTGACTAATAATTCATTTTAAACATAATAAACAATTATTTTTGTAAAAAACTAAACGTCAGTACAAGGTTACGTCAGTGAACACTTTTTCTTTATAATCGTTAGGGATGCTACCCAAAAAATCAAAAGATTGATTAGTAGATAGGTTGAATCGAATGCAAATGATTACTTGTGAAGGATGTTGAACTATAAAAATAACTACACTGTGATTGTAATTAACACACAATATTGTTCTTTGACAAAAAAAAACAAAAATAATTGAATAGGAAGGAACTAAAATCAATAATAATTTGGGTTAAAAATCTAAACTACTAAACGTTAGATTCATAGGTACATTTGAGTATGTTTTTTTTATTTTATTGGGCCATTATCTATGGAGCTACATTCTTATCCATAAATACATATAAAATCGTTTAAACATGTACAATTTCCGATTTGTATAATTTGTATTAAAGTGTCTTATCAATTTCATATTAACGCAAAACAAACAAGTAAATAACACTGAATAATGTAAATACTAATTGTATTTCTCATTTAGAGGTGCCGGAAAATTGGTTATTTCGAATAACATCAAGCAAACATAATACTTGTTTGTGTTCATTGTGTTGATGCGTATCGATTAATCAATTGAATCGATGTTTTTAAGCAAGTCACCTTACTATGAAGCTAAGACTGACATATGTCAAATGGGATGTATTAAATTGACCCTACTATAGTATTTAATATTGATTTGTAGAAATCAGACAGATTTCACCAAAGTCGGATAAGGTTACTCTACAGTAAATCGTTATTTGCTCAAAGAACATCTATAAATTTTTTGACGTTCCCAATGAGTTACTCTAGAGTAACTCTTACGCTGGATTGCACCATCTTACTTTAACTATAACTCAAACTCCATAAAAAAACACCGGTTATGGTTACAGTTACGGTTAAAGTAAGATGGTGCATTATTCGAGTTTGGTCAAATCTTTATGTACTTAATGCCATTAATTTTTGACATATTTCGTTTTCGCTAAAAATCATTAAAAATGTAATAAAAACAAGATAAGCTTTGACACTTTTAATAGAGGTTGGCATCAAAAGCTAAAGAAAAAAAAATTAAATCAGCTCATTAGCAGCTAGTCCTGGATAATCATTGTGATATTTTTAATATTACTAAACAAATATAACATTATTTGGGTTAATTTTTTATAATACGAACTCAATTTTATTCCATCTTAGACAAGACGGAAAAATAACTGATCGTAAACATTACCAAGCAACTACAAAAATACACAAATCAAAACTGCAAAACAACAATAAAAAACAGTGATAAAAACAAAGAAATTCATGTCAACATTTACGTCTTCAGCGTTCATAAATAAAGCTAATAAAATTTTAATTTCACAAATAAGCTAGTCTCGTTTCATTACAGGGTTGTCCATCAAGAGCGGAATACAATAAACATTGAGCGTCTGGCAATAAAGAGGGAGAATCGAGAGGCGAACAATTTCGCAAAATCGACACACCTACCCGCGGGGACTGGGGATGGTGATATGCGATGATAGCCAGTTATTTTATTACGTAACATTTGATATTTTGAACGTATTTATATGCTTAAACCTTTATTGTCTGAAATCCAGCGCGTATTAAGTTTTGTTGTATATTTATATTGTGTATTGATCTTCGCCAAAATGTTGAAGTACTCGATATGTGTGAATGTTACTATTAATATAAACATAATGATACTCCAAAAAACCATTGGAACTTGAACTGTATTTCTTTAATAATAATATATATTATATTTTAGACTTTATTTTATAATTCTCACAAAACCGCATAAATTTCGCGTGAGATTTCAGTGTTTAAAATAAATATTCACCCCTGGCATTCGACAAACAAAGAACCCACTTGAAATAAGACATAAACCAAGCCTCACTAGAAATCTTCACCATTTCATCTTTATGCGTCAAATTCGGTAAATTTACCACGGCTCGAGAATTCCAGCGAGAAATATTTCACGAAAATTCTTGGCAAAAATAAAGTATATTTTAGAAAGTTTCAGAAAAAAACGGGAACGATTCTCTCTCGCATAACCTCGTCCCTAACCCGTTTACAACCAGTAATATGATGAGATCCTCAAGACGATTCCCTTGGCATGCTATATCCGTTGCCCGCTCAAATAGCCCTACAACCTAAATATTACAGCGACACCGAGCAATCTACTCGTCACATTAAGGTTTTAAGTGTTATTGTTCAGCCGGGAGAGATCCTAGTACAAGAATTTGATGGAATGAAAAATTGTAATCTGATTTTGGAGAAACGCTTTTATATATTTTTTACTTTGATACAAAAATTAGATTTGTAATGTTATTTTGCGTGTAATAGGTTGTGTTTTAGATTAAACTGTGGTACTTAGACGGTTGCTTTTCAAGGCGCACAAATTCATTTATTTTACGTGAAAATAATTAAGTTGTTGTAACAAGTTCTTTGTAAGTGGTTATTTTATATTTATATTTTATATATAAATATAATTATATATTTTATTCATTCGAATATTTTTATATTTTATTCATAATTTTTATTTAGTTTTTATCTCTCGTATTAGTTTTAATTCCCTACGACATTTATATTATCAACACCAATATTATAAATGCGAAAGTCAGTTTGTTTATTTGTTTGTTTGTTTGGGACTTCTTCACGGTCAAACGGCTTGACCGATTTGGCTGAAATTTTGCACAAAGATAGTAGTACATAGGGCATAATAGGATATAGGATATTTATTTTTGGCTATCGAGTCAGGGGGTCCAGATATATTTAATTGAATTTTGTAAATATAAGACTTCTTCTCGAATAAACGGCTTGACCGATTTGCCTGAAATTTTGTGTGAATACATGTCATAGGGCAGAATAGGATAAAGGATATTTTTTTTCTGGCTGTCGAGTCAGGGGGTCCAGATATTTTAAATTGAATTTTGTAAATATACGACCTCTTCTTGAATAAACGGCTTGACTGATTCGCCTGATATGTTGTATAAAGGCAGTTCATAGGGCAGAATAGGATATAGAATACTTTTTTTCTGGCTGTCGAGTCAGGGGGTCCAAATATTTTTAATTGAATTTTGTTAATATAAGACATCTTCTCGAATAAACGGCTTGACCGATTTGCCTGACATGTTGTATAAAGACAGTTCATAGGGCAGAATAGGATATAGAAAACTTTTTTTCTGGCTATCAAGTCAGGGGTCCAAATATTTTTAATTGAATTTTGTAAATATAAGACAACTTCTCGTATAAACGGCTTGACCGATTTGCCTGACATGTTGTATAAAGACAGTTCATAGGGCAGAATAGGATATAGGATACTTTTTTTTGGCTATCGAGTCTAGGTGTCTATCTTATCTTTTATTGAATTTTGGGTATGTGTGGCCACTTATCAGCTAAACGGCTTGACCGATACGGCTGAAATTTTCTACATATACAGCTCATATGGCATAGAAGCACATAGGATACTTTTTTTCTGGCAGTCGAGTCCAGGTGTCCAGATATTTTTTATTGAACTTTGTAAATGTGTGGCCTCCTCTCAGTCAAACGGGTCAACCATTTCAGCTGAAATTATGACATGTCAATAAGACATAGGATACTTTTTTTTGGCTGGCAATTTCGGGTGTCCATCATTTTTCTATGGAATAATGTGTGGCCTCTTAGCGGCAATCGTTTTGACGGATTCAGCTCAAATTTTGTACAAATACAGTTAATAGGGCATAGAACGAAAAAAGGATATTTTTTTTAACAGTTGAGTTTGGATAACAATTTTTTTTAATTGAATTTTTAAACGTGTGACCTCTTCCCGGTTAAACGAGTTGACCGATTGAGCTAAAATTGTACAGAGACAGTCAATAAGACATAGACCAAGAGTAGAGTCTATTATCCGAGCACATTAGTTACATTTTGTACAATCGAGTCTGGTTGTCCATTTTTTATTCTTGAATTTTGTAAATTTGTGGCCTCTTTTCGGCCAAAAGGCTTGACCGATTCACATGACATTTTGTACAAAGACATTTAATAGGGCATAAAAGGGCAAAGAATACTATTTTTTCGGCAGTTAAGTGAGGGTGCCTATATTTTTTGTTAACTTTACATAGAGTTAACATAATCATAAAAGTTTGACCTTAGGTTCGTCTATAATGACTTAATAAGTGTCTTGATTAGGCCATAAAACTAACAGGATCATTAGAAGTCATCAAAATTTACGCAATGGCTTTGCTTGCCCAACGTGTTTATCTGCTTTGTGGGAAGTATTTCAAAAACTTTCGTGTTTTAACAGCTTTAGGGTAATCGGTGCTGACTTAGTAGGTCATAAAACCTGTCAGGGTCATTAAAACACGTAAAATTTTTTCACGCTCACTTCGCTCGCGTAGTTAAAGCACTCTCTGCGCTCGCGCAAGCATTTGTTTTACCTACTTTGAAGGTAATATTTCAGAAACTTTTGTATTTTAAAAGCCACATGCATCAAAACGAGTCATAAATTAAAACAGTACAACCTTCAATAATCAAATTCAAAAATTCAAAAAACATTCAAAAATCATTTATTCACTTCAGATACGGCTACAATAAAAAGATGTTCATAATTATGTAGTATGGGTTCAGCATATCTTGCCTATTTGGCATGTAAATGATGTACCTAATGTACTCGATGGTACTCACAGGTCCGATGAGTATAATGGCAACTAAAATGTTTTATAAAGTAGGCACGCCACATACTACTTACTTCACATTATCGTAACTTACAATTACATAATATACTTAACTTAAAATTATACGTGTCATATACCTAATATGTATCTATTCTTACCTATTAATTGTAAAAACATCTATTAATCATAATGATTATTAACTTTAAAATAAGTGGATATCACGTTTAACCTCAGTGTCATCGGTGTTGACTTGGTAGGTCATAAAAACTGTCAGGGTCATAAAAAGTCGCGCTTGCTTCGCTCGCGGTGTGATAGCGCTCGCTACGCTCGCGCAAGCATTTATTTTATCAACTTTGAAGGTTATATTTCAGCAACTTTCGTATAATAATAACCACATGCATCAAAACGAGTCATAAATTAAAACAGTACAACCTTCAATAATCATAATGATTATTTACCTTAAAATAAGTGGTAAATGGTAAATGTTTCAGGAACTTTTGTGTTGAGTCAAACATTTAAGCAGCACAACTTCGTATACCTAACCAAAATGATTAATGACTTTAACAATAGAGGATATTGAGTTCGACTTTAGGGTCATCTATGGTGACTTGGCTTAAGAGATCATCGATCTTGACCTCAAAGGTCATAAAGGCTCAAATAACGCGGGCGAAGCCGCGGGTAACAGCAAGTATATGTATAAATGGTTAAATTGGGGAAAAAACTGTCCAAAGGATTCTTGTAGTAAATAATCTTAGTTTAGGAATTTGGAAAGCAGCAACATCGAAAAAGAAAACATGGTGTTTGTCAGATTTACAATATCAGAAACTTGCGCTCATTTTGGCAGCCATCTGTTGACTTTAGGAATTAATGTACATTCTGTTTTTTAAAGATATCGCTTTATTTAAACCTACTTTTTATGGAGTTTTATAGTATACTAGCAGCCCGCCCCGGCTTTGCACGGGTAGAACATATATGCCTACAAAATTTGCATCAGTTTGTTGCATCGAATATAAAATATGAACATATTTAACAATCATCGTCATATTTCATCCAATTTACACAAAACCTTAACGAATTATGCACCTACACCTTCCTCATAAACACTCTGGCTATTGGTGAAAACCGTATGATAATCCGTTCAGTAGCTATTGAGATTATTGCGAACAGACAGACAGACGCAGTGATGGACATTGTTTTATAATACTTACGTAGTGATATTGGACGGCCCTTTGGCATAAAGGATAGTTATCCTGATTCTGACCCGACGGTCGTTGGTTCTAATCCTAGCTATATACCTACCAATGAAAGTTTTATGTGCATTCATGAATCATGAGTTTTCGTACAGTACAGTCGTGGTAGTGGGATCATTAAATCTACCAAAAAGTAGCTTACCACCAAGGAGAACATCTGCCGCCGTAACCTTACGGCGTTCCCCGGCGCAAAATGTAGGGGTAATATACGTTTAACGTGTGTATCTGTGTGTCTGTCTGTAGCATCTTAGCACCTAACCGGATGAACCAATTTTGTTTTTAATATTGATAGATTTTTTTTGTTTGATAGATGTCTTCATCGAGAGTTTTCTTTTTTCTTTAGCTTTGATTCATAAAAATTCGTTCCATCGTTATAAAACTATGAGCTTTTTTCTAGTTAATTGCGCTATGAAATCATCTTTCATAGGTCTGATCAATTCTAAAATCTTCTTCTTCAACGATATTGTAAGAACATGGAAGCATTGACCTGATGCTGGGACATCTCCTGGATTCTACAGAATACTCAAATCCTCACCAACTTATAGCTCAGATTTTAAATGTTGTGTTTAGAGTCATTGGAATGCTTTTAATGAAAAGATTATACATAGATCAGTCGGGGTGGTTTAAAATATTGTATTATTATATATAGATGAATATTATTTTATACAATAGATCATATTATTATACTATATTGACTTCAAATTGATTGTGATCGGTGGGGATCTACAGCACAGCTAAGCTTATAATAATATTTTCGTAGTAACTATGACCTAATCTGTGGTTTCACTGCAAATATTTTATTAATTTTGCGATGCGTGTATGTGAAATTCGTGATATCTTCTAGAGTTTTCATTTGAATTATATATTGTAAGGGAAAATTTTAATCCATAATATGTGGCCAAGCTAAGTAACGTAATTATTTGGTAAGGATTAATACTATATACTTGAAAATAGCCTTGGAAGTTATGTAATATTTTTTAACAAAATTTTTAAGATTAAAATGGTTACTGTGAGTCAACCTTAAGAGATAGACATACGCTGTCGCGGACTTTTTTGTAGGTCTTATTAAGTTGTACAACTCTTGAATAGAAAATATTCTTCTATCTATTTTCAATTAAGCAGCGTTCGTAAGAAACGTGTTTTTTCGACCGTTTTTTTGCCGACTTAAGTTGCAAATTAGGTCTCCACGAATGTACCTTTGATTTAAACGGGATAATAAATAGCCTATTTTCATTCCAAAAGTTCACTCTATGTATTAGTGAAAGAATTTTTTAAATTGGTTTAGTAGTTTTTGAGCCAAATCAATACAAAAATACAAATGTTCTCTCTTAATAATATTAGTATAGATAAGCAAGAATTTAACAAATATCTCACCTGATGTTAAGTGAAGATGTGATGGACGATGTAGCACGCTTGCCTCGAAGATACCTGTTCACTCGCGTCTAAAGACCCCCGGGTTTACTTCGTCTGATTAAAAATGGGTACTCTATCAACATTTTCAGTGATTATTTGATATTTTTTCGCGAACAATCTAAAGGAAACTTTTAATTAACACACATTTTTAGAGTTTGTAACTGGTTTTTACGAAGTAGCTCGTTAGTTGTTTGGTTTTTAATTGAGTTTGGAATTCGTATGTTTAAACAATAATCCTGAAAATCTCACGTGAATTCAGATTGCGAGTAGAAGTTTTAGTTTTTGTTGGACACGGAGTTAAATTAAACACTTTTTTTGGTTACTTTTACATAAGTACTAGCTGATACCCGCGACTTCGTTCACGTACACCAACAATTTAGCAGCCTATGTTCATACTATAAATACAATACATACAATAAAGTATCTCCTTGTTAAATTTCAGTAAGATCGGATTGTCCGTTTAGACGTAATTAGGTAATAAACTGACAGAGTGACAGACGTTTTATAATATTAGTGAATATATAAATACCTCTTCGTTAACCGACTTTAAAGAAAGAAGGAGGTTCTTAATCTTTAATTTTTTATGTATGTTCCCCAATTACTCAAAGACCCCTGAAGCAATTTTGGGATTTTTTTTTATACTTATTAAGTGGTCCCATTTAAATTTCACAGCGATAATATCTTCTGGATCTCCAGAGATATGGAGGTAAACACCTCAAGTGCTGGGGCAGGTTCCCCGGGAGGCACGCACGGTTTGAGTCCCGTCGTACGGGGAAATTTTGGATTGTACTACATAACAATATAGTGTATGACAGTTCAGATAAACAGTGTTCTGCCAGCACACAGCCCTTGAGAGTTACAGTATTCTAGACCTAGCGCGTTCATCATCTTCAACCGCATCGTCGCTCACCACCAAGCGAAAAAACAAACGCAAGCCTATAAGACATACAAAATGCGTAAGTTTGCGAGGACCGATTGATGTTATGGATGTTTGTTATTCACGCAAAAACGGCTAAACTGGTTGTAAATATACGGTAGTTCATAACACACTATTGCACACAAAAATAGCTGAACTGGTTGTACATATATGGCAGTAGGTAGTAGAAATAGTAACCTACTATTTCACGCAAAAAAGGCTCAACTGGTTGTATATATACGGTAGTACATTACCTGGATTTACAAATAATATTTTTTGTCGCAGACCTAGCTGCAAGATTTGTATCTTCAGCTAGTATTGCAATAAAAACAATATAGGCCATAGTTTAAATAAACAATATTGTTTTAGTAAAGCAAACAAAGAAACTTTGAATATTAATATTTGTACAAAATAAAATTATTTGATATTATGTTTCTTTGAAGTGTTTCACACTTTATATATTTTTTTTGTAAATTGTTAA
This sequence comes from Cabera pusaria, assembly GCA_954871355.1. Taxonomy (NCBI): domain Eukaryota; kingdom Metazoa; phylum Arthropoda; class Insecta; order Lepidoptera; family Geometridae; genus Cabera; species Cabera pusaria. Next base: position 2,080,220 of record OX940909.1, on the reverse strand, counting down.
ACACAATCCAAAATTTCATCGTACCGACGGGACTTGAACCCGCAACCTCCGGAATAACATGTTCCGGTGCTTTGCCAATTAAGCCACGGTGCGAAGTATCGTTACGACGAAATTAGTGGATTGCATTTGTTAACCCAATTATGCATTGGTGGCGCCATCTATGACTACTTATTACGTAAGTTAAGTCCCGTCGGTACGATGAAATTTTGGATTGTGTTTAACAATTTACAAAAAAAAAAATTATTTGTGTTCTAAACAGGCAATCAGCGTCGAAATCCTATTCAATATTCCGCCGTTCACTTGAGCGGTTTTATGTAATAAATCAACAGAAATCGTTCGACTGGGCTTGCACTGTATACTTTCATGTCAGTTGCTAAGGTTCTGAATATTGATAAGCAATTGACAACTATTGACTAACTATGTTAACTTAAGAACTGTTTAGCTTCTCGTTCAGTTTCGTGTAAACTTTTACATTGAAAGAGTGCGTTTCATTTTTTATTATAACCGACCTCAAAAAGGAGGAGTTTCTTAAAGCGTCGAATTTTTTTTATGTATGTATATCACGGATTTCTCAAAAACGCCTGACCGATTAAGATTTTTTTTTTGTTTGGAAAAGTATTATATTTCCTAGGTGAACCCATTTAAATTTCATTGAGATTTGTTTCAGTATCTCCAGAGATATGGTGATAAACACTTAAAACTTGCTACTGAAAATAACCAACGCGGCATTTTAAGTCGGTTCTTACAGTTTTTTAAGCGATTTTAAATTATTTTAAAAACAAATTTGATATGTGCTCTATTGGGTAATCTAATACTATAAGAATCTGTGTCCTGACATACTGACTGACTGACAGACAACGCACAGCCTATGCCGCTGGTCGTGGTTACTTGAAATTTGGATATTTGTCTTAGTACGTAAACGTGTACTAAGAAAGGATTTTCCAAAATTTACCCCTTTAGGGGATGAAATGGGGGTTCAACGTTTGTATGGAGAAAGAAGATTAGATAGTATTTTCTATTCGATACTTTACACAAGTGCTTCAGTAAAAAAATAATTCAATACGTATTTCAGGTTTTTTTTAATTCCACCAATAGTGTTTTGAACAAGAACTCAGATTTTACATTTGCAAATATATAATGTTTTAATTTTATTCCTAATTTTTTGGTGTTGCGGTTCCACGACTTGGTCTCAAATTGAAATTTAATGCGCACGTCACCGAATCTCTTATTTGAAAATATATATCTACACGAATTCAGTCACTGTTTCAATTTCTACAAAGCTTTTCATTGCAAACGAAGAGGAACTTGTGTTTGCTTTCGTTTTTACATTTTTTTACAGAAATTCCCTTCCCGATGTCCTTTTAACTCGAAGGAATGTATTTTCCGATTGAATGAACACGTAAAAGACTGAACGACTGAAAGTTTTGCGGAAATAAAGGTTTATAGTGATATTTTAACCAATTTAACAAAAAGAGGAGGTTCTCAATTCGCCTGTCCTTTTTTTTAAATTTTTGATACCTCAGAACTCATAAATATATTTAAGAATCGATTTAGAAAATTATGTTTTGTTTTGTTTGGGAAAGTATGCTTTTCGTTTGGTCTTATATCAATTACAATGAGAGTCTCATTGTAATTTTATCGAAATATATGATATGATACGATATTTTTCTCCAAAGATATAGAGATAAACACCTCAAACTTTAATTACGTCTAATTTCTATTTATTGCATTTTGGCAGTTAGCCGGACATATCAGCCGAAGAACCGACAACCGTTGGGGTAAACGAGTTCTGTAGTGGAGACCGCGTATCGGAAAGCGTAGCGTGGGATGTCTTCAGACTAGGTGGAGCGATGATCTTTGCAAGGTGGCTGGCAAGAGCTGGATGAGAGTTGCCGAGGATCGTGCTCAGTGGCGTGCAGTTGGAGAGGTCTATGTTCAGCAATGGACTAACATAGGCTGATGATGATGATAAATGTCCATTTAGCAGATACATTGATACATACATATAAAAAGTCACGCCATTTTCCCGCCTTCGTACATGCTCGCCGGTTATAGGTTTTTATTATTATAGGCGTTCATTCAGCAGACACATAAATATTATCGGAGAAAAAGTTATATTTAAATAAGTCAACGGATTCAGTATGCAACAAAAATACATACACACAAACATTCCCACGACTTTCCTACCTCTTGCTACAGTCAAAACGACGTACGTACGCTGCTGCTGACTGTTAAAATATTATATATTTTTGTGTACCCTTACTGTACCGTTTCTAGAATGGTCTATATCCGACCTCCAGACTCGATATCGATCAGCCTCAGCCGTGCCAAAATCGTGACACGACCACTGTCTGCAGAGAGTTTATAGCTGATGTAAAAATATAATCGAGTATTTGCATGTGACAAGCAATTTGGTAGTAAATCGATTATCATGTAAGATCGATTTTTTGTTGTATGATTTATGTTTAGTTTTCTTGGAATATAAATTGCAGTTAATATGACATGGGGGGATTCTTATTTCGAATAATAGTAGGGCGTAGTGCAGGGATGGGTAAATTCTGCTAAATAAGAGTTTTTCGTATCGCAGTGTATTTTTAAAGTTTTCAAAGAGGACTTCATTCTACACAAGATATAGAGAAAAAAATATTCAAAAACCTGGAGTGGAGGGGAGGAAAAGGAAGGAAGTTTGCTGAAGTGTCATTTATCGACGGATTTCAATCAAATTTGAGAAGCACACTAAGAACTTCATTCATCATAAGATGTTGCGAAAAAAAAATCCAAGAAAGGGGAGTGGAGGGGAGAAAGGGGGTGAAGTTTACCATAGCATTATACATGGACAAATTTCAATTTTTACAAGGAAACGCGAGTCTTGTATTCTCACAGAACAACTAGTAATATTTTCTAGCCAACTATTCATCCTATTTATTTACAAATCCAGTTAAATAACGCGCCGAGACTAAAACATAATTTAAGTCTATTCTATATATCAAGTTGAGTCCCAACTATTCTGAATAATTGTACCAGCTGAATATTTAGATTTAAACGAGATTAGCTTCGAAACGTTAGCGTAACTTTGTCTAACACTGTGTAGATTACATTTGATGGTAAAAAGAGACAGATAGAGATAGATACAGAGAGAAAGAGTGAGACATTTGGTTCGGATATTCGGTTTTGTTCAGAGTTCAGTTATTAGCACATTTACCTGCTCATGTGGTTATTTGTACGTTTTATATACTAGATTGACCGCGTTAAAAAGTGGTTGTGAAAATTATGCAATGTGTTCATACTAAATATATATGTATGTAAAATTTTATACAATTCTTTTGTAAGTGATTTAATAATAACAAACATACACATTTTCACATTCATAACATTATCAGGATATAGTAGGAAATATATAAGTGTGTCAGTAAGTTAAAGTTCATTTTTTGAAACCAGAAAACATTAAATTAGTTTACTCTTACGAATGTATTTATGAAGATTTTTAATTGACTTCAAATATGAAGGAGGTCCTTAATTCAGATGTTCTTTTTTACATGTATGTTCGGACATAACTCTGTCATCGACTCGCTGGACCGATTTAACTGAAATTTCGCACAGGGATTGCCAGTGATATGGATTAGGCTATAGGATACTATTTAACGTGGGCGAAGCCGCGGGGCACATCTGGTAATAATATTAACGGAATTCTAAAATTCTTTTTTGAATTTTTATCGATATTCATCCCTTCTTTAAACCACAACTATCCCAAATAATTTTCCACCCTAAATCAATAATATTCACATTTATAGATTTAAAAACGGGAATTTAACGTGACTTACGCGATGTCGATATAGCGATCGACATATGTTTGTGGCGCGGTGAATTTTATATTCAGACGGAAGGTGTGGCCATGGGTTCTCCTATAGCTCCAGTAGTTGCGAATATTTTTATGGAGTGGTTCGAGACATCGGCACTACACGACATATCCTTTAGACCGAGATACTGGTGGCGATATGTGGATGACGTGTTTGCTATTTTACATAAGGACCATGTAACACCCTTATTAGAACATCTAAATAGCAAACATCCGACGATCACTTTCACTGTCGAACGAGAAATAGAGGGCGCGTTGCCGTTTCTTGACGTGTTACTCAAGCGACAACAGAATGGACATCTCTCACACACAGTGTACCGCAAGAGTACGCATACAGACCGGTACTTGAGAGCTGACTCCCATCACCATCCCGCCCATCTAACGTCGTTGCCTCGGACACTTATCAACAGAGCGCTGAGATTATGTGACCCACAACATGTAGACACGGAACTCGCGCATGTGAAGGCGGTGTTAGAGGCAAACGGATACAGCTGGAAGCAGAGTAATCGGATTGCGAACAACTCCACAAAGTGCCGAATAACATCGGTTGAGAGAGCAGCAACGTACCTACCATACGTCAAGGGGGTCACGGACAAAATTGGACACTTGTTACGCCGAAGATATAGCATCAAGACGATATTCCGCCCCCCCTCACGTGTCAGGCAATTGTTGCGCTCTCCAAAGGATAAGGATCCCCTAGGAGCTCCTGGGGTCTACGTCGTTCCTTGCGACTGTGGTGCAAGCTACGTAGGCGAGACCAGAAGAAACGTGTCCACAAGACTCAAAGAACACATTGCTTCCATGAAGAACGTGGACAGCGGTAGCTCGGCGGTTACAGAGCACGCTCTCACATCTGGGACGACGCACTACATCAGATTTGACAAGGCACGGATTTTGGCGCGTGAAAAGTACTTTGTACCCCGCAAAATCCGAGAAGCCATTGAGATCAGTCGTCGTCGTAACTTCAACAGAGACAGAGGGTGGTACCTGTCACATACGTGGAAAACCGTTCTTCATGGAAAGCACGTCACCAGTAGCAACAGTGAGGAGGACACCTTGAGTTCCGTCTGCCGGTTGGGTTAGGTTTCGTCTGAAGAAAACAGCAGTGATGAAGACGAAGCCCTCCAACCTAATCCCGCGCCTCCACTATGTACACCGCATCATCACCCCCCACCAACACCACCACCGCCGCCGCCGCCGCCCGCTCCGTCCGCCCGCGCTGCACGAGCAGCGGCCCGCAGTGCGAGGCTGAACGCGTCGGCGAGCGCCCCGCACTCAAGATCCTGAAGAAGGCCTCCCGATGAGGTCGAAACATATGTCGATCGCTATATCGACATCGCGTAAGTCACGTTAAATTCCCGTTTTTAAATCTATAAGTTAAAAATGAACGTGAGTTTTTATAATAAAATATTCACATTCAAATCGTTACCTACTCAATACTGGGCCATAACGTAATTATTACTATTATTTTCTTTATCACTTTAAAACCAACGGCTGCATCAATCGTAAAATGAAGCTATAAAATCGAACTAACCGGTCTAAGGTTTGGACCTGGAATAATTATATCGGGTAAGTGAGTCTACGTGGTCTCAGGACGTGACAAGATGGTGGTGCGTTTAGATTAGGACAGTAGTTACTGGTGGTCCTTTACTATTATACAAGTAGTAAAATATTAAACTATATGTAGTACTATTAAAATATGGTTATAATGTACAGCTTGTCATAAATTCTATACCTAAATATCAAACTCCAATTCGAAACTATTTTACCATATAAAGTTAAAAATGTAAAATTCGATATTTTTTCGACAACCCTGATTGACTTTTTCTATGGGCTGCCGCCATCACATCTTTAACACATACTAGCGTTAAATACAACATCTTGAATAAAATAAAATGTTGAGTTACTATACTGAGCTACCAAGAAACATCTTATCACTGTGATCCCCTGTCACTCCACTCCCACTGTGACCCACTGCTTTAATCAACGACCTTCAAAAGAGACGAACACTAGCGCTGTGTGCATGACTGAAACGGGTCACAATTTGTATGTATGTATGTAAGAAAATATTATAGGCATAAGGTGTGTACATATTATGTACACGCCTTATGCTTATAATATTTACTGATGATATGCCGATTGACTTATTAATTATTGCAAGTGGAACAGAACTTGAACTATAAATGATTGTTGGTTTCTTTCACCTAAGTTTACAGAAAAGTGAAGTTGCTAACATTGTTAAGTGCAACTCATCTCTATTCCAGACATAAATTGTTGATAGAGAAAAAAAGAAACTTTTCTACTAGACTATGATTTTAACTTGATCTGAAATGTTCTTTGACTAAGCTTTAAGACCTGTATTTACAAAATTAAATCAAATTTTATACGTTTGTTCTATCTAAATACACTAATTGTGTGGAGCCTAGTAGACTTGTCCTGGAGTAGAGACCGCGAATCGACAAACGTAGCGTAGGACATTATGTGACCAGGTGGAGTGACGATATACGCAAAGCGGTGGGCAGTGACTGGAAACGTAGAGTCTATCTTGGGAGAAGCCTACGTCCAGCAGTGGACTGATACCGGTTGATTATGATATGACGATGATGATGTGGAGCCATCATGAAACGAAAAAAAAAGATATTGATATGACTTTCCTTCACTTCGCAGGCTATTTGTAAAAACTGTCAATTTTATGTCAATAGTGTAATTTTTAGTTCCAATGACACTGTGTAGGAGGTTTTTCAAAACAAATACAGCAAAAAATATCTACTACTACGTACTAAAAACTATAGGATATTATGTGATCCCAACCCATATTTCGAGTTGACTGGCACTGATCATTATCCCAGTACTTCAATTACCACATTTTACGTAGCTTTAGCCATCAAAAATTATCGGTCTACGAAACAAACTATCCCATCCAAACGCTCCTCAATCTCAGTTATTGCCATCACGTAGCTGGATTTTTCCCCTTTCTTCTCAGATATTGATAATTTGCGTGACCCAATTCCGGGAACTGAGGGGGCAATTGGCAACACTCCCGTTGTTGTCGGGTAAATAATTTCTGTTGTTCTTTAAGATTAAACTCGTCTTTTTTGTCATATAAATTCTTGAGTTTTACTTGTGTTAAGTTTTTAAATCAATGCTTAGGTACCTTTTTAATTTGTACTGTCGCTACTGTTGATTTTTCTTGTGACATTTTCTTTTAATTATGTACAATATTAATGATGTTAAGTGACAATGTAGACATGTATCATATATTGTTAACCGACTTCACAAAAAAGGAGGAGGTTCTCAATTCGTCTGTATGTTTTTTTTTTTTTTTTTTTTTTGTGTGTATGTTACGCGATTTCTCCATCAATTGTGAACGGATTCAAATGATTCTTTTTTTAATTGGTAGGATACGTTTCCGAGGTGGTCCCATTTTAATTTTATCGAGATCTGATTAGTATCACCAGAGATATGGAGATAAATACCCCAAACATAGGAGATTGTACTAGTTTTAGTAGAAGAGTCCCAAGAAGATTATACACAAGGGAGGTTGCTATTGCATATAAGATATTCTTACGGTAACTGTGAGCGAGATAGAAATAAAGGTGGGGAATTTTTTTTTGTAATATCTTATAGGCAAGCGTTTGACCACTATCTCACCTGTTGCTAAGTGATGATGCGGTCGAAGATAGAGAAGTGGACTAGAATGGGAACTGGCTCTCAAGGATAGCTGCCGGAACACATTAGATGTTTGGCGACAGATTTTCTGACATGAGGGTGGTAGCTGGCCAGGCGGACACTAGATATGTTCTACCACCATGCGGGGGTTATTGGTTTCTTAACGATGTTTTCCTTCACCGGAGGGCCACTGTGAGAAGCGCACATATATTTTTCGATAGAAAAATTCATTGGTGCACGGCGGTTTGAACTCGGTACCACGGCATCAAAGCCGACTGTTCTCCCAATTACGCCACCGGGCCCTCAATAAATAATTATGTATAAATATAAATAATTTGTCTTCACAGGAATGTTCTACCGGGCAAAGTCTTGTTAGAGTGCAAACTTTTTTAAACATACCTAATATTTTTTGACATGACATGACATTTGGCGAAGATGGCGGCCATTTCAGTCCCGCGACACTGCATACATAATTAAATAACTCAGAATCATGAACGTACTTTGTACCAATCAACACAGCAAAAAAAAAATATAAGCATAAAACCACATATTATATAATAGTTAGTACGTAAATAATACTTTCCGTTGTTAGGTTGGCTACCCAGTGCTTACATAATTCGGGTATCCACAATATAGGGAAGTGCCTCTTATAACGTAGTAGAGTGATTCAGTACCCTGTTGGCCATATGGCGGCAATTAATGTTAATAATCGCAAATAATACTTTTTTATATTCATTTTGGAATACAACTAGTCCGTGTTATAAAAGTATTTGGAATTATTGTAATAAAATAGACAATTAATTATCGTGTGTCAGATGCTTTTATTGCACAGGGCCATTTTGGACATTGTCCTATGAGACCTTGATGACATCATTATTACTAGTGAATATTTTCACTTTAGCGCGGCATTTAAAGTCAATTTTTTTAGGGTTCCGAACCCAAAGGCTACCAAATGAACACTTTCTGAGACTTTGTTGTCTGTTCGTCCGTCCGTCCGTCCGTCCGTCCGTGTGTCTATATGTGCGCACTTTACAGATCTGTATCTTCTTAACCGTTATAGGTACACACTTGAAATTTTCAAAAAGAATATATCCGTCAGTGTATAACGGCCCAGACACGAAATTTAATAGATGCATGTAATTTCATTAAAACTTTTTTTGCACTAAAAAGGGTATAATAAGTTATTTTTCAAAAAAAATAAAACCGACTTCATAACCACAAAAAGGCACTCAAAAGCGAAAAATAATTTACTTAAAATTATTATAAGCGTTACCCACGTCTCTATTTGAAGTCGGTGCCAGCCAAGTCTATTGGATATTAGATAGATGCTATGTATGTAGTAGTAGTAAGTAGGTACATGTAGGTTAGTAAGTAGGTAGATACATGTACTCGTAGGTATTATCTATCTACTACCTATTAGACTTGGCTGGCACCGACTTCAAATAGAGACGTGGGTAACGCTTATAATAATTTTAAGTAAATTATTTTTCGCTTTTGAGTGCCTTTTTGTGGTTATGAAGTCGGTTTTATTTTTTTTGAAAAATAACTTATTCTTTTCATGTACAAGCTGTAGTTCCCTTTAAGGATTTCTCTTAGTGACTAAAATTTCTTCCAAGTCGCATTGATTCTTCTTATTACTTCTTCTTCGTTACTTGACGTTTTACATGAGATTTGCTTCCCTAAGTAGATGTATTCGTTGACGTATTCTATATTGTTACCTAAAGAACAATATATGATACATGTCTACTACCCTGTTTGCTGTATGACTGCCAAACTTGGACATTTACAAATAAAATAAAACAAAAAATTAAATGCAGTCAAACAGCAAAGGAAAGGAGTATGCCGAAAATTAGAAGAAAACAAAAAATTAAGAGCGAACATATGCGTCAAAAAACTAAACTCACAGATGCTCTAAGGCACGCACTCTCACTCAAGTGGAGATGGGCCGGACACATCTCGCGATACACAGACAGAAGGTGGACCATTGAAGCCACACGATGGAAAGGTCCAATAGGGAAAAGGAATGTTGGTCGACAATTAAGACGGTGGGCTGACGACATAATACACGTCGTAGGAAATGACTGGATAAAATCAGGCAAGGACAGGGAGTCATGGAAAAGGATGGAGGAGGCCTTTACCCAAACAGGGGTCCAAACCTCATAAATATTACTAACATTAACTAACCAATCTTGCTTTATTTTTAAGTAATAACCTACTAACAAATATCGTACATCGAAATTGAGATTTGGAATAAATGGCTTTATTATTATTAAGTGACAATGTGGTCAAAAATGGAATGTTCATATTGACAAGGCATTGGACTACGGATATGTTTTGTCCAATCTGCATAGGGCAACTCTCCCATCTCTTCTTCCGAACTTACTGGCACTGAACATCATGCTGACGAAATGCTGCCACCATAACCTTACGGTGTTCCGGCAGCACACAGCCCTTGAGAGTCAGAGGCCTAGCGTGTTTACGATCTTCGATCACATCATCGCTTACCACTAGGTGAGATAAGTAAATAATAATTATAAACATAAATAAGTGGCACCTATTTAACGTCACCCTGGCATCACGTACAGTTCAGATATTCGCTACTATTCAGATATTCGCCATTTGTAATGTCTACATTTTCATGACAAAAATTGTCTTATTGTATGTACTCTAGGTTGTTAGTCAAGATTCGCGTTTAGGTGACAATTATTCCACTAGCTGGTAAACATAAATCTATTATGTCACAAACTTAGACCTTTTGGTTGTAAGGTTTGGTTTGGTTTGGTTGTGACCTAGTCACAAATTGAGACCTTTACCTTTTTACAGCCCATTCCAAGCATCGTATTAAGTTCCCTCCCTTCTCGCGTAGTTATACATGCCAAAATTACCCAATAGTCAATAAAACCATCGTTTTCCATTCCCGATCTGCCCATAGATTTTCTCACCTGCCCATACATTTCCCAATCTTCCCAAATTAGCCGCATGAGGTAACGTATCTATCGATCATCATTAAACTCGTATATAGATAATGTAAAGGTGGAAAAACACGATATTACCGCCAGAACACACCCTCGGTTCGATGATTAGGGGATTCACTCAGGGATGAAAGGGGGGAAATTACTCCTATTTAAACTGGAAAGTATTCACGGTATTCACTGTGTCCATACAGATGCTCTACGAGGTTTATGCCTCACAACTATATGCGGCATAACTTGGGTGCCTCACTCATTAAATTATTGCAACTACAGTTTTTCTTACTCGTGGATACTCGGTCGGTTACCAATTGTGTGATAGAGAGAATGGCGTATCGCTATGCCCGCTCTCCTCTTCTTCTGTGGCCCCACCACATCCACCATTATACGATGAAGTTCCCGTCGGGGGCACGGAAGGTAGGGAGGCCGGCGCATTGCTCCCACTTTCGTCCTTAGCTACGGTGCATCACACGCTACACCGCAGCCTGCCTCAATCGCAGTGCCGCCCTTGCAGCACTGCAATTCAACCTACTCTAACCGCTCACACCCGGGATAGGTAGATAATCCGGTAGAACGGTCCCTCTCTAGCCAGCCTACTTCTCCAGGCTGGCATGGCCCCAGATTCCTCTTAGCTTCACTGTGGTGGCCCAAATCTTGTTTATTAGCGCAGGCGGGAACCCACCAAGGGGACCTTATGCCACTTCTCTTTTTTAGGTTGACGTGAGGAAAAATCCACATGGATACCACTCCAGCTCGGGGGTGCCAAAGTGGTTATGTCGGACTCTTACCGGCTAAAACCCAACATGAGCAGTCCTCCGTCGGAATGGGGCAAGATGGAGTCGCGCTAGTATAATTAGCCCCATCTTGCCCTGGCGGTAGGCCCGGTTAAAACAACCAGGCCCCAGACCTAACGCCACCCCTGGCCCAACCCTAGGGCGTAATGATATGACTCTGGTTAATAAATCTACCTGACGCCGATGAATATTGATGAGCGGTACCGTTCGCAAAAGTAACAAATACTAAGTTAAAAATATATGCAAAATTTTGTGAAAATCAGCATATTGTGTTCGGATAATGGATGTTTGGTGTCACATTGATGGAGTGTATCGAGAATATATTATATTGTAGTATAAGAATTTTAGTTTACAATATTTGATGTAAATATATATGATGCAAAGCGATAAGCAGTGATTTTTTAAGAGAATAGCCTAAGATCGGACTCAGTGGCGTGTTTTGCCAGAGGCCTATGTCTAGCAGTGAACTACTACAGGCTGATTATGATGATGATGATATTTGACGCTGGAAAATATTTTGTAACAGATTAAATCACCGATTCTTGATGATATTATCTTGTTGAATGGTTATCTGACGTTCAGGCTAGAGTACCACCTTCTCAGTTCATCGACTGAGTAAATAGGGATGTTTGACGGTTTGAAGTGTCCAGCAAATTGTATATGCCTCAAATCTTCGTATTGTATTTTTTTTCAAATTATGTAATGTCAATATTCCGGTAATCTAGATTTTTCCATACGAGTAAATTGCATATGCCTTATAATATTTTCAAATTATGTGATGTCTAAATTCCAGTATGCCAGAGTTTTCCTTGCCGCAGTCCCTGTAATAGAATTTTTGAAACATATCGTTATACCTACTTTATTATTTTTCAAACGATAAAAAAGCAAAATTTTTAATAGACTTCAAAAAAGTAAGAGGTTCTCAATACAACTGTTCTTTTTTGTTTGTTAAATCGAAACTAAGTGGCTTATTAACTTAGATGAAACATTATTTTATTGTTAAAGACAATATGTGAGTTTCTGTTTGATTATATGTACATTCATCGAGATCTGATGAGTATCTCCAGAGATATGGAGATAAACATCTCAAACTTAGTACGAAAAATGTCTAGCGTGGCATTTGAAGTGGTTTTTTTTATCAGTAGACGATGATGAATTAATTAGGTAAATAAATTATTTCATAGTTCACATTTAGGAAATAACCAGCCAAGTGCGTGTCGGGCCACGTGCAGTGTAGGGTCCCTAGTAGTATAATAATTATTTTACATAATTATTTTTAACATTATGCAACACCCAAGATTTTTCCAGATTTTTCAAAAATTTGCACTTTAATGTTAAATATTTCGGAAGTGGAGCATTTAATCAAAAATAGTATTAGCAACCCCTAAGTCATTTTAAAAGAGCTATTCAAAGATACCACCCCACACGATGGGGTAGACGATAAAAAAAATCATCCCCACTTCACATGTAGGGGAGCTACCCTTAAAAAAATATTTTCCAAAATTGTATTTTACCACTTTGACGGCGTAATTAATATACACACCCCTACAAAATTACAGCTTTCTACTACTAACGGTTTCTTAGCAAAACCTCGGACAGATGGATAGACAGTCAGACAGACAGACAGACGGACATGGCGAAACTATAAGGGTTCCTTGTCACGAGTACAAAACCCTAAAAAGGGTACCTAAGTATAAAAAAACAATCTCTCAAATAAAACTCTGTCTAAATTCCGCGAAAACGTTTACAAAATATTTTTTGCATTTCTACATTAAATTTTTTTCTATCTGTACCGGATACAGCCGGTTGTTTCAGTTTTCGCAGTTCCTAGTAGCAATCATAAACTAAAGCACGAATTTTTTATCGTTTGTTGGTCATTTTCGTACATAATACTAGTAGTTATTCAAAACTTTTAAGGTTTTTTGTGGTTAAATAAAAACACCCAATTGTTATATTGTAGAACAGTGCTTTCAACTACTGGCAGAACTTTGCAGATATTCGTCATTACCACTTTTTGCAACAGAATTTCAAAAAGGAGGAGGTTCTCAATTCGTCTGTTTGTTTTATTTTATGTTTGAACCGATTTCTCGGTGTATCGGTACGGTACAGCGCAGTAATCGGTTCAATCGATTTGAGTGATTCTGTTTTAACCGACTTCACAAAAAAGGAGGAGGTTCTCAATTCGTCTGTATGTTTTTTTTTTTTTTTTTTTGTGTGTATGTTACGCGATTTCTCCGTCAATAGTGAACGGATCCAAATGATTCTTTTTTTTTTAGTTAGTAGGGTACATCTCGAAAGTGGTCCCATTGTAATTTTATCGAGATCTGATAAGTATCTCGAGATATATGGAGATAAACACCTCAAACTTGGTACTAAAAATGACTAAAGGTACGGACACACCGCGGCGTCCTGCTATCTGCGGGCGCGATCTCAGTAGTTTTCAATTCAAGGTTGGTGTGAACCAGTCGGTACAAATACTACTGCGCTATCTGATCGCCGCTTAGGTCGCGCACGCAGGACGCTGCGGTGTGTCCGTACGTTAAAGCAGCAATTTAAATGTATCAGAGTATATTCATGAGTAAATTAGTGCAGTGATCAATAAAGTGTGTATGTCGCTGCATATATAAAGAGATTTTATATAATCTTTATATCCATATAAAATATAAACATGACCATCCTGCAGAAAATATCCTACGGCAAAAAAAACTTCAAATAAAGGAAAAGAAATATTCAGGTGAATTGGAAACTTCCTTCCTATGTGTATTCGGTCAAATATTTAAACAGAAAGAAAAAAAACTAAAATCACATACAAAGTAACTTTAATTAAACCTATAATACTCGGATATTCACTGAAATAAAACCTCACTATATTCGCAAATTCGCGTATGCACCAAAACGAAATTATCTTTGGCAATTTCCATATGAATTTTAAATTATCCGGTTTGAACTGGAAAAGACTGGAATTTTCCTCTCCCGGGAAAACCCGGATAACCGTAATATCGCTTTTAAATGCATGTGTCTGTAACTTTATTAACCGGTTTCATATGGATTTGTTAATTTTGAAATATTTTCTATTCGAAGAAATAACGAAGCGTGCCATATATTTATTGAAGCGATTTTTAGCCTGTTTCTGAATTCTGAGCTTAACTGTGTGATTTGGAGGTCAAAATGTGTTTTAATCGATTTAAAAAAAGGAGGAGGTTTTTAATTCTTATGTTTATTTTTTTATGGATGTTCGGGCAGAATTCCTTCATGTTATGTAGACAGATTAGCAAAATTATGTTTTTGTTTGAAAGAAGTTTTCGAAGGTGGCTTTTAAATTTATTGTAATTATTACTTTTAATATCTAATCATTTCTCGTATTCTGCAAATAGGAAATGTCCTAGCATCAATCCAATACTACCATTTTCTTAAAATATTAATGAGGATACTTAATTTCGAATTGAATCAGACCAATTAAATTGATGTCATAACGTCATCAACTAGAAAAAAACTCATAGTCTTAAACCGGGTTAACAGATTTTTATGAATCAAACCAAGAACACTCTTGTTTAAGACAGATGTCTTAAGTGTCAGGTGTGTGTATTCAATCAATCAATCAATCAATCATTTATTGAGTAATAATATGCATCTATATACACTAACAGACTTACAACTATGCAATAAATTAGTGCAGAATGCAGATAATTAGAGGGTGTGTCTGTGCCTGGACAAGAAAATCTGATTCCCAGACACGACTCCTTCTCGCGGTTACATTTTAAATAACAAATTTAACAAATAGTTAGGTACAATAAATTAAAAATAATAATAACAATAACAAACAATATTAATCCTATATAATGTGTACATCATGTTCATCAGCATCATCAGCCCACTAGGAAAACTCAAATCATATATAATAATAATAATATGTCCACTATAGTTTATATTTATAAATGCTATTACAATAGAACATTATTGTAAAATAAAATAAACATTTAAAGTATTTCTGTAACAGTATTTCTGTGGTAGTTTTCACTTTTTCATAGTTTTATTATTATTATTATTTCTTTGTTTTTGGTTTTGATAGTTTTATTGATGAATATGTTTACGTATCTTAATAATCTAATTTGATTAGTTGTTCTGTATCATTATAGTTTCTATGTAATAGCCAGTATTTCAGAGTGATTTTACATTGACGTTTATTGAGAGTGTGAAGATTTAACAATTTATTTATTTTGTTGTATATAAATGGTGCTAGATAACATTGTTGGGTGTGAATAAATTTTGTGTTATGTCTTTCGATTTTAAACGTTTTTATTCTTCTGTGTTTCCTATGTGAGCGGGCAATGTCAAATGGAGTCAATGTGTGTTGATACATAATAATTTGTAAAATATATAATTGTCGTACAGAGAGGACCTTGGCAATTTTGTAAAGATCAGTAGTTGGAAAACGAAAAGGTTTGAACAGTATAACCTTTAGCACAGATCTTTGGGATCTTTCTAGGGGCAACATGTGGGTCTTTAGTGCCCCACCCCAAGCGGTAATGCAATAGGTAATAATGGATTGACATAATGCAGAATATATAGACATTAGAAGTTTGTTGTTGGCGATGTGCCTTAGTTTTTTAAAAGTCCAGATTAATTTTCTGACACGTGAGGTAATCATATTTATATGAGGTACCCAAGACATGCGGCTGTCTAATATGACACCCAGGTATTTTATATGTGAGACAGATTCAAGATAGGGGCAGCTACAATCTGAGAAGTTGGTGTGGGAATCACTGTGTAGTTGGAGCTTGTAATGCAAAGGTGGATCGCTAGGTTTACGTAGGGCAAATGATAGATATTTTGTTTTGGTCACATTTAGAGTCAAAAGGTTAGTTTTAAGCCATTGTGATACCTGTTTCATGCCATTCTCAGCTGCAGCATAAACACTAGACCAAGTCTCTCCTCTAAATACAAGTGCTGTGTCATCAGCGTAGCAAAAGATTTTCGCATCATTAATCTTCATGTTACACAGATCATTTATATAAATCAAGAAGAGACTTGGTCCAAGAATGCTTCCCTGAGGAACGCCATATGTAATGCTAACTTCTTTGCTGGTAACCCCACCTATTTTTACAATTTGAGATCTATTTATTAAGAAATCCTTAAATATGTTTAAGCAGTTGCCACGAATCCCAATTCTCTCTAGTTTGTTTATAAGGATAGGGACCGAAACCGTGTCGAAGGCTTTCGCCAAATCTAATAATATAGCTATGGTTTTATTTTTGACATCTAGATCCGCTGAAACTGAATTACAAAGATTTAATACTGCCATTTCTGTCGATTTTCCTGTTCTGAAACCATATTGGTTTTCTGATAAAATGTTGTATTTGTTAAGATATTTTATTAATCTGTTATTTAAAAGCTTTTCAAAAATTTTTGAGAGTGCTGGTAGAACCGAGATTGGACGAAAGTTACCCACGACGAATCGGTCCCCACCCTTATGAACTGGAGTAACAAGTGCTTTCTTAAAAACATTTGGAAAGATTCCCCTTTCCAAACATAAATTAAACAGCTCTGTTATAATGGGCGTAAGTACATTTCGAGCCAATTTTATAAATTTAGGTGAAACATTATCCCATCCTGCAGCCGAGTCTTCTTTCATGCTTAATATAATACTATGGACTTCGTAATTGTCTGTAGGAAGCATAACACATGATTGCACTGGTGAGTTAATGTGATCAAGAGACAGTGACAAATTTACTTTTGATGCAGCAATGTCTTCGGCTAAATTACGCCCTATGTTGGAAAAATATGAATTTATCTCTTCTATTGATTCCTTTAAAGTGGGTTTTATTGATAGTAGTTCTGTAGGTATTGATTTAGTTGTATTTATGTGTGCAATATTTTTAATTGTCCTCCATGTCATTTTAGTATTTTTAATATTTTTTTCTAATAACGATTGGTCATATACAATTCTTGCATTTTTGGTTAATTCTTGACAATATGTCTTATATCTATTATAAATAATTTTAGCATATTCACTATTTTTGTTGTTATTGTAATTGCTGTGAAGTTTATCTTTGTGACGAATACACCTAAGTAATCCTTTTGTAATCCAGGGTTTACAGGTCCTTTGATTTTTAGGAATATTTAAATTACTTGTATTATTAGTGATAATTTTTGATATAGATTCAACTAAATTTTTAGCAATATGATTTGGATTGTTTGATTGCAATATAGTATTAAAATCCTTGTTTTCAAGTTCAGTAACAGCGTTTTGCCAATTTACTTTTTTAATGTGCTTTATAGGTTTATTTTTACTAGTAATTTTATTAATGCATAAAAGGGTCGGGAGATGGTCGGTGATTTGAGTTTGTATTATATTTATGTATGAACTAAGAGAAGTTTTTAATAAAATATGATCCAGGCAGTTATTTTGTCTAGTAGGCATCGTGTGTGCTGGGAGAAATCCTTTTTCGATAACAAAATTAAGGTACTTAGATGTATTTGTTTCATTTGTGTTATTTTTAATGTCAATGTTAATATCGCCTGCAATGATAACATGTGAGTATTGCTTAATAGAATTTAGAACATCATCTAAAGAACCTATAAAACTATCTACATTTCGAATTGATGGTGATCTGTAAAGGCAAACTATGGCGATATTCGTTTTGAGTTCCACTAGCAGGCAATTTGCTCCTGTGAAAACTGGTTCTTTGACATAGTATTCGATATGCGTGCTTATATAGACAACGATACCATCATTTTGGTTTAGATAGTTTTCAGTAGCATGTATAAAATATCCATTTAATGTAGGTGGATTTTTGTCCTTATTTAGCCAACATTCGGTTAGGATAATAATATCACATTTGAGTTTTATTCTATCCAGTAGAATTTCTAGCTGTAAAAAGTTTTTGTACACACTTCTAATATTAAGACATAGAATTTTAAGGTTATTTTTACTATTTCCAATATTGTGTACACATTCTTCGGGTAAGCATGAAGTGGCAGTAGCAATATTTAGAGAATCCAAATCATGTAAAACTTCATTTATGTCCATCATTTTTATTTGATAACGTGTATTGTGAGATAGTGAGGATTAACACCTTTCCAGCGGTGGTCGGTAGTTGGCTGATAATGATGATCATCTTTTGAAATAAACTTTTGTATCGTATTTTTACCCTATTTCGTTTGGGTAGAATTATTAAAATAGTACAGTAAGAGTAGGATTTTAACAGTGGCAAGTATATTAATAACTCTAAAATACAAAATGTTTCTTTTATGTAGTGGTTAAGGTAATAGTGTGACGTGATATAGATCGCGCTCAGTGAACGGCTTTTAAACAGTATTAATACGTAAATATTTTTTATAATCGTGTGTATAAGGCCATAATAATTATAAAAAACGTGATTAGAATTATTAAATTCGTTACGTGTGTTAGTCACCTTATAATAAAGACGCCGAAGAAAGCAAACCAAAATAACAATGTCGTGTATTTGATTACAGTTATCATAATGAGAGATAATTTTAGTGTTAAATAGATTATTTATTGACGAAAAACTTAATGGGCCATCTAGTCTCAGTTTTGAGTTTGTACGTACAATTAGCCACCAAAATACAAGTATATACTCAATAATGTTTTTCATACATGAAACGTTAATTCTTCTAAGGATTAGTTGACCTAATATATGCGATGCTATGAAAACTAAACGTATAAATATAAACCGCAATGACTGTTGTAATATGTAGCTGCAGCTGTTCCTATTCGACTCATACCCAAAAATGAATATCCACCAGGTATACATAAAGTTATGTGATTTATTAAGATGAATATATACAGCCTTTGTTTGCATTATAAATAGGGTAGCATAGGTTGTAATATTGTAATACATATTTCACTTTTGATATACTGTATAAAAATAATACGCAACAAGTAAGTGCACAATATAATATTATCGTCCTATTTGTAATTGCACTCATGTTAGTAGTCATATTACCATTATGACAGTTATATGACACATTTCCTAGGTAAGAACACAGCATTGGACGCGGTCGCGGAACCGGTTTGTTATCTAAAGATTTCTCGAGAGTTTTTGTTTCAAATGGCAGGCTAATATATTGTAATAATAAGTGATAATTAATAATGTTTCTTTTTTGTGGTAAATAGCTATGATGCGGTAATAAGACAGTAGATTGTAATTCATTGTATTGTTTTTTAAATTTTGATATAGAATATAGTATTTTAAAGATTATGGTAACATAATGTTTGTGTGCGAACTTTATTATGATAAATAGTCTTTTTTCTCTTCCAAAATTGCTGGCAGGTAATATTATGAATAGGTGAAAGTAATTTACATAAATACTATAAGTGGAGCTGTAACTATTCTTTGTAGTATTAAGTATATATAGCTTTCGTAGAAGGCTGTCATCACGGCATAAACCTTTTACATAGTAAATTGTTATTCTTATAATAATAATAGGTAAAACAAAAATATATATATATACAAAAATAAGTCATTCCATTTGTTTAAGTTTTTCGAGTTGTTCTTCGTGTTTAATGTGGAGTGCAGTAGACATTTCCGTCTTTCGGATGTACACCCTCCCGTTAGCAGTCCAGCAGAACTTATAAGTGCCGTTTTTTGTCATCTGACGGCCAAGATAAAAGAGTCGTCGATTTTTACTTGTGAGATGTTCCCCAATATATATGAGAGAAGTCTGATCTTTGATACCCATGTGTGTGGCGGCAAGCCGGTTGTTTGGATTGTTTGTGTTGTGGATCTTTGCTGCCTTCAATAGGTCGAATTTTGACGAGGTACTATTTAGCTCGACCACGATAGTCGGACGGCCCTCTTTTTTAGTAGACCACCGGTATATGTCACGCACCGCCAGAGGTTCAGTTTTCAAACATTTTGATAGTGTGTTTACGTAATTTATGAGGTCATTTTTGGTTTCTTTATCTTGTTTTGGTACATTGCGTATCTCGATATGTGAGCTCAGTGCGTTACGCGACTGATCCTCAAGTTGGCCTTCTAGACGCTTAATATGTTCATCCTGCTGCACGAATTTGACCTTAAAATTTGTTATTTCCTGAGTCAGCTCCTCGTTTTGTGCTGTTAGGAATTCCATGGCTTTTTCAATGTCATTAAGCTTGTTTAATTTTGTATCAACTTTGTTTAATTTTGATGTCAAGTCGTGCTTAAGAGAGCTTATTGCTTTGAGCATTTCATCTTTATATGATTTAAGGTCATACTGCCAGTCGGGTTCGTCCCGAGGTCGCTTCACCCTACTAGATCTTTTAGAATGTTCTCCATCTGAGGCAGTTCTATCTGGCGAACGCATCATTTTTAGTTAGTAGGATAAGTCTGAAAACCTAGACGAGACCAAGGCGATGGAATGTTCGTTCGTAGTGCAAGCGTGGTGCGTCTAATGAGTCACCAAGCGCTATTGCGTAGGCCCAGCTTCGGGAGCTGTGTGGCGGCGTCGCTAGTAAGTGCGCGCGTGTGTGTGTTTTCTATAGTGTGTATTCACTCACTGCGTATTCGTCACCACCAGCCGTCTTGCTTGCACTAATTGTGTTTTACGAAATATGAATATGAATAGAGACGGACACGTCCGTCCACTACGAGCGACGCGCGAGAAGTCCTTAAGAGAAGTATTAAGATAGGTTTAAAATAAAACTGGCCAAGTGCGAGTCGGACCGCACAAGTAGGGTTTCTATTAAACAAAATTTACCGGAAATATAATGTATTTAATCGATAATATAAATACTGTGTCAATACTAAACATGCTTATTTACTACAACGCCATCTAGCGAATGTCTAACGAACTTCTAACGCCAACTAAGTGAAGGTTAACACTAGAGATGCGCTGTATAGTGGTTTCACCGAATTACCGTATACCGAATATTATTCGGTTTAACCTATATCGAACCAAATATTCGGCTGAATTATTCGGTTATTACCATTACATTGTTTTTCCGCGTAAACAAGTTCTAACATGTGCGCCACGTGCCGCTGCTGGTTAGACGAGGAACGAAATGTGGATTTAATTGAGGTTTATAAAATGTTGATTTTAAGTTTAAAAATAAATATTATTGTAAGATTTAAATTATGTGTTGATTTAAGGCTTAAAATAAATTTTGACTACACCTAATAACTATAGGTTAAGAAGTAAATATGTTTTCTTTGACTTATAATATAACATGAATCTATATATATATCTATATATCTATATATCTATATATGCTTATAATATACATCAAAGAGGTAATGTCGCCAGCTTTTTGGGTACTCTACCAGCAGACAGCGACCTAAATTCCATTTATTATTTGTTGTTTTTATTTGAATTATTAGTCATAGTTAATATTTTAGTTTAATAAGTTTTTTAAATTGTGTTGAGAAATAAATTAATCTATACATGAATCTTATATAAGAAGTTTTGTCTTTTAGTTCTACACTTTGGCTACATGAGCCAAGAAAATAGAAATGCTTGAAACGAATATATTTGGCAACAAAACCGAATTATTTGGCCGAATACAAATAATGGAAAAGATGCCGAATACGCTGAATACCGAATACCAAACGAATATTCAGCGCATCTCTAGTTAACACAAAGGGTAGGGTAAATTAGTGTTTTTCAACGTGTGGGTCGCGACGCTCGCGACCCCCTGAGGGGTCGCGAAGCTTCTATTCTATAACGGGGTGGCGGGAGGTCGTGAAGCCTCAGTAAAAGAAAAAAACAAAGTTTGAAAACATACTTTTAAAGAAAATATTAATCAAAGGGCATTTGTAGGTGTTTTGCTTGAGAGTGCTTATAATATTTGTTTCAAATAAAAATATGTAATTTGTTTCCTGTAGGCCACACGAACGAAGCCGCGGGTAGAAGCTAGAAATATAATAAAATACAGATTATATACAGTGCAAGTAGGTCGATTTTTTTTTCATCTAAAGGGGTCGCGTCGCGTCATGAAAAAGGTTGAAAAACACTGGTAAACAATCGTTTATAGATGGCGCTATAGTAAAATCACGTTTTTTGTATGGAGACCCCCTTTAATTCTTAAATTTGTTCTGTTTTTAGTATTTGTTGTGCCAACAGAAATACATCATCTGAGAAAATTTCAACCGTCTAACTATCACGGTTCATGAGACACAGCCTGGTGACAGACAGACAGACAGACAGACAGACAGACAGACGGACAGCAGAGTCTCAGTAATAGGGTTCCGTTGGTACCCTTTGGGTTCGGAACCCTAAAAAATAAACTAAATCAGAATTTGTCCATACGTTTGCGCGCTATGGTGCTACAGTTATACATACACATACACCGAACAAACGTCAAAGTTATATAACACCCCTCTTTTTGTTGGGGATTAAAAATGTATTTTGCAAAAAGGATAGTGTAATAAAAGTTTACGATAACATTCATCATATTGTTCAAACTACCCACAATCTTATAAGTACTTCGAGAGTACTGTTCGCAACAAACTTTGTTAGATCGGCAACGTTAGAAGGAAATAAGTCAGTAGATTTTTTTTTATCAAGGACTTAAAGTGCAGTTAGAAGAGTTTGTATTTGATTTTCTATGGAAACGAGGTTTTATTTTTAGGACTTTAGTTGTTTGTTAGGACTTTAGTATTTTTAACCGACTACACAAAAAAGGAGGAGATTCTCAATTCGTCGGATTTTTTAATTTTTTTTTTTAATGTATGTTCACCGATTACTCGAAGATGCCTGAACCGATTTAGAAAATTCTTTTTTTGATTCAAAGGGTACCTTCCCAAGTGGTCCCATTTAAATTTTAACGAAATCGGTTCAGCTATTTTTAATATATCAACATTATAAATTACGACGCATTTACTTATCTCGACGACTTACTCGTACTACTAACTACTGGCACAGATTATGTAATAGTTACTACGTCTACTGGCTACTTTGACTAGCGCGACGTTTGAAGTCGGTTTAATATCTTTATAGACTAGCGTAAGCGATGAATCGTGGTCGAAGATAGTGAACACGCTAGGCCTAGAATACTCTGACTCTCAAGGACTGTGCGCTGCCGTAACATTGTAAGGTTATGGCGGCAGACTTTCTCCTTGGTAGTGGTAAGCTACTTTTTGGTAGCAATTCAGGCAAAACTTATAAGTAATATGCTCCTTCATTAAAATAATACTCGTGCTAGGATTTGTACCGGCGACCTCTCGCTTAAGAGTCAAGCCACCTTTCCTTTACGCCAACGAAGTCTAACCCACAAGTAGTCAGTTAAACAGACAGTATGGGTACCTGTCTTCCAAACTGACCGGCACTGACATTGTCGTGACACGCCCGTTCGCCGGAAAATGCCGAGTGTTGCCGAAGTTATTGTCAGCGAGACTGCAACCCAAACATGCACCACATATAGGTAATCTGTGACGGCACACGTCGTTGCGAGTGGTCGTGCATCTCTATTTAGTCTGTGGGTCGTGTGGAAGCGCATTTTTTGGAATGTTCATGTTCATCGCTGGAGATTTCACGTTGCATTGTTAATTTAAATTAAATTTAAGAGGTTATTTAGTGATATTTGCTTATTGATTATTTGGCGCCAACTCAAAATTACTTAGGTATATATACTTACATTAGTTTAAGATATGTTTAGTTAAAAATTCTAAACAATTACAAAAATGTATACTAAGGTATACTAACAATATGTAAAGAACTTCGTTATTAAGGTTTTCAATTTTTTCGGCGGTTTAATTTTTTTGTTAAAAAGTTTTATTTTATATTTTTTTGTGGCCGAAATCTACTATGTTAAAATCCTAGGCGTCATTGCTTACCCCTGGTCTAGACAAACATAAATAGTACATTTATGCTCTATAATAATAATAAAAATAATTTAAGATCACATAAAAAACTAAAAAAACCGACTTCCAACGTCACGCTAGTCAATTTCAATACTAAGTTTGAGGTGTTTATCTTCATATCTCTGGAGATACTGAACACATCTCGATGAAATTTAAATGGTACCAACTGTAAAATATCATCATCATCATAATCAGCCGGTATCAGTCCACTACTGGACATATGCCTCATTCAAGACATGCAACTGAGCCCGATTTTTGGCTATTTGTTTTTTCCGGTGTTTGTTGGCATACATTGACGATATGATAAAATCATCAAAATAATGATACTTTTATCCATTATTTTTGTTGATTTATTCAAATCGGCTCAAACAATTTCGTTAAAATTTAAATGGGACCCTCTTGTGGGTATACCCCCTTTCCAATAAAAAAATAATTATAGAAATCAGACTACTTTGTAAAAAGTTATGCGTGGTCATACATTAAAAAAAACAACACTTGGACTTGATAACCGAGGAGGTTTTTTTTCGTCTGTTAAAAAGAACAGCTTTCGTGGGTCCTCCTCAGAGATTTTTATATTAAATTGCTTACAATAGCTGCTATACAGTCTAACTATATTTACATAATTATTACAAAATAAAGTCCACCGCGTCTGTCAGTCTGTTCGCAATAAACTCAAAAACCAATTAACGGATTTTAACGCGGTTTTCACCAATAGACAGAGAGATTCATGAGGAAGGTTTATGTGTATAATTTGTTAATGTTTTGTATAAATAGGTTAAAATATGACGATGATCGTTTCGACGCAACAAGCTAATGCGAAAAACGAGGCATGTATGACCTACTCCTGCGAAGCTAGGGTGGGTCGCTAGTATTATACAGGATGTTTGGTGGATGGACCGAACATTTTTTTTGGGGGGTCAGGTGCAAGTTTTCCCCGATAGACCCGAAGTCCTAAGTGTCAGAGCGTTTGTCCACAGCAACGGCACGGACGTTACCGCCACCGAGATTTTTTCGGGCCGGTTTGAAAACGATGTGCCGGCGATCGTTTGTCCACCGCCACCGATTCCGGTGGTTCTGTTTCTTCTAGCTGTCATGCCTGGAAGATGCGTTTCCATAGAAATTAAAAAAAAACCTCAGATAAAAAAAACAATAATCTATCGAACGGCGCCGGGCGCCGCCAGTGTGTGGACAAGATCAAACGTGTTTTGTATTGCGAGTCAATGCCAGCACATCGGCCCGTCAAAATCTCTGGCCGGTTTCTAGCGGTCGCGCCGATCTTCTCGAAATATCGGCGGCCGGGATGACGTCGCTCGGTGCCGATCATGCTGTGGACAAGCTGCCATACATACATATGTAACGCTACTTTGGCGCCGGCATTTTGTTGCCGGTGACGTCCCGGTGCCGTTGCTGTTACGGTGGTTTAGAGATGATATTTTGTTTTTTTTTATCGTTCAAATTCTTGCCTTCAAAACGTGCTTACTTTTTTGTTTGTGGATGTAATACGACAAATAAACCTTTGCTGCAATGTTCTGCAATGTGTCCGCAATCTATATAAAACTTATCCTTCCATTACTTTACACATTTCCCTTAAAAAAAATAGTTCTGACCTTTCAAAGTCGTTAATCTGTTTCAATGTTTTAAACTGTGATAACTTCTCAATTTTGGGTGTTTTTGAGTTATTAAAAAAAAAACAAAAAATCATATCTAAAACATCTTGACATTTAGGGATTCGGGTTTACTGGGGAAAACTTGCGCATTACCCCCCACCCCCTCCCCAACCCCTCCAAAAATGTTGTCGGTCAATCCACCAAACACTCTGTATAAGTCGTACCTCGTCACAATAGATGTAGGTGACATCTGACGACATTATGTGATGGATGAGAAGGGACACAAAGAATGTGACGAATGACTTGTAGGTTTGATGATTAAGGAAAAGCTGACTTGGGAACCTGCTTTTTCTCAATAAAGATAACTGTTTTCATGTTTGTTTTTAACCGACTTCCAAAAAGTAGGAGGTTCTCAATATGTCGTAATCTCTCTGTAAAGTATATACTCTGATTGCTCGAAGACACCGATTTGGAATTTTTATTTTATTTGAAAGGGTTAACTTTACACGTCCCATTTTCATCAAGAACTCCAGAATCCCATATCCCATATCTCCAGAAATGTGTAGATACCTCTTAAACTTGGTACTGAAAATGATTTCTTCTTCAATGTGTGGAATTTGAAGTCGGTTCTTTTAGTTTTTAAATGATCTTAAATTATAAAAAAATAATGTATAATAAGTATCGTCGTTGTAACTTGATTGGCTTGGGTTTGAATCGGCTCGCCGAGTTACTGCGTTATGTTTTGAGTCAGATAGTTCAAAAAACTAGCCTGAATATTTGAATTCCGTTTTTCACTAAATACAGCAATGCAATTCCTTGCCTCATTGCTGTCTTTCAATAATTTCAGATAAACACGACACCATATTAATCTTAATCTGAGAGTTCAGTGGTGTAGTGGGAGAATAGTCGGCTTTGACGCCAGAAGTACCGGTTCAATCCCCGCCATGCACCAATGGATTTTTTAATCGAAAAATTAATGTGCGCTTTTCACAGTGGCCCTTCGGTAAAGAAAAATATCGTTAAGAAACCCCAACCCCCGCATGGTGGTAGGACACTATCTAATGTCCGCCTGGTCAGCTAACACCCTCAAGTTAGAAAATCTGTCGCCAAACATCTAATATGTTCCGGCAGCTATCCTTGAGAACCAGTTTCCATTCTAGGTTAAGTGTGCTACCATCCTCAACCGTATCATCGATTACCAACAGGTGAGATAGTGGTCATACGCTAGTCTATATAATATTTTAAAAAGATCTTCTTTTTATTAACTTCAAGTGAGACATTGATCAAAACTTCTCTGAAAACAATAATGGAAGTTAGTAATTAAAATAAAATACCTATCATTAAAAACGAGACGATGAGCTCATACTTCTAATCAAAACACTCAATATTAATTATACTCATTAATCGAATAGTAAACTAATTGAAATAAAAATTAATTTAATTCTACCCATTATAGCAAGGTATAATTAAAATCGTGACAAGAGTTCAGAATTCCTAATTAACCAAAGTTAGGTCTAGACTCCGAAATCTTGTTAATTCTAAGCACTGTGATTGTAATTACATCAGAGCTTCGTTTAGGCTATATTTAGACGAGTGGTTTTCAAGTTGATACCCGCGTAATCGTTCTGCTATTAAGTATCTCCTTGTTAAATTTCAGTAAGATCGGATCGGATCGTCCGTATGCAGAGGGACAGAGTTACAAACGTTTTAACCGACTTCACAAAAAAGGAGAAGGTTCTCAATTCGTCTGAATCTTTTTTTTTGTACTGTCACCGAAGACGCCTGAACCGAATTGGAAAATTCTTTTTTTGTTTCAAAGGGTACCCTTAACAGGTGGTCCCATTTCAATTTAAACCAAAACGGTCTGGCCGTTTTTAATATATCAACATTTGTATTACGACGCATTTATTTATCTCGACGACTTACTAGTTACTGGTAACTACTGGCACAGATTATGTAATAGTTACTTGTCTACTGGCTACATTTTATTAGACGTTTATACACAATGGAGGTTGCTGTTGCATAAAATTTTGAAGACTAAAAAATATGACCTTGAATTATGTTTTTACATCTTTCTTCTCGTTGATTTTGGTTTTTGACAGATATTCTTACGGTAACTGTGAGTGAGATAGAAACAAAGGTGGGGAGAATTAATTTGTCTTCACAGGAATGTTCTACCGGGCAAAATATTGTTGGGGTGCAACGTTTTTGAGCATACCTAGGTAATATTTTTTGACATGACATGACGTTTGGCAAAGATGGCGGCCATATGGCGGCGATTAATGTTAATAATCGCAAATAATTCTTTTTAGTATTCATTTTGGAATACAACTAGTGCGTGTTATAAAAGTATTTGGAATTATTGTAATTAAATAGACAATTAATTATCGTGTGTGTCAGATGCTTTTATTGCACAGGGCCATTTTGGACATTGTCCTTTGATACCTTGATGACTCATTGTGACTAGTGGATATTTTCACTAGCGTGGCATTTGAAGTCATTTTTTAGGGCTCCAAACCCAAAGGATACCAAATGAACACTTTTGGAGACTTTGCTGTCCGTTTGTCCGTCCGTCCGTCGGTCCGTCCGTGTGTCTGTACGCACTTTACAGATCTGTATCTTCATAACCGTAATAGGTACATACTTGAAATTTTCACAAGTATATATCCGTCAGTGTACTATAACGGCCCAGACACGAAATTTTATAGATGCATGTAATTTAATTAAAACTTGTTTTGCACTAAAATGGGTAAAATAAATTATTTTTCAAAAAAAATTAAACCGACTTCATAACCACAAACAGGCACTCAAAAGCGAAAAATAATTTGCTTATTATAACTATTATAAGCGCTACCTACTTATCTATTTGAAGTCGGTGCCAGCCGTAAACTAACGGATACCTGCACTGCGCCTGTTACCTTGAGACATAATATAAAGACGTTAAGTCTCACTTACCCTGTAAATATTATGGACTATCGAAATAATGAAAACAATACAAGTAACCAAATTAAAATTTTGAAAAAACACTTATGACAATGTCCTTTAGAAAATTAACGTCATAACATCTATCTAAAAACCACCACTGATTAATTAGACAAAATCGAACTAGTTTTGAATAAAAATGAAAATTGCAGAAAGCAAGCAAGCAAAGAGCATTGCAAAAAATCGATTTGCACCAACAAATGATAACTGCAGCGCCCCCTGGTGTGTTGTCACCGTAATACCTATCTGAAAACATGCACCAATTACACCCGAACCCATGACTGAAGACTGCATCAAAATCGGACTAGTAGTTTCGGAGAAAAATGGCGACATGGATTTACACACACAAACATATACCATATACAGTCTCCGTCGTGGGTAAAAATGGGCGGACTCATCGCTTGTAGCAATATAATTATGTCTTATATTTATCAAAATCAAAATTTAAACTTCAACTCAATCTCAATTCAATCGAAAATTCAATTTTTAAATATGTTTGTGCAGCTAACTCAATTCACAGTTAACGTTAACGCAAGAAAATATTATTTTAACACTTTTTTTAACTTAAGTTGAAACTGAATGTTGAGATTTAATTAAAGCAAGACATTTAACAGTTGTGATATAATTTATGGTCGTACAAAACGTAAAAACCGACTTCACATACCGCTACAGTGAAAATATCTTCTATAGCCATAATATTGTCATCGAGGTATCAAATTTGTTTATATTGTTTATCCTTATATCTCCAGAGATTATTATCAAATCTTGATAAACTTTTAATGGGACCAAACGGGATGCATAATCTTTCAAGCAAATAAAAAAATCTGATAAGATTTGACGGAGTTCTGAGGTAACAAACATTTTAAAAAATCGAATTGAGAACGTCCCCCTTTTTTGTGAAGTCGGTTAAATAGCGGTGCGAATGGTTAACACGCTTCGCTTACAGTTTAAACAAACCCTAAACAAACAGAATGGTCTAGATTGACAAATGAAATAGTCGTGACGCAGACAAATCACAGATTTATTGGCAGACGGTCGTTGGGTTAATAGAAAAAGTTTGTTAGTTAATCCTCTTCATAAGCCCTGAAATTTTAAGCTGATCCAATAACGCTTTTGCTAAGATATTAATTAGTATCAATTAGATTGAACGCTTTCGGTTGAGACAATGACATTTTAAGGACATTTCAATGATAAAGTATATTATAATTATAATCAGATTACTGAAGTTGTGTCAACTTTGAAATTATCACTATTTTTAACCCCCGACGCAAAAAGAAGGGGTGTTATAAGTTTGACGTGTGTATATGTGTATCTATGTATATGTGTATATTATATGTTTGTCTATCTGTGGCATCGTAGCGCCAAACGAATGAAGCGATTTTGATTTTGATTTTTATTGTTTGATAGGTGTCTTCATCGAGAGTGTTAGTCAAGTTTTATGAAAATTCATCGTCTTTTATCATCATCATCTTCTCTTATCATTGATTAACACTTTATTTGCACACCAATAATTACAGAAAATACTAAAGGAAAATACTTATTCTAAGTAATGCAAAGGGCGGTCTTATCGCTTAAAGCGATTTCTTCCAGACAACCAAGACTTATCTTACTTATCATTCAGACTACGATATCAAATTTCGTAGTCCTTGGACGTCAAAAAAATCAAAATGGCCGCCACTCTGCTGCCGCCTGCTCAGCGTAGTTTACATAAGTAAAATCAAATTTATTAATTTGAAATTCAGTATCCTGTTACTTCGATGATATTTCAAGAATATGGCAAACTTAACTTAATGCTGAGTTATCTTGAATCTGCAGAATACGCTCAAGACTTCATCTGAGATATCGTGTTTATGCTCATTGAAAAGGTCTCAATAAACAAATTTTACAAACGCAAATCAGTCGGGGGTAAATTTTAAATTTAAGTATTTAACTAATAACTGCTTACGGCACTGATATTTCGACAAAAAATGCAAGTGGCTCTTTGAGCTGTACGTTTACAACATTTATCTCCGTTTATGATTGCAATATTTAGCAATAGCGGAGATTTTAATAAACTGAATCGATCAAAAATCTAATATAATTATCGAACCTGCCTCCAAAACTTCACAATTTAAAAAATGCGACCTTAGACAACCTTCGGACAGACATATAATATTGTCCAACATTTCTGTCCAAACTGAAACGTAGATATTTGCTTCAGTTCATAAAGGGATGTATTTTAGGCTGGCTTCTCACAGCGCGAGATATTACAAGTCGCGTCGCGCCGTGCCGATTTGTACGACGCCCGCGTCGCGTCGAGCCAATACCCTTACAGCCCGCGTCGTTTCGAGCCAATACCGAAGTATTATTATCTGTTTTATGCCAATAAATTCACACGGCGCGTAGGCATGAGCAGGTGCGGCGCGACTTATAATATCTCGCGCCGTGAGAAGCCAGCTTAAACAGAACATGAAATAATGTTCTGTTCTAAGTAATTTGTTAAATGTAGAATTTGAAATGTTTTAAATGTTTTGTATAAACAATAATTTATAAACGGGTTTGGAAGTAATTTGGCACAGGTTTTATTAACTGGTTATCCAGCTTACATGGTTATCCATATAGGTGTATCCTGCTAAATGTCACAGGACCTCCTTAGATACTTTGTAACTCAGGCGAAGCAGCGGGACACATCAAGTAAATAACAAAACACCATGGTTAATGAATATAGGACTTTATTTAAATCCTAGTACATAACAAAATGCTATAAAATTAAAAATAAATCAACTCTGTAGGCAATCTAAGTATATTTTCTAAAGCTGCAATCAAATCAATTTATTAGCAAGAACCTATAAGATTATAATATTTTAGGTAAACTTAGCGACAACTCTGTTTTTCCTCTTCCTACTAATACTATAAAGCCGAAAGTTTATAAGTGTGTAAGTACGTTTGTTACTTCTTCACGCTAAAACTACTCAACCGATTGAGCTAAAATTTGGTATGTAGATAGCCTAGGATCTGGTATAACTCATAAGATACTTTTCATTCTGATAGTCCAATCGGAACGATGTTTACTTGGGTAACACCGCGGGGAGAGCTAGTATCAATTATCATATAAACAGCGTTTGACTACTATATCATTTGTTGGTAAATGACGATGCAATCGAGGATGGCAGCACGCTAGGCCTAGAATGTGAACTGGCCCTCAAGGATAGCTGTCAGAGCACAGTTGTTTAACGACAGATTTTTTACCTTAAGGGTAATAGCTTACCAGGTGGCAATTACTCTATCACTTATCGCACGCAGCACGAAAGGTAAGAGAAGAGAAAAAAGACTACGACACATATATACTAGCGACTGTAAGGCATTATAATTAAAGTCTACTTTCTAATAGCAGGCTTCCAAGAGATATCGTTAAGTCCATGGAACTGTCTTTTCATATTGTGACCATCAGCCCACTTGGAGTCGAGGAAGCTGTCGTCTTCATCCTGTTCCAACTTCTTCCATTCTTCTTGCTTCCTGGAGAAAAGAGTTACTGGTTAAAATACATGTCTTTAAGGGCTAAGGATCAAAACTTCATTACGATATTACATCGTGCTTCGTTCTTCGACCGCATCATCACTTACCAACATGTGAGATACTGGTCAAACGCTAGCCTATAATAAATGATATATAAAAAAACAACATTTTTAGTGAGAAGATAATTTAATAAATGCGAAAGTCAGTTGTTTTGTATTTTTCTGCTTCAATTTTCTGCTAAACGGTTTGGCTGATTTTTAATCGACTTCACATAAAAAGAAGTTCTCAGTTTGTTTGTTTTTAGGGTTCCGAACCCAAAGGGTACCAACGGAACCCTATTACTGAGACTCCGCTATCCGTCTGTCTGTCTATCTGTCTGTCCGTCTGTCACCAGGATGTATCTCATGAACCGTGATAATTAGACGGTTGAAATTTTCACAGATGATGTATTTCTGTTGCTGCTATAACAACAAATACTAAAAACAGAACAAAGTTAAAAATTAAAGGGTGTCTCCATACAAAAAACATGATTTTACTATAGCGCCATCTATGAACGATTATTTAACTTATTAATAAATAATATTAATTACCTTCCTCTGTGTACGTTCACTGAGTTGGTGTTAGAAATTCGTTAAATATTCGTTAGATGGCGTTGTAGTTAATAAGCATGTTTGGTATTGACACGGTAATATAATATAATATAATTTTTATACTTATATATTATTATACTGCGGTTCGGAACCCTCCGTGTGCGAGACAAAAGTCTGACTCGCACATGGCCAGTTTTATTTTTATTACCTTAGAACTCCGTTGCTTATTAACTGATTTGAAAAATCTTTGAGTTGTTTTGTCTCACTGAACAATCATTGCAATACCTCAAACTTTACTCTGTGAAGGACTCACGACTGTGATTATAGCTGTTCACTTTTGTTTTACAACAAAATCACAGCTAACCAGTAACCAGTTTAGTTGATATTTAGCAGAAAGTTCACCAATATCTTCCTAGTATCTTCCTTTCCCTTTTACTTTCCTTCTTTCTTCCTAGCTAGTCATCCCATATAGTGGTGGTATCAGCTTTCCAGCACTATATTTTCTTAACCTCAAAGTTGATTAATACGTATTTTTAAAGTTGGTTGTAACTAACATATTATAATACAAATACTATACCTATAAGCATGCAGCATCAGCTGTTTCCTCTCATCCTCAGTCATGATGGGCTCGCGACCTGGAGCTCCTTCCGAACCAGAGCACAGCTTGATGGTCACCTTGGTTTTGTTGTTCTTACCTGAAAGTTGAATTATTTTAACTCACCATTTGCCATAATAACTGCAAGTTAGCAAATTTAATAGTAAATATGCCGTCATCATCATTAACAGCCAGTATTTGTCCATTGGTTGACTCTAGGCCTCTCCTTTAGCACGCCACTGAGCTCGATCTTCAGCTCTTTGTTTCCAACTGCTGCCAGCCAGCTAACGTAATTATCATCGCTCCATCTAGCTGGAACCTACTATCTTTTCTGTGCCGGAACACATTAGATGTTTGGCGACAAATTTCCCGTAAGAGTTGTTTCTGCACCTCATTACTAGCCTTTTTTTATTTAAAACTTTTTTCCAAGCTTTTGTTCGGTGCAAACTCCTATTGAATCGTCATTATTTTTATGCTAGTAATTATGATCCGAGCCAGGATATAGTGAATGTGATATTAAAGCTATCATATCAAGCCAGATACAGTACAGATATTTCCTTTAAAAAAAAAGCCTAATAGCAATTGGCACATTGCACATTACTAGTAGTCTTGTTGACCCCTCCAACTAAGCTAAATATGCTTATGGAGTGGGTTCAAGTCATTGGGCAATGGGTGGGAATCAAACTCACGACCTCTCGATCACCAGGCCAGCCTATAGGGCTATTGCCGTTGCATCAAACCTTGACACCTTAACACGTAAGAAAATCATACATCATGTTTACCGAGTAGCTGCAATGGGTACGGTAACGTCGGCCAATCACAGCTAGACCTAAATGTCATATACATCATATCCACCAAACAATTTAGAATTTAGACGGACGAAAAAATTTGAGGAGTTTTAATAAAAGTTTTACTTTAACAACATAGTAGTAGAAACTGAGATAAGATAAATAAAAGACAAGAACATGTGAAAACTGAAAAGTAAAGACTAACCCAAATGATCACTCAGCTTATTCCCGGAAAGCAGTTTCTTCCCGCAAGCCCAAATACAAGCTCTCGCCGGGTCAATGACCTCATTAGCAGCCTGGGTACCACTCAGATCCTCAACGTTATCCAACTCCATCCTCACAGGGTCGTGGGGAGGGAGACCAGCAGGGAAAGCTATCTTGGTTGCTCCGCGAAGCTCGTCCATGGCCCTGGATACGTCTTTCTGGGTAAGGTTCTTTCGCAGGTCAACCTTTAATTTGTGTATGCTAATTAGTGATTTTTACGGTTTCGTAATGATAAAAGTACCAACGGGAGCCTATTACAGAGACTTCAATGTCTGTCTATTCGTCAAAGGGATGTACCTTATAAAACGTAATAGGTAGACAGTTTAAATATTTACAAAATTTGTGTTACTATGGCCGCTCACTAAATACCGAATAAAACTAAAAAATGAAAAGAGTACTCAAACAATTAACCTGTTCTGTAGGTGTTTAGCTTGAAAATTGCTCATAATGTGTATTACTATGGATACTATAAAGCTAAATAATAAAAACTAAATTAAAAATCAAAAGAGGTTCCGATACAAGAAACTTGTTTTGTTAGGCAAATATTGATGAATCTTATTTACAAAAAATAAAATTGTGGGTATGATGTGTGAAAGATCGACTCGCACTTGGCCAGTTTTTTTTAATATTGTATAGGCTAGTGCTTCACTATCTCACCTGTTTATAAGTGACATTGCGGCACGCTAGGCCTAGAAGGGAAACTGGCTCTGATATGGTACAGATATCTTCTTTTCTTTTTAAAACAAGCTTAATAGCAATTGGGGTAGCACATTACTAGTAGTCTTATTAACCCCTCCGACTAAGCTAAATATGCTTATGTCTGGAGTGGGTTCAAGTCATAGTGCAATGGGTGGGAATCAAACTCACAACCTGTCGATCGCCAGGCCAGCCCATTGGGCTATTTGCCACTGCATCATTGTGCATCAAACCTTCACACCTTAACACATAAGTAAATCATACAGAACATTTAACATACATGTTTCTTACTGATGAACTCCTTAGCGTCTTCCATTGCTTTCTTCATGACTTCCTGCAAGTTGGGTGGGGGTGCGAGACCACACCGACGACCCATGTCATCTTTGCAGAACTGGTGGTTCTGAGGAGCGCAACGCTTAGCCCATGGGTCGTCTAATTTGAGCTCTATTATCTGAAAAGTGAAACTTATTTAGGCACACCGGGGAAAAAATTGACGGAAATGACGTAGCGTCACGGTCCGAATGCAACGGAAGTGACATAAGCGTCATGTTATATTTTATATTTATAAGCGCCCTCTATTGGAGAACGGCGTAACTATAAAGACGTATTTGCTATCATTATTATTGAATAAACTGGTCAAGTGCAAGTCGGACTCGCACTCGTAGAGTTCCGTACCACACTACAGTATTTTATAAGATCGAGCCAAAAATACCACTATCATTTTACGCCAGCAAAAAATAATAATTAATAAACATTTTATTTCTTATAACGCCTTCTAACGTCTAACTAAGTTGTCGACATTTTAATATAACGCCATCTATGGGACTTTTATTTAGATAAACGTCCCATAGATGGCGTAAAATGCCGAAAAAAACACGTTTCTTGTCTGAGAACCCTCTATTATTTTTAACTTTATTCTGTTTTTAGTATTTGTTGTTATAGCGGCAACAGAAATAAATCATCTGTGAAAATTTCAACTGTCTAACTATCACGGTTCATGAGATACAGCCTGGTGACAGACGGACAGACAGACAGACAGACAGACAGACAGACTTACGGAAAGCAGAGTCTTAGTAATAGGGTCCCGTTTTACCCTTTGGGTACGGAACCCTAAAAAAAAAGAAAACTGTTGAGGTAGTTACCTGTTCATCGGTCAATCCCTGCATTTCTGGAGGCAGGAAGGTGCCATGTTTCATTAGCTCTTCCATTTCATAGCAGATCCTGGTCACCTTCAGCCTTCCATTGAAGATAGCTGAGATATCTTTAACCACATCATCCACTTCGTTCTGGACATCAGTTTCGTAGAGGAACTGGTTCTCGTCAGCTCTCTTTACGAGGAATATCACCATTTTTGAGGATTCTGGGAGAGCTTAGTTAAAACTTGAATGCGTAGAGTGGAAATAATGTGATACATTGACAAAACAATATTAGGTTGCTATGATAACTGAATCGGTTGCCATGGTGATATTTTTAGATATAAAGAGGGTTTCACAGAGTTCAACTTGAAGAAAAGAGGTGATTATATTTAGATATAAAGACACGTTATGTACTGATTTACCTAACGCGAAAATTAGTACGTTAGTTAAGGCATCACGTAGATGTGGCAATTACTTTAACTAGTTAAATGACAAACGGCATAACTAATGGCTAATGGCATTGAACGTTAAGCGATAACGTTGATTTTTTGACACATTATAATCATAATCATAATCAAGTATGTATTTGCAAGAAAGAAGTTTAACATTTAGGTTCTTAAAAATATGGTTTGTGCAAGTATTCTGCTTGCAAGCAGACGCGCAAATATTTAAATTTATCTATACATATACAATTATTTCAATCATTAAATAAATTAAATAATCCACTAATTTCGTCGTATCGATGGATCAATCGATACTCTGACAATTAATTGTCAGAGCACCTAGACGTGTAATCCGGGGGGTGCGGGTTCGAGTCCCGTCGGTACGATGAAATTTTGTATTGTGTTTAACAATTTACAAAAATATAAAGTGTGTGACACTTCAAAGAAACATAATATCATTAAATAAGTCAGCGTGTAAAAGCTATTTAGTCACATTTTTATTTTTACAAAAGTCAATTCATTCTCTGATGTCACAGAAGCAGTTTCTTTGAAGCCAGTTACATAATGTTTTATAAAATGTATTACCTTCTAACAGCTTAAATGTTATCAGGGATCAAATTTTATACTTGTATACACATGTTGAATACATTTTTTTTGATAAATATATTTGTGACAATCTGGCTGATATAGTAGATTTTTGAACATTTTGTCTATTAAATATATAATTTCGTTTCACAAAGTACTCTGGATAAGTCTTTACAAAAGGCACAAATTTCTGATATTTATATGCACGGCAGAGGAAAAATATTGCATGCTTTAAAATGTGGTCTGCATGAATCCAGGAACCATGCCTTACTAATAACTCTTACGCAACAACGCTTTTGCACTTTAAAGACTCTCTCAACTTCCACTGAATTTCCCCATATAATAATCCCGTAACTAATAAGGCATGCTACATAGCCGTGATAAGCCATTAATGCGGCTGTTTTGGAGACTGTTTGTCTGATTCTTTTCAGTGCAAAAACGTAGCGCTCAAGTTTGTGACACACCTTATCGACATTAGATTTCCAGTTTAGGTGTCTGTCTATTACTATACCTAAAAATTTTCCTTTATTTAGTTGTTCAACTTTGTTATTTTTGGGTTCCGTACCCAAAGGGAAAACGGGACCCTATTACTAAGACTCCGCTGTCCGTCTGTCTGTCTGTCTGTCTGTCCGTCTGTCACCAGGCTGTATCTCATGAACCGTGATAGTTAGACAGTTGAAATTGTCACAGATGATTTATTTCTGTTGCCGCTATAACAACAAATACTAAAAACAGAATAAAGTTAAAAATAATAGAGGGTTCTCAGACAAGAAACGTGTTTTTTTCGGCATTTCACGATTATTGAAATATCGATCCCTAACTCCTTTGTTAGACGTTAGATGGCGTTATAAGAAATAAAATGTTTATTAATTATTATTTTTTCCTGGCGAAAAATGATTGTGGTATTTTTGCTCGATCTTATAAAATACTGTAGTGTGGTACGGAACCCTACTAGTGCGAGTCCGACTTGCTTTTGGCCAGTTTATTATAATATATAGGGTTTTACCGTGTTGTTTAGCGTACTAATCGATGTCGCCGTCTTACTCTGC
Organism: Cabera pusaria; assembly: GCA_954871355.1. Lineage (NCBI taxonomy): Eukaryota > Metazoa > Arthropoda > Insecta > Lepidoptera > Geometridae > Cabera > Cabera pusaria. Next base: position 2,041,899 of record OX940909.1, on the reverse strand, counting down.
AGGGCGCACGCGTAGAGGTAGGACGTACTTTTTATTAGACGGGAATTGCATTTTTACTACAATGTAAACAATTATTGATACCGTGCCTTTGCATTCCAAAGCTGTTATAACGCGTAACTTCATTAGGAATAAAACTTTGACGACATAGTGCCAAAATATAACCAACGCGCATTTGAATGCGCTAATAACGCGAAGTCAGGTGTCTGATTGTTTCTGTCAAGTATAATGGATCGTTCTACATAATCATTAAAGATTGCTTAAAATACTAAAGATTTTGCAAGTTTGAGTTTGTTACGTCATCATTTACCAACAAGCAAGATAGTGGGCAAGCGCCTACCAGAAATAATAATAACGGATGGCCCTTATAGGGGCTTATTTAGTGGATGACAAGTCTCCACTCACCAGCATATTTTGATATGGGGCATTCTTGGCAAGTGCCGTACCTCATCCCATAGACTAGCAATCCACCACCAATAAGCTCAACAAGAGCCATGGTATATTGTACCATATTTTTATAGAATACCAAATCCTCCCATTCACATTCCATAGTTTATAAGTATCTTAATTCTGTAAAGGACCTCTTCACGTTGGCTTCGGTTCCGTCAATACATACATACAATGACGCCTTTTTCCCGTTGGGGTAGGCAGAGACTACTTCTTTCCACATGCTACGATCCTGACATACCTCCTTCGCTTCTTCCACTTTCATGAGCGCCTTCATACATGCTCGCCGGTTATAGGTACATTTTACTTGGCCTTTTTTAAAACGTCTCCGATCTGGTCGTGATACGTTCGCCTAGATCGGCCTCTACCAACTGGCCCATTCACACTCGTCTTATAAATCTGTTTCGTCAGTATTTCTTCATCCATCCTCTCTAGATGTCCAAACCATCTAAGCATCCCTTTCTCTATCTTTGTCACTACATCTTCACAACAACATTATTAGTATAATTCTCCGTCAATGCCTTAAAAAAGACCGAGCGTGTTACGACCTGAGGTATCATCATCATCATCAGCCTATTTTTGTCCACTGCTGGACATAGGCCTCACCTATGGCACGCCACTGAGCTCAGTCTTCAGCTCTTTGTTTCCAACCGCTGCTAGCCAGCTTGCGTATATATCATCTAGGTAAGCGTGCTACATCGTTGATCGTATCGTCACTTAACATCAAGTGAGATAGTGGTCAAACGCTTACGTACCTAGTATCAAACAAAAAAAAATAGCTCCATCTAGCTGGAGGGCGCCTTATAATAATTAAATATTGTTTAAAATACTTAAGTTCATTTTCTAAAGATTCTGCAAGTTTGAGGTATTTACGTCATAGTTTATCACCAGTTTACCACCAGGCGAGATAGTGGATATTATATAAAAAAAATATATCCATTTAAGTAACCTTTTTTAAAATAAGCAAATGCAAGATAACAAAATAAGGCAAGCACCTTTAAATAAGATAACGCTTAAGTCCTACCCCGTCACAAACATATATCACCGATCGAACCCTATCGTAATAAAATCTGTATATAATTCTATAATGTCCGGGCCGCCATCTTATCCGGGATCACACGGCCGGCCGAGTTTCCGGCACATTACCCATCCGGGGATATCGAGTTTTAATAGTTCCTTTTTTAAATAAAAATACACTTTTATAAAGTATCCAACGGAAGGTTTTGCATTAGCAAATAAATATAGTGTTTAGAATGATATATTTTTCATATGAAAATCAACTTTAGAAAAACACATCGCATTAACGTTTTGGACATTTTTGATGTCTTTTTAGGGTTGCGTACCTTAACAGGAAAAAGTTTATGAGTGTGTGTATGTCTTTGGCATCGTAGCGCCCAAACAGTTTTTTGATTATGTTATTTTTATTTAATAGGTGTCTGTGCCCGCGGCGTCACCCTGGTTAAATAGTATCTTATATGTGTTAATAAAGGCTATATTATCTGTATGCCAAATTCCATCCAAACCCGTTCAGCCGTTGTTTGCGTGAAAGATTAACAAACATTCATCTATCCATCTATAATCACCAACTTGATGTAAACGCATCTAGATGGCGCTGTAGTATATTTCATCATTCTTCATATGAATAAAGCCTCAATGTATGAGATCCTGAATCGCGCAAACGATATTTTCCTCGATGTTAGTACAAGATAAACTATCTCCATCACAATGAAGTGCACGTGGTAGTAACTGGGTAGTTACGATTACTTCAGCTCAGTACAAACATTCCTCATTTATTATATTAGTAGGATAGGACAGTATAATTATAAATCGCTTGCACAATCTGCGATACAAAAAAAAACAGTGGATGATTTTGTCCATAATGGTAATTAGCAGACGTGACTGATTTCTTAAATTCAGTTAACCAATCAGCGACACGACTTTACTTTGTGACTGGTTAAAACCTTCCAGCATAACGCTGGGATCTTATGTTAGATAACAGTTAAAAAACGGCAATATTGACAATTTCATTGTTTAATTTTCACGGGTTAAGCTCAGCCCTACAGTGTGCGGAATAGGTACTCAAAGTTAAAAAAAAGTAACTAACGAATACAAAATTAGCTTTCCATAAAAATGCCAGTTCATTCACAGTTAAATGCATATTGGTTTCAGAGCGTAAATGTACAAAAATTCTGCGCTGAAATAATAAAACAGTTTTACATTCATTTCAATACGCAGTATATATTCATCCATTCATTAATTTTCACATAAAAAACATGTTCATCTGAACTTATCTGATCTAAAAAGACAGAATATACAATACTGGGTCTGTAATTAATCAAAGTTGCTTAGAAGAATATATCTTCCTACTTCAAAGTGGTTTTCTACTTCTTAGTTCGAGCATGTTTCATTAAAATATAATTTACTAGCTGTGCCCTGCAGCTTCGCTTGCGTCAAAAAGTATCTTAAACTCTACTCCATAGTACTAGCTATAACTGTTTAAAATTTCAGTTATGTCTGTTCAGTCGATTGATCGTGAAGAAGCCCCAAACAAAAAAATATACAAACTGACTTTCGGGTTTATAGTATTGGTGTTGATGTATTTCCTTTGTTGTGATCCGGGTCCCCAAACCTTAATAGCTTCAAGAATAAGAGTTTCTAAGCTTATGATCAAGAATCTTAGCAATACACACCAGAAAAGTCTCGTCATTTGTTCAGTCCCTCTGGATAAAATAGATTGACAGTAGTTATAATCAAGAGACTTGATCATTTTTACCTATGCATCCTAATTTTTCTGATCGGCATATTATAATATATATATATATATTATAATATTTTATATATATTATACATTGCATGTAAAATTGGTTCTTTTTCTAGTATCTGAAACAATAATATACCAGCTCATAACACATTAATACCTCTAGACACACAAATTGAATGAATATTGCAATTTGAGGTCACAAATTTTAGCGGATAATCTCCTCTTTGTTTGAGTTAGAGCAACTATCGATATTCTGTTGAGTGTACTCTAAAAAGGCAGGCTGGATTATTTTGCTTGTATTTTCAGAGGCACCCTATTTTTAGAGCAGATAGTTCGTTTCAAAAGCTATTTATTTTGTAGGCTGAATAGGTATATGGACATACTAGCGACCTGCCCTGGCTTAGCACGGGTTACATTTTTTGCATCAGATTTGTCGGATCAGATACGTCGAGTATGAGTAACAATCTTCGTCGTATTTCATCCAATTTACACAAAATTTAACGTATTTTACACCTAAACCTTTCTCATGAATAGAATTATACTACAATTACTAATAAAACAAACATTAACCATATAATCAAAAAGTCGAAAGAATTTTTGACGTATCCAATATGAAAATGGCGCGAATTTGTAAATGTCGCAACATGTGGTAAAAATTAGAACTACATCTTTTGTCTCAATTACTCTTAAGTATTAAAGTGAGACAAACTTATTATGCAAAAGCGCATTCAAAGAGGTTCTAACATTCAGCTTCTTTATTCTCGCAATATGAAACTCTTTGGTGGAATTCTTATTTGTATGGTTAGGTTATTTAGGTTTTACGGAAGTTAAAACAAGTAGTATTTAAAAAAAACCTTTTTAAACACAAGCTTTTACATAACCTAGGACCAGAGTAAGTTAAGACAAATCCAACGAGCCCAAACACGACGGGTATAACATGTGTAGTTTAGGAGATCCTTTAGCCACCTTCCAGCTCCATCATCAGATCAGCACCATGTCATCATAATATTGCATTGTCACGCGATTTACATATGTATGCAAAATTTCAGCTCAATCGGTAACCGGGAAGTGGATTAAATTTAATTTGCAAGATTTGTGACGGACAAATTAATTCGCCGTGAAGTAGCGATAAAGTTTGTAAAAACCGTAAAGGATACGCTTGGCACCATAACACGGAGCGTGCGGTATAGGTAAGTAGCTGAGTGTACCTATTTTACAGCACGCTCTGTTGTATGGTGCGTAATTTTTAACTTTTGAACAATGTATACAGGCTTCGGAAATGCATTTTTTGAGCAAATGTGGTGTACTTTAATATACTGTTTGATAAATATAAATTGATCATAATTAATTCAATAAGTTATTTCATCCCGTATTTTATAAAACATACAAGATAAAATCATTTCAGTTTTTAAATGAAAGAGCAAATTCTGGTCCGTATGAAAAGTTCGTTTTGTATAAAAATACGGCATCGGCTGAATAAAATAAAATCCAATGATCTTGATAAGTTTTTCAATACATTGCTACCGATGCTTTAATAAATTGGATTGGATTTTTCTATTCGATAGTTGCTTTGACAAACTAGATAGGAGAAATAAAGTTACTTTATGAAACGTTTCGTGAGTTGAAAGCTTTAATTTAATTTTCAATATGTTTATATTTTTATCTTTATGGAAATTATTTTCAACACACTTATAATTGTTTAAAACGGCTTAATACTCAAATTTTATGTGGAAATTTTGAATTTTATAATGATCTATTTAAACACAAACATTATTTCTACCTTAGGTAGTATTTATTATCAGGGTCCTTAGACAAAATTCGATTTTCTAACCCCATTCACGCTAACGCAAGTTCAAAACGTATGAAATGAAATTCATGTTTCCGCAACAAATATGTCAGTCCCATACATTTTGAACTTGCGTTAGCGTGAATGGAAACAGGAAATTGGATTTTTTCTATAGACCGGCAACCTCGTGCGCGACCGTCCCGCGGGGTGACAGACGGTGGCGGGGACGAGGTAGCGGTCATTCTAGCACACGGCTACGTAGTATATATATATATATAATCTGTGACACGGCTAAACACGCTTCCCTTCCCCGCTACACCACCCGCTACCCGCTGACATCTTGTTACCTCGTCCCCACCACCGTCTGACACCCTGCGGGACGGTCGCGCACGAGATTGCCGGACTATAGGGGCCCTGTTCCGTGACCGAAGTCACTTGTAGTCTTGTCTTTAAAACCATCCAACCATTGTGCCCCAAGCCAGTTTCAGTAGAACGGCAAATGCAAAGATAGTTTTAGATTACTTAAACAATGCATTACGCACATTTGGTCACATTTTATTTTTTAGGGTTCCGTAGCTGATTTTGAAAAACTGTACCCTAATAGATTCGTCATGTCTGTCTGTCCGTCCGTATTTCACATCCACTTTATTCCGAAACTTTAGGACTACAACTAAAAATAAACACAAAATAACTAAAAAATAAAAGATCCTCCTCCTCATAGATAGAATTGACAAAAAAAATCATCGAACCTATACGTGCGGATGCTTGGATGCATATATGGTTTGGACATCTAGAGAGGATGGATGAAGAAAGATTTACGAAACAGATTTATGAGACGAGTGTGAATGGGCCAGTTGGTAGATGCCGACCTAGGCAAACGTATCTCGACCAGATCGGAGACGTTTTAAAGAAAGACCTAGTTAAAAGTACCTATAACCGGCGAGCATATTTATGAAGGTGCTTATAAAAGTGGAAGAAGCGAAAGACGTGTGTCAGGATCGTAGCATGTGGAAAGAAGTAGTCCAACAGGAAAAAGGCGTGATCGTATGTATGTATGTATGTATACGTGCGGGGTGTACATACGAGTAGATAGGTTTTAAAAAATTATATTGTGGTTGCTAAAACTATTTTTGATCAAAATTAATAGTTTGAAAGATAGACACTTCTAAAGTGGTAACATTCTAAAAAATATATAAAAAACAAACACTTTCAACGTAAATTGGTTTGCACGAGATATAGTTTTTGAGATATACCACATTTTCATAACGGCCAAGATAATATTGTTTTTACAAAAAACAAGAAGGTAATTTTTTGCTGGCAAAAAATAATAGTAATACTTTACTGTGTTACGAAACCCTACGAGTGCGAGTCCGACTTGCACTTGGCCATTTTTTGTAAAGTCGGTTAAGAAATAAAAATAAAAAACAGCGCCCCGCAGCCGTGCGCGTCGGTCGCCTTCTTACTACTGGGTCTACGCACCGCGTTATCTTTTAAAAGCAAGACACAAAAATCAAATTCATTTCACTAATTTTAATCTTTCACATTTTAATAGTTGACTCGAATAGTTCGTGCGTGATTGTGCACCTCTGGGTTGTACGCAGGAGTGCCCGCACTTTGAATTTATTTGGAAGAGTTCGGGTCGGTACCGCCTGCCGACAGACGCCATCTTTTCGAGCTCGTGAACAATACATTCCACTGGTGTGCCGTGTGCATCAAATCAACATGAAGTCTGGAACGAATACCGCAAACGGGACTAACTACAAGCCAACTCGCTCTGTAGATAATAGTAACAACAACAGTCCTGTTCAACGCCGGGATCAGTCTCTGCGCGACTCCACTAACGAAGATGAAAGCAACGTCACCAAACGAGTGCCGCGGCGCGAACGAGAATTATCTCCAACTACCAGCGGTGCTTTATGCGCCACCGTCCGCGCGGTTATGAAGGAGGAACTCAGAGACATTAAGAACCAGTTTACTCAGGAGCTCACCAAGGCGCTTGCGGCCTCCAGCACCGAAATCAAAAATCTAAGAGAGGAGAAAAAATCTCTGAGGCAGGATATGAGGCAGTACGAGATCCACTTTAGAACCTTAGAAGAAGAAAACGCTCAACAGCAGCAGTGGTCTCGCCTTAACAACCTGGAAATAGTGGGCGTCCATGAAACACCACACGAGATTACATCCGAAGTAGTAAACCGGATCGCAGAAATAGTCGGCGTGCAAGTGGAACCCGGCGAGCTGGAGTTCGCCCACCGCGTCCAGCCGCGCGCTGCACCCAGCGCTGCGCGCGGCCCCACCATCGTCGTCCGGTTCAAGAACTGCCTCACAAGGGACAAGCTGTTGGCCGCAGCACGCAAGACTCAAAATATAACGACTAAGGACTTGAGTCTGAGAGGCGATATCACCAGAATCTACGTGAATGAACACCTGAGTAAATCTAATAAAGCCCTGCTGCGTGAGTGTAAGCTGAAGGCGAAGGAGCTCGGCTATGCATATACCTGGACAAAAAACTGCCGCATATATATGCGAAAGAACGAAAACTCTCCACCCCAGCTGATCAGCACCAAGACAGATCTCGCTACGAAAATACGATGAACGTGTTCCGTATTGCATCTCACCCGTGAAATTCTATGAAAATATATAGCCATAATTTCATAAAATTTCACTTCTACATAATGTCAAAGTTTTTAGTTTATTAAGTTCAGTTTTTATTATAATATCAGTATTACATATGATAAGGCCTTCACGCCGCTCACAGGTATGTCTACTAGGTGACTTATTTTATACATGCTATTCACTAATCCTAAGGGTGTTACCACACCAATCGATCGATCGACGATCGATGTCCGATCGATTGTCGATCGATGTCTGATTGGTGGGTGCTCGACTGATGTAGTAGGTATGAACTATCAATCGACTTCATTCTACCATCGATCGATGGCGTCGATCGATAGTCGATCGATTGGTGTGGTAACACCCTAACACTTTTTAACATATCTTCATTATTGACTACTAGTACTGTACAATCGACACTCATATATACACACACACGTGCCTACTGGCCCTTTCACTATGTTATATTATATAAGTATAGTCAACGTAATCCCTCTAACAAATTCACCATAAGCGTTAGGTATCTAACGCACGCAAATTCTAGTCTAACTATCCTTACTATTAATATAATACACAATGGATTCAGTTACGCTCAGTTTAAGTATTATCTATCAAAACGCGAGGGGTTTACGAACTAAAATTAATAACTTTTATAATAATGTGACACTATCTAGCTATGACATCGTGCTTATATCCGAGACGTGGTTGTGTGATAGCAAGCTGGATGCGGAGCTGTGTACTTGTAGGTATGATGTATTCCGACGAGATCGATGCGCGGGCGGCGCCGGCGGCGGAGTGATGGCGCTGTGTGCAGCGAGGCTCGGCGCGCGCTCCCGGCTGGAGTGGCACACACCCGACCTTGAGTGTCTGTGGCTGACGGTTCCTGCATCGGCACTCGCTTCACGCGGTAACTTACATATAGCTGTTGTTTATATCCCACCTAATAGAGAACTGCCTTCGCGCATAGAACAATTAATTAACATTTGCAACAGGGTTTTTAATGAAAATCCGACTGATCATATATTGATAGTAGGAGACTTTAACTTACCGTGCGTTAAATGGGAAGCTTGCGAACCTATATACTTAAAAGTGGGATCTACTGATATGCAAAGAGCTGCTACTGATTTTATTCACCAGATGTCATTTCTTAGGCTCACTCAATATAATAACTTAACTAATAAACTTAATAGAACCTTATACTCAGCCTTCAGCAACTTTCCTATTGAAATCACTAGGACAGTATCACCTTTAATTTATGAAGATGCACCTTGCACCATCATCCTTCTTTCATTATAAATGCTACTGATCTGATGATAAGCGAGATAAAACCTCCGGCTCGCACTAAATATTTATACTACAAGGCCGATTTTGACTCATTAAATAAATACTTCTCTGAATGCGACTGGAGTGTATTAGATTATTTAGTTGACTTAGAATGTGTTATCAGCTTATTTTACCGCTTTTTGAGGTCTGCTGTTGATCAATTTGTACCTAAAACCAGGACCAATTCGTCTTATAGCTACCCAGTATGGTATAGTAGGTCGCTTATTAAAATGATTAAAGAGAAAGCTGTTAAACATAAGCACTGGAAACGTCACGGTAACCCTGTTGATTATGTTAAATTTTCAGAACTTAGGCTTAGAGTTAAACGCTTGGAAGATACGTGTTATAAAAATTACTTAGACTTTGCACAACAAAATATTAAAACAAATCCTAAATTTTTCTGGACATATGTTAAGTCTAAGCGGGGTTTTAAATATAACTATCCAAAAACAATGAATTACAATAATATAGAAGTAAATAATCAACAGGACATCTGTAATTCCTTTAACGACTTCTTTGTGAAAAACTTTAATGCAAAAAATAACCACTCGTCAGCATATAATATAGATGAAGGTAATAGCACTAATAATGTACTTCATGACATCGTAGTTAATAGGGATTTTGTACATAAATTGCTTCGAAGTTTAGATACATCGAAGGGTGCGGGTAGTGACACTATCCCCCCATTCCTATTTCAACGATGTGCATATACTTTATCTGAACCTTTAACCGTTATCTTTAACAAATGTTTCATTGAAGGGTATTTTCCTAAAGTCTGGAAAACTGCGCACATTGTACCGATACATAAAAAAGGCTTAAAAACATCTATTGAAAACTATAGACCTATTTCTATATTAAACTAGCTGACCCGGCAAACGTTGTTTTGCCATATAAATAAGATAACTAATTAAATGACGATTGATCAGTTTTCGGCCGGAGAGGAAAAATGATTAAATTACTAAAATGGCTATTAAAAAATAAGGGTTGATCGTAGAAGGGTGAAAATTGAGAATTGCATGTATTTTTGTTTGTTGTATCATAAAAATATTGAAATTAAAAATGTTGTCTAAAAAATAAAAAAAATTTAGGGGTGGACTACCCCTAACATTTAGGGGGATGAAAAATAGATGTTGGCCGATTCTCATAGATACCGGATAAGCACAAAAAATTTCATCAAAATCGGTCAAGCCGTTTCGGAGGAGTATGGCAACGAAAACTGTGACACGAGAATTTTATATATTAGATGTTCTAAGTAAAGTTATGGAAAGAATTGTTAATTACTATATGTACCCGACTATTTCTAGTGCGATACAGACGAACAGCACGGATTTATGAAACGTCGGTCTACTACCACTAACCTTGTTCTACTCTCAAACAATTTTCTAAATGATATCGAAGGTGGAGGTCAAGTTGATGTTATCTATACTGATTTCGAAAAAGCATTCGACCGCGTCGATCATGTAATCCTATTACGCAAGTTACAACAGCTCGGAATTCATGGAAACCTATTCCGCTGGATAACATCTTATCTTCATAATCGATGTCAAGCAGTAGTAGTTGGTGGCTGCCGGTCAGACTATACTGACGTCACCTCGGGCGTACCCCAAGAGTCGATTTTAGGACCCCTCTTATATGCGGCCTATCTTTATGATATCCATAAATATATTAACCATTCAAAATTTCTGATGTATGCAGATGACACAAAAAGTTATCTTAAAATTAATAATCTTATAGATTGCTTAAAGCTGCAAAGCGATCTAAACTCTTTAAGTAATTATTATAAAGATAATCACATTGACTTGAATGTTAATAAATGTTTACATATGTCTTTTACTCGTAAAAGGAATCCCATTGACTTCACATATGTCATAAATAACAATAATATTAATAAATCTAATTGTGCTAAAGATCTGGGTATTACATTAATTCCAAAATTTGACTATTCTGATCATATTACAAATATAGTTAATAAAGCGTATAAAGCATTGGGATTCGTCTTGAGAGTAAGCCAACCTTTTTCGGATACCGCATATATAAAGGTCCTATATTATTCATATGTCCGTTCTACTCTTGAATATTGCAGTAATATATGGAATCCATATTTCACTACCTATATCAAATTAATAGAAAAAATTCAGGTCAAATTTCGAAAACATCTAAGCTACCGTAAAAATATCAAACCTAATGATTATAATGAATCCTGTAGTTTACATAAAATTATGTCACTAGAAAATAGAAGAACCTTGCTAGATATGATGCTTTTACATAACGTCTGCAATAATCAAATAGACAGCAAAGAAATAAGCGACTTGATTTTACGCTTTAATATTCCTGGTATTCGAACACGGCATTGCACCTTGTACTGTGACCTTGTTCTCAGGTGCTCCTGCACGAACAGGATATGCAAAAAATGCAGTAGTGTATAGATTACAGGACACATACAACAAAAGGTTTGATAACATTGATACTGATATTTTCTGCTCCACCAAACAACATTTTAGAAAATCAGTGTCTCATGTCTTATCTAACAACGGCCAGTAGGAATACACACACACACACACACACACACACACACACACTCACACACACATACACCTATATATATATAAATATATAAATATATATGTATATATATATATATAATTTAACTAATAATTATCTCTTATATACAATAAGTCACCTAGCGCTGTAGGTAATTTAAGTAATAAAATGTAAGATTAGAAAATGTTAATCCTCTTTTGGCTGTAAATGTAACCTATGTAAACCTATTTTTCTATATTTTTCTAAGAGCTGTCGGATTATATAAAGAAATAATAAAAAAAATAAAAATAAAATTGTGACGTTGTATTTTATGACAGATTTATTTCCTTATTACAATTTGTGTTATCCTAATTTCTTTTAATTTTGCACTAATAATGATGTAATAATTATGTTCTATTGTGTACATGTTTTTAGGGTTCCGTAGCCGAATGGCAAAAAACGAAACCCTTATAGATTCGTCATGTCTGTCTGTCTGTCTGTCTGTCTGTCCGTCCATATGTCACAGCCATTTTATTCCAAAACTGTTAGGACTACAGAATTGAAACTTGGTAGGTAGATGTATTCTGTGAACCACTTTCTGATTTTTATACAAAAATAAAAATATAAAAGTTTAAGGGGGGGCATCCCATCCCATACATGGAACTGAAACAAAAAAAAATTTTTTTCAAACCTATACGTGTGGGGAGTCTATGGATAGGTCTTCAAAAATGACATTGAGGTTTCTAAAATAAATAAAAACTAACATCTCAATAAAAACTAACAACGAAAATTGGTTTGAACGAGATACAGTCAGCAGTTTTAGAGATATGGCGACCGCAAAGATAACTTTGTTTTTCATACAAGCACTATGAAAAACAAAGTTAATTTTGTAGTTGCGAAAAATCATAGTTATGGAGTATTTAACTGTGTTACGGAACCCTACGTGTGCGAGTCTGACTTGCACTTGGCCAGTTTTTTCTGTAATAATTATGTTCTATTGTGTACATGTTTTTTCTGTATTGCAATTACTCCAAAGATAATTTGATGCCATCTCTCCATTTTTGTTAACAAAACAAAAATTGCATACCACTGTTAGCATTGGTAGAATGTAAGTCCTTCTTATGTAATGCAATAAAAAGCTTTTGAATTTTAAAAATGTATGTGTTTGTTACAGATAAGAGTGACCGCGTCTCACAGACATGGTCATGATATTTCCACTGAGGATCCAGAGTTAATCGAGTCGCATTATGACAACACCACACATCATGGAAAGGTGAGCAAATAATGATAATCCCGACTATACCATAGTAGTATGTCAAATGTATCGAACTAATAGTTTTTACACTATATTTCGTTAATAGTTGATGAACAGTATTCCACAAGTGAACAATACAATGTACCCTAAAAGTGCCCTCATATCTGGAATAAAAATTTTCAATAACTTACCTGTAGATATTAAGGCAACAAATGAAAATGTCATGTTTAGGCGAAGGCTGAAACAATGGTTGACTAATAATATCGTTTAAAAACTAAAAAAGAACCGACTTCAATGCCGCGCTATTCATTTTCAGTACCAATTTTGAGGTGTCTATCTCAATATCTCTGGAGATACTTACCACATTTGGGATATCTCCTTTCCAACAAAAAAAGAATAATCAAAATCGGTTCATAAACGACGATGTTATCCGCGAACAAACATAAAAAAAATAAAAAAATAAAAAAAAAATACGGTCGAATTGAGAAACCTCCTCCTTTTTTTGAAGTCGGTTAAAAAAGCCTTTTACGATTTGAAAAAAGTTAGCTTGTATTGTAGAATATTACCTAATTAAGTTGTAAATTTTACGAGAAAATAAATGTTATATAGTAGGTATTCTAAAATGATAGCTCACTAAGTACCTAAGAACGTAATTACTTACCTATGTTATAGTAACTATGCTGGTTTAATTCGTAAATTAGCCTTACAATATTATTGTATGTTCGAAAAGAACAAACTGTTGAAACTACTTTACTTTAAGATCTTTGTAAACACAGTTTTGAACAATAAATACTATTCTATTCTATAACATTTTCGTATAATTGAAACATCAAGATTTTACATGATTTATGTAGCAAACAACCTAATGGGAAGTGGTCACCGTCACCTATGAACACTTGCAACACTAGGGGTGTCACTCATGCGTTGCCGACTTGTTAAGGTTCTTTTAACGCCCTGCGAGACGGGTCTTGATTATTAAATTAGTTAGGTAACACACCAATTAATAGGCTAGATTCCAAAAAAAATGTGTATTCCGTTATTTACATTAACCAAAAATATTTTAGTTTTTTTTTAAAATAAAAAGCTTACTATCAATGTGGATTGCATATAACTAGTATTCTTGTAAGCCCCTTCGTTCACCAATTTAAAGTCGCTCAGCGAGCTATGGAGAGAGCTATGCTCGGTATTTCTCTGCGAGGTCAAATTCGGAATGAAGTAATTCGCCAAAGAACTAAAGTTATCGACATAGATCAACGGATTAGTAATCTGAAGTGGCGGTAGGATGGTCATATCTGCCGCAGGACTTATAACCGTTGGGGTAAACTTGTCCTAGAGTGGAGACCGCGAATCGGCAAACGTTAACTGGAGCGACAACATATGCAAAGCGGTGGGCAGTAACTGCAAAAGAAGAGCCGAAGATCGGGCTCAGTGGCGCTATTACAACCTTATTAGTTGCGGTTGGTGCAATACATTTTCTATGAACCGAACTGCAAAGTTAAGTTTGTGCTTTAACGTAGTTTGACAATTTGTACGGAAGTCATGGTGCGCGAGTCCAACTTGCACTTGGCCGGTTTTTTCTTAATAAATCGGATATATAAACTTCAATTCTTTGGAACATATATAATAATACGATACTGTCAAGTTACTAACATTATTTGAGAATATTTAATCTTTGGAGAAAAATTTTAAAGGCAGTTCTCCGCCAAGAACGTGTTTACATCTCAAAACTCTGATTGACTTGACCATCTGCTTCTCTCTTGTTTCTTTTCAGGCATGGCATATTTCAAAACTTATCAGTCTTGACCAAGTTCTCAGCATCATCAAACGTATGAGGCATATCCTTCATAGTCGTCTCTGGAAGCATTAGTGATATCAGCGCGCCCGAGCCCGCCACACTTGCAATCACTACGTACGGAAGCCAAAACATGTATACTTTCAAATAAGCTATGTAAGGAGAGAACATCGTCGCTACATTGGCACATATGTGCACCAAAGCCATTCCCGATCCTCGGAGTTGTGTTGGCAGAATCTCAGTCATCCACTGCATTACGGTAGTGCTCGCCATATTCACTGCAAACCTGGCCACCACGACACACACCACTGATGGAACGCCCCTGCCCACAAACACTACTAACACACAAAACAGAGAGCTGAGCAACAACATCACAACCGTCAGCCATCTTCTTCCAAAAATGTTCATCACAATACCACATAGCAATACTGATGGCAGTTCCGTGACGTTACTTGCAGCAAACGAGTAGAAAAAGTCAAACTCCAACTGTTTCAAATTCCTGAGTAAGCCGTCATATACAGTTTGAGTGCACATGAAACCTAAACACACAAATATAAATATTTTTCTGAGCAGCGGCCTTTTTACCAATTCTAGGATGCTCACGCTTTTTTCTTTCTGTTCTTTTGCAACCCTTTCCTTGAAATTATCTATCAGTGTAGGAGGGACTACTTTTCTATTTATTCTTCCAATAACAATAATCTTTTTGATAGCGTCATCAACGCGCCCTTTCAAAAGGAGCCATCTTGGACTCTCAGGAATCAACACAGGAGCCAGAAGAGCGAGAGCTAGCAGCATACTTGTGGCTAGAGAGAAGGTCTTCCAGTGTCCACAAGCGAGGGCTATAAATGGAAAAACAGTTCCAAATAGAGAGAAGAAAATCGCGAATGCAGTATTGCAGAGCAAGCTTTTATACTTAGGTGTCATGTATTCGTGGACGAGAAGATATCCCATCATCATGCAAGTGTCGTAAGCCAAGCCCACGATGAATCTACAAATGACAAACTGAGTGAAGCTAGTTACAAAAGTGCTGGCCACTCCTCCGATACATCCGAATAGATTGCTAACTACAACTGCGGGGATTCTGCCAAAGTGGTCTCCTATCCATCCGATCAATATTCCGCCAATAAATGAGCCGAGAAAGAACATCATTTGTGCGGTTGCTGGGTAGCTGCTCTTATCGCAGACCCATCCCAAATCACTTGAAATTGTTGGATAAGGAAAATCCGTTCTATCAAACTCCCATCCGTTTTGACATGGCACTGTTTCCCAAGTATCATTCGGTCTCAGACCAAAAAATAACACTTCCGTCCAGTTCGCTTTATACTCGTAACACTGTGAGTATCCAAATCTTGCGCTATCATCCTTTGGTATAGCAATATTTCTCCTTTGGGTCTCCATCAGGTTCTCAAGCTCAGGTATCCAGCACCAATGCTTCGACGGCACTTCTGTCATGAAGATTTGTGAGAAATACACAATCACTCCGAACAAGTAGAAGGGGAATGTCGAGAATAAGAGAAGCAGTTGGAACCTGCCTACTTCCCCGGCTGATGCGAGTAACGTGTCATAATTAATATTTTCTGTGTTGATGTTAGGTTTGCTTAGTTCGTTTTGACTCGTTTTCTTCATGGTATCTTTTAGATTCTCCTTATTCTCAAAATTACGAACGTACGTTTTTATGAACGCACGAGCTTACGCTTCTGTTGACGATAACTGTGATTACACAGTGGTCCAATACATTTTGTTCCAATACATTTTGTTCACTAGAACTGTTATTTTGTTAATAATGTGAAAGCCTTTTAAGTGTACACTATGCAGCTTATTTAATGTATATCTGAGATTAAATTAACTATAACCGTTTAACACTGCTCGTTACGTCACTTGTGGTGTAACTTGTTTGAGAGGAGCCACGAAAATACAAAACAGATAGGATTATAATTCATTTAAGAAGCGTTAACTGTATTAAGTATTCAAACTAATTTTACGGTAAATGTCGACGACGAAAGGATCGTTTAACTCACTATACTTATTTAAAAATGTAAATGACGATGGACGCTCGAAGGCTATACAATTATTATACAAATAAATGTATGGACCACAAAATGTATTTAAGTTTCGTTCGAGGGTTCTACTACATTAATACGTCCAAAACTCTAAGTTAAATCCGTGTTATTACATTACCGCGGTTAAACAGACTGTACGTTACGTGTAAGATGTCGCGATACGAACGAAACTTTTTCTCTCTGACATTTTAAAGTAAGACTCATAATTATAAATGATTTTAACTTTATGGTAGGCCCCTAGATGTCCAAGCAAATCCGTTTCACTTGAACCTCATGAGGCAGTACAATACTGGATGACAAGTGTTTTAATAGTAAACTCTAAAATATTCACACACTGGTCACGCACGAGCGCTCATATGTATAAGAATTAGATGAACAATAGACAGCAATCCAACATTATAGATAAAACATTATTTTTATATTTTTAACCGACTTCAAAAAGGTGGATCGTCTTCTCAATTCGTCTGTATGCTTCATTGTTCTTTTTTTTAATATTCGTTAAGTAGCTCCAGAGAAATGGCAATAAACATCCCAAACTTGCTACTGAAACTGATTTGGGCAGCATGTGAAGTCGGTTTTTTAGTTTTTAAACTAGCTAATTATATAGGTCCACGTTTGACCACTACCTCGCCTGCTGCAGCTGGTAGGATGATGCGATAGAAGATGGTAGCACGCTAGGCCTAAAATGGGAACTTGCTCTCAAGGACAGCTGCCGGAACACATTAGATGTTTGGCGACAGAATTTTCAACTTGAGGGTGGCAGCTTTGGTAACCACAGTCATGTTAATATATTATACTAGCTGCCACCCGCGGTTTCGCCTACGTTATTTGAGTATTTATGACCTTTGAGATCATGATCGATGATGATTATGCAAAGTTGAAAATTTGTGAAAAAAATTTTTTGTTGAAAGCTGTAAAAACACAAAAGACCCTGAAACATTTCTTACTTTTTATGACACTGACAGTTTTATGACCTAATAATCAAGTCACTTTTGAAGACTCTAAGGTCGATCTCAATATCCTCTGTTGGTAATGTCATCAAGCATTATGGTTAGGTATGCCAAGTTGTGCTGCTTAAATGTTTGACTCAGTCTGATGCATAAGGCTGTTAAAATTTTTTGGTGCGGTTTTGGTGCTACTTTCAAGTTTTTTCAAGTGGTCGTCGAACGAAGTCATACGAGATAGAATTTGAGTTATATTTTCGTCTATGTTGATGAGCTGGCTCGTTTAGCTGCTGGAGGTAGTCGCGGTAGTTGCTGAGCTCCTTTTTTTATTTGGGCATATGAAGTCGTTTTTGTGACATTCTGACTGATTCTTGATTTAGATGTCTTGCTATAAGTCTGGACAGGTGTTGAGATATTTTTCTTTTGTTTTTTTTTTTATGTTTTTTTATGCTCTGCAGTTCTTTGGCTACTATACAACTTCTAAGTATATGTGTTCCAAAGAATTTGAGTAAATAAATCCGATTAGACTTACCTATTGGTCAACTGATCTCTACAAGATATCAGACCTTATAGACTTTTTCATATAAAAGAACTTATCGACTAGCCTTATACACATAGAAGAAGGATATGACATGAACTCCGATCATAAAAACACTAAAGGTACGGCCACACCGCGGCGACCTGCGATCTGCGGGGGCGATCTCAGTACTTTTCAATTGTTTTCTGATCGCGTTTGTTGTTAACCAGTCGGTACAAATACTACTGCGCTATCTGATCACCGCCTAGATTGCGCACGCAGGACGCTACGGTGTGTCCATACCTTAAGTGAAACTGGTTTACAAAGAGAAAATAATATTAAACACCCTCGACTGAAATGCATCGCGAGATAATAAACGTAAAAAGATATAGTTGATCTCTCGTGGGTCTGGGTGGTTTAGTAGGTCATATATGTAAACAATAGAGTATCAGTTTTCATAGCATTTCCCTACGTACCTATCTATTTGGTTCTCGAAGATTGTAGATGTGACAATAACATATTTAACTACCTATAAACTTAATAAAAATCCACAAATATCCGTGGGGGGCTGCCATCACTATTAAGAACCCCCCCCCCCCCCTCTTTAATATTTTATTTTTGTATAAAGCGGTTGTGTAAAGCGGTTCACAGAATACACCTATCTACCAAGTTTCAACTGTGTAGTCTTAATACTTTCGGAATAAAGTTGCTGTGACATACGGACGGAGAGAGAGACAGACAGACATGACGAATTTATAGTATCTTTTTTTGCCATTCAGCTACGGAACTCTAAACGTGATGGTTGAGAAGATATTTTCAACTAAAGAAAGCAAGAAAATAAACTGGTCAAATGCAAGTAGGACTCGCACTAGTAGGGTTCCATACCACACTACAGTATTTTATAAATTTTTTATATTTTATTTTATAAGTTGAAGGACTCGTGAATAAAGTGGACTCTCTAGAGGCGAAGATTGATCAGCAATCAATCATTATTGAAAAGCTTTCCTTACCTAATCAAGAAACAACAACTGCAACTACCCGTAAGTCAATAACAAATGTATCGAGTACCGCCAACGCGCCGGCAGCGCTACAGCGACCACCACCTCGTGGCGCACGGTTAAACGCAGCCGCTGCAATCGCTGAATTAAGTAATACTTCGAAAAGGACAGGGAAGACAAACTCACTAAGCAACAAGGTTGCTGCAGGTGCGAGCGAGAAATCAAATACACCTGTGATGACGGCTACGATTAAGAGTACTACAACTTCGACTTTGACACCTGTGTCAGATTCAGCTACTATACCTACAGAAGAAATGACAGCAGCCGCGGTGTCATCACGGCGGTGTGGGGCCACTACATCGGATGTTTCGTCTAAGAGTGATATAAATAATGAAGTTTGTAACCAACAGTGGCAAACAGTACCTCCCCGGCGGCGAAGAAACTTTAAAAAACGAACATCGCAACCTGTTACAGTAGGCAGTGGCGATAGCAATCACGGAATACAAGCTGCAGAGAAAATTAACTACATCCAAGCCTGGCAATTTAAGAGTGAAACCACAAAGGAAGAGGTTTTGCGTTTTTTAAATACGATTGTTAAGGCAGAGTATTACGTCGAACAACGAGTATTAAAAACTGATAAGCACGCATCATTTATCATCGGCATGCCAGAAAGCGTATACTCGCAAGTAACTGAACCAACTTTGTGGCCTCAAGGAATCTGGTTTGCTAACTGGGTTTTTCGCTTGCGCATGGACTCGCAGGACGGGGAAGTGAGTGAGGGAGAGAGCGCATCAACATCGCTCGATCCCTGTCTCGCGTCTGTGTTGTGTACAAACACGCCTGCGCGCGGCATGATTTCGAACACCATACAGAATCACAAACTTAAGAACCAGCTCGTGATATGCCACCAAAATATTCAATCAATCAATAACAAAACCACAAAGCTAGAAGTCTTACTGAGAGACGAATTAAAGTGTGACGTGCTCGTTTTGAGTGAACATTGGCTATGCGAAGCCAACTTGACGCGTATCGCCATAAATAACTACGAACTTTTAAATTAAAAAAAATTAAAATTAAAAAATAAAAGTTTTTTTGAAGTGAGCGCCGTCCATATAATCGACCATGACGTTAACATTATCGGTATTTATCACTCCAACTTGACTAGTCATACCGACTACTTGCATTACTTTGAAAACCTACTACAAAAAATAGACTCCGATAATATCAATTGTATCATAACAGGGGATGTTAAGAATAGAATAGAATAGAATAGAAAACCATTTATTCAGGCAAAAACACTGTACACAACAACAATACGCATATAAAGAGTAACTACCTAATTCAATTACTCATAATTATATCTACTACTTATACTAGACACTAAAAAGTAGGTACACATATTATTTAATGACGTGTATTGCTGTTGCTGTAGTGTACAGTACTGCCGGAATAGGTCTGAGCTCAGCTGAATGCTGCAGTCAGGACTACAGCGCTGATTTTCAGCACAGACCTCGGGTGACAAAACGGATAACATACTTGATGCGATAAAAATAATATGTTGCGTTAAAATCCATAAATATGATAAGTTATAAATATGTAATACTTATTGCAAAAATATATAAATAAAAATATGAAGAAATAGTTAAACAATACAATAACTAAAAGAGTCCATACTAAACAAGATAAAAATTAAAATAAAATTAAAAATTAAATAAGTTTAGTCTGACTATATGACAGCTAGAACTAGACTACCCAGATAACAGAATATTTAGTGAAGTAAAATTGTTACCAGATAATAAGATATGCCTAATCCTTATTATCCATGCATTAGTTGCGGACACCACTTCTACAGATCATGTTATATTTCATCATCCGTAGATATACATTAAGATTTAAAGAACACTACAAAAGATATACATACATAATAAAACATGCAATTCATAAATATAATGTGTTCTAATGAAATAAATTATATATTTGAATATTTGTGAAATATATTAGAGATAATTAAAATAATTATGACTTTTGTTGCATTAAAAGGAGGCGTTTAAATTTCAGTTTGAAGCTAAATTTGGTATTTAGCTCACATAGATTAGTTAACATAGATTTACTTAAAGACTGTCAGTTGTCGAACAGCCTAAAGGACGTGTTGGTGTGTTTTAATTTTGATCAATTAGTAAAACTACCTACACGCGTTCAAAATAATAGTGCGACCCTACTTGACCATATTTACACAAATTTTGCGATGGACATGGAAGTACAATCACTGGATTGTCACCTAAGCGATCATACCGCTCAACGACTAACGGTAAGTTTCGAAGCGACTATTGAAAAGCCGCGAGAAAAGTCTCGAAACTTTAATAACCGAAATAACATACTAAACTTTAGGGCAGCATTAGTTTCAGTCGACTGGAATAGCATTGTTTGTGATCGCCTGGACGACTGTGACTCGTTAAGTAACTCGGTTATAAACGTAATAACTAATAAAATTAACGTATGTTTCCCACTCAAATTCCAACAAAAACGAAAGATATGTACTTGGCTCGATGACGATGTAATCAATTGCAAACTTCTCCTCTTTGACTTATTTGACACAAAATCTAGACACCCCGACGATGAAAGGGTGAATTTAGCTATAGAGAAAATTAATTGTCAATATAAATGCATGTTGACCAGGAAGAGAAAACATTTTTATACTAATAGAATTTAAAACGCACCCAATAAAAGTAAATGCATGTGGAGCGTCATCAACGAGGCAACAGGTCGAGCGCGCAGTCAGCGTATCGACTACACCGAGCTCATAAGAGACGAGTCAGGTGCTACATTCCCTTCCAAACAGGAGTTGGTAGATAGGCTCAACGACGAGTTCATTAGCGCGGCATCGCGATGCGGCGCGCCCGCCGCCGACCACGCGCAGTGCGCGGCCGCACTCGCCTCTCGATCGCCGCCAAATGACTCATCGATACGGTTCACTTATTTTTCTCCGGGTGAAGTCGCGGAGATACTACAAGTGCACATCGCTAACAAGCCTAGTACGGATTTGTTCGGGGTATCTGTGCGATTGCTCAGACAAGTAGCCCCTGAGCTTTGTTACGTGCTGAGTACCGTGTACGACACCAGCATCAGACTCGGAAGCTACCCACTGTCTCTCAAAAAGGTTAAAATCGTCCCTCTATACAAGGGAAAGGGCAATAAGCTCGCGATGAAATCTTATAGACCGATATCACTTGTACCAGCGCTCAGTAAGATATTCGAGGTGGGCTTTAATCGACGACTGATCGCCTTCATGAATGCATCCGGTTGCTTCACACAAAGACAATATGCGTACCGACACGGCAGAAGTACCACGGACCTCGTGCGCGAGGTGGTATGGCGCGTCCTGAGCGCGCGTGAGGAGCGCCGGCAGGTCGCGCTCGTCTGCTGCGACCTGTCGCGTGCCTTCGATACCGCCGACCACGCTCTCATCGCAGACAAGCTACATCACTACGGGATACGAGGCCCCGCGCTAAGCCTGATATCGTCCTTTGTGTCCGACAGTAGCCAGGTGGTAGTAGGCGACCGTGGCAGTGTTAGGTCGACCGAAAGACCCAGCTTTATGGGTGTGCCGCAGGGATCGTGCCTGTCCAACACCCTATTCACGATCCTGCTCAACGACCTGCCGGCGGCTATCCCCGATGCAGAGGTGTTTATGTACCCCGACGATGTAGCCGCTGTCGTCACTGGCTCCACGCCATCCGACTTAGAACGAGCGACTGTAGCCGTCGTAAATAGGTTGGCCGATTGGTTTAGGGGAAACGGCCTCGCGTTAAACCTCGACAAGACATGCCTGCTAGGTTTCAGTCTCGGGGGGAGACCACCACCAACTCTACAGGTATTTGCAGGAGACGTCCCGATATCCCAGGTTACGTTTGCGAGGCTCCTCGGTTTTGAAGCGGACAGTGGCCTTAAATGGGACCGTCATATAGATAGCATTTGCTCCAGACTCAGCGGAGCGTGCTTCGCACTGCGCAGACTGGCCGCGACGGCCGCCGCTGACGTCGTCAGGACGTGCTATTTTGCTACAGTCCATGCCGTACTGTCGTACGGCACTGAATTGTGGGCGAACGCGGCTGACCGTCTGCGCGCTTTCAGAATACAATAGCGCGCCGTGCGCGCAATAGTGGGCATAAAGCAGGATGAATCGGTTAGAGAACACTTCAAAGAGCTGCGTATACTGACATTGACTGCTATCTACGTGTATCAGGTTGCGGTATTTGTATATAAAAACAAAAATATTTTTGACCAACTCGGCGCACATCACAACCACTCCACACGAAACAAACACAAGCTCACCACAAAAAAACTTACGGTTTAAAAAAGTCGAGTATGTCTGTGTATGTGAATGGCCCCACTATTTTTAATAAGTTACCGGTCCTAATAAAGGACGCAACTTCCGCTGCGATTTTCAAATGCAATTTAAAAAATTGGCTGGTCGATCGACCCTTCTATGATATTGACGAATTTTATAAATTTGATGATAATAATAAAAATAATATATTTACTCAATAATACATTTAAATTATATGTAAGCTATTAAACTATTGTATAATAGTACCTAAAAGTATTATGAATTTATGATATATGTATGACGTTTAGCAATGGCTAATAATACATTTTTCATTTTCATTTTCATAAGATCGAGCAAAAAAAAAACACTATCATTTTTCGCCAGCAAAAAATTATAATTAATAAACATGTTATTTCTTATAACGCCATCTAACGTCTAACAAAGGTGTCGACATTTTAATAGACATTTTAATATAACGCCATCTATGGGACGTTTATCTAATTAAGCGTTCATAGATGGCGTAAAATGCCGAAAAAAACACTTTTCTTATCTGAGGACCCTCTATTATTTTTAACTTTATTCTGTTTTTAGTATTTATTGTTATGGCGGCAACAGATATACATCATCTGTGAAAATTTCAACTATCACGGTTCATGAGATACAGCCTGGTGACAGACGGACAGACAGACAGACATACAGATAGACAGACGGACAGCGGAGTCTTAATAATAGGGTCCCGTTTTACCCTTTGGGTACGGAACCCTAATAATGAAAATGCGTTTTATCAGTCTGTTTCACTTTCAAACCTAAGCAAACGGCTTAACAGATTTAAAATAATTGTCAGTAACATGTCACATTTTAGGATTGTCTCTTTTCTTACTAATTCTTCAGTTAAAGTTTAACATTAGTACCTATGGTGACCTATGGTGCAGTGACTGGATGAGAAGAGCCGAAGATCGGGCTCAGTGGCATGAATTGGGAGAGGCCTATGTCCAGCAGTGGACTGATACCGGCTGATTATGATGATGAATATAAAATATATTTCTGCAGCGCCCTCTAGTGAGTTACTTACTGATCAACCACAAACTGCATCAAAACCAGACTACTAGTTTGAGTTTTTTACAAAAAAAAATGTTTACTGCAGCGCTTCCTGATGAGTTGTTACCGTAACTCAAAAATTCTGTGGATGCGGAGAGAGCATTTCTTGTTCAAAAAAAATGTATACGTTCAATATGTGGAGCAGACATCCTAGACAGCTGTAGACCTCTTTTTAAAAAGTTAAAAATGTTGCCGTTGCCTTCACTTTATATTTATGAAATTATCATATTCGTATGGCAACATCCAAATCTATTCAAAAAACACAGTGATGTAATTAAACGAAGCTGCAGATACCCTTTTAAATTGTATATACCCCCACAAAGACTAAAGTTAAATAGCAATAACGTAAATTGTATGGCTGTAAGAATTTATAATAAATTACCCGATGCTTTAAAAGATTTCAGTTACAATGAATTAAAATTAAAATTGTTTGATTTTCTTCTTGATAAATGTTATTATTCAGTAAAAGACTTTCTTAGTGATAGATTTATTTAACGGATATTTTACTTTTAATAATAATTTGTTCTAATATTGATAATGAAAAATAATTGACTTTTACTTAAATTTATTACGGACATCATTTGGCTACTGACATTTATTTCAATAATTGATAAATACTCTTTTTAACCGACTTCAAAAAAGGAGGAGGTTTCTCAATTAGACCGTATATTTTTTTTTTTTTTTTTTTATGTTTGTTCGCGGATAACTTCGTCGTTTATGAACCGATTTTGATTATTCTTTTTTTGTTCGAAAGGAGATATCCCGAGTGTGGTACCATGGTAATTTTATCGAGGTATGATAAGTATCTCCAGAGATATTGAGATAAACATCTCAAAATTGGTACTGAAAATGAATAGCGCGGCATTGAAGTCGGTTGTTTTTTAGTTTTTAAACGATATTATATAACATAAATGTTAAAATAATAATTTAAATTATTAAATTTGTACGCCTTACGAGGCAGGATTTTGATGGATTTTATTATTTATAACACCAACATGTACCAAAATTCTGACAAATAAATCATTTCATTTCATTTCATTTCATAACACCTATCTAAAACATTCAACAATTATAGCCAAACCCATCACTGAAAACTGCATCAAAATTGAACTCGTAGTTTTGGAGAAAAATGGCAACATGGATTCGCACAATGTTTGCCAAAGCACCCCCTGGTGAGTTGTCGACGTAACACCTATCTAAGAACATGCACCAATCAAACACAAACCCATCACTGAAAATTGCATCAAAAACGGACTAGTCATTTTGGAGAAAAATGGCAACATTGATATGCACAAATAAATATTTACTGCAGCCCCTCTTGGTGAGTTGTCATTGTATCACCTATTTAAAAACGTGCACCAATCAAACCCAAACCCATAACTGAAAATTGCATTAAAATCGGACTAATAGTTTTGGAGAAAATGGCAACATGGATTTGAACACACAAAGCTCCTCTCACCCAAACGCATATACCGTCTCCGTTCCGTCCTGGGTAAAAAGGGCAACATCATCACTGCTAAGTAAAGACTTATTTTCACTCTTGTTTTACTTTTCACTCAGATAAATATACCAACCGTTTGGCTATACACTCGAAGATGCTTCACAATCCTGCTATTATCCACATTCACATCTAAAAAAAACATACGTGTGTAAATGAAGTGTACAATGTTTTTAAAATAAAACAGATCCAGCTACCAACTTCAGTCATCGCAGATCAACAACGCAAACCAAAATATAAACCTAGAGTGTCCTCCAAATTAAAACCATTCAAAACACGTATCGCTGTATCATTTTTTAGCAAATTTTTGTACATATTAGTACTTTTCCGTTCGATTATGAACCTTATGACATTGAATTAGAGATGTATGATGAAGGTGGGAGGTAAAAAACGGCAGCATACCGTGGTTGGGTTGACAAATTGAAGTTGAGCCCTCGGGACGTCAAATTTGCATATGTGGCTGTTGTTTTTGAGTGGTGGTTGAGGTGCAAAGGAAAGGCGATAGAGAGAAACCACTTGAATCTAGTAGCTTTAACTTGTAGGCAACAAATCACTACGTATTATATTATTTAAGATTGTTTAAAAAACTAAAAGAACCGACTTCAAGCGTCCCGCTAGTCAAGTAACCAGTAGCCAGTATCATGTCATCAAGGTATAAAGTTAGAATGCATCGATGAGTTTTGTTAAATATTAAAAATCGCTCGGCCGAATTCGTTAAAATTGAAATGGAACTACTGAGGAAGGTAAAACAAAATAAGAATTTTTGAAATCGGTTTAAGCATCTTCGAGTAATCTGTGAACATACATAAAGAAAGATTCCAACGAATTGCGAACCTCCCCCTTTTTGTGAAGTCGGTTAAAAATAATGTCTCCTGCCGCGTCTGTCTGTCTGTTCACGATAAATCAAACGCTACCGAACGCATATTCGTGCGGTTTTGGTCAATACAATAGACATAGTGATTCATGAAGAAAGTTTTTGTGTATAATACGCTAAGGTTTTGTGTAAATTGATTGAAATATGACGATGATTGTTGAAGACCTTAATGCATACTGGACGCAGCAAACTGATGCTTACCCGTGCAAAGCCGGGGCGGGTTGCTAGTTAATTAAACCCTACATACATAATAATAATTTAAAGAGTAGAGAGGAAAAACTGTATACTTAAGTTTAATTTATCTGTTTATCTGTGTCTGCTGTTGTACACTTACGGGTTTTAATAGTAGAATTGCTCCGACCAGTTTCGGACATATTTCGTCCTTTTTCTGAGAGGTACGTTTACCGTAAGCTCTTCGCGCAAGTAGTTTCGCCACATAACTGATTGTGAATTGCGAAGATCCGAGATTCGTTTTCGAATTATTAAAAAAAACTCTGTAGTAAAATCTATAAAAAACAAACTAAAATGCTTAACACGCTTTGAACATAATACTTGCACCACCACTGTAAGCCTTTGATGCGAGCGTAACATTGTGATTCTAAATTCCACTGTTGCATGGGATGTATTTTTACTGTTGTCTTGATGCAAATTTAATGCTCACTGTCTAGCAACAGAATGAACTTTGAAGATTAGATAAGTATTTAGAGTTATGGAGTCCTAACAATTTTCACGATACTTATCTAAAAAGTTAGTTTTTAGGGTTCCGTACCTTAATAGGAAAAAGGAACCCTTATACTTTGTTGTCCGTCTGTCTGTCTGTCCGTCTGTCAAGACCCTTTATCTCAGGAACCCGTAGAGGTATCAAGTTGAAACTTATATCAAATACTTGGGTCTACGGTATATTATGCAGTAAAAAAATCAAACCTATACGCGATCAGCAGACATGACCGTTTAAGTAGCTTTCATTTGCATATTTTGCAATTTCAAAAGGGAATCAATACCTATAGGCTACTTCCTGTTGCCCTAGAATCATGAAAATTGGCATAAAGCAAGGTCTTAGAGCATTTTTATAGGGATAAATCTGAAAACCGTAAATATGTAGTGTGATAACTTGTTTTGTCCCGTAACAAATTTGCCTGCTCTATGGCATAATACGTCTACGCGCGCGTGACATTGAACTAAATGATTTTTGTTGTCTGTGGCACTTTCGTGCCGAAAAATGTCATGGCGCCAGCCGCGGGGAAAAATGATCGGTGCATAGTCATTTGCTTCGCGTAATAATTATTGGCTTGAGAACTTACGCTTGTTTTGTACCATAATTGGAAGAGCCGTGTGAATCATTCATTCGGGAACAATTGGTTTTTTGCTTGGCATCGGTATGCATTAAAAACGACACGGGTTGAATTTACCAATAGATTTTGTTGAAAACGCGTTAAATTGATCCCCTTGGGACGCGACTTTTGGAATTTGTGATTGAATGCGACTCGTGCGCAACCGGGCGCAGTCGTAATAAACCTTTGGTGAACTTTGCGTGCGGAGAGAAGTGAACTTTTGGAATTACCAAAAGCCACGTGGACTTCATCAACGAGTCAGGGAAGTACTACAATTCATAATGAACTAAATGACCATTTGTTTTGTTAGTAGTAGTAAAAAACCCCACTTGGTGATGTGATTCGTAATTCACATCAGGTGAGTGTGATCTAACCTCACATTTCGTCAGCTCTTAGCCTCAAATTTGACCACCTTAAACGCCGTGTTATTGCGGTGAAGTTTCCCCAGGATATCGAGTTACCACGTACCTAATCCACGACACACGCTTCCATTCTTAAACAGGACGTGATACACCTCCCTTTTGAGTATCCTGGTCGGTAACAAACTAAAATAAAAATAATTAACTATAATAAACATGCCATATGTATTTGGTGCAATACATTTTCTATGTATCGAACTACAAAGTTGAGTTTGTCCTTTAAGCCGCATTTTCACTAGGGGACATGACGCGGGAACAAATCGCCCGACATTCACGTAGATGTCTCTGCAAAAGTTGCGGGACAATGTCCCGTGACATATGACTTGTTCACACTAGCCAGTCATGATCAGTATGTCGCCCGAGGAGGTAGTGTTGTTCAGTGCAGCAGGAACACAAAGCGACACACGTTCTCACTAGTCAAAGCCTGTCCGGCGACTGTCGAGGGACACGAAGGTCGCGCGTGTCGACGCTCGCAGACCGTCGACTAGCGACAAGTTGCGCGACCCGTAAATGTCCCAAGCGACGTCGGATGACGTCGGGCGACATCGCGCGAGACACGTGAATTTCGTGTCGAGCGACAGAGTCGCGCAACAAATGTCCCCTAATGAAAATGCGGCTTTCAACTAGTCTCCGAAGTTTGTAAGGAAGCCAATATAAGTCATTTATATTATTATATGAAAATATGATAATCTATACTTCTATACTAATATACTAATAATATTATAAAGAGAGAACATTTGTATTTTTGTATTTTTGTATTTTGGTATTTTTGTATTTTTGTATGTTTGTAATGAGTAAGCTCAAAAACTACTGAACCGATTTAAAAAATTCTTTCACTCATACATAGAATGGACTTCCGGAATGAAAATAGGCTATATATTATCCCGTTTAAATCAAAAGTACATTCGTGGAGACCTAATTTGCAACCTAAGTCGGCAAAAAAACGGTCGAAAAAACACGTTTCTTACGAACGCTGCTTAATTGAAAATAGATAGAAGAATATTTTCTATGCAAGAGTTGTACAACTTAATAAGACCTACAAAAAAATCTGCGACAGCATATGTCTATCTCTTAAGGTTGACTCACAGTAACCATTTTAATCTTAAAATTTTTGTTAAAAAATATTACATAAATGCCAAGGCTATTTTCAAGTATATAGTATTAATCCTTATCCAAATAATTACGTTAATTAGCTTGGCCACATATTATAGATTAAAATTGCCCTGTACAGTATATAATTCAAATGAAAACTCTAGAAGATATCACGAATTTCACAAACACGCATCGCAAAATTAATAAAATATTTGCAGTGAAACCACAGATTAGGTCATAGTTACTACGAAAATATTATTATAAGCTTAGCTATGCTGTAGATCCCCACCGATCAGAATCAATTTGAAGTCAACATAGTATAATAATATGATCTATTGTATAAAATAATATTCATCTATATATATAATAATATAATATTTTAAACCACCCCGACTGATCTATGTATAATAGCTTTTTCCAATGACTCTGAACACGACATTTAAAATCTGAGCTGTAAGTTGGTGAGAATTTGAGTATTCTGTAGAGTCCAGGAGGCTTCCATGTTCTTACAATATCGTTGAAGAAGAAGATTTTCGAATTGATCAGACCTATGAAAGTTGATTTCATAGCGCAATTAACTAGAAAAAAGCTCATAATTTTATAACGATTGAACGAATTTTCATGAATCAAAGCTAAGAAAACTCTCGATGAAAACATCTATCAAACAAAAAACTATCAATAATAAAAACAAAATCGGTTTATCCGGTTAGGTGCTAAGATGCTACAGACAGACACACAGATACACACGTTAAACGTATATTACCCCTGCATTTTGCGTCGGGGAACGCCGTAAGGTTACGGCGGCAGATGTACTCCTTGGTGGTAAGCTACTTTTTAGTAGACTTAATGATTCCACTACCACTGTACGAAAACTCATGATTCATGAATGCACATAAAATTTGCATTGGTAGGTATATAGCTAGGATTAGAACCAACGACTGTCGGGTCAGAATCAGGGTAACTATCCTTTACGCCAAAGGGCCGTCCAATATCAATACGTAAGTATTATAAAACAAAGTTCATCACTGCGTCTGTCTGTCTGTTCGCAATAATCTCAATAGCTACTGAACGGATTATCGTGCGGTTTTCACCAATAGCCAGAGTGTTTATGAGGACGGTTTAGGTGCATAATTCGTTAAGGTTTTGTGTAAATTAGATGAAATATGACAATGGTTGTTAAATATGTTCATATTTTAAATTCGATGCAACAAACTGATGCAAATTTTGTAGGCATATATGTTCTACCCGTGCGAAGCCGGGGCGGGCTGCTAGTATAGCATATAATTGTATAATAATAAATTGCTATAAATGAGAAAACTATATTAAATTAAAAATTAAAGGGGGTTATTTAATTCATTATTATTAAATCAATTTCCCACACAAAAAACTTATTTTTCCGACAAATATTCAATTGAAACCCTAGCGTGCGAGTCCGACTCATACTTGGTCAGCTAAATACCGACTTCCGTGCCGCGCAAGTCAGTTTCAGTAGCAAGTTTGAGACATTTATCGTCATATCTCTGGAGATACTTACCAGATCTTGATAACATTTAAATGGGATCATTTTGAAGAAGAACCCTATGAAAAAAGGAAACATTTAAATCAGTTAAGAATTGGTGGAGTTATCGTCAAAAACATACACAAAAAGAAATATTTAGACGAATTGAGAACCTCCTCCTTTTTGGAAGTCGGTTGACAAATAGTTTTGGAGCATGATTTAAATAGTGAATTTTCCTTATATTTTCTGATTTTATTAAAACTCAACCAACGTAGAAATACACAGTACACTTTATGTAACAAAATAACATATAAAACAAAACAAAAAAATGTGTCTCAAAGAGCAGAAATCGTCGGACAATGGTACACTGTAAATAAAACAAGTACTATGAATGATATCAAACGAATGTAACGTAAACGGGACGTTTCAAAGAATATCGCTGACACACGCTGAAATCAAGTATTTATAGACATGCGATGGAGCGCGCAGACTTGCGATTCTATTAAAATCTCTGATGAAAAAAGGGAATCTTCTTTTTATAGAATGTAGGTTCTAGAAGTTTTTTGGTCGACGAAAAACGACGTTTTTCAAATAATACTCGTATATGTAAATCGAAAAAATAAAAAATTGGTGGATACAACCAAAGCTGTGTGAAGAACACATCTTCGTACTGGCAAGATTGGAGACCAGATATTTGTGTTGACAAAAGCGAAGATATGTTCTGGCTAGAGCGGAACTGAGCTGCGCTCTTTTTTAATATCTCAAAAGCTAGCTTTGACAACTATCTCGCATTGTGGAAGGACTTCTGTTAGTCCGCCTGGGGCGGTACCAATACTTTGCCAATCAATTTTCAGCCGTAAAATAGGAATGTTTTTCGGTTGAAATGGCAAGGTGTTCAGTGAAATTACAGGGCATAAGAGACTCAACAGCTTTATGTCTCAAGGCGCAGTGCAGTGACATGAAACATTCTGGCAGTCCAGAATTTTGTATACCACTGTATCTGTAATAGGTAGACGTCATCCCTTACCATCAGATGAGCGTCGTGCTTGTCCTGTTACATTATATCATAAAAAAAATAATTGATGATGTATGGCGGCAGATGTTTTCCTTGATGGAACAATTTGTTCGTACTGCCTGTGAGCGGATGTTTGTGTATAGTTACGGCTGCATTGCTCACATTTCTTCTCGTCTCTACTGCGTGCAGTCGCCAGCTTGCGAGAAACACTTCACATTTCCGCTATCACATTTTGGCTCAATATCGGCAAGTCACAGATTAAATCTCTGCTTCAATCCCGCCATACAAATGATATATCTCCGCTCGATGGTATCCGCTGACGCTGAGTATAGACGTTATGTGCATGGAATTTACCATATAATGATCGTGCACAACAAATGTATTTTCAAATTTAATTTAATCCGTATGCTTTAGACATAAGGTTGTAATTGCTATGTACATCAAAACGGCCCCAACGAAAGGAACCTAGATAGGAGTGTGTTCTTGTTTAACAACATATCAATGTTATATAATTTTGTAATATACTTACTATATGAGTTGTATATGTATATATGTGTCGTCCATACAAAAGAAAGGGACAAACTCCGTTTAAAGTCGGTCTCTTTCTGGCCGGTAGTGCACCATCTGCCTTTGGATATGTGTGAATAACGAATTTCTATTAGTTGTTTAGAACACATCACCCCTCATGTCGTTTCGTCCCCGCTTTAGTGGAGGACGGGACTTTCACCCCGCTGCATTGCCCGCTTTGAAAAGTAATCTGTTATTATTTTTACAGTATTATATTTTATCATACATATCACAAAACATTTCGTTACACAAAGACAGTAGCAAGTCTACACCATCACTCCCATGACAGTACGAATTATTACGTGATTCCGTTTGCATGAAAAAACTCCACGAATACGCGAAATAAACATACATTACGTAACGTAACGGGGTAACGGCGTAACGCCGACGGTTTGTTTAGTGGATTATTCTTTTGATTTACGAGCTGCGACATAAAACATTTTGCGTTTGTAGCGCGGATGGAAATGTATGGTAAATCGGTGGCTACGTCGTAGAGGCCTACTGCGTAGCTCTCTACGAATGTTTGTAGTTGTAGCTACATTTACTCCGTAGGATTTTAGTGCGACATTTATTACAATAACTTGACCGTGATCTATGACGGAATTTTGCTTCTTTCATACCGGAAGACGACGAAAAAAGAGTTTTCTTTCTGTTTCTCTCAATTATCTCTATTTGGTGGGTGGATCAAGCCGTGGCTAAGACTTATCCCATACATTTAACACCCGCCACCGTCAACAACACTACAAGGATTACGTGTAAAATTTAATTTGATTTGATCCAATGTTTAAAGACGCGTAATGTTTACAACGTTGTGTGGCCATGACCTATTAATATTAGTCATTCTATAAATGACACCTGTTTCTAGACTACGAAAACAGAAGATCAAAACGTTGTTTCCACACAATTTACAAACAGTTACGTATTCTAGTCAGAGTAATGTAAAAACGTGACGTGTGAGTAAAATTTCCCGCTTTATAAAGAGTTTGAGATGCTGATATAAGTGCTTACTGGATCTATGGTTTTGACTATATTACTCGTATGTGAAATTATTGCGTACATTTAGATGGAAAGTTAAGATGGTTAAGAGGTAAGTTCAAAGTTCAGAGCATTATTTCAGTATGTCGTCAGTATTGATATACGTACATATACGCGTTTACGTGATAAAATAAATCATAACCAATCAACAAACACTACTACCACACCTCTATTGAAAAATGTATATGCGCTTTTCATAGTGGCCCTCCGGTGAAGGAAAAACATCGTTAAGAAACCAAAAACCCTCGCATGGTGTTAGGACACTATCTAGTGTCCGCCTGGCCAGCTACCAACCTCAAGTTGGAAATTGTGTCACCAAAAAAAGTGTTCCGGCAGCTATCCTTGAGAGCCAGTTCCCATTCTAGCGTGCTTACCATCTTCGACCGACTCATCATTTACCAACAGGTGAGATAGTGGTCAAACGCTAGCCTATAAGATATTAAAAAAAACTATCCTACCTGGTGGTAAGCGATGATGCGGTCGAGGATGGTGAACACGCTAGGCCTAGAATACTCTGGTTCCCAAGGCTGTGTGCTGCCGGGACACCGTAATGGTTATGGCGGCAGATTTTCTCCTTGAAAGCGGTATGCTACTTTTTGGTAGCAAGTCAGGTGGGAGAATAATATTTTGCTCCTACCACTTATAGATAAATACTCGTGGTAGGATTCGAACAAGTGACCTCACTCTTAGAAGTCATTCCCCTCTATACTTTACGTTAATGGGGGCTCTCATGTTGAGAACATGCTATGACGTACAACATTATGGAAATCCATGACTTTACCTGTCAGAGTATCTGTTAAGGTACGGCCACATTGCGGCGTCCTGCGATCTGCGGGCGCTATCTCAGTATTTTTCAATTGTTTTCTGAACGCGTTTGGTGTAAACCAGTGGGTACAAATACTACTGCGCTATCTGATTGCCACCTAGATTGCGCACGCAGGACGCTGCGGTGTGTCCGTACCTTTATAGTTAGACAATTTAGCTTACTTTCAGTCTTCTTTCTTGTCTTAATACGTCAAATGCGAGTAGGTCACTTTTTGCAGCAAACGCGCGGTGAGTCTTTGACGTTATACTCGTCAATGATTACGCATAGCCGCAATCATGATTGTGGCCGCGATGGTATCGCCTTGTGAAAATCTGTTCATAGTTTTGGGGGTTCTGTACCCAAAGGGTGTCAACGGGACCCAAATACTAAGACTCGATTGTCCGTCCATACGACTGCCACAGGGCTATCAGTACCTTCTAAATCGTAATAGATACACACTTGAAATATGTATGTTCAATGGCCTCTTTAAAAACAGATGATAAAATAAAATTACAACACAGGTATTTTCAGTTTTCTATCTTTTTGGATCTTATTAAATACTAGCTGGCCCAGCGAACTTCGTACCACCTAACAGACAATGAATGTCGTGTAACCTTTTAGATGAACTTAATTTAGGCTTTTATGAACGTAATACTATGAATACAAAAGAGATATTAAGTTTAGTAATGTATTATGGTACTTTGATTATCAAGTAAATAATCAAAGTTATGGCAATACAGAAATAGAATAAAAATACAACAATCAAGTACTTCAACCGCGTGTCAGCAAGACATGATGCAATGAAACAATGTTAATATAGTTATAGATAAGTTATTAAATTAGTTCGATTGAGTTTAAATTTAATTGTAAAAATATAATCACCAGTATTTAAATTTAATTCTGAATGAGTATAGGTACTTACTTCATCAATAACTGTCTAATTTTGTTTTGCCTTATGGATAAGACTATATATGGATAAGATATACATACGGCATTCATAAATTGGCTACCACATTCTTGCATATCTCTGTATTTACCTACATTCTGACAAAATATAAAATTGATTAAGCATTGATTATTATTGTCTTGATTGCTTGTAAGCATACATTTGTTTTAAAATTTCATTATGGCTCCACGCGATTAATGTATGTAGCCAGTGTCAAGTATTAAAATTCTTAAGTTTTTATCAATTTTGGTCGTAGAAATGGGTTAAAGTCACATTTCAGGTCAGTTTTCAAGTAAAAGTCTAGTCTAAGTCATGCCTTCAGCAAAGATGTGGTGTTTACTGAAGATTTTCAGTGGAATTTTGGTGAGAACGCAAATAGCATGTTTTTCAACATTGTGCTGTTTTACATCAACTCGCACACATTCACCGGCACTTCATTCATTCATAAGTGTACAATGTACCTATTTGAAGAAAATAAATTAATAAAAAAAAAGAATAAAAAAAGTTTTAGGAAAAAATACAATGAGATCACACATACCTTACCACGTTCCCACCAAAAACTCGTAAGCATACATTTCTGAACGCACGCATATTTGACAATCAATAAATATGTCATACAATTGTCATTACTGACAGTATTTAAAATTTATTAACATTTTTAAAATGTACATGACTTGAAATTACAAAAACTTGAAGAATTTTTGTACTTGACACTGGCTAAATACACTAATCGTGTGGAGCGATGACCCTTATTAATTCGCGGTTTACCGTATCGACGGAATAAACAATTGAACATCAAATGATTGGCAGTTTTTTAACCCAGGAACATTTTGGCAAAATAATTTGTCTTATATATTTTTTTTATGTCAATTACTCATTGTTTTTAATACTTATTATCCTATTCCTGACAAAGACAATTCCATAAATACAAAAATCATAAAAATTGGTCCAGCCGTTCTTGAGTTATAAGTGTAGTAACTAACACGACTTTCTTTTATATATATAGATCGTGCGGTTGTACGAAAGTCTTCGTGTACGAGTCCGATATACACTTGGCCGGTTTAGTATTGCTCAACGATTAGGATTGACTTATGTTACAACACACTGGGGATGTACCTTACCTTACACTCTGTTTATATCTGTTTATTCTCAAATTATTTAAGCACCAGTTCAATATCCATTTTCCTCGTGTTGTTTCGTCGCAGTTAATTCCGATGTAATTCCATCACGTCACCGCCACGGCACGGTGCCGTTACGTGCACGTCACAGCAATGTAATGTTAGTGATGTGGTTTATTATAGCTCACAGCGAGCTTGGAATCGCTTCTTAACTGATTAAGGGGATGTTTCGAAATGACAATAGGGGCTTTTTATGATGAGAAGGTAAGCGTTCAGCCACTTTTTTACCTGATGTTAATTGGTTTATGTAGTGAGACTATTGCTCGTATCACCACTTTATCTCTTAAATGTATTTCTGTTTGTAGAACAAAGTTAAGTTACATGGTATATAGGTTTCATTTATTTATTAATTTGCCATACAATGTACAATAGAAATAACAAGTTAGAGTAAAGTGTCGATTAAACCTATTACCTATATCTAATGACATGTACCCTGTACTGTTTCCACATTTCAAGGGGTCAGATTTTTTATTTCTGGGAGGCTAGAGATTAACCACTATCTCGTCTGGTTATATGCGATGATGTGGTCGATGGTAGACACGCTAGGGCTAGAATAGTCTGACTGTAAAGGACATTGAAACGATATGATTCTCCTGTGGACTAACA
Organism: Cabera pusaria; assembly: GCA_954871355.1. Lineage (NCBI taxonomy): Eukaryota > Metazoa > Arthropoda > Insecta > Lepidoptera > Geometridae > Cabera > Cabera pusaria. The sequence continues at coordinate 2,004,600 of OX940909.1, read as the reverse complement.
ACCATAAATACACATAGAAACATCCACTAGTGCCCGGTTAGTATTCGAACCAGCGACCTTCCGGTTAGAAGGCAATCTAACTATCATTTTCGCCAAAGAGCTAACACATGCACAGTGCTATGATGCACAAAATTCTGCAAATTTAGATTTTTGCGTGCAGTTTATGTTATAGGCACTAGGCAGATATTGTTTAACATCAGGCGACAATTGAGATTTTTAATGGGATTTTTATCTTAGATTGGAGACGTTAAAATAAAGGCCAAGTCAAAAGTACCTATAACCGGCGAGCATGTATGAAGGCGCTTATGAAAGAGGAAGAAGCGAAAGAGGTATGTCAGGATCGTAGTATGGAGAAAGAAGTAGTCTCTGTTACAACAACGGGAAGATGGCGTGATTTTATAAATGTATGTTTTAAAAGGCAGCTATCGCAGACTTATAAAATGATCCTGCTTATTTGCTGCAAAAAACTGTCAATACAAATAACTCAAATACAATATATAACCAATAACAAAATTAAGATTTTGAATAAGTACCCACGACCAACGAATAAAATATAAGATACATTATATACATTGTCTATATATTATTTTATATTTTATTCGTAGCCCACGACAGCGTCCTTTAGAAAGTTTAAACGTCATCTATCTAAGAACCACCACTGACCGTTTAAAGACAAAATTGAACAAGTCGTTTTGGAGAAAAATGGCAACACGGAATTGCCCAAAAAATTTTTACTGCAGCGCCCCCTGGTGAGTTGTCACCGTAACACCTATAGCTATACCTATATATAGTACCTAAAAATATGCACCAATCAAATCCGAACCCATAACTGAAAACTGCATCAAAATCGAACTAGTGGTTTTGGGGAAAAATGGCAACATGGATTTGCACACACAAACAAACATTCTCTCACCCCAAACGCATATACCGTCTCCGTTTCGTCGTGGGTAAAAATCAACCACAAATATAAAAAAAACATATATAGCAGGTATCTACACAGCGGATGCATTGCAAAACAAACGGCGGACGGGAGCTGAAACTTTTATATCGAATTTTACAGTTGACGTAATCCATCTGTACGGAAACACACGGAAATTGGGATTGGATGGAATAAAAAAACATTTGTAGTATTCAAACTTTCAGGAAAGGATTGTGTAGAAAAAAACTAAACTTTTGAGGACCCAGTGGTGTGGAAGAATGATCGGCTTTGACGCCAGAGTTACTGAGTTCAATCCCCACCGTGCACCAATGGATTTTTCTATTGAAAAATATATGCGCGCTTTTCACAGTGGCCCTCCGGTGAAGGAAAAACATCGTTAAGAAACCCCCAACCCCGGATGGTGGTAGGAAACTATTTAGTGTCTGTCTAGCTAGCTACCAAGCTACGTTATTTCAAGTTCGAAAAATCTGTCGCTAAACATCTACTGTGTTCCGGCAGCTATCTTTGAGAGCCAGTTCCCATTCTAGGCCTAGCGTACTACCATTCTCGCATCATCACGTGCAACCAAGTGAGATAGTGATCAAAACGCTAGCCTAATGATATTGAAAAAAACTGCTAAACGTATTTTGTAACAAATTATAAAAAAATCAATCATAGGCATTGACTAAATGTAATAAAATAGAAAACTAATATGGTAATTTACTTTCTTGACTATTTTTTGGGTTCCGTGGTCAACAAGGAACCCTTATCTTGTCTGTCCGTTTGTATGTGTGCGAGTCGAAATGTATTTAATTATATCAGTCCCAATATTTTGGTTCTGTTGCAAAGTTCTAATGTATAATTCGGATAATGTTATGATGTACGTATGATGAAAATGAACAAGCCAGCTCTGCCCGCGGTTTTACCCGCGTATACATCGTTCCCATGGTTTCCCCATGGTCACATTGGTCGAGATTAAAAGTACCCTATGTATTAATCCAGGGTCTAGGCTATCTACATACTAATTTTCCGCTGAATTGGTTCAATAGATTTTGCGTGAAAGAGTAACAAACATCTATACATCCATACATACAAACATTCGCGTTTTATTTATTTATTTTTTTTATTATAAAGATTACTCGCAATGTGGGTTGCACATTACTAGTATTCTTGTTAACCCCTCCAACTAAGCTAAATATGATTGTGTCTGGAGTGGATTCACGTCAGTGCAATGGGTGGGGTGGGGATCGATCGTCAGTCCGACACTCGCCTTTATTATAATATTAGTAAGAATTATTGTTATAAGTGTATGGGACCAAAAAAACTTGAAAATTATATTCATAGACAATACTCCCCGTATATTCTCACCACGAAAGCATCTGTCGCGTATAATCCGTCGCTGTAATTGGTGCGCAGCGATTAAATGCCTGCCAGCCACTGTTTTATTGTAGACTTCCATTCTGAACTGGCTGAATGTTGATATGTACTGGATTTATTTCATTAAACCATGATAAGAACAGAAATGAGTGTAAATAACATTATTGTTGATTATTTAATATAAGGGCCGATTTTCATTCCGCAGTTACACGATCAGATAGGGTTTATACCACTGATAGCATATTTTCGAATTTTTCAATAGACAGATAGAGGTATTCCAGGGAATAAATTCCTTACCAAAAGAGTTAATTTATCTGGCTCTTTGTGCCTCAGATAGCCCACTATTCTGTAGTATAAGGCCGGCTCCACACGTTGGTCCCAACGCTCGTACCAACGTTGGACTGCACATTCGGTGAGGCGTACACACGTTGGCTAATAAACTAGTTGTGTCCCGTCAGGGCCAATGTGAAGATGTCCGATACAGAAATTAAATTATTGGATGTGCTTGATAAAGTTCAATAAATTCTATGACTTTTTCATTTGTCCATGCCGGTGGCGATTTTGTGGATGAGGAAGCCATTCTCGCTCGACGTACGCATTCGCTGCGTGTTGCAACAGAACTGAGCAAAGCGCCAACGTGTGGACAGATCGCGAGCGTTGGCGCAGATTCTATTAATGAAACCGACACGAGCCGGCCAACTACCAACGCTCGCCCCAACGGACCAATGCTATTTTCTAGATCCACACGTTGGACGAGTAGCGTTGGGGCCTATATTGGGGCCAACGTGTGGAGCCGGCGTAAATTAAGTGTGTGTGTGTGACAAGTTTTGACGTCAAATCTTGACGTTATGTCATCACTTTTTTTTTAAATTTCGTTATGGCTCCACACAATTGGCCAGAGACTGGCTAAATACACTAATTGTGCGCAGCCATAATAGAACAAAAAAAATATTTAAAATCGGGCATGAAAGAATTAAAAATCAAATCAAGGAGATTGTCCATGAGTAGAGTCTTAGTATTCTCCGTGAAGATTCTAAATCTTCTTGAGTCGAAATTTCAAATGGTTGTAAATCGTCGCTCTCGCTCTAACAGCATAGTTACAAAAAGACTACAGATATAACTGACTGATGAAAGCACATTGGAAAATCGAAAGTTGTATACGGGTATTTATATGGGCAGATAAATATATTACATTGGTATATCTGGCCGTTTTTGTGAGGATTGAAAAATATCAAATGACATAAACGCTTGAGTAGTATCGCATGTGAATTTCGTCACTGCGATCTGAGATTAGAGGTCACAGCGCAGCGCCATCTATTCAGCTGCTGAACTATTATGTAGTATTATTATGGTATAAATTTTTTATATCATGCAAATCACAATTATATACTTGTGTGTGGGAAGATTTGAAATAGAAATAGTTTTTATTCAAACCACTTTCTTGTTGGACAGGATCGCGGAGGTTGGTCGCAGTGGAGCGAATGGTCTCTTTGTTCGCGAACATGCGACGGTGGAGTGTCCAGACAACTGCGAACATGCTCGTCTCCGGCCGGCTGTCGGGGTGAACCTGTGCGGTACAAGATCTGTAACATGCAGGTGTGTGACGATTCTGTATTTTATTACAAGGTGTAACATTATTAAGGCTAGTGCTCATCAGCGGACGACAGAGTCGGACATTTAAAATTTTCCGACGTAAGTTTGGACGTATTTAATGATAAACTAGATACCTACAAGTTCTGAAGTTTGCTGGCCGGCGGAAACTCTTCTTCCATGCTCTCCCGTACCGTTCGCCAGTCTTTTATAGGCTAGCACAGGCCACTAAGTGGAAAAGAAAGAGATGCTGTTATACTACCGTATTGTAGCAGACAAAGAACAAGACAGCTCTCAGACAAAGTACAAGACAGCTCTCAGACAAAGTATAAGACAGCTCTCAGACAAAGTACATAAGAATGAAAGTTTTGATCGTGTGGACACGATTAACACACGAATTAAGACACGGAAATTGTAATTATTATTGCAGCCGATTTTTAATGTCATTTTTAAAATAAAATACAGAGGAATATAATTATCTAAAAATATAAGTTGACTTATAAATTACACCTGCTTTAAAATTCAATCGACAATGCGCTATTAATTTCATTCTATACATTGCCCTACGTGCAGACGTTCAAGTGCAATTTGTATCGAAACCCTATTAAGACGGTTATAGGTGGTTATAGTTTAGATTATGTGTAAGATTACCCTCTGATCTGCTTACCGATGAACTGTCAAAGTATTACCAGTACGAATACTTCAAATTTGAACGTTGACATAAATTGCCCCGCCACTAACAAGTCAAACAAACTTGAAGCAACCGAAGCAAACAACGTCGCTTGTTACAGCAATCAAACTGTCGCAGTCGCGGCCGGTAATTGGTTGCGTGCTACACTGCCGGACGTGTTTAACGGAACATCCATTTGAAAGAAGATATATTATGAAACCTTGTGTTAGGCACATTTTCGAACCGATTTTGCTGAAATGCGCAGGAATAGCCAGTAGAATAGGACCATGACGTGAGACATGGGAAAGCATGTTTAGAGTCAGAAGACGGAACTGATATAAATTACTTTCAATTTAAGTCCAATCCATCGAGCTTGACTTCTATTCCAACTTATCTTTCGAAAGTCATGCCGGTATACGGTGATCCTGTTTGACATGTCTTTATCCAATTTAGATGTTACCTATCTAGATGGTGCTGAGCATAGTGCATCGTTCTCTTTGTAAATATAGTATCAATGTATTCGTGCATCGCGCTAACGAGATTTTCTACGATAAAGCACCAGTCCAGAGCACCTGGACGTGTAATCCGGGGGGTGCGGTTTCGAGTCCCGTCGGTACGATGAAATTTTGGATTGTGTTTAACAATTTACAAAAATATAAAGTGTGAGACACTTCAAAGAAACATAATATTTTCTACGATGTTAGTACCAGTTTGTAGTGGTAGGACATTTTGTAGTGGTATGACTTCTTGTAGTGATAGCACTTCTGCTAGTCCACCTGGGGCGGTACCACCACTATGCCAATTAATTTTCAGCTGTGAAATATGAATGTTTTTCGGTTGAAATGGCAAGGTGTCTAGTGAAATTACATAGCATGTGAGAATCAACATCTTTATGTCTCAAGGTAACAGTGACATGCAAAATTCTGGCAGTCCAGAATTTATCCAGCCACTGTATCTGTAATATTATTATTGTTTTATATCGGCTGTAATTCACATACCTTTAGCCGAATTTTCTCGAGCGAGGCTCTAACGAAACCTCCGCTCGAAACCTAGGTCGAACATCTGAAGATGAGGCACCGATTGCCTCGAAACCGGTCGGACGTCTAACAGACAGTCGACCATTTCACGTGAGTCAAACCGTAAAAAATTATCAAAATGAATAATACTCACGATTCTTTTAAAATAAAAAGTATCTGTCATAGGTAGACGTCATCGTTTACCATCAAGCGAGTATCGTGCTTCTCCTGTTACCTTATATCATAAAAAAAACAGATTCGCCAATACCATAAAATATAAACTGCATAAAAAACATTTCGCATTTATAATATCAGTAGGATAGGATTATCAAAAATTCTGGACATCATTTTCTACATTATTTTTCTTAACAGACTATATCCTACTAATATTATAAATGCGAAAGTAAGTGTGTGTGTGTGTGAATGTTTGTTACCACGTATCTCGATAACCAATAAACCAATTTTGATGAAATTTAAAACGTAGATAGTGTAGGTTCTAACTTAAGACATAGGCTAATATTATTTTTGAAAATCATCCCCTAAAGGGGTTAAATAGGGTGATAAAGTTTCTATGGAAAATTTTATTCCTTGGGCCGATTTATTCAAAACTCGGTACAAATAAACCCTAAAACAAATAATGAGACACGTGTTTTTCATTTTTTCAAAACCACCCCTAGGAGGCTTGAAAAATGAATTTTCTTTGTAAAAATTATAAAAAAATCAGTAATATTTGTTCTCACATATTCCTTTGTCCGATTCACTCAAAACTCGGCACAAACAAACCTTAAAACAAATAATGAGATACGTGTTTTTTATTTTTAACCGACTTCAAGAAAAGGAGGAGGTTTCTCAATTCGAGCGTTTTTTTTTTGTAATGTTTGTTCGCGTGTAACTTCGTCGTTTATGAACCGAATTTGATTATTCTTTTTTTGTTCGAAAGGAGATATTCCAAGTGTGGTACCAAGGTAATTTTATCGAGGTCTGATAAATATCTCCAGAGATATTGAGATAAACACCTCAAAATTGGTACTGAAAAAGAATAGCACGGCATTGAAGTCGGTTCTTTTTTAGTTTTTAAACGATATTATTTCAAATCTACCCCTAAGGGCGGTGTAAAATTGTTTTTAATTTTGTTTGGAAAATTCATAGAAAATTCAGTAATGTTTGTTTAATAATCTATAAAACAAATAGCGAGACACTTATTTCTTTATTTTCCAAATCTACCCCTAGGAAGTCTGTATAATTAATTTTGTATGGAAAAATCATATATAAAATCCAGTCATGTTTGTTTTGACGTATCTTAATAACTAATAAACCGATTTCAATGAAATTTGACACGTAGATAGTGTAAGTTCTAAAATAACATATACAGTAATTTGATTTTCAAAATTCAACCCCTGAAGGGGTAACATAGGTTGATAAAGTTTCTATAAAAATGTTATTCCTTGGTCTGGTTCACTCAAAACTGTACAATACAAAAAAGGTACAAATAAAACTTAAAACAAATAATGAAACATGTATTTTTTATTTCTTTCAAATTTACCCCTTGGGGGAGTGAATATATAATTTTATCTGGAGAAATCATAAAAAATACATTAATGTTTGTTTCCACGTATCTGTATAACTACTAAATCAATTTTGATGATATTGGAAATGTAGATAGTATAGGTCCTGAAATATAACATAATAAGGTACTTTCATTTTCAAAAATCATCCCTAAAATGGTTAAATAAGGTGATAAAGTTTCTATGGTAAATTTTATTACAAACTTGGTTTGATTCACTCAACATTCGTGTGCAAAATGAAATTTGTAAGTATATAAAACATGTATTTCCTGGTTCCATTCACTATGTAGGGAAATACAGTTTAAAGTAAATAATAAAATCAACACAAAAATTATAAATGCGAAAGTCAGTTTGTTTATTTGTTTGTTTGTTTGGGACTTCTTCACGGTCAAACGGCTTGACCTGAACCGAACTGACCGGCTTGAAATTTTGTACAAAGATAGTACATAGGGCAGAATACGATATAAGGTACTTTTTTTTTGGCTATCGAGTCAGGGGGTCCAGATATTTTTAATTGAATTTTGTAAATATAAGACTTCTTCTCGAATTGACCGATTTGCCTGAAATGTAGTATAAAGACAGTTCATAGGGCAGAATAGGATATAGGATACTTTTTTTCTGGCTATCGAGTCTGGGTAACCAGATTTTTTTATTGAATTTTGTGCATGTGTGGCTTCTTATCAGCAAAACGGCTTGACCGATACGGCTGAAATTTTCTACATATACAGCTCATATGGCATAGAAGCACATAGGATACTTTTTTTCTGGCAGTTGAGTCCAAGTGTCCAGATTTTTTTTATTGAACTTTGTAAATGTGTGGCCTCCTCTCAGTCAAACGGGTCAACCATTTCAGCTGAAATTTTGTATACAGACAGTCAATAAGACATAGGATACTTTTTTTTTGGCTGGTAATTTTGGGGGTCCATATTTTTATTATGGAATAATGTGTGGCCTCTTACCGGCAATCGTTTTGACCTATTCAGCTCAAATTTTGTACAATTACAGTTATTAGGGCATAGAACGACAAAGGATATTTTTTTTAGCGGTTGAGCCTGGGTAACAATTTTATTGAATTTTTTAAACCTGTGACCCTCTTCTCGGTTAAACGAGTTGACCGATTGAGCAAAAATTGTACAGAGACAGTCAATAAGACATAGACCAAGAGTAGAATCTATTATCCGAGCACATAGGTTACTTTTTTTACAATCGAGTCCAGTTGTCAGTTTTATATTATTGAATTTTATAAATGTGTGGCCTCATTTCGGCCAAAAGGCTTGACCGATTCACATGACATTTTGTAAAAAGACATTTAATAGGGCATAAAAGGGCAAAGAATACTTTTTTCGACAGTTAAGTGTAGGTGCCTATATTTTTTGTAAACTTATATAGGCATTTATAATATTAGTAGGATTAACATAATCATAAATATGTGATCTTAGGTTCGTCTATAATGACTTAATTAGTGTCTTAATTAGGCCATAAAACTGTCAGGGTCATTAGTAGTCATCAAAATTTACGCGCTGGCTTTGCTTGCCTAACGTGTTTATCTGCTTTGTGGGAAGTATTTCAGAAACTTTCGCGTTTTAACAGCCACATTTAACCTTAGGGTAATCGGTGTTGACTTAGTAGGTCATAAAAACTCTTAGGGTCATAAAAAGTCGTAAATTTTTAGCGCTCGCTTCGCTCGCGCAAGCATTTGTTTTATCTACTTTGTAAGTAATATTTCATCAACTTTTGTATTTTAATAGCCACATGCATCAAACGAGTCATAATTTAAAACAGTACAACCTTCAATAATCATAATGATTATTAACCTCAAAATAAGTGGATATCAAGTTTTTCCATTCTATAAGAGTACCAATCGAATCTTTTAAGAGTACAATATAATAATATATTACAATACATATTATATTTGATACAATCAAAAATTATGTTAACTTTTTTATAATTTAGTAATAAGTAATATATATAAAGTAATATATACAAAAGATGTTCAAAGGAACCACTAAAAAATATTTCCGCCCAGTAACATGTTAATAAAAGAAGAACTTCCATTTACATAATGGCATCACATTTCTTTTGATGCTTGTTCTTAAACTTTTTTAACGGTGATAACAACCCCAGGGGGTCTGTTAAAACATTTTTAGCTAATTCACTCAAGCGATTTTGAAAGAAGGGGAGTCATTATTACGAGCAATATTTAAAAGAATATTTAATTTATTTGGTGCACTTTGCAGGACAGAACTTACATCTAATTCAGACTAATCCAGACTATTCCAGACTTCCAGACTAATATTATAAAGAGAAAACGTTTTTAAACGAGTTCAACTTTTGAAATGTTTAATCACGAAGCAAGTTTATCGGTTTCAATATCGCGGAAAATATCGTTTGCGCGATGCAGGATCTCATAAATTTAGGCAATGTTTAAAGAAGAGCTATTAAAATCTATCTCTGGGTTTTATTTATCCTTACTTGATATTATAAATGTGAAGTAACTCTGTCTGTCTGTCTCGCTTTCACGCTAAAACTACTAAAGCTAGTCTAGTTAAAGATAGTCTAGAGCCTGAAAAAGGCGAAAAGTTTTAGTTTTAATGCGAAAAGAGGGTTGTAAGAGGTTCAAAGGGGGGATGAAAAGTTGTATGGAAGTATCGTCATTTTTAAAGCTAGAAGCTTGAAACTTATTTTTTAGGCTGTTGTTTCGATATAAATATAAATATGATATTCAAAGTTTGTGAGGGAGAAGGGGAGTGGAAGAAGAGGGGAGGGGAGAGGAATTGGTAGGGGATGCGTAGGGTAGGGGAGTGGTGGGTTCGTGTGGGGGGAGTTGAGGGGGAGGGGGGGGAGAGTTAAGGGGGGAGGGGGATTGGAGGGGGATAGGAAGAGAGCTGGAGGGGAGGGGATGTGGAAGTTAGGGGAAGGGGGAGGGGAGGGTATGTGAGGGATGGGGGGATTAGTGTCGCGTGGTACGGCGTGGTGTAGTTGGGATACGTATGTGTCTTATTAGTTAATGCTACCCATAGACAGTATTCCACGCGGACGAAGTCGCGGGCACAGCTAGTCTAATATATATAATACACAAAACATGTTTTTACCTGTCCGTTATAGACTTTGAAACCATCTAAATGAATGTGCCCCAAACCGGTTTTATTAGAAAGGCAATAATGCGAATATGTTTTATAGCGGCTGTAATTCACGTACCTTTAGTCGAATTTTCTCGACGTAGGTTTCAAGCTGAGGTGAGGTCACGCGGTGAGATCGCGATGTTCAGTACTTATGTGAACATCGCGTACGCGAATTACATCCGGTATATTACATTAATAACGTTACAAATACACGATAATTTTAAAACAAAAATGCAAAGATGGTTTTAGACTACTAAAACATCGCATTAGGTACCTAATTCGGTCCATTAATTTATTCCATTTTCGACTTTTCTTGTACAAAAATTGTATTTCTTTTTTTAGCGTAGTAGCACACGCGAGTATCCGCTAGTACATAATAAATACAGTTTCAAAGTTCAATATGGCCGACTCTGTAGACCAAAGTTACGTGGATCATAGATTTTCAGTGTTTAAAACTTGTTCAGAAAATTATCCATTAAGTAACGATTAGAAAATAAAGTAATCTTGGCTTTTAATAATAAATTCGTCTGGAATTATTTTTCTTCAAAACGATTAGTCCGATTTTGATGCAATTTTCAGTTACGGGTTCGTTCGAACCGTTTAAAGACAAAATCAAACTAGTTTTGGAGAAAAATTGCAACATGGATTTGCACAAACAAATGTTTACTGCAGCGCTCCCTGGTGAGTTGACATTGTAACACCTATTTAAGAACATGCACCAATCAATCACGAACCCATAACTGAAAATTGCATCAAAATCGAACTAGTCGTTTTGAAGAAAAATGGCAACATCAATTTGCACCAACAAATTATTACTGCAGCGCCCCCTGAGTTGTCATCGTAACATCTATCTAAAAACATACACTAATTAAACCCGAACCCATAACTAAAAACTGCATCAAAATCGGACTAGTAGTTTTGGAGAAAAATGGCAACATGATTTGCACACACAAACAAACAAACAAACATCCTCTCACCCCAAACGCATATACAGTATCCGTTCCGTCGTGGGTAAAAATGAAATAAATAAACTGTCTAAACAAAGTAAACGAAATGTTGTTCAAAAAATGAAGTTCGCACAGACATGGTACAAATTCCTGACATGTCTCTTTTCATTTGTGTTACAGGTATTTGCGTAGTACAAATAATGTGAACGAAAATGAAGAAAGAAAGGTTTGACAAGGAGTTACAGAATGTCAGTAGACATATAAATGGAAAGGTAGATTCGTTTTTACTTACTGCTTGGGAAGTGTGTCAGCAATTTTTGTGGGTCTTTGTGTCTGTTAAAATTGCTATATCTTCATAATTCAAATTGATGACGCATAGAAGGTGATTTAGGTTATCGTACAAAAAATATAAAGTTACTTATAATTTTAGTAACATGCCTTAAACTATTTCAAAATTAAATTAAAAGTTAAACTTCAATCATTTAATTATTTTTAACTGCCTTCACAAAAAAGGAGGAGGTCCTCAATTCGTCTGTACGTTTTTAGGGTTCCGTACCCAAAGGGTAAAACGGGACCCTATTACTAAGACTCCGCTGTCCGTCTGTCTGTCTGTCTGTCTGTCTGTCTGTCTGTCTGTCTGTCTGTCTGTCTGTCCGTCCGTCTGTCACCAGGCTATAGCTCTTTAACTGTGATAGTTATACAGTTGAAATTTTCACAGATGGTGTATTTCTGTAGCCGCTAGATCAACAAATACTAAAAATAAAATAAAGTTATAAATTAAAGGGGGTCCCCATACAAAGAACGTGTTTTTAAACGCCATCTATCTAATTAGTTTCGAAAAAATGACATAGATGGCGCTAGTAAACGAGCCCCGTCTTTCTAGATCGCGACCAAACCAAATATTCTTGGTAATATCAATTAATCAAATATATGAGGTTGAAACTCTGTTATATTTCGTATTGTACGGAACCCTCCCTGAGTGTGCGATAAAAGACCCGATGCTGACTCGCACTTGGCCAGTTTTTTTTTTTTTTTTTTGTGTGTGTGTGTGTGTTATGCGATTACTCCGTCAATTGAAAATGGATTCAAATAATTATTTTTTTAATAAGTAGGGTACGTTTCTGAGGTAGTCCCATTGTAATTTCATCGAGATCTGTTTAATATCTCCAGAGATATGAAGATAAGTACCTCAAACATAGGAGATTGTACTGGTTTTAGAAGAAGAGTCCCAAGAAGATTATATATACAATGGAGGTTGCTATTGCATATACTTTTGAAGACTAAAAAATATGACCTTGAATAATGTTTTTACATCTTTCTTCACGTTGATTTTGGTTTTTGACAGATATTCTTAAGGTAACTGTGAGCGAAATAGAAACAAAGGTGAGGAGAATTCATTTGGCTTCACAGGAATGTTCTACAGGGCAAAGTCTTGTTAGGTTGCAACATTTTTGAGCATACCTAATATTATTTGACATGACATGACGTTTGGCGAAAATGGCGGCCATATGGCGGCGATTAATGTTAATAATCGCAAATAATACTTTTTAATATTCATTTTGGAATACAGCTAGTCCGTGTTATAAAAGTTTAAAAATTATTGTAACAAAATAGACAATTAATTATCGTGTGTGTCAGATGCTTTTATTGCACAGGGCCATTTTGGACATTGTCCTTTGATACCTTGATGACTTCATTATGACTAGTGGATATTTTCACAAGCGCGGCATTTGAAGTCAATTTTTAACCAACTTCACAAAAAAGGAGGAGGTTCTCAATTCGTCATTATCTATTTGAAGTCGGTGCCAGCCAAGTCTAATAGGTAGTAGATAGATACTACCTACATATCTACCTACTTACTCCTTCTACATACATAGTTTATTATTCGCTTTGGAGTGTCTGTTTGTGGTTATGAAGTCGGTTTTTTTTTTTTTTTTAAATAATTTATTTTTCAAAATTACCACAAACACATTTTTTTTCAATAAGCTTACTAGCAATGTGGTTTGCATATTACTAGTAGTCTTGTTTACCCCTCCAACTAAGCGAGATATGCTTGTGTCTGGAGTAGGTATTGTATTTGTATTGTATTGTACGCCACGTTCAACCATGCTGAACATAACTCATTATGATCGAAATGACGAACCATCTCGAAAATGTACTTTACCGATTAAAAAAATAATCATTCGAATCAGTTCACAATTCACGGAGTAATCGAGTAACACACATAAAAAATATAGGTATGGACGAATTGAGAACCTCCTTCTTTTTTGGAAGTTGGTTGAAAAACATGAAACTCCCAGCTGGCCCATGTTTCTGCCGGCAAGTGTAAAATAAACTTCAGAGCTCCACTGTCAAGTCCTTGTCTAGAGTTTATTAAATAAATGCACTGGAAACTCGTTAAAGCCTGACGTGTAAATTAGTTTCAGTGGTTCCGTACAATTGTTTTAAATGTGCCAAAGTTTGGAATCCTTTGATGCGGGGAATTTGGTGCTCAAGGAACGGCGTTAATTGCAGTTACTTTCAAGTTTTGGTTAACTTTTGATGAATTGAGTTTGGGTCTCTACCGGTTTTCATTGTAGGCTTTATTAAAACAATTTTGTTTTGGACATATTTTTAACCGACTTAAAAATAGGATGTTTTATCGCGGATAACTTCGTCGTTTATGAACCGATTTTGATGATTATTTTGTTGTTGGAAAGGAGATATTCCAAGAGTAGTACTATTGTAATTTAATCTATATTTGATAAGTATCTCCAGAGATATTGAGATAAACACCTAAAACTTGGTACTGAAAATGAATAAATAGCGTGGTATTTGAAGTCGGTTCTTTTAATTTTTGATCTTGTTGATTGATCTTATACTAAATGCCTCTGGCTGGAGATTTAATGGTTAGTAGAGCTTATTGACCATTGCTGCCATTATCCATCACTTCACTCCATTAACATTGTAGTGCCACTGTAATCGCTGCGTTCCAGCATCATATCTTACCATCTTCGACCGCATCACCACCTACCAACAGGTGAGATAGTGGCCAAACGCTAGCCTATTAGATATAAAATAAATGAATAATATAAGAATAGAAAACCATATTGTAGATTGTTATAAAATTATTTATTGTCACACTTTCTTTTAATTTAATGTCACTTATACATATTGATTTTGACTTAATTTTCCATTATGTCCATTGCTGGACATAGGTTCCTCTCAAGACACGCCACTGATCTCGATCTTTAGCTGGCCAGTGTTTGGAAAAGGCGAGCTAAAGACCGCTCTGCGTATTGTAGTCGCTTCAGCTCCACTTTGAATTGGAGCTCCTGCCGACCTCAGACTTATTGACCGATAGCAGAGTCGGTTTCTTAATTAGTATGAAGACCGATTAGATACCAGCCGAAAGAATGTCTTATCATAATCAACTAGTGTCAGTCCACTGCTGGACGTCGGAAAATAATGTCTGCGGAGCTCTATTAATGACAATATTGTAAGAGTCATTAACACATAACTAAATGACTGCATTTCCAGCGTTTTATACATACGGTACCCTAAATATCAGCTTCCATAACTCAAAAGAAATAACGACGTTGTTCCTCAATGCTGTTAAATAAATCACCCACTGCAACTATGTCGCAATACAAAACTTTACGTTTTCTCCGCTTATTGGATTGCGCTTCATAATATTTCATCGTGACAAGGTACTTTAGTAAATTGTTTTTGCAAAGCTGTTATTAGAGAAACAATTTATGGGGAGTTCGACTGAAGAAAGAGCGAGTTATTTTTGTGTGGTACTGCTGACAGTTGAATGCAATTCAAAAAGACAGCTAGAATAGTGCTACTATGTATTCAGTTAATTGGCAGGGCATGTCCAACTCATTTATATGACTCAGTAATAAACGCAGTGCAATGAAAAAAAGCTAATAACATACTAGAAATCTTGAGTTTTGTGTGCCCACACTATATGTTAAAGGTATATACATAAAGGTATAATCGATTACCATCAATGCAATTTAGTTCTAAATCTAATAGCTTTTTACGGAAATGTCATCACAATTTTGCCATTTTACCGTCTGGCAAGCTTCTTTTTTATCCCGAAATATTAAAAATAATATATTTTTTAACACCGTTGCTCGTAAAGCTGATGTAATTCCACCGGTTTTAAATATGTAAAGCGGGTCATAAAAAACGCGTGTGTTACCAAAGCAAATAGTTAAGTTATAGTCCATACAAATTCCATAACAGTATTATTTGCCATTTCGCGCGCTGTTGCTATTCAAATTTCGAACTAATCGCCGCGCGGCGCCAGTCAGTAGGCAGCGCTGGCGCGCTGTTAAAACGGCGGGAAAGCAACAGTGTGCATTCACAGATTCAGTTTATTTAAAATAAAAAAATCAGTTTATTCGGTAATTTAAAAACTTGGCTGCATGCTCTAACGTCTTTGCCAACATTTTCACGCAGCTACGGCAGAAAATAATCCTCGCGCCATTTTTCTTAAATTTTCTTTTCTTTGTACTTGTATTGTGAAAATTTAAATATACAACTTTCAATAACGAAGAAGAGCCATATATTACTTCAGCTCCACCGGATATACTAACAGAAGCGCAAACCGCATGCGACAGCTTGCTGCCGTCAATATCCAAAGACAGATACATAACCACGTATGAAAACATAATTAAAAAACCAACTACAACTACGTATCATTTTAATAATTGTAATTTCACTAACTGTTTCAATAATTAGAAATGAACAAAATATAAAATGATTTTTTTTTCTGTTTCCTCGCAAATGTGTTAAAAAACGTCGTACGATATACGTGCGTATTGGTTATAACGCTCTAATATCGTAATGTACTATGACTTGCAACGTTAGTACTATATTCGGTAAAACATTGCAAAGCATTTTTCAACTACTACGTGATCTCCGATTGAGCTAAAATTTGGTATACCTACTTACGCAAGGTTAGCGTCAATACAATAGTGTTACCATCGAACTGATTTACTAGTTATCATAGCGTTCCAGTTCCAAGACTGGAACGCCGACTTCCATGCCGCGCGAGTCAGATTCAATAGCATGTTTAAAACGTTTATAGTCATATCTCTGGAGATACTTATCAGATCTCGATGAAAAAAACATATAGACGAATTGAGAATCTCCTCCTTTGAAATTGGTTGAAAAAACTCCTTATGGTCGGTCAGTCGAATTTAGGCTAGTATGTTTTGTTAACAGGGGTACTTTCACTATTGAAGCCTATTCTAAGTTTTTAAGTGCACATAGCGTATTTTATTTATCTATCTACCTATCTGCTCTCTATCACTGCCGGAACACCGTAAGGTACGGTAGCAGACTTTCTCCTTAACTGCTTTTTGGTAGCAAAACAGGCGGAACTTCGATCGATAGCTTTCCACAAACAGTTTAGCAAGTTTTAGCATAAAACGATCACACATTTTATTTTCAAAACTAGAAGTGCCCCCGCGGCTTCGCCCGCGTTAAAAACTCCTTTTATTTACTTAAAAAAACTTTTCTTTTGTAAAATCATTTCTATCATAAAAGACATCAAATAAGAATTAGCCAGATCGGTTCAACCGTTTTTATATTATCGCGTGAGTAAGGCTGAGCGCAGACTACAGACAAAACAGTCTTAAGACTGTCTCAAGACTGTCTCAAGACAGTTTTGTCTATCACCCTGCGCACACTGCGAACAAAACTTTTTTGTCTGCGAGGATGCGACACAGAACAAGATATAGAATGGACACTTTGATCACTCCACCAATACATGTATTATGTACCTACCTACAATTTGTCTTCTTCAGTTATACAGTAACTAGATATCTACTTTATCATTTTTAGGGTTCCGTTTCTCAAAAGGTAAAAAAAAGAACTGAGCGCTCATACAATTTAGAGGTCTAGCTTAATTGGAACCAACCATAAAATATGTTAATAAATAAAATAGTGCTATTGAGTGATTTATTTACGTCGCGTCGTTCGCGTGTGGCGCGTCCTTGCTCAAGTTAGTTCCTCGATAGCTCAAAATCGGTAGGGAGGTGAGTAAGCCTCGATTGTTGGGCGAACAGAGTGTCCATTCTATACGTAGTATCTGTTCTGTGTTGCATCGTTTTTCTTTGTCGGCACCGAGAACAAATAATAATACTACGTATAGAATAGACACTCTGTCCCACCCACCAATCGAGGCTTCCTCAACTCGCCTCTGATTCTGGAGCTGCTGAGGAGCTACTTTAAGCAAGGCACCACACGCGGACGACAACAGAACAATAATACTACTCACGTGAAAATTAACGTCAACTTCATACATATATGTTGGGACCAGTACACACAAGAGGTTTAAATTTACGTAGGTATAATATAGAATTATATATAAAAACCAGCAAAATCGAGTTGAACTCGCCCACCGAGGCTTCCGTACCAACTTCTTAGACTAGTTTAAGGGACAAATTTATCTTTGTAGTTCGATCCATATAGGAAATGTATTGCAACAGCTACAATTAATCATAAGTTAAATATTATGTTTCTTTGAAGTGTTTCACACTTTATATTTTTGTAAATTGTTAAACAATTATTTGTTTAACAATTAATCATAAGTTTGTAAAAGTGAATTAATCGTTTTTAGGGTTCCGTATCTCAAAAGGTAAAAAAAGAATCCTTATAAGATCACTTTCTTATCCGTCTGTCCGTCTGTATGTCCGTGTGTCACCACCGATTTTCTCAGGAACGCGTGGACCTAGCAAGTTAACATTTATACCAGATACTGATGTTTATGGTCCTAATTAGATATATAAAAATCAAGATCCAGAGTCAACACGATAATAAGATATAAACATATTTAGATTTTCGCCGAAATTTGTAAGTACCTAAATTTACCTTTATTTACAACTTTTTTATTTTTCGGAATTTTTCCTTTACTTGTGCTGTAATACCTTGATTTTGACCATAGTTGACAATTCTAGGTCAGCCGGAAGTACCATATAGGTTTTGGGTCGAAAACCTGTAGGGTACTTCCCGTTGACCTAGAACCATGAAATTCGACAAAGAGCAAGGTCTTACAGCACAAAAAAAGGGGAAATTTCAAAAAGGAAACAAATATTAAAGTAAATGGTGTCCCATACATACATAATTAACGCCAGTTAAGATATGCCTCTGAGTTATATGAGCGCTCATACAATTTAGAGGTCTAGCTCACCAAACTTAAGTTTGGTGCCAAAAGGTAAATATGTAACTAAAATTGTGCCTCTGTGTAATTTATTTTATTCATAGTTGACGCTAATTAAGATAGGCCTCTGAGTTATATGAGCGCTCATACAATTTAGATGTCTAGCTAACCAACCTTAAAAAATGTAAATAAATAAAATAGTGCTATTGAGTGATTTATTTTCGTCGCGTCGTTCGCGTGTGGCGCGTCCTTGCTCAAGTTTGTTCTTCGACAGCTCAGAATCGGTAAGGAGGTGAGGAAGCCTCGATTGTTGGAGCGAACAGTGTCCATTCTATACGTAGTATCTGTTCTGTGTTGCATCGGTTTTCTTTGTCGGCACCGAGAACAGATAATAATACTACGTATAGAATAGACACCCTGTACCACCCACCAATCGGGGCTTTCTCACCTCCCTATCAATTCTGAGCTGTCGAGGAGCTAACTTGAGCAAGAACGTGCAACACGCGGACGACGCTACGAGACGATTGTTTTTAAAACATAACCCTCCTTCTTCCGCAGTCCGGTGACTGCGAAAGGAGGGTTAATATATATATATATATATATATATATATATATATATATATATACATACATATTATATATATATTAACCGTATATATATTATATATACATTTGTATATACATATAAATGTATGAATGTATGTATATTTCTTTGGCACGCCCTAGAGCCTGAATGGCTTATCGTATTTTTATGTTAGTGGTGTCAACAGCAAGTATTTAAAAGATAATTCTTGTTTTCAAAAAGCTTCGTCAATTGCAGACGAGAATACTATCAGATCTGTATATACAAAGTTTTGAATTCCCACCATATTTGCAGGGGTATGTATACTCCATGTAAAGAAATCAGTAAAAAAATATATATTAAAAAAATATATATAATTAACTAGGTACTTGAAATCAAACCTTCTTAAATCGACTCGCTCTTGGCGAACTACACGCACTCAGTCATACCGCCGCCACAGGCGCCGCATTGCTTTTCGGCAAAAATCAAAGGGGCCGCGTCCGTCGGCGGCGACCGGTGAAACATGTTTGTGTTATTATTTTCGTTTTGTCGCTTCATTTTTAACCGACTTCAAAGGTTTCTCAATTCGACCGTATATATGTTTTTTTTTTTATGTTTGTTCGCGGATAACTTCGTCGTTTATGAACTGATTATTCTTTTTTTGTTGGATAGGAGATATCTCAAGTGTGGTACCATGGTAATTTTATCGAGGTCTGATTAGTATCTCCAGAGATATGGAGATAAACACCTCAAAATTGGTACTGAAAATTAATAGTGCGACATCGAAGTCGGTTCTTTTTAACCGACTTCAAAAAAAGGAGGAGGTTTCTCAATTCGACCGTATATATGTTTTTTTTTTATGTTTGTTCGCGGATAACTTCGTCGTTTATAGAACGATTTTCATTATTGTTTTTTTGTTGGAAAGGAAATATCCCAAGTGTGGTACCATGGTAATTTTATCGAGGTCTGATAAGTATCTCCAGAGATATGGAGATAAACACCTCGTAATTGGTACTGAAAATTAATAGCGCGGCATTGAAGTCGGTTCTTTTTTAGTTTTTTAAAAGATCTTATTTAGTTTTTAAACGATATTATAGCCTAGTGGTGAGTCGTAATCACTTGTTATTGCCAAGACAAAGTTTGTAGAGAAGACAAAATAAACGAATAACATCGTTTAAAAAACTAAAACATTCGACTTCAAATGCCGCGCTATATTTTCAGTACAAAGTTTGAGGTGTTTATCTCCATATCTCTGGAGATACATGGAGGGAAGGATAGCTGGAGGGGATTGGATGTGGAAGTGAGGGGAAGGGGGAGGGTAGGGGAGCAAAGGGGGAGGGTAGGTAAGCGAGGAGGAGGTTGGGGGGTTTAGGTGGAAGTGAGGGGGTAGGGGGAGGGGAGAGCATGTGAGGGACGGAGGGAAAGGGGGAGTAGCGTGGCGTGGTACGGCGTGGTGTAGTTGGGATACGTATGTGTCTTATTTGTTAATGCTACCCAAAGACACTATTCCACGCGAACGAAGTCGCGGGCACAACTAGTATTTATTATATATATGTATATACATTTTTAAGGTTTGTTAGCAGATAACCGCGTCGTTTATGAACCGATTTTGATTATTTTTTTTTTGTTGGAAAGGAGATATATATAAAGAGGTCTGATAAGTATCTCTAGAGATATGAAGATAAACACCTAAAAATTGGGACTGAAAATTAATAGCGCGGCATTGAAGTCGGTTCTTTTTAACCGACTTCACAAAAAAGGAGGAGGTTCTCAATTCGTAAGAATCTTTTTTCTTTTTTATTTTAGTTCACCGATTACTCGAAGATGCCTGAACCGATTTGGAAAATTATTTTTTTGTTTCAAAACATACCCTTCCCAGGTGGTTCCATTTAAATTTTAACGAAATCGGCCGAACCTTTTTTATATATCAACATTTGTATTATGACGCATTTACTTATCTCGACGACTTACTACTTGGCTGGCACTTTACCTACTGGCACTGATTATATAATAGTTACTACGTCTACTGGCTACTTTGACTAGCGCGACGTTTGAAGTCGTTTCTTTTAGTTTTTTTAAACGATCTTAAATTATTTAGTTTTTAAACGATCTAATCTGAAGTCGATTAAAATAAAATAAATAGTTTTTCTTTTTCCATACAAGTTGTTCGTACCCGTCAAACAGGATGTGTTTATTTCATTTGTTAAGGTGCGTACAGACTATGTAACATAATGTATTGTATAACATGGTGAGATAACATGTTTCAGATGATTTGGACACTCATAAAACATGTTCAAATAACATCGCCAGTCGTCAAAGCGCCGCTTCGCTTTTCGGCAGAATTCAAAGCGGGCCGCTTCCATCGGCGAATCACGTGTACACGGTAAGGCGCGGTTTATACAGAAGAAACGTGGCGCGGACGGATGTCAGTGTGGACGTTCGTTCCCATTCTGGGTTCGTGTGAGGGTTTCGAGGCGAGCCTCCTTACCCTGGTTGGGCTCTGGGGCAACTACCCTCGGGGTACGCGCGGGTTTTAATCAGCCCTATAGTGGTCCGATATGGTCGTTGGCCAGATCTGGGCGTGGTGGTCATGTTGGCCATCTTGGCATGGTGGTCTTGTGCTGCTGTGGTAACCGCTACTCCTCCTCTTTGCTGCTTTCATCCACCGGGACTAAGTCGCGTGGGAGTGCACGCCAGGTCGATACAGCGCCATCAGGCGGCCGGGCGTGGTGCGGTGCAATGTTCTGGAGGTGAGGGTGTGGTCCGTTGTCTGCACGGTCATATTGACAGCGCGCCAACCGGACCACGAACTCCCTCACCGTCTCAATTTTCACGTCCCGGGCGTTGGCGTCATTGCGTACGTATCGACCGGCTCCCGTGCATATCCGCAGGGTGACGTTCTGAATGATCTGAAGACGCTTGCGCTGGGTTTCCGAGCATAGGGCATACCACGCAGGAGCAGCATACGTCATCTTCGTGCGTATATACGTCTTGTATATGCCGACTTTGGTGTAGAGTGGCAGCTTCGATCGGAGGACCGGATGGAGGAGGGCCTTAGCGGCTTTTGCTTGGTGGACTGCGTGATCCACGTGCGGGCGCATCCTCAACGTCCGGTCGATGTAGAAGCCCAGGTACTTTGTACTCGTTTCCCACTTGACGTCTTGTTCTCGGAGCTGCAGTGGAGGTGGCAGGATGGGTTTGGGCTCTGGTCAGCAGCGTGGCCGTCTTCCTCACGTTGACGGCCATGCGCCACTTGTCCAGCCAGACTGGCAGGATGTCCAGAACCTTCTGCATTCTGTTGGCGGCTATAGTAGCTTTGACAGAGGACGTTATATACGCACTGCCGTTGGCAAAAAGTGCTAGTGTTACTCCTCGTTCTCCTGGTGCAAGGTGTTCGTCCGCCAGAACCGGTATGTCGTCTGTGTAAACCGCGTACATGTACGGTGAGAGAAAACTCCCCTGGGAGACTCCCGCTGCGATCTGCCGGTTGCCGGAAGTGGCGCCCTCGACGGACACGCAGAACTGTCGGTTTCTCAGGAACGATGAGACGATGTGGATTAGCGCCGCTGGAGTCGGTGTCCTGGATAACTTGTAGATTAGGCCTTCGTGCCACACTCTATCGAAGGCCTTCTCGATGTCCAGGAACACGGCGACGCTTCTACTATTTCGGTTCAGTTCACTGGTGAGCTGGTGGATCACCCTCGTCAGCTGGAGCGTTGTGGAGTGACGCGTGCGGAAACCAAACTGCTCCTCACGTGGGGTGAAGTGAGGGCGCAGCAGTAATCGCTCGAACAGCTTGGCGAGGTGTGACAGCAGGGTAATAGGGCGGTAGCTGGAGGGTAGACGACGGACCTTGCCGGGTTTGGGTAGTACTATGACTTTCCCTGTCTTCCACGTTGCGGGAAAGTATCCTGTTCTTAAGATACCGTTGAAGAGTCTGTCTATACACACCAGACTTCTCCGCGGCATCTGCTTGAGTTCCGCGTTCGACACCTCATCTAGACCGGGTGCCTTTTTCGTCTGTAAATAGCGTACAGCTCGTGCCACTTCCATTGGGGAGATGAAATCATCCCCTCCCAGCGGGGGCGCCGAAGTCTGCAGCAGTTGGACTACTTCCGCGGATACTGCGTTGTAGTGGGGCACGACAACAGGTTCAGCATTGAGAGGAACGGGATGCAGCTGAAACTGTGATTCTAAATGATCAACCAACAGTTCTCTTTCCGCTGGGGCAAATTTCCGGCTTCCTGATGAGTCCGTTAGTGGGTAGACTGGTATCTTAGCCCTTAACAAACTCCTATTCAGGGCAAGGAGGTTGGTTTCGTCTTCAGTGGCTTGGGCGATACGAGAATCCCATGCGTCACCTCTCCACTTCTTGACTTCATTGGCGAGCGTTGCAGTTATAGCATTTAGTCGTGCTTTTGTTGTTGGGCAGCGGGTGCGGGCCCATAGTTCACGCATCGCACGTTTCTTTGCCCTTAAGCGGCCTGGGAGTTCTTCGCGCCAGCTTGTTCGAGGTTCAGTAGTAGATGCTGCTTCTTTTGCTTCTTTGATGGAGGCAGTTATTTCAGCCGTGCATCTCTCCACGTCCTCCGATGTGGTTAATCGGCCTACTATCATCGTCATCAGTCGTTGTTGGAACTGGTGCCAATTGGTCTTCGTGTAAGTACCCTAACAAAGAGTTGCTTCTGCCGAAGCTCCAACCGTGATGAGCAGTGGTAGGTGCTGCTCATCCAGATCGTAGAGGACCTCCAGATGAATTGGGGCTGGCAGGTTCTTGTGGGCTACTACATCCATGACGTCCGGGTTGTGGCGTGGATTGGATGGTATGTGGGTAGGAGAGTCTAGCCCGATTACTTCGTAACCATTCCTCTCCGTATCCTCTTGGAGTTTTCTTCCGATGGTATTAATGACTCTGGACCCCCACACCAAATGTTTGGCGTTGAGGTCCGCTGCGAGCAGGGTTGGAGTGGCGTCCATAAAGATACGCCTCATATCACCAGGGTCGAAGTTGGAGTTCGGTGGCCGAAATCCGCCAAATATCTTCACATCGTGTCCTCCAAGTTGGACCACGACGGCAGTGGTTTTGGTGATTTGATTGGTTAGGTCACCAACTACGTCGTGCACTATGTCCCTCCGCACTAAGGCAGCCGTTCCACGATATGGTCGGCCCTGGGGTGAGACATCGTCATGCCGGTACACGAAGTAGTTGGCGAATTTAAATTGTTCCGTCTTCTTCAGCTTGGTCTCACCCAGGAGGATGATATGAACATCCTGCGAATGGGTGAGAATGCGTAAGTTATCGGTCTTGGTCTTGATGCCGCCCGGGTACCAGTACAGTATGCGGAGGTCTTATCTATGCATACTGGAACCGGGATAGTGCGGACAGTCCTCGCATAGCTGCCGTCCGAAGATCGTCCGGCTGCTATGGCTGCAAGTAGGCCCACCAGGGCTCCCACCAATGCTGAGATGGGTTCCGGGAAGGTACTCTGCTGTTGACCTGCTTGGTAGCAGGGGTATCCGGCTTGAGTAAAGACGGCTGTCATTTGTGGCTGGTATGGTGGGGCCCATGGGTATGGACCTGTTGGCATGGGTCTTGTAGGAAACCTTGCTGCAGAGCGTGGGCGTGGCTGGGCAAAAGCACTCGCACCTGCTTGCATATAGTATGGTGCTCCTGGTGGTCCCTCTGGCCAGTCTCGGTGTGGGTCTAGTCACTGCCGATGCTGTGGTGGTGGTACCCGTGACAACCTGAGTTACTGGCACGAAGTGGACTCGTGACTCTGGTCTCGGTCTGGTCTCTGTTAGTGCTTGTGCTGGTCTTGGTACTTCTGTTGTATTAGTGGTGGGCTGTTGCGGTTGGTGTTGCAGGGGTGCCCCTTCTGTCGCAGTGTCCGATTCTCCTGCTGGCGTACTAGCAGATGCTTGCCGTCTTCTTGGGGCTCTCCACCTTGAGCGAGGTCTGGTTGTTGCTGGCTCGGGTAGTGGAGGGTAGTGCGCCATGGAGGCTCTAGACGGCCCATAGGTTACTGTGGGCGCAAGTAGCCTTGGGTCTTGTGGTGGTTGCATCTTGGGCAGGAATGGTGTGAAGTTGGCCGGTCGCATTGACGGGGGTACCGAGGTGGATGCTGCCGTGGGCGCGGCGCTTTCTGGTCTACCCTCCCTTCGCGTTCTCTTCCTTCTTCTCCCTCGTATTCCTCCCCTACGGTGCACTGTGGGGGCGCCTCGTGGTATTGAGTCGTTAGCTGGAGGGCGCGGACGGATGGCGGAGGTAGATAGTCAAAGTAACGCAATATAAACCTTATAGTGCGTAATATAGAGTAATTTTTGGCTTAAAGAGAATTGCGCCCGGTTCTTTAAAACGTTAGCCGATCGTGTCAGAGGCTAAAATAAGAAGCCAATACTGCCAAAATGGTAGGTAGGAACCTGCCACATATGGTCACACTAGCCGTATCGCGCCAAGTGTCTCCGCCACTTCAGTATAATTTACGAAACTACGTGATAAAAGTTGGCGCCACGCCACAAGCCCTCGCCAAGTCTCTTCTGTATAAGCCGCGCCTAATATTCGCGAAACAGTCGTCAAAGCGCCGCTTCGCCTTTTGCGGCAAAGTTCAAAGAGGCCGCGTCCATCGACGGAACACGTGTACACTACTGAATAGGCTTGGGCTAACTATATCCAACAGAGGAGTGAGTACATCGTATATAATTCCATGTAAGGATATATATCCGCTTAGTATGTCCGCTTAATATATTATCCGCTTAGTATAACTGCTTAGTATGTTCGGTATATCCATGTGAAATGTGTTTCAGACTTTGCAGATAAATAGATAAATAATACTTCAATGATTAGTATATCCCATATCCAAAATAAAAAATATCCGCATTTCATAACCGATATTATGTAACATTATAAGACCGTACCTGTTGTGTTTTTGCATTGTTTTTGTACCCGTTGTTAGTGATGATGACGTGATCCAAAATAATATGGCAAGGTTGCCTAGAAAATACCTATTCACTTACGGCTTTACTTTTTAACCGATTTCACTTTTTTTTTTTGTGTTTCATAAAGGTATACCGGATATATGGGATATACTAGTATTAAGGTTTCGGGAAGTGGAATGATGGGTATATATTCGCTTAGGGATATAAATCCGAAGATATAGATGTGTCCGGAGTTACCCAAGCCTACTAACCGAGAACGACAAACGATAATTGTTAAATAACATTGTTATTCTAATGTGTACAGTAATGTTTTGGGTTGCAATGTTGAATAACAAGGTTACATGGTGTGGACGTGTTATATATTTACTATAATATATTTATATAACACAAGTTAAATAACATGTTACATAGTCTGTACGCACCTTTATCAAATCAGACATTTTTTAGGGTTCCGAAACCAAAGGGACCCTAGGGACTACTGAGACTTCGCTGTCCATCCGTCCGTCTGTCTATCCGCCTTTCTCAAAGCTGTATTTCCTTTACAGTAATAGGTAGATACTTGACATTTTCACTAAGTATGTATTATTATGGGGATTTAAAAACAAATACTAAAAACTAAAATAAAGTTAAAAATAAAACTGGCTAATTCGAGTTGAACTCGCCCACCGAGGCTTCCGTACGAACCAATTCAGCTAGATCTCTAAATTGTATCAGCGCTCATATAACTCAGAGGTCTACATTAATTGGCGTAACCTATGTATGTATGAACACCTTTTAATTTTCAACTTTTTTATTTTTTGGAATTTTTCCATAATTTGTGCTGTACCTTGCTGCTTGCCAAATTTCATGATTCTAGGTCAACGGGAAGTACCCTATAGGTTTTCGACCCAAAACCTATAGGGTACTTCCGGTTTACCTAGCATTGTCAATTTTGGATATAAGCAAAGTCTTAGAGCACAAGTATAGGAAAAATTCCGAAAAATAAAAAATGTTGAAAATTAAGGTACATTTTGGTACTAACAAGTTTTCGCGAAAATCTAAATTTGCCCATATCTTTTTATTGTGTTGATTCAAGACCTTGATTTTTATACACCCAATAGGGACTATAGACTTCAGTATCAGGTATAAATTTCAAATTGCTAGGTCCACCCGTTCCTGAGAAAATCAGTGGTGACACACGGACAGACGGACAGACAGACGGACAGACAGACACACAGACAGGAAACAGACGGACAAGAATGTGATCTTATAAGGATTCCTTTTCTACCTTTTGAGACACGGAACCCTAAAAACGGTTAATTTACTTTTACAAACTTATGATTTGTAGTTGTTGCTATACATTTCCTATGGATCAAACTACAAAGTTAAGTTTGTCCCTTAAACTAGTCTGAGCAGTTGGTACGGAAGCCTCGGCGGGCGAGTTCAACTCGATTTAGCTGGTTTTTATATATAATATAGAACCTACGTAAATTTGAACCTCCTGTGTGTACTGGTCCCAACATATATGTATGAAGTTGACGTTAATCTTCACGTGAGTAGTATTGTTGTTCTGTTTTCGTCCGCGTGTGGTACCTTGCTTAAACTAGCTCCTCAGCAGCTCCAGAATCAGAGGCGAGGTGAGGAAGCCTCGATTGGTGGGTGGGACAGAGTGTCTATTCTATACGTATTTTTATATATTATATTATTTGTTCTCGGTGCCGACAAAGAAAACCGATGCAACGCAGAACAGATACTACGTATAGAATGGACACTCTGTTCGCCCCAACAATCGAGGCTTACTCACCTCCCTACCGAATTTGAGCTGTCGAGGAACTAACTTGAGCAAGGACGCACCACACGCGAACGACGCGACGAAAATAAATCACTCAATAGCACTATTTTATTTATTTACATTTTTTAAGGTTGGTTAGCTAGACATCTAAATTGTATGAGCGCTCATATAACTCAGAGGCCTATCTTAATTAGCGTCAACTATGAATAAAATAAATTACACAGAGGCACAATTTTAGTTACATATTTACCTTATGTATTTGGCTCAATCAATTGGCACCAAACTTAAGTTTGGTGCCAATTGAGCTAGACCCCTAAATTGTATGAGCGCTCATATAACTCAGAGGCATATCTTAACTGGCGTTAATTATGTATGTATGGGACACCATTTACTTTAACAATTTTTTCGTTTTTGAAATTTCCCCTTTTTTTGTGCTGTAAGACCTTGCTCTTTGTCGAATTGCATGGTACTAGGTCAACGGGAAGTACCCTACAGTTTTTCGACCCAAAACCTATATGGTACTGCCGGTTGACCTAGAATTGTCAACTATGGTCAAAATCAAGATATTACAGCACAAGTAAAGGAAAAATTCCGAAAAATAAAAAAGTCGAAAATTAAGGTAAATTTAGGTACTTACAAATTTCGGTGAAAATCTAAATATGTCTATATCTTATTATCGTGTTGACTCTGGATCTTGATTTTTATATATCTAATTAGGACCATAAACATCAGTATCTGGTATAAATTTTAACTTGCTAGGTCCACCCGTTCCTGAGAAAATTGGTGGTGACACACGGACGTACAGACGGACAGACGGATAAGAAAGTGATCTTATAAGGATTCCTTTTTTACCGTTTGAGATACGGAACCCTAAAAACGATTGATTTACTTTTATAAACTTTTGATTAATTGTTAAACAAATAATTGTTTAACAATTTACAAAAATATAAAGTGTGAAACACTTCAAAGAAACAATATTTAACTTACTGATTAATTGTAGTTGTTGCAATACATTTCCTATATGGATCGAACTACAAAGTTAAGTTTGTCCCTTAAACTAGTCTGAGAAGTTGGTACGGAAGCCTCGGTGGGCGAGTTCAACTCGATTTTGCTGGTTTTTATATATAATTCTATATTATACCTACGTAAATTTAAACCTCTTGTGTGTACTGGTCCCAACATATATGTATGAAGTTGACGTTAATTTTCACGTGAGTAGTATTATTGTTCTGTTGTCGTCCGCGTGTGGTGCCTTGCTTAAAGTAGCTCCTCAGCAGCTCCAGAATCAGAGGCGAGTTGAGGAAGCCTCGATTGGTGGGTGGGACAGAGTGTCTATTCTATACGTAGTATTATTATTTGTTCTCGGTGCCGACAAAGAAAAACGATGCAACACAGAACAGATACTACGTATAGAATGGACACTCTGTTCGCCCCAACAATCGAGGTTTACTCACCTCCCTACCGATTTTGAGCTGTCGAGGAACTAACTTGAGCAAGGACGCGCCACACGCGAACGACGCGACGTAAATAAATCACTCAATAGCACTATTTTATTTATTAACATATTTTAAGGTTGGTTCCAATTAAGTTAGACCTCTAAATTGTATGAGCGCTCAGTTCCTTTTTTTACCTTTTGAGAAACGGAACCCTAGAAATGATAAAGTAGATATCTAGTTACTGTATAACTGAAGAAGACAAATTATAGGTAGGTACACAATACATGTATTGGTGGAGTGATCAAAGTGTCCATTCTATATTTTGTTCTGTGTCGCATCCTCGCAGACAAAAAAGTTTTGTTCGCAGTGTGCGCAGGGTGATAGACAAAACTGTCTTGAGACAGACCGTTAAGACTGTTTTGTCTATAGTCTGCGCTCAGCCTAAGGCAAATTGGGATTAATATTTATAAAACCCGAAAACCCAAATTTCCACTTTACTTTGCTACCTACCCCATTTCGAAAAATCCTGCAATACGTACTTACTTATTTATTAACAGAAGTACCTATGTCAAGTTTCGAATAAAACAGACTATCTCATCTTGTTTAGCCATACAAACTTTGAATCCCCGTCACAGAATAATGAATAGTAAAAGTATTTATTTGGTGATTTACTTATATTCAAACGATCAATATTTATAATACCCTCCTCTGAAAGTTTTCAGCTTCTATTGTATGAAGTTAGTTGACCGGAAGTTGAAGTTTCCAAGTAATAAATTCATGTTTTGTTTGTTTGGAGAATAATTAAAGGTTCCGGATTTTGTGTGGAGTTTCGAGGTCTAATCGATTACGAATTAATGCTCTTTATGAGTTTGTTTTTATCGTTTAGAATTTGAAGCTTAGGGCCGAATTTTAATACAGATTTTGAACATTTTCCCGATGAAATGACAAAAAATTCTTGCTATATGGTAACGATCGTTGTTTACTGACCGTCTGTGTAAGTTTTCTTTCATTTTTTTTTATAGTAGACAAGCAAACGTTTGGCCATTATCTCACCTGATGTGATCGAAGATGCACGTTTGCCTGGTAGATATCTGTTTACTCGCGAACTAAAGACCCCCTTATTGTACTGAACAGGAAACTCAGACTCTGGCAGGGAATCCCATTACTTCGCTGATTATTGTGTCTGTTATAAGGTTACGTAATTGTTTTACTGTTACATAAATAAACAAATTGTGTGAGTACTTCTTTTCAGTAGATGTTTGAGCAAAATAAGTCCCCGCCGCGTCTGTCTATTTGTCTGTTCGCGATAAACTCAAAAAGTTCTTATGCGGTTTTCATCAATAGACAAAGTGATTCATGAGGAAAGTTTACATGTATAATTCGTGGAAGTTTTGAGTAAATTAGTTGAAATATGACGATAATTGTTGAAGGTGTTAATTCATACTTCGTGCAACAAACTAACGCAAACAGAAACTAAGGCATACATGCTCTACCCGGGCAAAACCGGGGCGGTATATTAAAAACTTTAAACTTCTTACCAACACACTTATTGAGTACCGTTTTAAACTTCAAAAATAGTTAAGCTAACTCAATAAATTGAGTCTATAACTCTGGATCTAATTCAGTAGGAGCGGGTGCACCGATAAAACTCTCCTTTCGAGAACTATGCCGTAAGTTCTCAATGTTTATGGGGTCAGGTAGAACCAGGCTCACAAATTAGGTTTATGATCCTCTTAGACATGTATTTCAAAAGTCTTGAGAAATAGACTTTAGAGATGATTACAGTAAACTGTAGGAAGGATTAGAGTGGTGCGTTACGATTTGTTATAGACAAATGAAATCGAAGATACTGACCAGCCTCCTAATTCTCGATCATTCGAAAACATATTTGGATTCGGAAGCTTCAGTTTTAATTTTTAATATAGATAAATTCGTGAGCTATATTTTCGCGGAAACCTTTTCAATTAGAGTCACAGATTTTTTCGAATTGAAATATCAAAGGTAACCGACCGGAGAATTGTAAATTCCAAAAATGCTAGTTGAAGTTAAGGCAGTTTAGAATCCAAATTTGCTTTCGAGTGATTGAGAATAACCCTGCTGATCTCAATTAGTTTTATACTGGTGGTCCCATTATCCACTGTGAAGATGTATCCACAGTGGATCAGACAGTTGGATCCACAGAACTCTTAATATTATGAATACTCCTGTGGTTGGATCTCAGTCTGTGATTTTACGCATATCTAAAGGTACGGACACACCGCTGCGTTCTGCGATCTGCGGGCGCGATCTCAGTACTTTTTAATTGTTTTCTGATCGCGTTTGGACCAGTCGTTACAAATACTACTGCACTATCTAATCGCCGCCAAGATCGCGCACGCAGGACGCTGCGGTGTGTCCGTACCTTAAGTAATATTTTGTACTTAATAGAGTAGAATAAGAACATAGACCTCGCATTAGTGTACGAACTGAGTGCACGCTCTAGTTGAGCGTCGAGCGGGGCGGGGCGTGCAGCGTTCGTTCCAAACACATGCTAGCGCGTAATGGTGTCCTGAGTGCCAGCTGAGCGGAGCGCGCAAACACTACTACGCGTTAGCATGGTGTTTGAAACGAACGCTGAACGCCTCGCCCTGTCCCGTCCGACGCTCTCGGAACTCTGGTCGTACACTTACGCTATGCTCTAGCATAGCGTAAGTGTACGACACATAGGACATAGGATATTGTTTCACGCGGGCAAAGCCAAGCGCTGCTAGTGGTTAATACATTCAAGGTATAACTGCAATGTTACAATTTCAGTATCTATACAGATTAAGCTTCGGACGAAACAAATAAAAAAGCGAAAATGTAACTTTACTTTCCACCATAAATCCTGCAATAATTTCCACAGAAATACAACAGAAAATGCACGAGAATGCTCATAAGATATTCCTCCCCAGACATCGAACACAAAAAACCATTCGTCCTTGAGAGGCACTCTGCGGCCGCCACTCACATCGTATTTGCATCTGAGACGTGCAACTGTATTTATTGATACAGTATGTTAGATTGTAACAAAACTCAAGCCATCAAAATGCTTGATTTGTTTGAACTTATTTTTAACCGACTGTACAAAAAATGACGAAGTTCTCAATTCGACTGTATTTGTTTTATTTTTCTTTTTTAATCGAGGAAAAAAAACGGAGGAGGTTATCAAGTCGACGCATATATATTTTTTTTTTTGCATGACCACGCATAAATTTTTACAGAGTAGTTTAATTTCGACAATTATTTTTTTATTGGAAAGGGTATACCCTCAAGGGGGTCCCATTTAAATTTTAACGATTTGAATAAATCAACAAAAATAATGGATAAATGTATCATTATTTTGATGATTTTATAATGTCAACAAACACTGGAAAAAACAAATAGCCGAAAATCGGGCTCAGTTGTGTGTCTTGAGAGAAACATGATATTCTACAGGTGGGTACCATTTAAATTTCATCGAGATATGTTCAGTGTCTCCAGAGATATGAAGATAAACACAAACTAAGTATTGAAATTGACTAGCGTGACGTTAAAAGTCGCTTTTTTAGTTTTTTATGTGACTTAAAATTATTTTTATTATTATCAAAGAGCACAAATGTTCTATATAACGTTTGTCTAGGCCAGGGGTAAGCAATGACGCCTGCTTTTAACATAGTAGATCATGGCCACAAAAAAATATTAAATAAAACTATTTAACATAAAAATTAAGCCGCCGAAAAAACTGAAAAGCAAAAAATAATTAAACTTTTTTATTTAACCTTTATAACAAAGTTCTTAAACTAACGTAAGTATGAATACCTAAGTAATTTTGAGTCGGCGCCAAATAATCAATCAGCAAAGGTCACTTAATAACCTTTTAAATTTAAAGAAATAATCAAATCAAATTAACCATGTAGCGTGAAATCTCCAGCGATGAACATAAACATTCCAAAAAATGCGCTTCCACACGACCCACAGACTAAATAGAGATGCACGACCACTCGCAACGACGTGTGCCCGTCACGGGATGTCACAGATTACTATATGTGGTGCCCGTTTGGGTTTCAGTCTCGCTGACAATAAATTCGCCAAAACTCGGCATTTTCGGGCGAACTGGCGTGTCGCGCCATGCCTCCGCCGCGCATCACGCTTTACGTAATTAATTAATTTGCTTGTTTAGCGCCGACTCAAAATTACTTAGGTATACATACTTACATTAGTTTAAGAATTTAGTTATTATGTTTAGTTAAAAACTCAAAACAATTACAAAAATATATACTTATGTATACTAACAGTAGTATTAAAACTTCGTTATTAAGGTTAAATAAAAAAGTTTAAGTATCTTTTGCTTTTCAGTTTTAATCGGCGGTTTAATTTTTTTGTTAAAAAGTTTTTTTATGTTGGTTACTTCAGAGCTCCATCAAATCTTAACCGATTTGAAAAAACATCTTTTTGTTTGAGAGATTATGCTTCCCGTTTGGTCCCATTCAAAATTTATCGAAATATAAAAATTACCTCCGGAGATATGGAAATCAACAATATAAGCAAATTTGTATACTTTGATGACATGATAACTAGCCAGTATTTTGACTATCGCGGCATGTGAAGTCAGTTTTTTCGTTTTGTACGATCGTAAATTATATTTTAAAATAAGTTTGTAGCTTTAGGTATAAGACTCAACGCTATCATGTAGTTAACTGTGTGTATAATACATATGTCTACTTTGCACTTAATTTTCTGCCATGTCTAAGTTAATTTACGTTACTGTTATTTTTTAGGCGCATTGACCTACTTTTAATATCAACTTTATGATTGTTTTTTGCAATCCGTATATTAAATTGATCTTAAGCAACTACGATTCCGTATTCATATAATGGTTATGTTATTTTAAACGCAAGAGTAAAATATAAACAAATTTATCTTCAAGAATCAGAATGTTTTATGTTATTTATTTAAATGTATATTATCTAAGGCATTACTAATGCAACAACAACTCATTTATAAAGCTGGGGCAGCATGTAGGAAGAGCCAACCACAAAGTCTGAAAGGCTGTAATTCAAATCAGATACCTTTCTATATCTTTCTCTTTCGCTCACTGTAAGATTGAAGAATATTTAAGTTCCCCGTGCATCAAAAACTCAAGCAATATTTTGTAGGAACATGCGATACTGTGTATCAAGTATATATTTCGTGTCGTTAGAAAGGATATTGTAGTCCGATCCACTTATGAGTTTAATCGTTTTCATGAGTTTCTGAGAAGGGGTGGTGGCGTGAAAACGGGGTGGTGGCTAGGGTTTTCAACCAATCGTCAAAAAGTATATTCTTGACAAGAACATTATATTATTTAAAATGAAATTAAACATGCTATTGGATAGTAAATGCTACTATACTATCGACGATTTTCTAAATGACAATAGTAATGGTTTTAACTCGTTATTTGTGACATTGTATATTATGACTTTATAGATCTCGAGATATCGAGATTTATAATTGCTTATTTTTATTATTTTTATTTTATTAACTTGACATTTTCCTCATTACAATGTATTTGACAAAACTTTCTGGCTTTATCCATATTTCATTTATATTATTTATCTATATTTAATCTGTTCTAATAATAATTTATTATTTAATTTTCTATTCTGTACATATATTTCCTGTTTTGTAATAATACTCTTATGCCCGTTTGCACTAAACTTAAGAATCGCCTAAGATTTCAAAATATCTCAATTAAAGCAACATCGGGAATCAATATCTCAAAATATATCTTGCAGCTAGGCTAATGATCCTATATTAATCTATATATTGAGATTTTGGTCGCCTAATTTGATTATTTTGATATATTTTGACTAGCAAAGGCGATTCTTAAGTTTAGTGCAAACGGGCATTAGTCTTTAAGATAATTTGATGACATCTCTGAATTTATGTAAACTAAAAAAAAATGCACACCAATGTCAGTATTGGTAGAATGTAAGATAGATAGACGAAAAAAATTGAGGCGATGTTAAAACTTTCACTTTAGAATAAATAAATTAAACAAAAATGTAAGATAAAAACCGACTTCAAATTCGACTTTTGAGGGCCCGGTGGCGTAATCGGGAGAACGGTCGGCTTTGATGCCGTGGTGCCGAGTTCAAACCCCGCCGTGCACCAATGGATTTTTCCATCGAAAAATTTATGTGCGCTTCTCACAGTGGCCCTCCGGTAAAAGAAAACATCGTTAAGAAACCAACCACCCCCGCATAGTGGTAGGATACTATCTAGTATCGGCCTGGCCAGCTACCACCTTCAAGTTAGAAAATCTGTCACCAAACATTCTAATGTGTTCCGGCAGCTATCCTTGAGAGCATCTTCGACCGCATCATCACTTACCAACAGGTGAGATAGTGGTCAAACGCTAGCCTATAAGATATAAAAATTTTAAAAATGCCGTGCTACTCATTTTCAGTACCAAGTTTAAGGTGTTTATCTTCATCAATAGGGAAACTCTTCAGTCTCCCTATCGATGAAGATCTCGATAAATTGAAATGAGACCAATTGGAAAGAATACTGTTTCTAACAAAAAATATAATTTTTCAAATCGTTAAATAAATGACGGAGTTCTGAAGTAACATAAAAAAACAGTCGAATTGAGATCCTCTTCATTTTTTGTGAAATCGGTTAATAAAGTATTTTATGTGTGACTTTAAAATGTAGTTAGTTCGGCATAAAACGTATAGTATGTAGGTGTAGGTGCAGTTTTCTATAAAGCTTAAATATAAGGACCTATTATACTCAAACTATCATAAAAAAGGCAGACCGATTCGTGCCGACCACCCGACTGAACGCATAATATGTTCAGTAATACTAAATGCTTGAGTAATACGCTTCCGCGCTCAGTTTGCTACCAAGCGGCAGCAGGGATAGACGCTTCCGTGCAATATTACTTCGCAGCGTTGCTTACGTAGTAATCATGCCGTATTGATTATGCCGGACTGAACGCGGAAACTTATCACTCAAGAATGTAGTATTACTGAACTTGCGGTCACTCGTGTGTTCGGCACGAATCTGTCTACCTTTTTTGTGATAGTCTAAGCTATCATACAAACATATTTAATGCTGCACCTTGTCCTTGTATCAAAGACATAATACCCAGCCAATAAGTTGTGTAACATCTGTATCAAATCCATTCCATAAATACGAGCATATTTTCTAATATTCTGCACCGTTTTTGCTCACAAACAATATATAAATATCCCATCGCCAACCCTGTTTGCCGAATGACAATAAGATATCTCAAGACTTTATCGACTACCCTCGCTTTTAAATCTGATTGGTCTGTTTTATTTTTCTCTTCTTCAATATACCCTCGCTTTTCGCAAATTGAGTGGTTTATAATTCAGATCTCGATTTTGGATTTTTTGGTAGATATCGATTTAAATTGCTTATTTTGGGTGAATTTTTTACATTGTTTTATTTGGATATCATGTCTGAGGGTTTGCTTAAAGGTAATATGTTGTTTTTTTTTTATTTAGAGGTGTCATTGAGATCGTTTGTTGAATAAAAGTATTTTTAATGTTGCTTTTATTTTCTTTAAAATAATTTGTCTGTTGTCTTGGGAGGCAAGCATTTTAAGCAAGCAAAATTATTTAATATTAAGTGCGTTTTAAAAAGTTTTCCTGAAGCAGAATAATTATTATAAAGAGTAGTTTGATATCCTTAGATATTCTACAGGATTTTTCATATGTGGTAGGAGTATATTATATCCATTTTCCGCCTGACTTGCTACCAAAAAGTAGCTTACCACCATCAAGGGCAATATCTGCCGCCATAACCTCAGGTATGGTGTTCCGGCACACAGCCCGTGAGAGACAGAGTATTCTAGGCCTAGCGTGTTCACCATCTTGGACTACATCATCGCTTAGCACCTGGCGAGATACTCGTCAAAAGCTGCCCTATAATATATCTCCAACAATTAACAACTACGCGGCAGATGGCAGCACTGCGCGACTCGACTCCTAAGGATCGTTATATCTTGCTTACTCTAATTACGTATACAGACTTATAAATTGCTGAATGGTTTTACTTTAATTGCATACTTTTTTATTCCAACGTAACTAATGTCGACAAAAGTTTAACAGGCAAAAACGGGATCCCTTTGTTTCGCATAATTTTTTATTCCTATTATACTTAGGCATAACGGGTTACGCATAATTTTAAATGGCATAATAGTACTATCACATAATTTCTTTTGGCATATTGTATACATAAACATAATTTCCAAGTAGGCTAATATTATTTTGGCCTTATTTTGATTCGCATAAAGTTATAGGGCATCAAAAACATAATAAACGATCTGAAAAACTCCTCCTATTTAGCCGACTTCAAAAAAGGAGGAGGTTTCTCAATTCGAACTTATATTATATATATATATATTTATATATTGTATGTGTGTTCGCGGATAGCTTTATCGTTTATGAACCGATTTTAATTATTCTTCTTTTGTTTGAAAGGAAATATCCCAAGGGCGATATCATGGTAATTTCACAGAGATCTGATAAGTATCTCCAGAGATATAGAGTCGATAAACATCTCAAACTTGCAACTGAAACTGACTCGCGCGGCATGGTAGTCGGTTGTTTTAGTTCTTAAACTATCTTAATTATTAAAGTCTGTTAAAAAGTGCTTTGCACGCTGGATATGATGAAACAATAAAATAATTATTATCTTCAAGATTTATCAAAAAAGGTATCATTACACGACATTTACACAATACTCATTATATTATAAATAACAAAGGTAAAAGAAGTCATAATATCTACTCAGAAAGACGCCCACGTTATCTATGTATATAAAAAGGAACTGATGCAAGGTTGAAAGCATCAAACATCAAAAGAGCGTACAAGGAACTTTGGGGAAATATCGCTTTGGAAATTCACAAAGTACTTAAGACGCCTGTGGCCTTCCTATTTATGTGAGCCTGTAACGTACTACTTGTTCATTTTGTTTTTGTTCAACTCGCTTATAATCGCAGAATCATAAATGAAATAGAGCATAATATATGCTACAATTCTGTTATTCGAACTAAAACAGTATTTATTCAGGTTCCTGTAATTTTTTCCTACAAAATACTTACTTATAAATACTTACATTTAAAATTTAGAACTATAACTATTAGACAAAAGTCTTTAATCAGTGCGTCCTACCTGTCATGACATACGGAGCCGAGACGTGGACACTCACGGTTCGACTAGTCCACCAGTTTAAAGTCGCTCAGCGAGCTATGGAGAGAGCTATGCTCGGTGTTTCTCTGCGGGATCGAATCCGGAACGAAGTAATTCGCCAGAGAACTAAAGTGATCGACATAGCTCAGCGGATTAGCAAACTGAAGTGGCAGTGGGCTGGTCATATCTGCCGTAGGACCGATAACCGTTGGGGCAGACTGGTTCTAGAGTGGAGACCGCGAATCGGCAAACGTAGAGTAGGACGCCCTGTGACTAGGTGGAGCGACGACATTCGCAAAGCGGTGGGCAGTGACTGGAAACAAAGAGCCGAAGACCGGGCTCAGTGGCGTGTCTTGGGGGAGGCCTACGTCCAGCAGTGGACTGATACCGGCTGATTATGATGATGATGATGATGATTTATCAGCAATTGGTTTTAGGCAGGTGTTGTGACTTTAATGCGCTAAATGGCGCTGTTGCGGATAATTTTCAAATTGTTGTTGTTGTTGCTTTCAGGTTTTATAAAACACACATTAGCGCAACAGCCACTGGAGTCTTAAATACGGAAAATGATAATAATAGAGAAACACAGAATATACAGAAATTCGGACTTTTCATGCGACAGTAATAAAATTTCGCGTAGATGTCCCCGTAATATTGGTTGCATTTGTAAAATTGGTTGCATTTTCTTTACTGAACAAAACTTGACAGCAATATAACTCTTGTTTTATCTATTGAACTCTAGAATAAGGACGCACGTAGCACTATTTTTAGTGCTGCATAAATCGGCATTAATTATCATTGCGATAATCAAGAACTAATTGTTTTTTCCTCAGGTAATTGGTGGTGTTGGTTAATCATTTCTTCTTATATCTTTCCAGCCGTGTCGAGGCAACATCTCCCTCCTTGAAGAAGACATATGGCGTGAGCAGCAATGCAGTGCCCATGACAACACTCCTTACGGAGGAGAGCTGTTCCATTGGAGAGCTCATCGTGATGATGCGGAGCCTTGCGCCTTGACTTGCAGAGGAACACCACACCATTCTATTCAGATCTCTGATGCGGTGAGTTTTGGAAGAGAATGGGGTCAAATAATACTGGATGAGGCTTATTAGAGTTGTTATTAAAGAGAACCTCACGTCTTGACTTGCTGATGGACATCTCACCATTCTATTCAGATCTGGTGTGATAAAAGATGTAAGAAATTGGCAATAAATAATATGTACTAGCTTCAATGATCCTTATGAAGATCTGATCCGTGGGCTATCTCATCGATATTGCTTTGAACCTTGTGATCTCTTTTGACTTTAGTGGTTTGCCTAGTGCCAAGCATCGCTGTCATTTTCCAGCACGAGTAATAACAACCTATCACTTTATATGGGTAGTGGTATGCTAAATTCTTAAGTTTTTTTATAAATAAAGGTAACATGACAAGCATGACGCTCGTCTGATGATAAACGATGACGTCTCCTATTACAGATACAGCAGCAAGCAAAATTCTGGGTAGTCAGAATTTTGATCTCACTGCATGGGGCCTGTTACCTTGTGGTTTTGCATGCCCGTAATTTGCCATTTTGCCATTCAAATCGAAAAACATTCCATTTTAACGACTAAACTAATTGGCAAAGTGGTGGTACCACCCCAGGCGGACTAGCAAAAGTTCTACTACTACAAGCAGTATCAATAGAACTTTATGATAATGAACATGTTTTGATGGGATCTCTTCTTCCAGACTGCAGCAATGGATGAGGACGAGCGTGTGGTGGTGGCAGTTCTTGCGGCCAGGGTGTCTGACGGGACCAGGTGTCGCCCGGGCAGTCTGGATATGTGCATTGATGGACGCTGTCAGGTAAGAGTTGTCTTTGCAAACGACTTCCTAAAAGGAGGAGTTTCTGAAATCGTCTGTATGTTTTTATGGTCTGTATGGTTCCGTACCCAAAGGGTACCAAGAACCCTATTACTGAGTCATCGCTATTTGTCTGTCTGTCCGCATTGCACAAGGCTGTATCTTCTTAACCTTAATAGGTTAGTACTTGAAATTTTCAGATAGTATGAATGACTTTGAGGGGTTTTACAACAAATACTAAAAACAAAATAAAATAAAATATTAAAGGGGGTCCCCATACAAGAAACGTGTTTTTTTCGGGCGTTTTATGCTCTATATTACAAACTGTAATAGATAGAGATTTGAAATTTGTTCATATTATGTATTACAATGGTTGCTATAACATCAAATAATTGAAACTAAATAAAATTAAAATTAAAGGGGGTCGCTGTACAAAAAACTTATTATACGGGAAAATTTTGTTCAATCGGAACCCTACATCTGCGAGTCCGACTCGCACTTGGCCAGTTTATTTTGTATTAGCTGACCCGGCGAACTTCGTACCACCTAACAGACAATGAATGTCGTGTTACCTTTTTTTTAAGGCTTTTATGAACGTAATACAATGAATACAAAAGAGATATTAAGTTTATTAATGTATTATGGCGATACAGATATAGAATAAAAATTGGTAAATATGGTTTTTGGAAATATAAACGTTTTTAAGTTGCTTGTAAGCATACATTTCTGAACACACGCATATTTGACAATCAATAAATATGTCATACAATTATCATTACTGACAGTATATAAAATTTATTAACATTTTTAAGATCTACATGACTTGAATTCACAAAAACTTGAAGAATTTTACCTTGACTTACTACTTGACAGGGGCTAAATACACTAATCGTGTGGAGCCATGATTATACAAAAAAAATGCAATAATCTGAATATTGTAATGCTATCAACACATGGGAAGAATTTTTATTCTTGGCACTGGCTAAATACACTAACCGTGTGGAGCCATAATTATACAAAAAAAAACGGCGGGATAAACAATTGAACATCAAATAATTGGCAGTTTTTAGGCCCAGGAACATTTTGGCAAAATATTTTTTCTTATATATTTTTTCTGGTCAATTATTCATTGTTTTTAATACTTATTATCCTTATCCTGACAAAGACAATTCCAAAAATAAAAAAATCATAAAAATTGGTCCAGCTGTTCTTGAGTTATAAGTGTAGTAACTAACACGACTTTCTTTTATATATATAGATGTATGTTACGTGATTACGCTGTCAATTGTGAACTGCTTTGAATTGGTTTTTTTTTATTGATAGGGTACATTTTCAATGTGGTTCCTTTGTAATTTCATTAAAATCTGATAAATGTTTCTAGAGATATGGACATAAAAACAGCAAACTTAGTACTGAAAACGTAGCGCGGCATTGGAAATCGGTTATTTTCTGATCTTTAATTATTAATTTCTTTAATAATTTGATCACTATGTCTCCCGTTGGTAAGTGATGATTCAGTCGAGGGTAGTAATACGGTTAGTCTAGAATAGGAATAGTACAGAAGAAAACTTTACTTTGAGGAGAGTTGAGGTGTGTAAT
This sequence comes from Cabera pusaria, assembly GCA_954871355.1. Lineage (NCBI taxonomy): Eukaryota > Metazoa > Arthropoda > Insecta > Lepidoptera > Geometridae > Cabera > Cabera pusaria. Next base: position 1,962,888 of record OX940909.1, on the reverse strand, counting down.
TAGTATGACCAATTAAACATTTATAATCTCTGATATATGATATATGATGATATTGTAAGAATATGGTAGCATTGACTTTAGGCTAAGGGAGCTCCTGGAATCTGCAGAATGCTTTACTCATCAATATGCACTGGGTGCACGTAATAGTACGGTTGGCAACCCTACATTAATCATGGGAATTAAACATGTGTGTGTGTGACGTTCGACGTCTAGATGAAAGCTGAATGCCTCAATACCTTTGTTTTTTTTTTGTAAATTCAAAGCAATAAGTTATGTTTCTGTTATATCTATAATATTTTTTATCGAATATGATCTATTTAATGTAATTTGACGTGTGTAAGTGCAGCTTTTTAATTTGCTCATATACTGAATAAATGCTTTGACTTGACTTGACTTGAATAACTTACAGCAGATATGTCAAGTTTGGGCTCATTGGAATGGTGGATTGCTCATAAATGAAACGGAAATAGCTTTAAATTTTGAATGTCGGTATACATTACAAAGACATAATGTCCGAACTCCGTCTTTGTATAAGTTGTATATTAAAATGTAAAACACTCGCGTCAGGATACGTGATCTGATCGAAAATTCGTAAGACGGAGGGAGAGTAGACCAAATGTACAACGTTAATGTTCAAGTTTTCACTTCTGCCGGCCGCTATACCACATTTATCTAAAACAGCGCACCAATCGCGAAGCCGCCATATATAAGTAACTTTGTATTTAATTGTTATCTTCTATCTCTATATCTATCTAGAATTTCGACGGTACCAACAAAAAACCTACCCTAAAATTTAACACCACATACTCTAAACACTTTGTCTGAAACTACAACTCATCGTAAACAACAATAGCTTCAGTCTGATTGTATTTGTACAACCACTAAACAATCACATTACCTAAATCTATTCAATCAGAGTAAATACGACATGAACAGTCAAACATCAGCCGCTAAATGTATGTTTACATTAGGCTCACATATTGCTTGTGAAATAAACACAGATATATACTAAATACTGAATAATTTTAAAATTTTGTTATAATATAGAGTAAGATATCACAGTGGGAATGTAAGGGAGCACAAATACCACCTCAATGCTCCCAGCCAATCTCACCTGTTTACTAGTGCGAGGAGCTACGTCCTGCGATCGCCAACCCGCCTGCCCAGGGTGGCGATTAGGGCATATCCCTCCCAATGATGGAAAATCACATGAATCGTCGAAGATCGGCTCAGTGGTGAATCTTGGGAGAGGCCTACGTCCAGCAGTGGACTGACATCGGCAGATGATAATGATATCATACTGATCGTACCAGATAGATAATACTTAAAAGCAACCCCCGATTAATCCATTATTTGTTCATTGAGACCATTCCAATGAACCCAAACACCAACGGTCAATAATTGAAGTAAAGGGAAACTGAATTTCAAATTAATCAGACCTATGAAAGTTGATTTCATAGCGTCACCATGATAAAACCCCCCTGAACGGTTTTTCAAGAATCAAAGCCAAAAACACTTTCGATTAAGACCCCTATCGGTGCACCTATCCTATAAAATCGGTTCATCCGTTTGGGCGCTACGATGCCACAGACAGACATACACATAGATAGACATGTCAAACTTATAACACCCCTTCTTTTTGCGTCGTAGTTACAATTAGGAAGTAATGATCCACTCAATACTATATTTTGTACTAGCTGTACCCGCGACTTCGTCCGCGTGGAATAGTGTCTATGGGTAGCATTAACTAATAAGACACATACGTATCCCAAATACACCGCACTGCACCACGCCACCTCCCCCCCTTCCCCTCCCCTCACTTACCCTCCCTTTCCCCTCACTTCCACCACCCATCCCCTCACTTACCCTCCCCTCCCCCTCTCCTCACTTCCCCCATCACCCCACCCCTCCCCCTCCCCTCCCATCCCCCTCCCCGTCTTCTCCCCTCTCCCTCCCCCTCCCCTCCCCTTTTTATTGCTCTCCTTTAAATATTGCCTAAACGTATGAGATCCTGCATCGCGCAAACGATATTTTTCGCGATATTGAAACAGATGCACTTGATGCATGATTAAACATCTCGAAAGTTGAACTCGTTTAAAAACGTTTTCTCTTTATTATATTAGTCTGGATTAAACATCTCGAAAGTTGAACTCGTTTAAAAACGTTTTCTCTTTATTATATTAGTCTGGATTAAACATCTCGAATGTTGAACTCATTTAAAAACGTTTTCTCTTTATAATATTAGTCTAGATTAAACATCTCGAAAGTTGAACTCGTTTAAAAACGTTTTCTCTTTATAATATTAGTCTGGATTTGAAGTTGAACTCGTTTTAAACGTTTTCTCTTTATAATATTAGTCTGGATTAAACATCTCGAAAGTTGAACTCGTTTAAAAACGTTTTCTATTTATAATATTAGTCTGGATTAAACATCTCGAAAGTTGAACTCGTTTAAAAACGTTTTCTATTTATAATATTAGTCTGGATTAAACATCTCGAAAGTTGAACTCGTTTAAAAACGTTTTCTATTTATAATATTAGTCTGGATTAAACATCTCGAAAGTTGAACTCGTTTATAAACGTTTTCTCTTTATTATATTAGTCTGGATTAAACATCTCGAAAGTTGAACTCGTTTAAAAACGTTTTCTCTTTATTATATTAGTCTGGATTAAACATCTCGAATGTTGAACTCATTTAAAAACGTTTTCTCTTTATAATATTAGTCTAGATTAAACATCTCGAAAGTTGAACTCGTTTAAAAACGTTTTCTCTTTATAATATTAGTCTGGATTTGAAGTTGAACTCGTTTTAAACGTTTTCTCTTTATAATATTAGTCTGGATTAAACATCTCGAAAGTTGAACTCGTTTAAAAACGTTTTCTATTTATAATATTAGTCTGGATTAAACATCTCGAAAGTTGAACTCGTTTATAAACGTTTTCTCTTTATTATATTAGTCTGGATTAAACATCTCGAAAGTTGAACTCGTTTAAAAACGTTTTCTCTTTATAATATTAGTTTGGATTACGTCTATGGTAATACGCAATACTTGTCTTCTATCTGCAATGTTAACAGATTATTTACCAAGTCAATGTTAGCTTTATATTTAGCCAGGAAGTGAATGCCTAATATTCCAAATAGGCAGGTTTTAAAAAATATGAAACTCATTCTATCGTAATCAAACTGACAGTCAGCCTAAAACAAGCACACCTACTGCAAACTAACATTGGAAAACAAAGCTTATTCAGACCATAACTTGTCCACTTTATGTGCACATTATTTGTGAACGGATAGACTTCCAAATCGGTACGCTGCACCAAAATTATGCTGGTTACCTTATTCCGAATTTATAGTGACATAGTTCCACATCTCACGGCTCGAGGCTAAATATTTAAACTGGTCGAAGTTGTGTAGGACCTTGTCGCAATGCGTAGTTACATTTTTGCAGAAGATTAATTTTGACGAGATTTTAATGTCGTCAAAATTAATCGAGTTATTAATATACTCGTGGATATAATAGTTTTATTTTCAATAGAATGGTTTTAAAAAACTTAATCAATACACGCAATTTAAATGCAGTTCTAAACACTAGAAGTCCTATTTTTGTCCCTGCACGTATAGTTTTCATACGCCGATGCCACATAACCATTTAATTAAAAAAATCTGATATGTTAAAAAACCTCTTAATGGCCTTAAAAATGTGTCGTGATAGATTTGTGTAATATAGCTTAAATTAAGAAACAAATAAAAAAATATAACAAAAATGTTTCTATTTTACTTTTTTCACCGATTTCACAAAAAAAAAGGTTCTCAATTCTTCTGTATGTTTTTTTTTATTTTTTTATTTGAATGATTCTTTTTTTAATCGGTAGGGTTCGTTTTCTAGGTGGTCCCATCGTAGTTTTATCGAGATCTGATAAGTATCTCTAGAGATATGACGATAAACGTCTCAAACTTGCTACTGATATTGACTCGCGGGGTATTGAAGTCGGTTGTTTTAGTTTTTAAACTATCATAATTTTTTGTGTACAGCATTCCGTAGTACTACAAGGAACCCTTGTAAGTTCGTCACATCTGTCAGTTTATCTACCCATTATGCATCTCTAAAGCTTTCTACAGTTTTCTGAATTCATATAATTACGAGTCAATTTCAGTAGCAAGTTTGAGACGTTTATATCTCTAGAGATACTTATCAAATCTCGATGAAATTACAATGGGACCACCTCGGAAACGTACCCGTACAAAAATAATCATTCGAATCGGTTCACAATTGACAGAGTAATCGCGTAACATACGAAAAAAAAAACATACAGACGAATTGAGGACCTCCTACTTGTTACGAAGTCGGTTGATAAAAGGAACAAACTGTTATCTCAAATCTTATTAAACGTATTGCGGCTACTTTACGCTACAGTGTGGCCATAAAGCGAGCAAAGTTAATAGCAATAGTACAGCTAGATTTGTTTAAATTGGGAACGATACAATTACTGTACGTTTTCGAACACTCACACCCAAACAGCCACTTATTTATCTACTGCAGGCGCACGCAAACTGAGTTAATTAATTTATGCATTTGGAGTTTCACAGGAACTCTCTGCAAATACAATGACAAGTGTCGAGCTGTTTTGACACATTTATAGATGAAGTGGGTTTCGCGTAATGATATTTGATTTTGTGTTTATTGAACGAAAGCTTCACGCATTATGAAAATCGAATCGATGAGCATTTTTCAACCGACTTCCGAATAGGAGGTTCTCAATTCGTCTTTTTTTTTGTGTGTATGTTAGGCGATTACTCTGTCAATTCTGAACCGATTCGAATGATTCTTTTTGTTATCGGTAGGGTACGTTTTCGAGGTAGTTCCATTGTAATTTCATTGAGATCTGATAAGTATCTCCGGAGATATGACGATAAACGTCTCAAACTTGCTACTGAAATTGACTCGCGGAGCATAGAAGTCGGTTGTTTAAGTTTTTAAACTATCTTAATTATTTATCAAAGTCTTCAAGCATTATGAACATGGAATCGAAGAGATTTTTTTTTTATATCCGATAGGCTAGCGTTTGAATTAACATTATCTCGCCTGGTGCTGGTGAACACGCCAGGCCTAGAATGGTCTTACTCTTAGGGGCTGTGTGCTGCCGGAACAATGGCGGCAGATTTTCTCCTTGATGGTGGTAAGCTACTTCTTGCATCTTCTATCCATTTGAATCTATAATTTTCCAATCAATCATCCAATTTTCATCATTACAAGACTTGCCATCGCGTGTTTAAGTGATTGTTAAACTCCAACTCAAATAAAAAACCTTTTCAGCACAATTGCTCAAAAAATGCATTTATGAAGCCTGTATACATTGTTCGAAAGTTAAAAATTACGCACTATACAGCGGAGCGTGCGGAATAGTATATTTCATTACAAGTGTGGAAAGGCTGTCATTGCAAAGAGTTCCGACAAATGTCTACCCGAGCCGAGGCGCAGCCGAAGGCGAGGGTTGACAGTCGGAACAAGTTGCAATGACGGTTCCGCAAGTGTACTGAACGACTATTTTTAATACAGTTGCGAAAAAATGAAGCAATTTAATAAAATAATAAAAACACAATAAACTCAGCTAAATTAACATTTATTTCTTGGAAAAGTTATAATTCACATATACATTGAAATTGGTACAGTTTTTTATACTAACTGGGGAATGTCGTTTTAATAAAGCGTTTAATTTTGGGTATGCACTTATATCCACGTTGTTCCTTATTTTCAGCATACTTTTTATCATCGAAAACCTGGACCATAACGTAGAAGGTTTTAATTTTGCTGAGAGTTCGGAGAAGTATGCCAACATAACATTTTCTGAAAAACTATTTGCTTTTTTCTCTTCTCTCCACGCAATAAATTCGTCGTATGTAGATATGTAGCGACTTCTTGACTTTTCCGGTAAAATGTTCTCCGAAGCATTTTGTGCAATTATACTGAGTTCCGGTGGTCTTAATTCAAAAAAACTAGGGTCGATATTACTCATTTTGTGCAACAAACAACTAAACTCGCAAAGAAAATTTCTGAAAAATGGCACCAACCGTAGAGTATAAGCAGTGTTTTTTTTTTCACCCATTCTGGTAGGCAAAGGGAACTATGCTCATACAGCCAAGTCTTCAGTAGAATTTTTTTTTTGATATGAAATGAAAATGAAATTTAATGAGATGAAATGAAATGAAACCTAACCTAACTCATTCCATCAAATCATTAAATCTGTTATTGAAACAAATTAGTAGCTTCTTTTTAGAAATATACGTATTTGCATGAATCATAAAAACTTTTTTGAATTTTTTTAGTAAAAACTTCATGGTTGGTTTTTCTTTTTAATAGACATTATTTTGACAGTTGGGAAAGAGAACGCACGAGTTCGGGAAAGGTACAGAAAAAGCACGAGTGTGTAATAGCCCACATCCCGAACGCTATACGTCCCTGCAATACGCCACTTTTTGAGCAACTGTATTAAAAAGTACTTACCGCACGCTCCGGTGTTTGGCACGTAGTAACTATTATACAATCTGTGGTATGGCACCGTGCGTATCCTTTACGGTTTATTTTTAATTTTCCTAAAACCTACATAAGAATTCCACCAAAGAGTTTCATATTGTGGGAATAAATAAGCTGAATGATAGCACTTCCTTGAAAGCGCTTTTGCTCAATACATTTGTCTCACTTTAATACTAATGAGTAAAAGAGACGAAAGATGTAATTCTAACTTTTAACACACATGGCGCCATTGTCACATTATAAACGTCAAAGATTGTTTGTTTCGACTTTTTGATTATTTATTTATGATTTTATTACCAACTAGCTGTACCCGCGACTTCGTTCGCGATTCCTACAAAACTTAACAAAACCTTAACGTTAGTGTGGCTACACTTAATTTTTTATTCGTCTCATTAAGGTTCAAATCAATGCATTACATTATGATAAGGCCAAGAGAAGTTATATCTGCTACGCTGTAATTTTTTTTAAATATTACATTTCATGTCTTAATTTAAATAATCCTCACTAACCATCAATATATGGGCACTATTGGAATGACCAGTTTGGTAGATAGGGTTACAATTTTAATGACAATGTATTTTAAATGGAATACTTAACCAATGTTTAATTGCATATACTAATATATAATATATTGTCTAACGAAAATTTGGCAAATATTGTACTTTGGTATGTAGATACAACGTCGTTATAATGTATCAAGCCGCACAAAAATCCAGCCTCATAGAGAAGCGCTCGTCCAACGTTTGATCTCCTACATTTAAAGATATATATATTAAAGATATATACCTATAACGACAACTAGCCGCCTTGATATTCTCGGCATCTCATTAAGCATCAACTCTTAATTTTACTTTTATATCACTACATTATATAAAACAAAGTCCCCTGCCGCGTCTGTCTGTCAGTTTGCGATAAACTACAGAATTTGCGGTTTTCACCAATAGATAGAGTGATTCATGAGGAAGGTTTATGTGTATAATTCGTTAAGGTTTTATGTAAAGATTAATTCATACTCGATGCCACAAAGTGATGCAAACAGATACAGGCATATATGCTCTACCCAGCAGGGCTAGCATGGCAAGGGGACTATTTTGTCTTTCCACCTATCCGTGTTTTGTTTGGTGAAGAAGGCAAATTATAAGTAAAGTTTTTCGACAATTATAATAAAATAAAAGTCAACGGGGACTTTTAATCAATTCTTTTTTTAAACTTTTTAATACGAAACAAAATCGAAACTCGGGGTTAACTTCACCAAGCGTTTAAATTGTTGTGTTGATCTCCTGTCAGTGGCGAAAATAGGGAAATAATTTTGTCTTTCCCCCGGGGATAAGGCCCTGCAGGCATATGTGCGAAGCTGGGGCGGGTCGCTAGTTAAATTTAAAGTTTAGTCAGCCACTTGGCGTTTTGACTAGAGTTAGACAATATTTCACCCGGGACAGCAGTTTAATCTATATCAAAGCGATGGTTGACGGTTATTAAAAAATCCAACTAAGTAGATGCTTAAAACTATTCATTGCAAAATCGAAAAACTCATCAACGACGACTCCAATAAATTTGACAACCGGGGTTAGGCTTATTAAAATCGTTCATATATAACCTTTAATAAAAGGCACCTTTCAATTTCAGCCGGGCTAATCACAATCATTTGAAAAAAAAATCGGATTCAGAAACTACCTCCCCTTCGACTTAGATCTTTGCAATTCACAATAATTATCGGAACGGAGATACTTGCATTTCAATTCGTTAAATCAGGGATTCTAAATGGAAATATAATTATGTTTATAATTTTAAATGACATTTTTAATGAATTTGAATTATCCGTATATAATATTTAAATTAGAGTACTACGGAGAGTACTCATAGATACATTTTTGACCATCTTCATAATAAAAGTTAACACACACTCTTTTTTTTTGTCAATTATTATTATGATGATTTTTTAGCACGAAATAGTAAGTTACTTTCTTGTTTGTCTGTCGGTCATTCCAGGTGTAATCTGACGGCTTAAATTTCAAAAACTTTCCAATTAGTTATCCAGCTGAAAGTTTCAGGGAAGCTTTTTAGCTTCCTTGAAACTTTCATATACATATCGATGAAAATGCATTCTACAGCGTGGTTTTTGGATCAATTTTAACCGACATTTATTGCTTCGTCTAAAGCATATTTTAAGTTTTTCTGGTATTTATCTAAAGAGAGTGAACTTAAACAATAGAAAGTCTTAACTGGCTTAGTGCAAGTCGGACTCGCACTCCTAGTGTTTCGTAACATAAGCGTTTTTATGAAAAACAAATTTCGGATCGGAAAATGTGCTATATCTCAAAAACTACTGACTTCAAACCATTTTTAGGTTAAAGTTTTATTGAGATCTACAGGATATTTTTTTTTAGATTTTTTACTTGTTACACACACATTTTACCACTTTAGAAGTGTAAAAATTTCAATTTGAAAAAAAAAAAATGTTTTAAAAACCTCAATGTAATTTTCAACGACCTATCCAAAAACATACCGCACGTAAAGGTTTGATAAAACATTTTTTTTTTAGTTTCTGTTCCCATGTATGGAGAGAGCCCCCCCCCCCCTCCTTATTCTTTATTTTTTTTATTTTTGTATAAAACTCGTAAAGCTGTTCATAGAATACATCTACCTACCAAGTTTTAACTGTGTAGTCTTAGAAGTTTCGGAATAAAATGGCTGTGACATACGGACGGACAGACGGACGGACAGACATACGGACAGACATGACGAATCTAAAATGGTATGAAACTGCACAACATTTCTACCTAATAGAACTACGCCAGCGATACCAATTCAGAAGCTGGGAAACCCGACGATCCTGTAATATGTGCAGTTATAATGTGTAATGTAAAGTAAAACATCGACTGGCATAGCAATTCGTCATCTACATCTCATGTTTCAAATGGAAACCTAATTCGGTTATCTTACTTAGCTTCGCTTAGCTCTCATACATAGTTTATAGTAGGCTTTGAGTAACTAAAAGATAGTTGGGCGCCAGCTTCGTTTCGCTTATATTCCAATAATGAGGCCTGTGTTTAATCCATAATCGGCAGAAGAACGATCGAGTGTCGTTTGCCGAACTCACCTGATCTTCTTTAACTTAAGATAACAAAAGAGAGTGCGTATACCACCATCATCCGAATATCTTTCTCAAAGATTTATTACTTTATTAATGTTATTTCTTGAGAGCGAATCGATTAGCGACATGCTTTTATTCTATTGATGGCTGGTTCGTGCGAGTCACAACTCAAACCAACTTTTGCCACACGTAGTAGGAGCATTATATCGATGTTCCGCCTGATTTGTTGACTTAAAATAGCTTTTTACCATCAAGGAGAACATTTGCCGGCGTATCAGGTATTCAGGAGCATTTTAGGCCTAGCGGATTCACTATCTTCGATGACATCATCGCTTAGCACCAGGCGAGATAGTAATCAAACGCTAAGCCTATAAGCAATGTTATTCTCAATCATTCGAAAGCAAATTCGAATTTGGAAACTGCCTTTACTTCGACTTGGATCTTTGCAATTCACAATGCTCCGGTCAGTTAATTTTGATATATCAATTAGAAAAAATCAGTGGCTTATTGGAGAGGTTTCCGCGCAAAACAGCTCAGGGATCAAAACAATAATAAAATTAAAAATGAAGCATCCGAATCCGAATGTTTTCGAATGATTGAGAATAAGCGCAAAATAACTAACAAATAACTACAAAAACATTACATTTTCGATAAAATTTCTATCGTGTTGAGTTTCGAACTTACAGCCTTTGCTTCTTAAAGCAAGCTCTGTTTCACCTGATCCAATCATGTACATATGCAGTGTGGCGAATTTAAGAATAACAGTGTCAATCTGCACGTATAATTACGGAACCAGGAACGATACCCGTATCCTGTTTTTTTTTTTTTTTTTTTTTCATGAAATCTTTGTTATACATATACATATGATCAAATTATCATTTGAGAAGTGTTTTACCTAATAGATTTAATAACATTTACATAAAAATATCCTGTTTTTCCCGTGTCCCACCAAAACCTTTATGTTTTTCAGGATAACCAATATTCAAAAAGTTATTCCATAGTATAAGCTATGCTCACTTTAAGTTTCATTAAAATCCGTCCAGTAGTTTCGGCGTGATGATTTTTCAAACGGACATACATACAGACAAACATTTAAAAAAAAATATTTTCGGAATCTATAGCGTTCATATTGCTTCCCCTAATTTAAATTTCAAAAAACTATTCAATGTACAGTTTTCGCTTAGTTACTGTTTTATTATAGTATAGATTGTAGTGTTTTCTTGCAAATTTGCTGAAAAATGTTGTATGACACACGTGCAGATATTGGTTTTAACAAACTCGTGACTATGGTAAACCCTCGACTTCGTCTCGGGCTTACATTCGTCTACTTGTTTGTCAAAACCAACTTACCGCACTAGTATCATAAATTACTATTTTAACACACTTGCTCATAAAGTGGCTCTTATTTCACTGCAATTAGGCACATAATGACACCTGTTATCAAACTGTGACTTTTTTATTACTATTATTCACAAGTGAGCTATAGATTTTATCTTTAAATTTTATTGGTTGAGTTGCTTTGTTTTTAAAAAGTTTCGATACAAAAAAGATCGTGTTCAATAGTACAAATAAATTAATATACCTATTGCTTGCTCATTTCATGCAACTACGTATTTAAATAGATAATTTCAACTTTAACGTGTTTAATCAACAAAACTTTCACTCAAATATAACTTTTGTATTCTTTGTAAAATTTATAAATTACCCATTCTGTACGTGGCTAAAAGCCTTTAAAACGCTATTCGCGATAAACAAAAAAAAAAGAAACCTCATTCTTTTTAGTCTATGGTCGCCATTGTTAGATGCGCGCACATAAGAAAACTAGTGAGTTTTGGCGGGAACGTGGAAAAGTGTGTGTGATCTCATTGTATTCTTTCCTAAAACTTGTGTTCTTCCGCGTGTTAATATGTAATAAATGTGGATTATTAACCATTAAGTGCCGGTGAATGTGTGCGAGTGTAGGGAAACAGCACAATGTTGAAAAACATGCTATTTGCGTTCTCACCAAAATTCCACTGAAAATCTTCAGTAAACACCACATCTTTACTGAAGATATGACTTAGACTAGACTTTTACAACTGACAACTGACCTGAAATGTGACTTTGACCCATCTCTACGACTAACATTCATAAAAACTTGAAAAATTTCAATACTTGACACTGGCTAAATACACTAATCGTGTGGAGCCATAAATAAACAAAAAAAAAAAAACTAGTGAATTTTTCCCGCCACTGCGAAAAAATTTCACAACTCGTTTTCACTGATGAAATTATAGTTATTTATTAATTGAAATGTCTACAAATACCAGTTATGAAGAAAATTATTTATGTTGTACTTCGCCCGATATAAGATGTGAAGCCCTTAGAATGTTATGGAAAGTTTATTACCTGAAAACTCCAAGGTAAAATATCTATTGTCTACTATATTAAATGATTTTTTAGTATTATTTTCTTCACAAGTGTGTTAAAAAACGTCGTATGATACACGTGTGTATTGATGATTACCGTCCTCGGCTCTCTTAAGACCCTCTCACCTAACGGCTGGAGTCTCAATGGCGCCTCAGCGGTAATCACCAACATTACACACTTGTACCATAATGTACTATTACACATCCGACAGTAGTATTTGCTTTTCTAGTAAAAAGTGAAAAATATCACTGAAAATTCAAACTATTACGTACATCAGTAAAATGGGTATTAATTAACAGTGAAACTACAGTTCATAGCTGCGAATCATTGGTGGGATTGGAGGTAAAAGCTATCGTAATTAATCATATTGAACGGGCGCAAATAGAGACTATTGAGATGATTTCATCTGTGCGATATCACAGACTCAATGTATGATTAAGTTTTATATTCATGTTGTACTTAATCCTACTTCACTACATCTTATATAAATATAAAAATCTCGTATCACAGTGTTTGCTACCGAACTCCCCCGAAACGGCTTGACCAACTTTAATGTTTTTAGGGTTCCGTACCCAAAGGATAAAACGGGACCCTATTACTAATAAAAAAATTACTAATAAAATTTTCACAGATGATGTATTTCTGTTGCCGCTATAACAACAAATACTAAAAACAGAATAAAGTTAAAAATAATAGAGGGTCCCCATACAAGAAACGTGTTTTTTTCGGCATTTCACGCCATCTATGAACGCTTAGTTAGGTAAACGTCCCATAGATGGCGTTATATTGAAATGTCAATTCCTAACACCTTTGTTAGACGTTAGATGGCGTTATAAGAAATAAAATGTTTCATAATTATTATTTTTTGCTGGCGAAAAATGATAGTGGTATTTTTTGCTCGATCTTATAAAATACTGTAGTGTGGTACGGAACCCTACGAGTGCGAGTCCGACTTGCACTTGGCCAGTTTATTTTTTAAATGTAAATATATTTAAGGTAAGTGTAGGTCTGAAAATAATGCTAGTAATAATAATAGTTTATTTTCAGAATCAGTTCCATTGTATTAGTAAATCATAAAATAAATAAAAAGATGGATCGATTTATCTCTTCACGCAAAAACTACTCAACTGATGTGATGAAACATTGTTATGCACATGTAATGCTGGCGCCTCACATGGGCTATGTTGGCTCCAAGTTATACTTTTGGATCCAACACACCAATGTGAGGATCGATCTTGAAACGTTATTGGATAAAACAGAACATTGCGTCCGATAGCCAATGTCAACCCGACTTGTGTCGGTGTTTTGTACAAGTTCAAAGGCGAGTATGTGCTCAATGCGTGGGCGTAAGGAGCCAGAGCGAAAAGGGTCCCGTCCGACATGACTTGCTAGCAATAAATTTGATGAATAATATCTGCTCAAACGTCCTGCCTTCCAATGCTCTAGGCATGAGAGTTTGCCCAATTATATTGGTGTCCATATGAGGCCGCAACCTTGGTTGCAATTATTGGCCATTCAATTCGTAGCCAACGTTGGAACCAAGTCATAAGCACATGTGAGGCGCCGCCATTATAGTAATAGGAAGGTTTAACTTGACTTTACAAGTAAAACTATTAAAGCCGTGTTAATAAACCGAAAACATGTGAACTTATAGTAAATTTTAAACTTTTGTGAATTATACACATAATTATGTTGCAATACGTTTATTTTTTTAGTATGATAAATAAGTTAACTGGAAAAACACGACGCTTGCTTGATGGTAAGCGTTGACGTCTACCTATTACAGATACAGCGGCATGCAAAATACTAAACTGCCAGAATTTTGCATGTCACTGCACCGCGTCTGTTACATTGAGACATAAACATAGGCCTAGCGTGCTTACCATCTTCGACCGCATCATCGCTTACCAATAGGTGAGATAGTGGTCAAACGCTAGCCTATAAGATATTTAAAAAAAATAAATAAATAAAGTCTCACATGCCCTGTAATTTCACTGGACACCTTGCCAGGCAAAATTTATTGGCAAAGTCGTGATACAGCCCTAGGCGGACTCGCAGAAGTCCTACCACTACAATTGCAATTTGATCGAAACGTCGAGTTACCTAAATAAAATGGTGTTTTTAGCGCGGTAATTATATGTGTACATAGGCACAAGTTTTCACACATGTTAGGTACACACGTGTTCACACATACTGTGTGCCCGAGTACACACGTTTTCTCACGTAAACAACCACGCCGTAGGTTAAACACGGGTGGAGTTTATGGAATTTTTAACATGTCCTTTCGGATAGTCTCGCGGAGAAATAGCTAAAAAGGGTAGTTTTTAGGGTTCAGTACCTCATAAGGAAACAAAAACTTTTTGATCACTTTCTTGTCTGTCTGTCTGTCCGTCTGTCAAAACCCCTTTTCTCAAGAAAGCGTAGAAATATTTCAAGTTGAAACTTATATCAAATTATCGAGTCTACGCTATCTTTCAGTTGTGAAAACATTTCAGTGTTTGTAAGTCAACGCGATCATAAGATATGACCGTTTTTTGTATATTTTACGATTTCACATGAGAATCAAAACCTGTAGGATACTTCCCGTTGACTTAAAATCATAAAATTTGGCAAGAAGCAGACTTTTTCCTTTATAAGTTTTCAGAAGCAAGGTCTTGCAAGACCTTGCTTCTTATGCAGTTCTATGTAGTTTAAGAAAAAAAAAAGGAATTTATTATCACAAACGTATTATTTTCGGTTGGTGCATAAACAGTGTCTAGGTATCGGTCTATGGATGGAACTGCAAATTTAAGTTTTTCCTTTAACCAACTGAGTTTGAGAAGTTGGTAAGTTTTAGTTCATAAAATAGAAAACTAAATTTAAAAATTCAGTTTAAAGGTTTCAGCTTTTTTATTCTGTTTAATAACACCATTAAATAGTAGTCGCCAGTAGTCGCCATGTTATTACGTCATACGGCTAAGAAAACTTAGAAGTGTCAACTGTCAACTATCATATCACTGCATTAGTTTACACAGCCAACTGACGTCATGACCATAGACCAATATGGCGTCCATTTCGTCCAGCGTTTTTGTCAAATTACGCGCGAAATTTGAAAATTAAACATTTAAATGCATTTTTATGGCAAACTTAAATCAAAAATAAACAATAAACGAATGAATACAAATTTTGTGCATTTTTCAGTGATTCATTAGCACTAGAGAATCTAATACAACTATGTCCAACAGTAGATAGAGAAAGGTTGATGATAATGAAAATAACAAAGTTCAAAGCATTCGTTTAAAGTCCGTATTAATACGCACATACACACGTCTCAAATCATAAAATAAATCAATATTAAGAAATAATAGTACTTATGTTAATTTAAAAAACAGCAAAAGTAATGAGCCATTCAGCTGTCATCCAATTGTCGACGTCAGACTATAAGCAATTATGTCCAAAAGCAATTCCCATCACACATAATAACATACAAGCTTGAACGTATTTATAATGAAAACAGAAAGATATTTTCGCATAACCTCGCTATACGCACAACTCTATTATTTCCCGTAATAATTAACTCCTTTTGTCGCGGTATTTTAACATTGTTTTAACAAAAACTCTGTTTACCTCGTCCGCTGTCCGCAAACCATAACTAACTGAATTACTGCACAGTGATACTATAACGTGAGAGTACAAGGTATAAGCGGTAGCGGTTATTGAATAAACAAATAAGAACATATATTGGTTTTGCATATTTTTCACCCGCGACTTGAAAAAAGAGTCATATTATTACTGACGTGAGTGACTGTGTATATATGTGTGTGTGTTTTTTGTGGTATAAGGTAACAGGACAAGTACGACGCTCGTTTGATGGTAAATGATGACGTTTACTTATTACAGATACAGTGGCATGCACAATTGCTGCAACACAATTGCTAAACACAATGCATTGCTCGCAGCGATATTTTATTAATATTTATTAATTCTAGATATCCAGAATTTTGCATGTCTCTGCAATGCGCCTGTTACCCACAGTTTGTGAAACTTTACATCGAAAAGATGTTAAGTCTCACTAACTGTAATTTCATTGCCACTTTGTCACTCAAACCAAAAACTATTCCTATTTCAAAGTTGAATTAATTAGCAAAGTGGTGGTACCGCCCCAGGTGGACAAGCAGCAGTCTTACCAATACCAAAAAAATATATATATGGCATTGTAGCTCCTAAACGAATGGATCGATTTTAATTAGTTTTTTTTAAGGTAACCTTATCGAGAGTGTTCTTCGCTTAAAGATCCATTTAACCGTTTGAAAGTTATGAGTTCTTTTCTATTTTATTAGGCTTTTAGAGCAAATTTCATATTTCTAATCAATTCACATAGAATCTACAGAATAATATTATGTTTCTTTGAAGTGTCTCACACTTTTTTTTTTTTTTTTTTTAATTATAAAAAAAATATATATATAAAGTGTGAGACACTTAAAAGAAACATAATATTTGATTGACGCAGTGCAACATCTCTCGTCGGATTTAAAAACTGTAATGATTTCTTCCGAATGATTAACTTACGTAATAAGTAGTCATAGATGGCGCCACCAATGCATAATTGGGTTAACAAAATGCAATCCACTAATTTCGTCGTATCGATGTATCGAACCGTGGCTTAATTGGCAGAGCACCTGTACGTGTAATCCGGGGGGTGCGGGTTCGAGTCCCGTCGGTACGATGAAATTTTGGATTGTTTAACAATCTACAGAATTCTCAACTACTTTAGTCTCATTAGAATGATCTTTGCAATTAACAGATCACACTTAGATCACTTAGGGGTTATATTAAATTTAAGTATTATAAAATGTTATTTTGTTTTAACTGGGTTTGCGGGGTTATTTTTTAGGGTTCCGTAGTCCTGACAAGGAACCCTTATAGTTTCGTCATGTCCGTCTGTCTGTCTGTCTGTCTGTCTGTCCGAGGTTTTGCTAAGAGACCGTTAATACTAGAAAGCAGTAATTTTGTGAGGGTATGTATATATTTTACGCCGACAAAGTGCTGAAATAAAATTTTTAGGGTAGCTCCCCTATATGAGTATTGGGCATGATTTTTTTTTCATCGACTACCCCATCGTGTGGGGTATCGTTGAATAGGTCTTTTAAAATGACTTAAGAGTTGCTAATTAAAACCATTTTTTGATTGAATGCTCCATTTAAGTGTAAATTTTTGTTCCAGTAGGGCGTCCCCCCCCCCCCCTCTAAAAGCTAATATGCAGGCTTGAAAAATCCAGAAAATTTCGTGATAATAGCACATTTCATGAACTTTAAAGGAAAACTATAGCAGTTGAGATAACTTTATTAGTTTAGTAGTAATAGTCGTTGAACTTGGGTGTTGGATAATTTTGTACCAAATAAATCAAATAAAACAAAATCCTTATAATAAATCCTTTAAAGTGACAAAGACGGAGTACCTAGTTGCTTGTTTATAACGGGTAAAGACTTGCATTAAATAACAGGCTACTATGGAACCCTACATTGCGCGTGGCCCTACACGCATTTGGACGGTTATTATTTACAGGTTTAGGTATAAAAATAAACTATGTATACAAGTTTCTAGGAAACGATTTTTGGAGATAATGTACAACAAATACCGACCAAGTTATTCACACTCTTATCTACTCTTTAAGAAACGCTACCACTACATGCCATCTAGAACTGTTAGTATAATCCACGTTTAATATACTGAAACAAGCTGTGCCTTCTTCGCTCGCGTCTTTGCCCGCATTAAAAAGTATTAATATGGCCTAATTAATACTCAAAACGCGAGTGAACAGGTATCTACTAGGTAAGAGTGCTACATCGTCACTTAGCATCAGGGGCCTTATTCAGTATGACCATTTTAAAGTCTTACCGTGCCATGTTACGTTATCTCTGCGTTATGGTATTCTCTATGCCAATTAAAACGCGGTAGGGTAAAGTTATGAGCGCGTTTTGAGCTGTCAAATTATCGTGACATATATTATGAGGACGTGTAACGCGCGCGTTTTGTATAATTTACCTATCGTGTGGCATACAGAATACAATTTTTCAATAACTTAACGTTGCGCGTTAAGGAACGCGTTATCTTATTGGTCATACTGAATAAGGCCCCAGGGGAGATAGTGATCAAATGATTGCCTATCTAGAATAAAAAAAACACAATACTGCCCATCCCTGTATTACGCTACGCTATCCATGTATCATGGATTATTACATTGATTATAAGACTGAATTATCTAGAGAAATGAGTCAAAAAGAAGCTATTAAGACTAATGAGAAAAAATGTATTTAAGATACTCTTTCCCATAATAATATCGTTTAAAAACTAAAAAACAACCGACTTCAATGCCGCGCTATTCATTTTCAGTACCAATTTTTGAGATGTTTATCTCAATATCTCTGGAGATACTTATCATACATCATACCTCGATAAAATTACCATGGTACCACACTTGGAATATCTCCTTTCGAACAAAAAAAGAATAATCGAAATCGGTTCATAAACGACGAAGTTATCCGCGAAAAAACATTAAAAAAATATATATATATATTTATACGGTCGAATTGAGAAACCTCCTCCTTTTTTTGAAGTCGGTTAAAAAAAGGTTAGAAAAAAGTTTAAAAAAAATTAAATCGCTGCCGCTTATACCTTTCTCCCCAAAAACAGCATACGCATTAAGTATTCACGACACGGCCGGAGAGAGCCGCGCATAACGAGTTTATATTTAAGCAAATGCGAAAGCAAAACCATGTGAAAAAACCATTAATACGGTCCTTTCAGCCGTGAGGTGACAGAGGTACGGAGCTTTGAAACGTACTGAAATACGCGAGTTTTCACGATTTTTCATGTTTCAAAGCGGCTGGTGATTATGGAATACTTTATTTTTATAAAGATTTTTTTTTTTTTTTTTGAGAAAAAAAAACCATGTCCTTTGTGCATTGGCCAGACCCATGAAAGTTACTTCCTTAACTTCATCGACAAAAAAGCATTACCGTCAAACGGCTGAACGATTTTTTTTGTATATATTATATCTTATATGGTAGGGTTTAACCACTATCTCACCAGTTGGTAAGTGAAGATGCGGTCGAAGATGGTAAGCACGCTAGGCCTAGAACGGGAATTGGCTCTCAAGGATAGCTGCCGGAACACATAAGATGTTTTGGTGACAGATTTTCTAACTTGACGACGATTACCTATCAAACCAAAAAACCTTAATCAAAATCGGTTCATCCGTTTGGGAGCTACAATACCACAGAGCGACACATCACATATCTCAGATACATACAAATTTATAACACCTCTCTTTTCGTGTCGGTATTAAAAATGAAGCAAGCAATTTTGATTGTTAAAATTGGCATTCATTAATTTTAATATTTTTGTTTAATTTAACTAATTAAACTAAAATATTAACTATTACTACTAATGCAATTAAAAACTAAAAATAATAAATAGAATTTAGGTCGCTGTCTGCTGGTAGAGTACCCAAAAAGCTAGCGACATTACCTCTTTGAATCGCGATATATTGATCTTTTATATTGTAACAATGTATAAAAATATGAAGTGTGTAACACTTGTTAAAATGCAATCCATTAGGTTCGTCGTATTGATAGGATCGTACTGTGGCTTAGTTGATTAGAGCGCCTGGACATGTTCCCTGGGAGGCGCGGCTTCGAATCCCGTCGGTACGATTACATTTTGGATTGAGTGTAACAATGTACAAAAATATAAAGCGTGTAACACTTAGGCTGAGTTGCACCATCTTACTTTAATCGTAACTATAACTATAACCGGTGTTTTTCTATGGAGTTTGATAGATTTTTGACGTTTGTTAAAGAATAAGTAAGATGGTGCAACCACAGACCTGCTACATATTAAACTTGATCGCGTACACCGGCCCCCATGAGACCGACCTTGAACAGAGTTTGTCCCTTTCTTTTGTATAAACAACTTATATATATTATTTATTATACTCACGTTCATTTTAAGCTTACAGATTTAAAAACGGAAATTTAACGTGACTTACGCGATGTCGATATAGCGAAAACATATGTCGATCGCTATATCGACATCGCCACACCCCGGACACTCGCTAAATCTCCATACAAACTAGCGTTTTAACGACCGACACTGTGACACCGACACAGACACTACACACATGTCGTTTTTATATACGTGCATTTGTGTGCGTGATGTCTAAGGTTGTCGCCCGTAATCACCGTATCACAGATTATATAATAGTTACTTCGTACATACGTACTACGTACTGACCGTATGAATATTTTTTGTACACTTACCCAAAAAGATTTTAACACTAAAAATATTAGTCGCATCGTCCGCAGGTCCAGTCGACTTGAATTTGTTCTGTGTCTTGTTCGCACGTTAGAGCGACATCTAGCAAAGAGAATATAAATACTACGTAGGTACTTACATCAAGTTCCTAATTGCTGTGTTTTAAAAATGCTTTACCGTGAAAGTTTTTTTAAATATTTTACAAACTAAATCGGTGGCGGGGTGAGGAAGCCCGGAATTGGTGGGGGGAACAGAGTGTCCGTTCTATACGTAGTATCTTAGTAGTAGTAGTATCGTAGTATCTTTTCTATGACATCGCGTAAGTCACGTTAAATTCCCGTTTTTAAATCTATAAACTTATATACATACTATACATATAGTAGAGAATATAATATATAGCACTAGCAGACAGTAGCAGGTTGTTAGACAAGGACACACTCCCACCCTGGTGTCTCTCAATTGGGCCGCTTTGTTCTACAAAGCAATTACAACCTTATTGCTAAAACATACGGATTAAATTGAATTTGTCAAAGCATCTGCAGTGCACCATCTCTTTATAATACGTCTATGGGTGCAACTCAGCCTTAAAGAAACATAGGATTTTATTTCAATACAGTTCAACGAATAACGCATTTTCTACTATAATTTTTGCCATAGCTTGTAATTCCAATACTTTCCAGTACATTAACGATTCCTTTTTAACAAAACTATAAATATATCTCATGATTGTCTGATACATATTTTCGTACCACTTTTACCCTTTCACTCCGACCATTTCTTCCATTTATTATTGATAGGCATTCACCCCCTGAGAGGGTTGAAACACGACGCTTGTACCAGATTTGAATACTGAAGAGGAAAATCGAATCGTCACTCCTGTTTATTTTATAGTTCTTTTTGTTCTGTAATGAAGATTTGATATTGTTTTCTTGAAAGTATATAGTTCTTAAAGATAAAGATATTTTATTTGCGTAAAAAATACGTATTACAAAAGGTTGTGACAAATATAATAAAATGATCGTCATGTTTTGCCTTAACGGGAGTGCAAACTTTAGAAATTACTTACCTACTCAGCTTTATATACATTAAGATTAAATAATTAGCTATTCACAGGTCATTCTTGTACATTAAATTGAAATTTAAAAGGATACAATACACTGTCAAGAAAATAGTAAAGGCATAAAAAAAATTAATTTGTCATTTAAAAATTTGTCAGTACTATAATAACATTTCTGAATCAAAAATTGTTTTAGCCTATTTTTAAACATAATATTGTCCAGAGATGGAAGTCTCTACATGAATAGCGATGGATTTTGAACAATAATCAACGATAAAAAAAGAGATGCAGATAACAACTGTCTAGCTGCATCTCATTCTAGCAGACGTTTGCGATGACAAGACGCATCGCTATCAATGTAGAGACTTCCACCCCAGGTCCTTTAAATATTTAAGAAACTTATTAAAAACTGTTGGCGCCATCATACCAAATATACTTTTGCGAAGTAATGTCGTTTTGCCTGGAATCCTATCATCCTTTTATACATACATTATAGGATTGCGTTTGACCACTATCTCACCTGTTCGTTCGTAAGTGATGATGCACGGATGCAGGATGGTAGCACCCTAGGCCTAGAATGAGAACTGGCTCTCCTGCTGCCGGAACACAGTAGATGTTTGGCGACAGATTTTCTAACTTGAGGGTGGTAGCTGGCTAGGCGGACTCTTGATAGTGTGCTGCTTCCATACGGGGGTTGGGAGTTTCTTAACGTTGTTTTTCTTTCACCTGAGAAAAGAGCACAATATTATTTTTCTATAGAAACATCCATTGGGCTGACCATTTTCCCGCTACACCATTGGGCCCTCAGTAAAACTAATCAATTCCGAAATAACTTGTTTTGTATGGCACTTAACGAGTACATCAAAATTACGGCAGAAATTAAAAACTTCAACTAATAAATTTGAAAATATGCTTGAAATTTTTTAATAATAATATAAGATCGTTTCAAATATTAATAGGACCAACTTCAACAGCCACTGCGGGTTAGTTTCAGTAGCTAGTTTGAGATGTGAAATCGGTTCAACTATCTTAATTATTTGTAGTTTAAATTGTGCACGTCGAATCGGCAGCTCATCATTGGAATATCCACCATGTTTTGATTCCAATGAATAAGTTTGTTTTGTTGAATATACATAAGTTTGAATAACGTATATTTAATCGTAGCGCCTAAATAATTTATAATGCCTGGCGATCGAGAGGTTGTGAGTTCGATCCCCATCCATTGCACTATTGACGTGAACCCATTCCAGACACAAGCATATTTAGCTTAGTTGGAGGGGTTAACAAGAGTAACGTGCAGCCCACATAGCTATTAAGCTTTTCTTTTTAAGAAAAAATAGGCTTTGTCGATTGATTTTTTATTAAGATTCGGTGACAAAGACTACTTTATTCCGTATTTAGTTTTTCATAATATGTACTGTACCTCGTATAAAATGTAAATATCTCCTTAAAATACAGACAACTTTGCTATAAAATTCTAGCTCAGTAACCTACACGAAGCATCCTCGCCCAACATAAACTTAATTATGAAAAAGTTGCAGAAAATGCCAAGGCTTGCCTGAAGGCTTTGCATTTTCTAACATCTTCATAGCTAAGATATTGCACTAGATCCATTACGATGATTTGCCTAGGTTCTCGACTAGACCTATATCATAATGATTTATTGTCGCTTAGTTGTGAAAACATACCAAATATATAAAAGGCGAGGCCAGTGGCGCAGTGGAATAATGTTCAGCTTTGATGCCAGAGGTAGCAGGTTTGAATCCCCGCCGTACACTCATTTTTCTGTCGAAAAATATAAATGCGCATTTCTGAGCGGGCCCTACACTGAAGGAAAAATATCGCCAAGGCATGGAGGTAGGACACTACACTGTCTAATGTTCGTCTGGCCAGCTCCGAACCTCAAATCGGAAAATCTACCGCTAAATATCTAATGTGTTCCGGCAGCGTGTGTATGCATTTCAAAAAATATTCGT
This sequence comes from Cabera pusaria, assembly GCA_954871355.1. Taxonomy (NCBI): domain Eukaryota; kingdom Metazoa; phylum Arthropoda; class Insecta; order Lepidoptera; family Geometridae; genus Cabera; species Cabera pusaria. The sequence continues at coordinate 1,939,525 of OX940909.1, read as the reverse complement.
TTGTAACCAAAGCCGCTACGCTGAGCCTAACATTATATTAAATTTTATAAATATTATATTACTAAGAAAGTATACAAAAATAAATAAATATTTAAACAAACTTAAAGATATTGAATTCTACAATGTGAAGCTAAAGTTAGAACCACTTCCGTTTCCTTTTAACTTATTCTTTACTTATATTGAAATTTTGCTGATATTGTATTACGTTTTATTGAATTCTTCTTTCAGTTGTTCTAAAGTTATTGTTTATTTTACTCTGTTTATTTATAAAGTCTTGTAGTTTATTTTAAAATAAACTTTTGCACTTATCTCTAGTAGAAAACGCAGCCTGAATTAGCCATTCAAATTTGACCTAAACTGTTAAAAATATTAACTAAGGATGCATCCAATGGCACTTTTTTTATTGTCTCTATTAAGGCGAAGACACTGTTTTCTTGTGTTCTTTGCGGTCAGAAGTCAATAAAACTTATAAATATTTACTATTATTTCATTAGGTAACTCAGTGTTCCAAATTTAAATTATTTTAACATTAGATACTTTTCAACCGACTTCCCAAAAAGAAGGAGGTTCTCAATTCGTTTGTATGTTTTTTTTTGTTTTTGTGTGTATGTTACGCGATTACTCCGTCAATTGTGAAGCGATTTGAATGATTATTTTTTTAATCGGTAGGGTTTGTTTCCGAAGTGGTCCCATTGTAGTTTTATCGAGATTTGATGAGTATCTCCAGAGATATGACGATAAACGTTTCAAACTTTGCTACTGCAACTGGCTCGCGCGGCATGGAAGTCAGTTGTTTTCGTTTTTATACTATCTTAATGATGTTGAGACAAGTCTATAATACAGACTACTTAAACACAATGACTTTGCAAAACTTCAATGCAATTCATTGTATCTCTTTTCAATACTATGTACTATTGAATATTCTGTAATTATAAGCACAAAATGAAGAGCAACGTCAAGCCTTCCCTTAATAAATGGATCCAAATTTTCGATTTACTATTGAAAAGGCGTTGGCCAAAGTGCTCCTTTGTTGCCAAATAAATGAGCGGAATGCTTGAGGCAATAATTAATTACCATGGTTTACAACTCAAATGCCTTGACTAATTACTTGCTTCTATTAAATTAAAGATTTAAAATCTTTGTTTAATTAATTCTTGGTTGAATAACAAAATAGTATTTTTATTAAATTATTTCGTAAATGTATCTGGGGTTAGTTTTTGCTTATTTTTACTAAAATTAATATTGTATCGAAGGTTATACATATAAAGACATTTATTCAATATTTATACAAGAAAGTTATAAGTATACAAAATATTCATATGTCAAAAACTACAACAAATATAAATAGATACATACAATATAAACTCACGTCATTTTCCCGTTGGGGTAGGCACAGACTACTTCTTTCTACATGCTACAAACCTGACATACCTCTTTCTCTTCTTCCACTTTCATGAGCGCCTTCATACATGCTCGCCGGTTATAGGTACTTTTGACTTAGCCTTTATTTAAAACGTCTCCAATCTGGTCGTGATACGTTCGCCTAGGTTGGCCTCTACCTTCGATCAAGAATCTATCTTGATCGAAGGCCTCTACCAACTGGCTCATTCATACTCGACTCAATAAAATATATATGTATAAATAAATCTAATCTAACATATTTTCACCGCTGGTGTTAGTTGTGTCCAAAATACTGGCAGCATTGCCACGTTGGATGGCAATGCTTAATTGCTGCATCAAATTTAGACCAGCATTTTGGTCACAAGTGGCACAAGATGGGCAGATAGTTCCTTATAAACGGTACGGACACTATCTAGTGTCCGCCTGGCGAGCTACCACCCTCAAGTTAAAAAATCTGTCTCTAATAATGTGTCCCGGCAGCTATCAATCATTGAGAGCCAGTTGCCATGCTAAGTCTAGCGTGCTACCATCCTCGAGCGCAACATACAAAAAAAAACATACAGACGCAAAATACTTCAATGCAATTTTTAACCGACTTCAAAAAAGAAGGTTTATCAATTCGACAGTTTTTTTTTATTGGTGTTCGCAGATAACTTCTTTATTTATGAACCGATTTTGATGATTATTTTTTTGTTGGAAAGGTTATATACCAATGGTGTACCACCCATAGTAATTTCATCGAGATGTGATAAGTTTCTTCAGAGATATGGAGATCCAAACCTCAAACTTGGAACTGAAAATTAATAGCGCAGCATTTGAAGTTGGTTCTTTTAGTGTTTTAAACGATCTTATATAGCTAAGAGCTTGTTTGTCTCCAATGAAAAAAAACTTCTTGCACATACGGGTAAACCTCAACTGCATTATTTGCCGTTTTCTGACCGTAAGTAACTTACTTACCAATTATGAAAATTTAACAACAAAAGGAAAATAATATTTGAAAGAACTAGTACCATATTAACTACCAACATACATCAGAAAATGATTACCCTCCTTTCAACAAGTTGGTTAATTACGCAAGTTAAAGTGAGCGTAAAAGAGCTTTAATAATTTACATATTCTTGAAAGACAGCGGTGAATTTGATTATAATTACGAAGTAGATTTACGGTTTGATTGTGAATACGAAGTTTAGTTTGGAGATTGTTGAATCGGTGGGGTTGTTTATCAAGGGGTAGATTCTCTGGATCAATTGGAATCTTTGAGTTGGTGGATATTGTGTTGCAGGATTAATTACATTGATGTTATTGATTGATGTTTTTTTTTTAAATATTCTGTAGTAAACGATTGGATGACAGCTGAATGGTACATTACTTTTGTTTTTTTTTTCTAATTCAAAGCGTTAAAATTCTGCTTTTGCTATGTTTACTTGATAATTGGTTATGATTTATGATTTTGACGTGTATATGTGCGTATATTAATACTGCCTACATACTGAATAAATGCTTTGATTCTTGATTCTTGATTTGTTATTTGCTTTGGGAAATGTTTCTTTTTAACCGACTTTATAAATGATTTAAAATCGTTTAAAAAAACTAAAAGAACCGACTTCAAACACCGCGCTAGTCAAAGTAGCCAATAGACGTAGTAACTATTACAAAACTGTGCCAGTAAGTAAAGTGCCAGCCAAGTAATAAGCCGTCGAGATAAGTATATGCGTCGTAATACAAAAGTTGATATATTAAAAACGGCTCGGCCGATTTTGTTAATATTTAAATGGGACCACCTGAGAAGAGTACCCTTTGAAACAAAAAAAGTTTGTTTTAAATCGGTTCAGGCATCTTCAAGTAATCGGTGAACATACATAACGACAAATTGAGAACCTCCTCCTTTTTTGTGAAGTCGGTTAAAAGGGAGGAGGTTCTCAATTTGACTGTTTTTTTATGTTTGTTACGTCAGAACTCCGTCAAAAAGATTTGACGGAGTTCTGACGTAACAAACATAAAAAAAACAGTCAAATTGAGAACCTCCTCCCTTAAAAAAAATATTTTTTCAAAATGGTTAAGAAACCATTTTAAGAAACCAAAAAAATATTTTTTTTGTTTGAGAGATGCCTTCCGTTTGGTCCCATTCAAATTCTATCGAGATCTGATAGTTATCTCCGGAGATATGAGGATAAACAATATAAACAAATTGGATACCTGGATGACATGATTATGGCTAGTGGATATTTTCACTATCGCGGCATGTGAAGTCGGTTTTTTCGTTTGTACGATCATAAATCATTAGTTTGACAATCAAACTGGCCAGTAATATATCATAGTTAAAAAAACACGCTACGCTTACGCTTTAATAGCACGCTAAATTAAACAGGAAAATTCATTATAGTCAAGCGTTTGACCACTATCTCACCTGATGTTAAATGACGATGTGGTCGACGATGTAGCACGCTTGGCTAGAAGATTCACACACCCCCAGATGGTACCGTTCCGCAAACTGATTCAGGCCAGGGATTGTGGCATGATATGATGAATGTGGCAGCGAATCGCTTCGTGCGGATTGATGGAATATCCACCATGTAGCGGTGGCGCGTATCAGTATGTCTGGTTGTCCGATTGAAAAAAGGTGATGGGGAAATAAGTTCGTGCAGTTAAGTGACACACTCACTGAAAAGCATCCGATAAAAAACCGATAAACAAGCAACTCGATTAGCTTCTTAGCTCTTCGCTCAATTGCCTCCAACTCCTCCAGTCAGGTATTTAGCTGAACCGTCCCAGAGGTGAGAACAAAATTGCATACATGTTCGGACTTGTGCTTGATATAGGTTGAACATCAGTATAAAAGCTTGTTAAAATACGTACAAATATCTCACCAGTTTTACAAAGCTGAGGCTTAATAAAAAATTAAAGTAGTCAAAAGAAATGTTTGCTCACTTCTCAAAGGATTTTAAGTGATGAAGTCCTGCGATAAGTAATACAGATTTCATTTTAATTTTCCTCCGGCGTTGATAAAGGGAGGAACCGGGCGGACCGACTTGAGTATTGTTTTGTTCAACAAATCGCAGAATAAATCACTGTACATTGAAGTTCTTTCTTTATTTTCTAAATAGACTCCTTTTTAAATTATTTACGATTGTGATAGATTGAAACTGCTATACTTTAGATTTTTTTCTTTTTTGTGTCGTTTTTTTTGGGGTAGTTAATTAAAGTAGGAATATGCAATGAGTTCTAAATTTGAATCGTCAGGCAATGAGAGGTAGTTAGTACTTATTATATTATTCTAACGTTTAATTGCTGAAATAATTATCATTTTAAACGCAGCTTTTGAAGGGCTCCTGAGTAGGCGTCACGTGACTTGATTATATTTACGTCAATAATATACCAAATATATCATAATTTTAAATTTTTTTTATTGTTTTAATATGCAACTTTTTATTTAAAAAAATAAAGAAATTTCTTAAGTTTAAAAAAAGTTTAAATCATTCAAATACCTAATATAAAAATAACTGCACCCGATGAACAAAATATGAATATCACTCGTGAGAATTTCATAACTCAGATACACACGTCAAACTTACAACACCTCTTTCTTTTTCGGATCCTTAAAAGTATATACCGGAATATTTATTTCGTTACAATATTCAAAAATCAGCGTCTGACCAAACCGGTCAGGCATTTATTACAATATATGGCTATGAAAAACAGATCAATTATCTGATTTCAATACGTCTGATTGTGTCACGTAGTCAATTAAACCTACTGACCCCTATCTGAGAACCCATGGGACCTCTGGAAGACCCCTTCGACCCACAATCATATTGGGTGAAGCCGTTTTTCTAAATGGTTATGGGAACGACATTTATTTGACGGTATGGCGTGAAAACGATACTTTATGGATATTATTGGACGCGAAAATGGCGGAGATTTTTATCTTTGGTTTGTAGGGTAGAAGATAAGAGAGAAAATATAAAAAGTGTCTTGAAAGCTTTGGCGATTGAGTTTAGATGTAGGTAGTTTCGATATTACAGTTTCAGACTTTCTTTGTTCTAAGATTTTATTCATTAAAGCCACTAGCTACGAATATGCTACGACGTGACGTCCGCTTTTACGAGTGCTACGGAAGGTCTACGAACACTTTCAAAATGTTGAGTATGGACTATAATTTAAGATCATTTAAAAACTAAAAGACCGACTTCAAGATGCCACGCTCGTCAATTTCAGTACCAAGATTGAGGTGTTTCTCCATATATCTATGGAGATACTGAACATATCTCGATGAAATTTAAATGACAGACAAAAAAAATGTTTCAAATCGGTGCAGGCGTCTTCGAGTAATTGGTGAATATACGTAATTTTTATTATCCGTGGAATTTGAGGACCTCTTCCTTTTTTGTGAAGTCAGTTAAAATGATTTAGTGGTAGGACTTCTACTAGTTCAAATGAGTCGTCTCGTGACCACGATCAATGGAAATTGGTCGAAACGTCGAGTTAAATAAAATTAATGTTTTAGGCGCGATAAGTCCCGTATTTTCATATTTATAACTAAGTGTTCAAATCGCGAAAGTTTAAAGTTTACAAAAGAGGTTCTCAATTCGTCTGAATGAATTTTTTTTTGTGTATGTTACGCCATTACTCCGTCAATTCTGAACCGATTTGAATGATTCTTTTTAACCGACTTCAAAAAAAGGAGGAGGTTTCTCAATTCGACCGTATATATATTTTTTTTTTTTTATGTTTGTTCGGAGATATCTTCGTCATTTATGCACCGATTTTGATTATTCTTTTTTTGTTTGAAAGGAGACATCCCAAGTGTAGTACCATGGTAATTTTATCGAGGTCTGATAAGTATCTCCAGAGATATTGAGATAAACATCTCAAAATTGGTACTGAAAATGAACATTGAAGTCGGTTCTTTTTTAGTTTTTAAACGATATTATTGTTATCGGTAGAGTACATTTTTGAGGTGGTCTCTTTATAATTTCATTGAGATCTGATAAGTATCTCCAGAGATATGACGATAAGCGTCTCTAACTTACTACTGAAATTGACTGTGTTGTTTTAGTTTCTAAACTATCTTAATTATATTTATAAAGTAAGGTTGGTAATTTATATTTATTACATAGTATACAACAAAGTCGATCTCGCTGTCTATACGCTTAGATCTTTCAAACTATGTAACGAAAATGCAATAAAAAATTTAATTAAGTTTTTAGCAATAGATAGAGTAATTCAAGAAGAAGGTTTATAATTGGAATTAAACGCAGAGAAAGCCGCGGGACGCTGATAGTATTATATAAAATCATACTTCGATTTCTCATTACCTTAAATCCACCTATCTACCTCCATTCTTTCGGTTGAACACAGATTATGCTAATGTAATAGCCAGTATCATTAAAACGAAGAATCCATAAACTATTTTAGCAGACCACGACCTATATAATCGAAGGGTACCTCTCGTACCTTTTGTGGGTAACCTAAACGATGTACGTGAGTGGATCGAATGGCCACCGAATGGAAATATTCGCTAATTTCGACCGCTTCGTTTGATATCGTTGCGCTTATAATTAGCAGGGAATAGGGAAATAGGATTTTGAAATGATTTAATGAAATCGTACTAAATTTAGACCAAATAAATTAAGATCGTTTAAAAAACTAAAAGAACCGACTTCAAACGTTGCACTCGTCAATACTAAGTTTGAGGTATTTATCTTCATATCTCTGAAGATACTGAACATCATTGTCATCATCATCTGCCGGTATCAGTTCACAGATGGACATTGGCCTTTCCCAAGACGCGCCACTGAGTAGCCAGTATCATGTCAACGAAGTATACAAGTGCATCGATCATTTTTGTTGATATATTAAAAACCGCTCAACCGATTTCTTTCAAATTTAAATGGAAAGGAATCAACAAAAAAAAAAGGACTTTGAAACAAAAAAAAATTTTTCTAAATCGGTTCAGGCATCTTCGAGTAATCGGTGAACATACATAAAAACAAGATTCTGACAAATTGATAACCTCCTGCTTTTTTGTGAGGTCGGTTAAATAAGTATTATCAAACGCAAGTATTTTAGTAAAGTTATCTGGATTGCTTTTAAAAAAAATAATAATTAGTTTTACTCATAGACAAACTAAGTTAAGAAATCGACAACAACGCTATTTTTCACTCTACTTCCAAAAAGAAAGAGGTCTCTATGTTTTTTGTATGTATGTTACGCGATCACTCCGTCAATTGTGAACCAATTCGAATGATTCTATTTTTAATTGATAAATTACATTTTCATAATAGACCCATATTAATTTCATCGAGATCTGATAAGTATCTCCAGAGATATGACGATAAACGTCTCAAATTTGCTACTGAATGAGCGCGGCATGGATGGAAGTCAGTTGTTTTCGTTTTTAAACTTTCTTAATTATTTCAATATACTATTGCTTGAGCCATGTATATAGAAAACACTCCACCAAAAAAACTAAATGTCAAACTGTTAAAGAGCAACATGTATAAATCCTCTCTAAAACATTATTCACCGCGAAGCCTGCCTGTAAAATATTAAAAAAGCATCTCCAAAGAATTCTAAAAGCCAAACAGAGTCCTTTCTCTACTGAACAAAAAAAAATAGGTATTGAAACCCCGTGACACAATGGCGGATGCGACCTGACATCATCACGGAATGGGGACGCGAAATAATAAGGCTTGGATATGGTGTAAAGTATGAGGGGTAGCGAGTTATTAGGAATATTTATAATGTATATCGATTATCACTCGCGTCCGTATTTACAACACAATCACATTACAATAGTAGTTTTATACAAACGTCATCGTTTTGTATTTGGCAAGAATTTTGTTTGTCCTGTCCTAAATCATCAAAAAAAAACTAGAATTCAATGTTCTACGTTTTCACTCTTACCCTGATTGCGATTGTCCCGTAACGTGCTAGACTGTCAAAGAGCAACGATACAAAATAAAATCAAAGCATTTGTCTTAAATCCAATCCTTTTATGAATTTAAAGTTCAAAGCCTCATGAAATAGTTACCACGTGTATAGTTATCGTAACTGTTTCTGTTGTGTTATGCAGTTAATATTGTTGCTATTAATATTCACTACCGAGGTGAACACTGAACATACAAATGCACCACCTAGGAACGGGTATGCACTTATCATGTTTAAACAAATATTTTTTTGTGTATAATTATCTAAAAAACAAATACATAGTCTAAGTGTAATTGAAATTAAGTGCGACCCGCTGTAAAACATAATCAATCTTCTCCAAACAAATTTTGTCTGGAAGAGATCGCCTTTAGCGATAAGACCGCCAATTGTAACACTTTGAATTTAAGCTTTATTTTTTATTATATGTGTCTGTACCTTTGGTGTACCAATAAAGCGTTTATCTGTCTATCAACAAAAAACGCTGTGCTTATCGCTTCTGCCTGACGCTATTTTAATTTACCCGCTAGTCACTTATATCTTGGCCCACTCTTGTTCTGTGTACGCCTTTGTCCTAGGCACGTTGTTTGCTCTCGTTTTAAAATTAAAACTATGTGGTCCGGAATGCTAAGCCAGTAATATTTCGTTTGCCATTCGAACAATAAAAAACTTTGCGTTTTTGAACGTTATTTTAAAGTTAGTAGCATACATTGCGGCGCTTTTGGAGGGATATAAAAGTTTTACGCGGCAGTTTATTTTGCGGTTAAATTTTTGTTTTAACAAGTAACATGTAGGTGGTATTGGAAATGGTGGGTATTGTTCGGAGCTTAGAAAAATACAAATAGGCTTGGTTAGTTTACCTTTATAATTAAGTTGTGGTAAAAAGTTAAGTAAGTAAAAAATTAAGTTTAATTTTAATAAATTAATTTATTTATTTATTAATTAATTTTTATTAATTTTAATGTTAAGTCTAAAAAGTATACTAATTAACTCTATACATGTTTTAATGACAGACGGACAATCAGTTCCATTCGGATCATGAATTATGTACTGTGATCGGTATGCGTTTCTTTAAGTTTTGTTTCTCTATTTCACTTTTTTTATTTTTTTTTATATAAAAATTGTCTGAAGTACTGAAACACACAGTTACATGTATGGTTGGTTTTAACCCGATTGGATTACAGCTGAATGGTTCATTACTTTTGTTTTTTTTTTTTGTATTCAAAGCGGTAACATTCTGCTTTTGCTATGTTTACTTGATAATTGGTTATGATTTATGATTTTGACGTGTATATGTGCGTATATTAATACTGCCTACATACCACATTAGATGTTTGTCGACCGATTTTCTAACTTGACCTAACTCTCTAACTTGAACTTTTACCACCCGGTAGCTGGCCAGGTGGACACTAGATAGTGTTCTACCACCATGCGGGGGTTGGGAGTTTCTAACAATGTTTTTCCTTCACCTGAGAGCCACTGTAAAAAGCGCACATACATTTTTTGATTGAAAAATCAATTGTTGCACGGCTGGGATTGAACTCGGCACCTCAGGCGTCAAATCTGACCACTATCGCTCTACCTTCACTTACCAATTCAAATTGCATCACAATTCATTCCACATCACCAAAACTGCATATCGTCCCCATGCAGTCATTTAGGAAATTAAGATTCAAACTCAAAAACCATTTGACCAATCACCGCTCAAAACTTCCCGCACAAAATTAGTATTCTCTTCTGTCTCTCTCTCTCACCGCTCGCGAGATTATGCTAATGATTCAAGAAAACTTCTCACTTAAATAATATATGAAATTATGTAAAATACCCAAAGAAAGACGGGTGGCCATTGCGAAGTTTTATCACTTTTTGAGACGCGCTTGAATTTTGAGTCTCAGAAGAGGGTACGTGATATCGTGGCAATGATACATTTTCAAGTTTAAAAGTGGCCTGTATTTTATAATAATGTAAAAAGCTACCTGATTTTTGTAAAAATGTGGAGTTTTTGCTGAGGCTGAAAACGAAAAAAAGCTGGGATACTGTGAATTTTGCTTTTATAAATATTGTTCCAAAACTTTTCTTAGTACCGACTTGCCATGTGAGTGTTTTTTGTTGTAGTCTAGAAGAAGTGTTCTCAATCTATAATAATATTCGTTGTATTTTAATAAAAGTGATATAAAGAATTCAGCAAGTATAAGGCACCATTTTAAATAAAAACTAAAATAATTTAATTAAAATTGATACGAATATAAAATAGTATATTACGATACGTATGACGTAGTCGATTATTGCACGGCGTGAAGTAAAAGGGTTATTACACTACGCGGTATTCAGACAGTCTTAGTACGACTGTCTTAAAATCTAACTAGGCAAGCTCGCTATTACACTAGGCTGAATACCGCATGCTAACTCATTTGCAAAGCGTGCGTAGTCGGTGACGGTTGTCGCGCGATGGGAAAACTTTCAAAGCACCAAAAAATCGCCATAGCTCTTGCCGCGTCTATTAATTTAAATACAAAAAAGAAAAGAAAAATATGGGTGAAAGAGTATTTACTTTTGCGAGAAAAATTATCAAATATGCAAATACTGAGTATTTTGGAACAATGTGACTTAAGAAACGTCTTTGCTCTGCGGCTGCCGCGCGCTGACTGAACGGTCTAAGCGTGCTAAGTCTTATTACACTACGCGGTATTCAGCAAGCAAGCGAGTAAGCACGGCAGAACCCATTAGGTCAGTCTAATTAGACAGGCTAACTTGCTAGCTCTTATTACATTAAGCTAAATCTTAGTAAGACTCTCTGAATACCACGTAGTGTAATAACCCCTTTACTTACGATACTCGTGACTTAAGTTGTCTATAATCGAATATTTAAGTCACGTAAAAGCGTGCGTAAAGTGCGGGTTTAGGTCACACTGTGCTATAATAATTAAGATTCAGTCAGATTTCAGTAGCAAGTTTGAGACGTTTATCGTCATATCTCTGGAGATACTTATTAGATCTCGATGAAATTACAATGGGACCACCTCGGAAACGTACCCTACTGATTACAAAAAGAATCATTCACAAGTGCACAAGAATCGGTTCACAAGTGATGGAGTAATCGCGAAACATACACAAAAAAAACATACAGACGAATTGAGAACCTCCTTCTTTTTGGAAGTCGGTTGAAAAGAGGGTGCGCTAAAAACATAATTTTATTTACCTTTCGATCAAGTTGCATTGATCGTGGTCACGAGAAGACTGAAGTTGTGGGTATCAGCATTGTTTTGATTGAGAGTAGTTTGAAAACTACTCTCAATCAAAACAATGCTGATACCGCTATCGTTAGCGCGATAAGTCCCGTATTACAATATATAATTAAGTAATATATGTTGTTCTCGTCTTGGCGTTACTTTACAGGAAAATGTTTTCGTAGGATATAACATCAACAACGGTCTTGATTGTAAAACTGGTCACATATCTTGTTTTGTTTTTTAACCGACTTTACAAAAAAAGGAGTAGGTTCTCAATTTTGCTGAAATATTTTGTGTTTGCTATCTCAGAACTCAGAATTTTTTTTTCGAGTGAGATGCTTTCAGTTTGGCCCCATTGTAATTTTATCGAGATTTGAACTGATTTTTTACCTTGAAAGTTAACTTATTGCCCATGTTGATATGAAACAAATTAAAGCCTGAGAAAATAGTGAAACATTTTTACCCTCAAATGAACCAAAACACACTGAATTTCCGGCATCAGCGCGTTCCAATCTAGCGTTTAAATAACCGAATATAAACGTTAACTTATAATCTTACTTGATATCCGATTCAATACCAGAATAATCCCATGCGGTCATATCCGACATTGCCGTCTCTATCCTATTTTGGGAGTTGAAAAAGGACGGGTGTGCTACTTTATTATTATAATCTAAAGATCCGCCACATTCGGGGAGTGTTCGGGCTGACTCGATTTCCTCGGCTGAATAAATGATGAGGTGTATCATTGCGGGGCTATTTTGAATGTGGGAACAGATTTTTTTTCTACCGTTTTGTAAATGTTTGGGTTCGCTCTTCATAGTTACTGGCTGGGATACTGATGAATAGTAAATAGGTTCGGTTTTGATGTCAATAGTGGATAATGGAGATGCGAGAGGCTTTGGATATTGCTTTTTTGTTATGGGTTTTAATCCCGTGAAAATATTGATGTTTATTTCTGTTATTACAAATAAATAATTAAGATAGTTTAAAAACTAACACAACCGACTTCAATGCCTCGCGAGTCAATTTCAGTAGCAAGTTTGAGACGTTTATCTTCATATCTCTGGAGATAATTATCAGATCTAGATGAAATTACAATGGGACCACCTCGAAAACGTACCCTACCGATTACAAAAAGAATCATTCACAAGAGCACAAGAATCGGTTCACAAGTGATGGAGTAATTGCGAAACATACACAAAAAAAACATACAGACGAATTGAGAACTTCCTTCTTTTTGGAAGTCGGTTGAAAAGAGGGTGCGTAGAAAACTACGCGTTAGAAGTGAAACTTCCTTCACAGAGTAAAAATTTAGAGTATTAAGTTCATTCAATTTATTTCTTAACATCACTAATTATTTTTTTGTACAACTCCATCCGTTACTTAGCAGGACGAATGCCCGAATGACAGCGAATACTTCTTCGTAGTTACGCCGTTCTACAATAGAGGGCGTTTATAAATATAAAGTATAATATGACGCTTACGTCACTTCCGTTGCATTCAGACCATGACGCTACGTCATTTCCGTTGCTTTTTATTTTTTAAGGCCCTGAAGAAGTTTCATTTCAATAAATATAATTAGGTTTAATCGAAGTTTTACACTAACTTGTTATTTCTATTGTACATTGTCTGGCAAATAAATAAATATATGAACACTATCTCATTTAAAGTCAATTGATGATCGGAAGATCTCTATTAGATAGAGCTTGCTTGAACGTGGATATATGTGCCGATGCATTTCACAACTAAGCGCTTGAGTCCAATTCACATCACATACTGTCTAATTCAGTTTTCTATAATAGAGAAAATACTCTATGACAGAGACTAGGAATATAATTGAATTCATAGAGATGTCAGGTCAATTTCCAGTCTTCTAAAATAGCAAAACTAATTATCATGGCAGAAATGGACTAATTGATTTGCGCCAATAATAGTTATCAACCTGAAATAGCATTGGCCACTTTTAACTTAGTCGTAATAGTGAAACAAACTTACACTATAGCCTAGATATAACAGTTTTAAGCTCTTGAAATTGAAGATAACTTACAAATCTCGGTCTCATAGAGCTCTGACTCTTATTTCAAGGCAATAGAAATCACATTATCTTCGAAAAAAATGCCTTCGATTTCCAAGGGTTTAAGATTTGTAGAAAACTGTACTCTATCCTCTTGGAGTGGAAGATTAGTTTTCTCTCTATCCATATGAGTGGTAAGTTTGACGTATCTGTTGAAACATCTGTAATGAAATATTCAGCTGATAATCATATCTTGGTTCAGCAAATATTGAATTGTGCTCGATATTTTTGTCACTTGAATGTTTCAATCTCAAGTTTGAGTTTATTTTTGGAAGGAGTCTTAGAACCTTTTTAATCGACTTCAAAATAATATCGTTTAAAAACTAAAAAAGAACCGACTTCAATGCCGCGCTATTCATTTTCAGTACCAATTTTGAGATGTTTATCTCGATATCTCTAGAGATACTTATCAGACCTCGATTACAATGGTACCAAACTTAGGATATCTCCTTTCGAAGTCTCCTTCCTTTTTTTGAAGTCGGTTAAAAAGGAGGAGGTTCCTCAATTCGACCGTATATATTTTTTTTTTTTTAATGTTTGTTCGCGGATAACTTCGTCGTTTATGAACCGATTTTGATTATTCTTTTTTTGTTAGAAAGGAGATATCCCGAGTGTAGTACCATGGTAATTTTATCGAGGTCTGATGAGTATCTCCAGAGATATGGAGATAAACACCTCAAAATTGGTACTGAAAATTAATAGCGCGGCATTAAAGTCGGTTGTTTTTAGTTTTTTAAACGATCTGATATCGTATCAATCAAGTAAAGTTTTGAGTAGGGTTATCGCTGGTTAATGCAACAAACTGACATAAAAAAGCGTGTGTGTTATAAGGGTTACATATTTGAATGTCGAAAGTTAAAATATCGATGTTCATCATCATCATCATCATCAGCCGGTATCAGTCCACTGCTGGACGTAGGCCTCCCCCAAGACACGCCACTAAGCCCGGTCTTCGGCTCTTTGTTTCCAGTCATGGGACGAACAAGTTTGACAGGAAACTACTTTCCTGTCAAACATGTTCGTCCCGTCGTAGAACAGTTTATATGGGAAAATGAAATTGTTGTTTTTACTATCTTCCTCGCAATTTTTCCTTATTTTCTCACCGTTTAAACCTTCCCTGAAGTACGCCAAACATTTCAAAACCAAAATCAGCTAAATCGGCCCAGCCGTTCTTGAGTTTTAGCGAGACTAACGAACTGCAATTGATTTTTATCTATATAGATAGATAGGCTAGCGTTTGACCACTATCACACCTGTTGGTAAGTGATGATGCAGTCGAGGATGGTAGCACGCTAGGCTAAGAATAGGAACTGGCTCTCAAGGATAGCTGCTGGAATTCATTTTGTCTATAATTATTTAGTAGGCAATATTTTCTATTCGCAAAAAAACGCCCTTACAGACAATTTTAAATTGTCAAATATCAATTTAGCAATTATCTTACAAATTTGGAATATTTATGGAGCCTTAATAAAATAAATATGTCTATCATGATTTGTTTGATTGAGGAAAATATCTGCTAAAAGCAACGTGGTACTACCTTTATCAGGGTTCCGTACAAGAAGGGTACCAACTGAACAATATTACTGAGACTTCGCTGTCTTTCCGTCCGTTCATTTGTATGTTGGAGGGCTGTTTAGCCACTATAACAAAGTTTATAATTTAAGGGGTCTCCACTCCATACAAAATACGTGTTTTTAGGCATTTTATGCCCTATTCCATAACATATTGTACGTTGGTTCGGAACATTTAGTGTGTGAGACTGACTTGAACTTGGCTGGTTTATAATAACAGAAGTGACTTTTTGTTGAAACTTAGTCGCAACAAAACTAGGTTAGGTGAGTTTCATGGGACTCCAGACTTCTTGGACAGTTTTCTTGGGACGACAGGAGTAGTTTTGATGAAACCCTAGGTTCAAAATGAAATAAACTGCGTCAATTTCAAGAATCGAATTATGATGGTTTTAAAGAAACCAAACTTCACATTCTGCAGGCATATTTTTCAGTAGGAAGTTCTAACTGTATATCTCCATATCTCGGAATGGGAGTGCCCCGCGGCTTCGTTCACGTTAATAACTTCTTTCGTTTATTTGGTTTTCAAGTTATGGCGTATTTTTATTAATCCTGAGAATCCTTAAACCATATAGATTTTCAAAATTAAATTTGTGACCCCTTTTCAACCTCTTAGGGATGGAATTTAAAAAAAGTCTGAAACACATTTTACATATTGATTTATAAAAGTACTTGTGCGAGGTTTCTAATAAAAAAGACTATCTAATCTTGTTTCTCGATAGAAACTTTGTACCCCCGTTTTATCCCCATAAGGGATAAAACATAAAAAAAATCTTTCTTAGCGGATACCTACATCATTTTAACTATCTGCATGCTTACTTTCAGCGCAACCTGAAACACTATTGATTTTCAGACTTAGTTACCCCATTTTACCCTCGTAAGACTGTTTTTTTTTTAAAAGCCTGAAACATATATTTATTCATTTATTTACGAAAATACTTGTGTAAAGTTTAGAATAAAAAAGACTATTAAATGGTGTTTCTCCATAAACATTTCAAAACCCCGTTTCTTCCCTTAAGTGGTGAATTTTCAAAATCCTTTCTTAGCAATTTCCTACGTCATAATAACTATCTACACGCCAAATTTCTGTGCAATCCGAAACAATATTGATTTTCATACTTAGTGACCCCATTTCACACTTTTAGGGATGGAATTTCGAAAAATCCTGGAACACGTCTAAAAAAAAATATAACCTCTAAATGTTGTCCCCAGCGCGTCGGCTGCGACCTTCGAGTGGGATCCACGCGGAGAGTGGACGAGTGCGGAGTATGTGGTGGTGACGGATCCACCTGTTCCAGACCCCGCTACCACTGGCTGGCCACGCCTGGGTCTCTGTGCTCGGCGACTTGTGGTGGAGGTAAGATGTTAGGAACTGTTAAACATATTTGTTAACTTTTAGTTTTAAAGTTTTCGCGAGAATTATTCATATTTAATGTGTACGTACCGGCTTTCTTTGCGTTGTATTTATTCGAATTATGCTCCGACCAGGTATCAACCTAGTAAGTAGGTTAAGTTATATTTGTTAACTGTTGAATAACACATATAATTTTCTAAAAAGGCTTTAGACGATCGTTACGTTAAGATATCAAAATTACTCCGACACGTTTCGAACATTTTTGGTGTCCTTTTTTACAGGAGTCAAATCTACCGCGCGTCTCTCACGTGACGGAATTTGTCACGACATCGAAGAACTTTTTTTATGTTTTTAAAGCTTACTAGCAAATGTTGGTTACATATTACTAGTATTCTTGTTAACCCCTCCAACAAAGCTAAATGCTGTGTCTGGAGTGGGATCACGTCAATAGTGCAATGGGTGGGGATCGAACTCACGACCTCTCATACGCCAGGTCGACTAGCTTATAAGATATTATATATATATACTAGAAGTCCCCCGCGGCTACGCCCGCGTTAAAAACTCCTTTTATTTACTTAAAACTTTTCTTTTGTAAAAACGATTCTATCATTAAAGACATCAAATAAAAATTAGCCAAATTGGTTCACCTGTTTTCATGTTATCGCGTGACTAAGACAAATCAGGATTCATATTTTTAAAACCCGAAAAACCCAATAAAGCGCAATCCGAAACTATATTGATTTTCAGACTTTTTTACCCCAGTTCACTCTTTTAGGGTGGCATTTTGAAAAAGTCTGAAACTCGTATTTACTTATTTATTTACAGAAGTACTTGTGTGAAATGTCGAATAAAATGACTATCCAAAATTTGAAACCCGCTTCATCCCTTGAAGAGTGAATTTTGAAAAATCCTTTCTCAGCGGATACCTACGTCAAAATTTCTATCTGGATGCAAAATATCAGCGCAATCCGAAACAATATTGATTTCAGACATTGTTACTCCACTTCACCCTTTTAGGAATAGAATTTCAAAAAGCCTGAAACACGTATTTACTCATTTATTTACTAAACTACTTGTGTAAAGTTTCGAATATAAGAGACAATCAATTCTTGTTTCTCCATACAAACTTTGAACCCTCGTTTCATCCTCTTCAGGGATGAATTTTGGAAAACCTTTCTCAGAGGGAACTAACGTCGTAATTAATAACTATCTGCATGCCAAATTTTAGCGCAATCCGAAACAATATTGATTTTTACACTTTATTACCCCATTTCACCCTCTTAGGGGTGGAATTACAAAAAAACCTGAAACACGTGTTTACTTATTTTTGTACTGAAGCACTTGTGTGAAGTTTCGGATAGAAAAGACTATCTAATCTTGTTTCTCCATACAAACTTTCAACCCCCGTTTCATCCCCTTCGAGGGTTAATTTTGGGAAATCCTTTCAAAAAGGGATCTAACGTCGTAATAACTATCTGCATGCCAAATTTCAGCGTAATCCGAAACAATATTGATTTTACACTTTATTACCCCATTTCACCCTCTTAAGGGTGGAATTTCAAAAAAACCTGAAACACGTATTTACTTATTTTTTTACTGAAGCACTTGTGTGGAGTTTCGGATAGAAAAGACTATCTAATCTTGTTTCTCCATACAAACTTTGAACCCCCGTTTCATCCCCTGCAAGGGTTAATTTGGAAAATCCTTTCTCAGAGGGAACTAACGTCTTAATAACTATCTGCGTGCCAAATTTCAGCGCAATCCGAAATAATATAGATTTTCACACTTTATTACCCCATTTCACCCTCTTAGGGGTGGAATTCCAAAAAAACCTGAAACACGTCTTTACTTATTTTTTTACTGAAGCACTTATGTGAAGTTTCGGATAGAAAAGACGATCTAATCTTGTTTCTCCATACAAACTTTGAACCCCCATTTCATCCCCTTAAGGGGTGAATTTTGGAAAATCCTTTCTTAGTACACCCTTACGTACTAAGACAAATATACCCTCCAAATTTCAAGTCTCTACGACCAGCGGTTTAGGCTGTGCGTTGTCTGTCAGTGAGTCAGTGAGTCAGTCAGTATGTCAGGACAAAGATTCTTATAGTATTAGATATATATATATATATATATATATATTATATCTTATCGTAATAATCGCAAAAACTTTTTTTTGACATTTATATATATATATATATATATATATATATATATGTCAAAAAAAAGTTTTTGTATGGTGTTGTATGGTTTCTTACCAAGTAGCATAGTTAAAGTAGGTGACACCGTTAAGCATTTTTCAATAAGAACTCATCAAAAACGTATTTAATCTTTAACAGTAAAATCGCGAAAAATAAGTTAGATCAGAGAGAAATAAATATTCCATTATTGAGCGGGTAAACGGGTAAAAGGGCCGATGCCATTGTAGCGACATTGTCTGCAACGTATTTCCTCTAATCCACAAGCCTACAATTCTCCAAACACATCTAAACTTTAATCAAAATATTTGTTTCCCGTTCCGCATCAGGGCCACAACAAATTGCTCAGAGTCTGAGTGCTAATTCTTATCTTAGGTATTCATCTTTCAGGGGTTCTTAATTAGAATCAGCCTACGCTAAATTTTGGTCGGATAGTGATCTTATAGACTGGCTACTTTTTGTGGCTGGAACAGGCAATAGGTATTTTTAATATAGTAAAAGAATCAAAGCATTTATTCAGTATATAGGCAGTATTAATATACGCACACACGTCAAAATCATAAATCACAAAATAAATCATTATCAATTATCAAGTAAATATAGCAAAAGCAGAATAATTAACGCTTTGAATTAAAATAGAAAAAAAAAACAGAAGTGATCAACCATTCAGCTGTCAACCAATCGTTGACGTCAGACTATTAAAAAAATATTAATGTAGGGTTGCCAACCATACACGTAACTGTGTGTTTCATTACTTCAGACCATTTTTATATAAAAAAGTGAATTCGTGAAATACAACTTAAAGCAACGCGTATCGATCACAGATATACAGATAGAATTGGAGTTATAGTATAAATCCATGTATAATTTTTATAAGGTTAGTGCGTGTTTCGCAAAAATGCTTTCGACAACCACATGTGGAATTTACTTACGGTAAATTAGAAGTGATTGAATGTTACTCTTTTTAAGTGTCTTTGAAGATAGCATTGATTACATTATGCGTTTAATTATTATTATCAAGTACAATTAATTAACCTATAATAATATTAAATCCTGTCTAAAAATACTCATGAGTGTTGTACCTCAAATTATGTCACCTAAAAATTGCATTGCCTATGCGTCATAAAATAGCATCATGATATAGTGATTTCTACCGTACACACAAAAAATCGCACAAAAATAAATCGTAAGAAAAATAACATCTCCTATTAAAACAAAACAAAAAGCAACATCGTTTTAGACTACAGTCACAATTTGTCTGAAAAAAGATCACTGTGATAATTGCCACTCATTGTCAAAGTTTAATTTCTGCATAATTGTAAGTATGGGTACTCTTTAGTTATGACGTTAGAATTTTCCATAATGTACTTTCTATCTTCGACAACAGTTCGTCAACAAAGTATCGCTCGTCTACCAACCCGAAGAAACTGTTGCTCAACAAAAGGAACTCACTGATTTATCGTCGGATTCGAGTAATGGTAGACTGGCGATATAAATTACAGCCAACGGCAATTAACAATGTTGCTGTAATGTATTGGGGGCTAGTGACAGAGGTCAGGACCTGTTCATGGGATATTTGATACTTCAGAGAGGCTACAAATTTTCATTTTATTTAGTCTCTTTGAAAGATCGAATCTGGAACTAGGTGATCTGACAGATAATCAAATTATCGATATAACTTAACTGCGTACGGTATTTTATTTATATTTTTAAAGCATAAGAATGTCCACCGTCAGCTAAAGTAATTAGGAACTAGCCTCAGTGAACTAGGCTAAGCTAAACTAGGAAATAGTTGTCCGTCCACCGAAAACTGCCTGCGCACGACGATCACATACTACAAAAAAATCACTAGCGAAATGTGACAGAGGGGTAACGGAGCGTGAGAGAGGCTTAGCTAAGTTCGTGTAGCTTCGGATCGGCCTACGCAAGATCCGAAGCTACGCTAAAAGGGTTATTACACTACGCGGTATTCAGACAGTCTTAGTACGACTGTCTTAAAATCTAACTAGGCAAGCTCGCTATTACCACAGTAAATACATAATACTGTGGTAATAGCGAGCTTGCCTAGTTAGATTAAATACATAACAGTAAAATATCTTCATACAAACGTGCCGCTCTCGGTTTGAATGTGTGCGTGCGTGCCGCGCGCCGTTTCGGCACGCGATTTCACGCACACGCTAGCATAATATATGGGGGAATAAGGTGGCGGCAGTACGGGCTGTGCAGCGTGACTGTGAGCACGTGCGTACGTTACATGACCGCTCGCGTTCGTCAACTCTCGCCGGCGACTTACCATAATATTAATTATTACGAGTATCATGACTTCAAAAAGGGGTTCGAAAAGGACCACATCAACATTAAAATTGGCCGGTCAATTTACGATCAACTGAATGACATAGAATTTAAGATGCCCTGTCCATGTTTTCCTAAACGCTTTTTACAAAAATTTTACATAAGAATGAGAATTTACTTTACATTAACAAATAATAATTAAGCGTTCCGGACGTGCAGAAACCGGAGAAAAATTTTCTCGGTATCAAATTTGTAACATAATATAATAAATGTTATGTGAATAAAGGCTTTTTATTTTTACTAAATTTATGAATTGGTAAAATATTTAATCATAATATGCTTTTTATTGCATAAATTTAGATCAAGTGCTGCTTGTTCGAAAATATTAACTAAAAGTAAAAGTGACAACCCTGGGGATCAACGCAAGAGTAGGCTAATAACTCGGCGGGCGGCCTTAGATAACCTACTGTTATGTATTTACTGTGCTATTACACTGGGCTGAATACCGCATGCTAACTCATTTGCAAAGCGTACGTAGTCGGTGACGGTTGTCGCGAGTAGGTGGTTATTGGGTGTTCTACTCCAGCCACATCTGTTGATTAAACGATATACCCAACTGCGTTCGCTCCGCTTGCTGCGCTCACTTGTTGCAGTTGGGTATATCGTTTAATCAACAGATGTAGCTGGAGTAGAACACCCAATAACTAAAAATTGATTATCTCTCGCCACTTGTGTTTTAGAACTCAAAGCCTCCGGTGTAATAATTTTGGATTGTCTCTCGCCGTTTGCGATGTCTAAACACAATCGGTTAAGTGATCCATGGTAAGTTTCACTCTGGGAGCCCAAGGTCGGATTATCTCCACCGATTGCGATTCCTAACCTACCTGTGTTTTGAGCATATCGTATAGTCAGATAAACCTGTTCTACTACTTCTACTAAAGCCGTAATGACTTTTTTTTGGAATACTTACGATAAATTATCGCGCCCTAACCTACCTGTGTTTTGAGCATATCGTATAGTCAGATAAACCTGTTCTACTACTTCTACTAAAGCCGTAATGACTTTTTGTCGGAATACTTACGATAAATTACCGCGCACTATCCAGTGCGACTTATTACCTTTACCGTGCACCAGTCAGTGCAATTAAGGATAAAAGTATAGTGTGACTGAACCGTACCGCACACTATACTTCAAGATTATAAAGGAAAAGTTTTGGGTTTAGTTAATTAATAACACAATGTCAAATTCTCAGGTTGTTACCAGTATTTTGTTCTGGTCCTAACTGAGAATTTTAAAAAATATAATTTTACTTACATCATCTTACAAACCATAAAACCAAATGAAATGTTCAGTTGTTACTGGTGTTTTTCACTGGTAGTGACTAAAAATTTACTTACTTAAATCTTACAAACTAATTTTGTATGACGAAATATTTATTAGATCAAACAAGATACATTTGTATAATTCCAGAGCGTAGGTGTTCATACTGGAAATCTGAAACAATACAAAAAATATTACAAAATTAAAATCTGCTACCCCTAAAGCACCAACTTTTATATTTTCTGTGCTTTAAAGAAATGTGTGTATATACGTTAATTAAAATTCAAGCGTAGTCACTCACCATTTTCATCTAAAGGATTTTAATTTATTAAATTCATGAAGATCTCATTGTCCCTGCTGCTTGTCGCTCCTGTAAAATAGAAATTGGTACACATTAGTTTAAAACTAAGAATACACAATTTAATTAAAAAAAATCTTTACTCAGAATAAATCAAATTAAACTTGGAAATAACTAAACATTAAATCAGTGTGTAGTTAATATAAACAGCAATCGAAAAATAATCATTTTTATGTAATTTTTTAATATTATTTTCTTTACATAACATTTACATAACATGTTCAAAATAATTAGGATCGTTTAAAAAACCGACTTCAAATGCTACTGTATTCAATTTGAGTAGCAAGTTTGCGGTTATTATCGCCATATCTCTGGAGATACTTGATAAATTTACAATGAGACCACTACAAAAGTATAATCTTTGAAATAAATATATAATTAAAAAAATCGGACCACAATTGACAGAGAAAAAAAAATATATTTTACAGTGAAACATAGAACATCCTCCTTTTTTTTAAAGTCGGTTAATAGGGCTTTTTGTCGTATGAAGACCTATTTTATTTTTTCGATTTCTAGTTATTGAGAAAATCTTTATTATATAATACGACAGAAACTTGGTTTTTAATTTTATTTTCGAATCAACCAAAAAACTTTACGATGCAAAATATTATACAATAAAAGCTAGGTACTTACTTGTTATTTCCAAAAAGTTACAGAACTACACTCACCGACACCACAGCCGACACCGTGCACTTATAGAATGAGGTTTTGTTCACACGCTCGATAGTAGGTACAAACATATCAAGGTAAAATGGTTTGAATTACAATATGTACATCGTAAGCATTTCTTTTAAGGGTTCGCATACACGTTCGTTTTTAACTCTGCGATTGAACTGTTCTGTAGGTACAGATAAATTTTTATACCATTAAGTTTGCACTGTACAGTTAATTGAATGCTATTTTAACCGACACCTAACCGAGGAGTAGGTTCTGAATTCGTCGGAATCTTTTTTTTATGTATGCTTCTCGATTACTCAAAGATGGCTGTACCGATTTAGAATATTTTTTATATTTGTTTGAAAGGACATACTTTCCAAGTAATTTCATTTAAATTTCATCGAGATCTCATGACATATCTCAAGAGATATGGAGACAAACACATCAAACTTGGCACATGACTAGCGCGACATTTGAAGTTGGTTCTTTTAGTTTATTAACGATTTTAAATTATAATTATTACCATTCAGTTAAACTATCATTCATATGTATAGTCACACTATTTAGTGAAAACGAGCAGTTTAAACTCAAGGTGTGTAGCGGCCTTAGGACAAATTACTTTTTAACCGACTTAACAAAACGAGGACTTAACAGATAGCGTTTGTACGAATTACTTTTTTGTTTATTACATCATAGCTCAATCATTTATGAACTGATTTGTTTTTTTTTTTTTTTTTACTGACTTCACAAAAAGGAGGATGTACTCAATTCGTCTGTATAATTTAATTTTTTTGTCACTTCAGAACCTCATCATTTATTAACTGTGTGTGGATTTGGACAATGTTTTTTTATTATTTTTTTACCGACTTCAAAAAAAGGAGGAGGTTTCTCATTTCTACCGATATTTTTTATGTTTGTTCGCGGATAACTTCGTCGTTTATGAACCAATTTTGATTATTCTTTTTTTGTTCGAAAGGAGATATTCCAAGTGTAGTACCATGATAATTTTATCGAGGTCTGATGAGTACCTCCAGAGATATTGAGATAAACATCTCAAAATTGGTACTGAAAATGAATAGCGCGGCATTGAAGTCGGTTCGTTTTTAGTTTTTAAACGATATTATTATTAATAGAATATGTTTACAGTGTAGTTCCATTTTAATTTTAACGAGATCCGATAAGAATCTCCAGAGATATGGAGATAGATACCTCAAACTTAGTACTGAAAATGACTTGCGCTGCATGTGAAGTCGGTTTTTTTGTTTTGCAAACGAACTTTAATTATGTAAGAAAGTAAATAGTAATACTTCCCGTGTGGTGTATTGTACAGTTCAAATAATTAGATACCGTCTTATTATCTAAACACATAAAATATGATTGTAATATTTTATGCACTGACTTTTAATTTTTCTATCTTTTAATCTATCGTAGTCGGGTAATGGTGTGAGTTTTTATATTGTCATCCGAGTAGGCGCTATCTTTCTTTGATCCGATTTCAAAGGTGGTGCGACCATTAGCTTCAAATTTGCTTGTTTTGTTAAAGTACGGGTACTTAATATCTTTTGAATTGGAATATTATTTGCTGACACATAAAAAGTATTTGCTATAAAATCGCGTAAAATTAGAAAACTGACATATTCTTCGCTGGTTCATCATCCTCGAGAATCTCGCTGCCTGCCAGACCCTGCCAACCGCCCGCCACCCTGCTCAGCCACCGCCTGCCACCCTGCTCAGCCGCCGCCTGCCACCCTGCTCAGCCGCCGCCTGCCAGACTCCGCCAGCCACCGCCAGCCCGCCTGCCGCCTGACATTGCGCAGCCACGACACTTCGAGAAAACATCTACAGAAATATGTGAGTGAGTATTGTCTTATTACGTGTTTTTTTAAAATCTTTGTTCCATCCATACTCATTTTTTTTTTTTTTCTCAGGTCGGACTCTGAATACGAATCTGAAGCAATCGTGGCCACAGCACCGTCGGTGTTGTCGCAGCCTACCAAGAAGCCAAAAGCCTCAAAGCGCAAGATCACCCCCGTCGTTAACGCTGCTGCCCTTGCTAAGCGCGGTCATGCATCATATTCACCATCCTTCACACCACCCGATTTGCAAGAGCCGGAATTTTCGTGGTACGTATATATATATATATATATATATATCTGATAGGTTATCGTTTTTATCGCTTGGTGGTAACTACTACTAGGTACCGATGCAGGGCCCCAACCGTACTATAATTAACGTATATACGATAATTTAGGTCTCCGTATTATGTACGCAAATACACGATAAATTCCATACACCACAAAGTTTGAGAATTACGCTCATATTCAATAAAAAATTGAGCATATACTATTGTTTATTGGTCACAGCGCCAGCTTATTTCTTCATTTCAAAACGTTGGTACGCTTATAAAATCTGTGTACTGTGGTCTGTCTTCTCAGCCCGTCTGCCTGTATGGAGTTAAATATACATTGATTCTGTTCTGTATACACAAACAAAGTGTAATAAAAATTATCGTTTTATATGATTTTTAAATGTATTTTAAGCCATTATACTGAGTGTACGATAATCTTGTTTCAAAAACGTTAAAATACGATAATTTCACGGCCTTGGTACGATAATTTCCTCGCTTCAGGTTGGGATCCCTGTACCGATGATGATAATAATTATTTAACAATAATGTATATTGTATGGAGTGAGCAACTTTAAATGATTATTTAACTCTGAATCTAATTATGATGATAAAAGTTCCTAAATATTATCATAACAGTATTTCATCATATTTTATTTTCTTTATTTTACAGGTCTAAAAAACGCAAGTCAGACATCTTTTCGATTCTGAAAGGGGAAGAAAGCGTTGCTGCATCTAACGCATCACAAAGCGCCGGAGGCAACGTATCGACTTCTTCTTTCACGACGAGGGTTTCCGGAGGGCAGAGCCGACGCACCGCAATAGTCTCCGAAGGCGACTTTTACGTTGAGGTGAAGCTTTACAACGTCGTCGACGTTCAAAATACGCCTCCTCAAGAACGCTATAAAAAAGCGTTGACGAGTGTAAAGCTGCGTCTCAACGAACAAACTAAGGAGTGGGAAATTTTACAAGAGTTTCTCATTACGGTGTTTAAATTATTTAAAGATTCTAAACCAACAAAATATAGTGATAAGATTAATTTTAAATAAACAAAACGTGTGCATAGGTTTATTATGGTTTTTATTTTATTAAATTAAGTTAGGTTCATAAAGGTAGATAGAATTATTATAGTATGTTTTGATATATGTAGTGTAGGTAGACTATATTAAACTTTCAAAGTAAAATTTTTAATTAATTTGAAATAAAAAAGAAAATTAAAAGCGTATAATATTATAATACTGACTTCAAAAAATAGGTAACTTTCTATGTAGGTAGGTACTTAAATTAATAATTATATCTAGTAGGTAAACAAGCAAGTAGCTTCTACAATGCCATTCTGTTCAGTTTGTAACACATCTATAAGCGGTAGGCGCTGGACAGGTCATTTGCGAAGTAATACACATAAACAAAACGTTTTAACTGTACCGCATATCGATGTGGAAGGCGTAGATATTGTAGCGACAGCATTTCAGAACCGAATAATATCTTACAGGATTGCTGCGCAATACGCAAATGAACATTCTATTGATGTATTTTTAGATTCAATACGAAACAAAGTCAAACTCATTTTAGATGAATGCATAAAAAAACATATTTGTGTCAAAGTCAACTTCGAAATATTCTCAAAGTTTTTACTTTTCAAAAATAATGAACAAGAAACTAAATCGTTTATGACAAAAAATATCCCTGTTTATGGAAATTATAATTTTGAGCATTTATATTTAAATGTAATCAATACAATACGCACAAAAATTGACCAATTCGAAGAGCAAGATTCGGGTTGGACTTTTCTTAATTGTATGCATATTGAGGTTAATGTTAATAAATATCAACCACTTCGCGGCTCCACGTATATTGAACTACCAATATTCATCAAGAAAAAGAAAGCATGTTTAAATATTCAAAACAACGATAAACACTGTTTTCTGTGGAGCGTGGTTGCAGCCCTCTATCCAACTAAAAACCATCCTGAAAGGGTTTCGTCATATGTACATTTTCGCAATGTACTAAACACTGAAAACATTTCGTTTCCCATGACATTATCTGATGTTAAAATATTCGAAGAAAACAATCCAAACCTAAGTTTTATCATTTTTGGCTTAAAAAATAACAAGACTGTTGTAGGCCCGCTTTATAAATCAGAAAGCCATGAAAATAAAAAAACGATTCACCTTCTTTGGATAGAAAACAACACAACATCTCACTATTGTCTCATAAAGAATTTATCGAGACTGGTGAGAAGTCAAATAACGAAGCATAAAGGACAGATCTATTTTTGTGACACTTGTTTGTTGTTTTTTAAAACGGTTGAGGATGTAGAAAGTCATACCTGTAACGGAATTGTCACTGTCCTACCGGAAAAAGGGTCAGTAATTAAATTCAAGAATTTCGAACGCAAACAAGACATTCCTTTTGTAATTTATGCTGACTTTGAAACTATGCTAGAAGATGTAAGCAAAAGTGAATCAGATCCTCAAAGTTCTTATACGCGCACTACACAAAAGCATACACCTATCGCATTTGCTTACAATGTGATTAATTCTCTTGACCCTTCTTACAATAAATTCGTAATCTTTAGAGGTCCTCATTGTGTAGAAAAATTTGTTAGCTCTCTTTACAAAGATGTTCGGGATATCCATGCAGTGTTATCACAAAACGTTCCCATAATTTTTAATGCAAACGATGCAATTGATTTTAGGAATGCAGTTCGATGTCATATTTGTGAGAGTTTTCTATTCGGAGATAAGGTCAGAGACCATTGTCACCTTACTGGACAGTATCGGGGTGCAGCTCATAGCTTATGTAATTTACAGTACAAAGTTCCAAAGTTTGTGCCAATTTTTTTCCACAATTTAGCAGGGTATGATTGTCACTTGTTTATAAAAACACTTGGTGAAGCGCCTGGACCAATAAAAATAATTCCTAAAACGAAAGAAAATTATATCTCTTTCACAAAATTCATTCCAATATCAAGAGACGAGTTTGTTCAGTTAAGATTTGTAGATTCGTTTAAATTTTTAGGAACCAGTCTAGAAAAATTGGTTAAAACCATGAAAACTCATGAGTTTACTCATTTAAGGAATATTTACCCAAATGAAAATGAGTTTTCCCTTCTAACTCGTAAAGGCGTTTACCCTTACGAGTACATGAACGCATGGGAACGTTACAACGAGCCATTTCTGCCAAGCAAAGAAAGTTTTTATAGCTCTCTCAACAATGAGCACATATCAAATAAAGATTATGAGCACGCACAGTCAGTTTGGACCCAATTTGAAATTCGGAACCTAGGCGAATATACCGATTTGTATTTAAAAAGTGATGTGTTGTTGTTAACAGATATATTTGAAAACTTTAGAAAAACTTGCAAACATTACTACAACTTGGACCCTGCATTCTATGTTACAGCACCGAGTTTATCATTCGATGCTATGCTTTATAAAACAGGCATTGAGTTAGAACTAATAGATGACTTTGCTATAGTAGATATGTTACAGACAGGCATACGAGGAGGTGTGGTAATGGCAGCACATAGGCATGCCAAAGCAAACAACGAATTTATTTTCGACCATGATCCGTTGATGCCAGAATCATTCATAGTCTATATAGACTGCAATAATCTTTATGGATACAGCATGTGTCAAACATTGCCCTTGTCAAACTTTAGGTTTCTTGATCAATCAGAAGTTAATAAACTAGATGTAAATAATGTATCTGATGATGCAGAGTTCGGCTTCATTCTAGAAGTCGATCTCATTTATCCAAAAAAATTACATTGGGAACATAATGATTTACCGTTTTGCCCCGAAAAAGATATTCCACCGGGTGGAAAAAATGAAAAGTTAATTCCAAATCTTTATGACAAATTTAATTATGTTATACATTATGTACATTTAAAAACCTGTTTAAGACATGGTTTGATCTTGAGACAAGTACATCGTGCTATAACGTTTCGACAGAGTGCATATTTAAAACAATACATCGATCTTAATACAAATTTGCGTCAAAAAGCAACGTCAACTTTTGAGCAAGACTTTTTCAAATTGCTCAATAACAGTGTTTTTGGTAAAACGTTAGAAAACAACCGCAAGAAGGTCCATGTTGAGTTGATAAATCAATGGAATGATCAAAACAATAGAACTAAAAAAAGAAATAACGCAGAAAAATTAATCGCGAGTCCAAACTTTCACAGTGCTTCAGTTTTTACGGAAAGTTTGGTTGCGATTCAATTAAAGCCTAATCGTATAGTATTAGATAAGCCACTGTATATCGGATTTACAGTTTTGGAATTATCAAAATCACATATGTATGATTTTCACTATTCTATATTTAAACCATTTTACAGGGACCGCTTGACGATGTGTTATACTGATACAGACAGCTTTATTTATCACATCCAAACCAAAAATTTTTATCAAGATGTGAAAAATACGTTTTTGGAGTATTTTGATACCAGTAACTTTTCTGTTGATAATTATCACAAATTACCAATAATTAACAAAAAAGTACCAGGACTTTTCAAAGATGAAATGGGTGGAAAAATAATCACTGAATATGTAGGATTACGCTCTAAATTATATTGTATAAAAAATACTGACACTGAAATTAAAAAGGCTAAGGGAGTAAAATCATGTGTTGTTCGAGATCTTAGTATCTTAGATTATACAAACACATTGCTTACATCAAATACACTACGCAAGAAAAACATATTGTTTAAAAGTATAAAACATGAAATATTTACACGTTCTGTAAACAAAATTGCGCTTTCTAGTAGCGACGATAAACGATTTATTTCGCAAGATAAAAAATCAAGCAGAGCTTGGGGTCATATTTCAATTCTTGGGGTCTAATCTAATGTAAGTAGCTTAAGATTATCTGTAAGATGAAATAAATATGTAATATAATAATAATAATAATGTTATAATAATAATGTAAAGTGAACCTTAAGTAAGAATATAGTGAATAAACTAATTTCATTTAGAATACTTGTTGTTTTTATTTTATTTTACGAGCCTTAACATCTAGCTTAAGTTAATAATGCAAAATCAATTTAATGTTTGTGAAAAATTTTGTGTAAGCTATTCCTGTAATCTACGTAGATACTTCAAATTCACTAACGCAGCATAAACTTTTAACACCGACGCAGGTGCACTGACATGTCACTACATGATTTTGCACATTCGACAAACATTGAATAAAATTCATCATGCCCTGCTCATTATACCCTGTTCGAGCGTCGTAGTTAACACACATATTCACATACTTTCAAGTCGACTTAAGACGTAAGTTTTGAACTTTTATTCCTTTATTTCTATTTACTCGATATTATCCATAAAAATGACCCTAATAGTTTTCTATTTTGTTTCAGATTATGACAGACATTGTAATAAATAATAACAGTGAGACTCAAGATGGACTTTTTGGAATTAATACCCAAGACCTTCTTTTCCACTGTGCGCAGAATCCGTTAGAAGGCTTTGACGAAATTTTTCCAATCACTAATCAGAAGAAATCGTCTCCAAAACGTCCAAAACGGAAGACAAAGAAGACACCTGGTGAAACTAAAAATCTTCGCAATAGTATGCGGCGATCATCATTTGTTTTAAACCGTGAAGCATACAAAGGGAGACGTTTGATTCAGATCAAAATAATAGACATTAGTGGTGATAACAGTGACACTGAAAGTGATGTTGTAATATCGGCTCAATATATAGTAAAAGATTTTACGGACAGAATATTAGATCAAACCGAAAGAGTGATTAAAAATATATCTGAAAATATAATAAGTGATTCTGACTGATGAGACGCATAATTGAATAAAATTATTTTTAAATAGATCAGTTAAATTAAATTAGAAGTGATTCTTAAGATGTTTAATCAAATCAGTAAGTAGTATCTCCCTGAATGCATTGTACTATTTAATTCATTAAATTTAAGATATGTTTTAATTTTCGATATTATATTAAAAACCTATTCAAATATCTGCTGTATTTTAATTCCTAAATACTCACCACTTTAATTCGTTAAAATATAATTTGGTAGAATAAAACAACAACCAGTTTAGGCAATAATTATTTTATTTTATTTAAAACATTAAATTAAATTCTTAGCTTACATTGAATAAATGTATATTATTATTATCATACCACTTTTTTAAGCACAATACATTTTTTAATGCACACATTTTCGTGTGTTGTACACAATTTAAATTTATATTAGGTTTTTCATAGTCGTGATATAATTTTAAAAAATTAGGACATCCTTTTTCTCCCACATCTATTATTTCACAGTTCTCACAAAGGCCTTTGATCCACGTAACTTTCTCAGTTCCTTTTGTTAACACTTTTTTATTATTCAAATATGGTATTATAATTCTTTTGAATTCCCTGTAGTCAATGTGGCCTTCACTCCAGAAATATCCTCGATTTGCTTCTATCCACCGCACTTGTTTCTTTTCTTCGATCGATAAGTTTTTAAATGGATAGGGGGGCTTGACAAGAAAGGTTTGGGTATTTTCTTCGTTTAAAATAGACAATTCTTTTATAATAAAATTATTTTGTGTATCTTTGAATCCTTGTACATCCACGAATATATATTTTATTCTGCAAGGATTCATATTTTAAGATATTTTTTTTACTATATTACTCAACGGTCTGTACTCGATGATGGAATCGTTTAAAATAAGACAATATGCAGCTGTCTGATCAGGTATTTCTGAATGACATTCAAGTTCCACACGTACGCTAACTACAGGACCTGACTTAAGGTTTTCGCTTTGTCTAGAGCAATCGATTACAAACAGCGGTGCTTTTTCTTTGAATTCAGAAGTACTTAGCAGTGGTTCACTTCTGCGTCCATAATAAGATGTCTGAAACCTGACATATTGCTCATACAATAATGAATATTTATGATCATCAAGACTAATATTCAAGTTTTCATATGGAAAATAGTTAGAGTTAAGATATACTTTGACATCTCTTAAATAACAAGGGTCGAATTTTGATATATCGCGATCAGCTAAATTTTTTCTATTTGTTTGTAAGCCTATGATTACATATCTTGGCTTTTCAATCTGTGAGGACGTTTTAATTGACCAAGTATGCTTAGTTGTTTTAGGTAATAAGGGATACTCATATAAATCCCAATTTCTAAAAGCCAAATATAGAGAACGATCCTTTTCCAATAACTTTAGTAAATTAACTTTTTCTTTATCTGATACCTTGACGTGTGGAACGCGCCAAACTAACTTATTTATTATTATATCTTCAAGAACCTCACCAGATGGAACTTTCAAAGAATTCAAATTTGTATTACTGCGTAATAATATCAGTTCATGTTTACAATTCATAATTATTTTCTTATAATCTTCAGCAAAGCCCAAAATATTACTAAGAGGTATTGAGGCAGAAAAACTATTTCCATGGGTTGTTTTTGTTCCATTTATATCCCAACCCCAAGCTTTTGCTATCTTAGCTTCATTTTCATTAAATGATACTAAACTCTTCATTGTTGTAGTCATTCCAGCATTTTTGATTCTATCTATTTCAACTCCATTTAGTTCATAACGAATATCTTGAAAAAGAAACAGTAATGGATTGTTTGTGAATTCCACAGCAGTAACTTTTAGTTTTGTATCCTTCTTTATGATGTTTACTGTTCCTTCTAAATAAAGGGTACTTGCTGATGGTAGTATGTATAAATCCTGCTGATTGATAGGTATGCGGATTTCATCATTCCTGTTAAAACTTGTTACGTAAGGTTTATATGAATGATATTCGATACCGTCTATGGTGTTATCGTATGCTGGTGAACTTGTTATATCCAAAATGTTCATTTTAATAGACCAATTAATTTCAGGAACTTTTTATTTTCCCTGGTCAATTTAATTTTTTTCTTAGTTGTTCCTTTTCGGATTGTTCGATGAGTACTGGTGTGTTTCATTATTGAATTAC
This sequence comes from Cabera pusaria, assembly GCA_954871355.1. NCBI lineage: Eukaryota > Metazoa > Arthropoda > Insecta > Lepidoptera > Geometridae > Cabera > Cabera pusaria. The sequence goes on along the minus strand of OX940909.1, from coordinate 1,906,075 downwards.
TACTTTTATTGAAGTCGATCATCTTTTCCTGATATGCAAATATAATTGAACTTCTTCACCGCGTAGATTTATTAAATTATTATTAATATCTAATAATCTAATATTAATAGTGCTGACGTCAATTTGATTGACAGGAAAATAAATTATATTCTTTGGCACTTCTATTATTCGGTATCCTGGAGGCACGTTAGGAGCAAATTCATAAAGAATATGGCTTGGTTTTCCATTAATATATGATCCGCTCACTATATCACATTCGACTCTTACCACTGTTGTCGATAAAATGTTAACTGGGAGTTGCGACTCGTGTATTATATTGGCTTTAAGAGTTTTATTACCAAATCCTAGTAAAGTTCCTGGAGAATTAGCTTTTTCAAAATGGATATCTTTAGAGCAGAAGATAAACGATTTCAACGTGTTATTATTGCAAAATAAATTAAAAGCGACTCCTTTTTTTACGTTTGACTTTAGATAATCAGAAATATCTTGCAGTTCATAAGTGCCTTCTGGTATGTCTACGACTTCGTTATTGTCATAATAATATTTATTGTTTCTGTTATCAATGTTAGGTATTGAATTGAATGTTGAGAAATATAACAGAGCACACTCGTATTCATCATCAAATTGTAAAGCTGGATAATAGGTAGTGGATAAAATAGAGGTGTTGCCTGTTATTGACAGCGTGAAAGACATTTTAGAAATGATGGTAATAAAAACACGTTTATAAATATATAGTCACAATACTTTATTAGAACATTTTATACAAATAGTATTAGCATAACATTTTTTCCAAAATTCACTTAGGAACTTTAAACATAAATGACCACAATTAGATGTATTAAAACGTTGATATCTACAATAATTGTATGTTATATTAAATTTTAAATATCTTAGTAACTCAATTGGTGGCTTTAAATCACCAAAGCTATCAAAATACTCACAATAGTTAAAATGTTTTACATAGGCTACCCAATGGGTTCCTTCATTCTCTGAGCTATCTAAATTAACAATCGCACACTCAATGTCCTTAGGCTTTGGCGGCAATTCATTTCTCATGAAAACACCTCTAAAGTAAGGTATGTGTTTAGTAGCATACTCTAATATAAGCAAGTCTATATCAGTGAGAGCACGCTTGGGTAACCTTTCTATTAGTTTTTTGAACTATTTACAAAAAGACCATTGCCTTTTTTATATGGTTTTATATATAAGCCTTTTCCTAAGGCGATACTTTCCATCGTTTTATTATGACGTTGGGCTTCTTCCAAATTCTTTTTAGCTGCTTTATGATCATTTACAGCTTTAGTAATACCTGCTGCACCTCCAACCAATGCACCTAGAGCAGACAGTCCTGCGAATATTGGTATAAGTGGTAAAATACCACCTGTTTTTGGTAACGGTATTACACGAGGCAGACACACTCCTTTTTTATTTTTTATCAGTTTTTTCGCAGCTGAATATGCAGCTTTAATAGCTCTAGAATTGCTTTTTGGTTTTAATTTTTTCAGTCGTTTATGTATTGTAGAGACGATCGATTTAAATGTTCTCACGCCAGCACCATGCTTCATTTTGGTTTTCATCACTTTGCTCACAAGCCACGAAGACAGTTTTTCTCCTCTTCCTGCATTTTTCGATTTCATCCGTTGCTTTGCCATATTTAATAATTCTAAATCAGCTCTGTGTCGATCTTCCAATTTATTTGAATTATCGTATGCTATATCGTGTCTCATGCAAGCATTATCAAGCTCATTAACTCCTTGATCACCTCTCAATAATCGTTTTCTTAATCTGGTACCAGGTCCACAGTAATTGTACCCAGGTAAATGCAATTCAAATGGTAAGTTATTTATGATGCTGTTAACGAGTCCACCACCGTGCATAGCTGAGTTATAAATGAGATAAACTATCTAAATTGACTTAATTTTATATACTTAGGTATGTAACTCTATAGAAAAGATAATCATACAATTGCTCGTTTTTCAATCCAACTGTTTTCAGTACTAGGTAGACCTAACCACTTTACGAATAATTTATTACCTTTTTTTCTTATAACCTTTTCAATTAGATACACATTAGGACACTTAGTTTTTTGAAGTTCTTGTTCATAAAAACTTCCTAAAATTGGTTGATAGTGTAGATCTTCTATGGAATAAGTGATAGGTTTAGAACCATGAACTTTTTTAATCAAAAACAATTCCGTAGACCAGTTTGGGGTGTATCCTTTTTCAAAGTTACCTTTATATTTACTTATACGAACATGGTCACCAACTTCTAATTTTCTGGTCTTTGACAGACAATTAATTTCCTGTGATTTGATTATATTTCTCAATACTTCACTTTGGTTTGATTGGTTAACATCGTTTGGTTTATATTTTATTGTTCGATGTATTGTGTTATTGTATGTTGCCATAACACTTTCTAAAAGCTTTCCAATCCATTTATAACTACCATTCAAACTAAATTTTTTATACAACTTGTTCTTGAGAGTTTTGATTAGTCTTTCTACTATAGAAGCCTTTTTTATGGAATATGTAGAGTAATGATTAATTTTATTTTTTAGCATAACTTTTTTAAATTCATCGTTATAAAATTCTGTGCCCATGTCAGTTTGTAAGTTAACTGGCTTTCGATAATTTTTAAATAATAGCGAACTAAATGCATTTGCTATTTCGGATTTAGTCTTCGTTTTAACAGGGATAGCCCAGGAAAATTTAGAAAAACAATCTATTACAACAAAAATATACCTATATCCATTATTACAACTTTTTATATTTTGAAAATCCATAAGATCAGCTTGCCATAAATCATCAATTCCTCTTAATATTACAGATCGTCGAACAAAGTTTTTACGAGCTGTTTTATGAATTTCATTTACTATTTGTAGCTTACTCATTTCTTTGATTTAATGATTTGGTCTAATTCAGCCTTTGTATAATAATCTGCTTTTAAATTCTCAATGCCTTTTTTAACATCTGCTTTTAAATCGTTGAATATTATATCGACTTCTTGCTTTTTTACAAACAATTGAGATTGGCTGTCTACGTATTCCTTGTTCACAGCATCGGTATTTTTCAATGGAATTGTAATCCCAGTCAACCTTGTATTTTGTAAATTGAACTCTCCGGTTTCAGTTCGCATCAAGACTTTATCAAAATTTTCTAAAAAGTCTGGTAAACGCAATCGTTTATGAATATGATGTCCAAACTTATCCATTATTGTGAACTGATGGGTGTTGTTGACAAAGATCAAATGATACTATTTTTAGAAATGTATGCTATTTATTAAGGTATAATGTTGCTTTCGCGCAGTTCTTCTATAATAGATATTATTTCATTATCTAACCCAGTGTTACCAGCATCTTTTGAAGCAATCAATAGTTTTAATCTTTCAACCAGTTCATTAGGATTGTCCCAGTAAACGTAGTCAACATTTTTCTTCCACTGTTTCAACAGAGGTAGTCCTTTTCCTTGATGAAGTAAATCAGGTTGACTACTGTCAGTGCTCGCTGAAACTTTACGCAACATAAATAGCGGTTTTATTATATTCAAGTATTTTCGACCTCTGTTACTTCTGATTGGTTTATTTGGATCGAATTCTCTTCGGTGCACATTTGTTTCTAGTAACATTATTTTATAATGTCTCAAATCTTCATCAGTTATTGCAGATATATTAGGTACTTTTTTAAACAGAAGTTCCTTTATACCAGGAGTATATTTGTACTTGTTTGCACCAACTTGAATATAATCATCAAAAAGAGTTACACGCGAAGATCCCATCATGTGTTTACCTCGTTCATTTCTCACGCCAAACGGAACATCTTGTAAAGTTTTGGAAGACATGGACCACGAAGAAATTTCTTGATCACTTGAACCTGATTGCACTGATTTAAATGATTCCTCATTTTCTTCATTATCAGATTTTTCTGAATTCTCATAGCTTTCATCTGAATCATTAGAGTCTCTTGGACTAAATACGTCGAACTCGATGTTAGAATCTCTCTTAAGAGTTTTGTCCTTGTCTAATGGACTTGAAGTTTCAAATTGTACTCCTTTAGTTTGGGAACACGTTTTAGATTTTTCCACCATTTCATTAAGAGGACTTGTAATTGGTTTAAAAACAGATTCCAAAATACTATTGTTTTCCATTTCAATATCTCGCATCTTTTTAACCTTATTTTTAACAGCTGCCGCAGCCTTTACAATTTGTCTCTTTAGATTTTTTTCCATATCTTTAAATTGAATTTCAATTGATTGAACTATTGTCAGTGTTCTCACGAAAGTGATAACATGTGTTTTTACTTCAGCTATTTATAGTAGGCTAGCAATAGAGTGTAATCAGAAATACAATCGTGTTATATTGGCGAATACTCGCCTACAAATTGGACACTTATTACCAATGGAAAAAGCACACTTTGCACAAGCCGCAGCATGACCACAAGGTAAAAAACAAGTGTTAAGCTCTTCTTCTAAACAAATTTTACAGATTATTGAAGATGATGTATTTACTATCAAAGGTAGATCATCCAGTGGAGTCTGTTGGCAATTTTTTTAAATTTCTTCGTATACATAATTTTTCATGCTCTTAACGTAGTCTTTTCCTTTCATTACTAAAACATACGGACATGACTGGAACCAGCGCGCATGCTCTACCCATGGTTGATCTTCAGAGTTCCAGTCTTTAAGCCTTCCATCGCAGTAAAAACAAATAACTCTGTCGTCACAGCCTGCATAAAAAAATCCTGCTTCAGCCATTTCTTGTGGTTTTTGTGTTAATCCTCGAGGCCAGGTATCGAAACTTCTTAAACGTTTGTATACAGTGGAGTATATACGGTTCACAGGATTATTAAACATGATTTCTATATTTAATTATTAAGTTTACTGCTATTAGCTGTTTACTTTTCAACACCTCGACAAGCATTGACATATTTACGACATACATACTAATGAAACACAACAAACGTATCGAATTTCTTTCGGTAACATCCTTTGTTTTTTTCACAATCCTTGTTAATCACTACATAACTGTAGGGTTCTTTCCATATATTTGCACACATTTCTCTAAATTCCTGCCACGTCATATCTGTATTGACGTGTTCATCATAAATATGTCTCATATTTATATCATCTTGCTTAAAGAGAACAATTAAATTTGCATTATCTCTCACTAACTGTTTTGGTATTTTGCTATAAGTCTGATTTAGATAAAAACAGTCTATATATTTATGTCTTCCCATTGCAAAATAGTCGCGCATATTATTTTGATTCTCACACGCTACGTCATCGAATATAATTATTGAGTTACATTTTGCTGCCTCTGGAGTAAGAACTTCTTCATTTTCATGATACTTAGAAAAAGTAACACCAGGAACCATTCGTAATACCTGTTCCAAATACATGTATCTCGGTTGATAAAGAGTTTTTGAATAAACATAAACATTTTTAAATTGCAAACCATTTTCATGTAAGATGAGTCCGATAGCCAAATTAGTTTTTCCACAGTTCGACGGGCCACATATTATACATCGTATTGTATTTGGTAAAAGCTTTCCATGACGAAAACTGCGTTTTTCAGAATTAATATTTATATTTTCAAATTTTAATGATATTGGCTGCTTAACGAACTTCATTGCAAGAGCGCTTTTCGCAGAATGATAAGTAATGTTTAGTAACCACATTAATAAACATTATAATTTTCACCGGAGGCTTTGAGAGTTCTAAAACATGTTGATCAAAATTATTACACCGGAAGCTTTGAGAGTTCTAAAACACAAGTGGCGAGAGATAATCAATTTTTAGTTATTGGGTGTTCTACTCCAGCCACATCTGTTGATTAAACGATATACCCAACTGCAACAAGTGAGCGCAGCAAGCGGAGCGAACGCAGTTGGGTATATCGTTTAATCAACAGATGTGGCTGGAGTAGAACACCCAATAACCACCTACTGTCGCGCGATGGGAAAACTTTCAAAGCACCAGAAAATCGCCATAGCTCTTGCCGCGTCTATTAATTTAAATACAAAAAAGAAAAGAAAAATATGGGTGAAACAGTATTTACTTTTGCGAGAAAAATTATCAAATATGCAAATACTGAGTCTTTTGGAACCATGTGACTTAAGAAACGTCTTTGCTCTGCGGCTGCCGCGCGCTGACTGAACGGTCTAAGCGTGCTAAGTCTTATTACATTACGCGGTATTCAGCAAGCAAGCGAGTAAGCACGGCCGAACCCATTCGGTCAGTCTAATTAGACAGGCTAACTTGCTAGCTCTTATTACGTTAAGCTAAATCTTAGTAAGACTGTCTGAATACCGCGTAGTGTAATAACCCTTTAAAAGTTAGCATGACTTAGTTGGGATATTTTAGTTGGTGGCATAGTTTGCGTTAGAAAGCTACGCGTTAGGAGTGAAACTTCCTAGTTCATTCAATTTATTTCCCAACATCACTAATTATTTTTCAACCGACTTTAAAAAAGAAGGAGGTTCTCAATTCATCAGCATGTTTTTTTTTGTATGTATGTTACGCGATTACTCCGTCAAATCAAAAAGAATCATTCGAATCGGTTTACGATTCGACTTCTTTTATCGACTAATTCTTTTTTTTTAATCGGTAGCGTAGGTTTCCGAGGTGGTTACATTGTATTTCATCGAGATCTGAAATTACTCTACTGAACTACTGAAATTGACTCGCGGGCATGGAAGTCGGTTGTTATAGTTTTAAATACAACTCCATCTGGTAAACTAAGCGGGGCGAATATCCGAATGATAGCAAATATGTCTTCGTAGTTACGCCGTTCTACATTAGAGGGCGTTTATAAATATAAAATATAACATGACGCTTACGTCACTTACGATGATTTAGACCGTGACGTTACGTGACTTCCGACAAATTTTACCCGAGTGCGCATAAAGAAGTTTCATTAACTAAACTAACTTTGTTTAGCTGGCGGTGGACGCAGGCTAGTGTCAGATCCCTATTATGTAACCTGTTGGTAAGTTGGCGGTAAAAGATGTGGTTGAAGATGGTAGCAAGCATAGAACAAATTAAGTAGTAGTAGTTTATTTTGCACACCAGTTAGCCTAGCTAGGCCTAGAATGGGAACTGGTTCTCAAGGACAGCTGTCAATACATTACGTTATTCGTTTGGTAACAGATTCCCCAACTTAAGGCTAGTAGCGTACCTACCTGATGTAAGTTAAGTATTTACCTACCTTATTTTGTTGTTAATGTCATTCAATATGTTTTAGTCTTAGTCATTTATTTAAAATTCATGCGATCTCTTACCATTAACCGGCAGATGAAGTATGCGTAATTTTTATTTTAAATTTATTTTCTTACATTTTAGTTTGTAACTGTTAATTATAGGTATATATAGATATAATATAACATATTGAATTGAATATATATAAATATATATATTTAAATATAATATTGATATAGTATAAGGATATTTATTCGTATTATTATATATAAGTACATTACAATGCTACAAAATGTTGATGATACTGATAGTCAATCTTTTCATTCTTGCTCATCCAGTAACGAGCTGATTGATGATAGCTTTGCCAGCATCCCTTCTTTGAACGACACGTTATTGAATCAGTTTTCTGATGTACCTAAGAACTTTAATGTTGTTCATATCAATGCCCAGAGTATTCCGGCACATTATCCCGATATGGTGGCATCATTTTCCAATAATAATATCCAAGCTATTCTTGTTTCTGAATCTTGGCTTAAACCCTGTCTCCCTTCCACTTCTTACTCTCTTCCTGGCTTTTCCTTACTACGAAATGATAGAACCGGCAGTGCTGGTGGTGGTGTGGCTATTTACTTGCGCTCTCATCTCCCTTACTCTATCCTGAGTATGTCGCCGCAACCTCCTCCAGCCAATGCCGGGGAACATCTATTTATTGAAGTAGTTTTGTCCCACACTAAGCTGCTCCTTGGCGTTTACTATAGCCATTCTCTTAGAGTTAATTATTTCCTATCCTTCGACAAGCTTTTAGAAGACTTCACTCCATCCTATCCTCACACTATTATTATGGGAGACTTTAACACGTGTATTTTGAAAAAAGACTATCGCTCCACATCACTCGAAAACACGGTTAACTCCTATAACATGCACATCTTGTCACTCAATCCTACTCATTACTTTCCCAACTGTCCTCCATCTCTTCTTGACCTTATCCTTGTTTCTTCTCCTCAACATGTCGCCAAGCATGGACAGTGTACAGCTGACTCCTTCTCCTACCATGACCTTATCTTCTTGTCGTATAAGATCCGCCCACCTAAATTTAAACCCAAAATCATTCTTCAGCGTAGTTTTGGTTCTATGGACGTAGAAAGACTGCGCAGTGATGCTTCCAAAATTGACTGGTTGCCTGTATACAACGCTGATGATATCGATAGTAAAGTTTCATTATTCAATTCTTCTTTGATCCAGTTGTATGATATTCACGCTCCCTTACGAACTATTAAAATTAAACATCTCCCATCGCCGTGGTTAACAGATGATATTAGGGTACTTATGCACAAAAAGGCAGTAACCAAGTCCAAATATAAGTCCAGCCCTAATGATAACAATAAAAATAAATACATGTTAGCAAGGAATCGCTGCAATAGAGTGTGTCGAGACGCACAACGCCACCATATCCATAGTTCGGTTGAGAATGAGGATCCTGCTAAAGTCTGGAGATTTCTCCGGTCTTTAGGAGTCGGGAAACAACAGCAAAATTCTTCATCTAATAACGTAGATATTAATGCTCTTAACAAACATTTCTCTTCGTCTTCTACGATCGATGTGAAAGACAAACTTGCAACACTTCATTATCTTTCTCGTAAACCTACTCCTGATTACTCATCTTTTGTTTTAAATGAATTTACTGCATGTGATGTTAAGAAGAGCATCCTTTCCATATCCTCAAACGCCATAGGAGGGGACGGTATCAGCCGAAATATGATTGTTCCTATATTGGATGAGATATTACCTATTTTATGTCATATATTGAACGGTTCTATTTCGGAAGGTGTCGTTCCTTCCTGTTGGAAAGAAGCCCATATCATTCCTCTTCCCAAGAAATCCAACCCCAAATCCTTTTCTGAATACCGTCCTATTTCTATTCTCCCTCTGTTGTCCAAAGTCCTTGAACGATTAGTTCATAACCAACTCAACCTCTTCCTTAATCGTTACAATCTCCTCAATCCCTTCCAGTCTGGTTTCCGTCCTGGCCATAGCACTGTATCTGCACTTGTTAAGGTCACAGATGACATAAGGCTGGGTATGGAAAACGGCAAACTTACTATCCTATCCTTATTAGATTTCAGCAATGCGTTCAACACTGTTGATTTCGACATTCTCCTTGCATTGCTCTGCTCTCTTAACATATCTCCATCGGTAATTCAGTGGTTTCATAGTTACCTATATGGGCGGCGGCAGCGTGTACGCATTGAAGATTTATTTTCTTCGTGGTGTGACACGAGTGCTGGCGTCCCTCAGGGTGGTGTTCTATCTCCTCTTTTATTTGCCATTTTCATTAATTCTATATCTTCTTCTCTCTCTTCCTCGTACCACCTCTATGCAGACGATCTCCAAATATACTCACAAACATCTGTCGAACGTTTAGATGAAGCTATTGGGATTACCAACGATGACTTATGCCGTATAGCAGATTGGAGCAAATCGTATGGATTATCCGTTAACCCCACTAAAACTCAAGCTATCATCGTGGGTAGTTCTAGACTTCTTGCAAAGGTAGACTCCTCAAGACTTCCTCCAATCGTTTTTAATAATGTGATTGTTCCCTATAGCAATCAAGTAAAAAATCTCGGGGTCATACTTGATAAAAATTTTACGTGGGATCCTCAGATTCAGTCTCTTAGCCAAAAGTTGTTTGCTTCTGCAGCTTCACTCCGTAGACTGCGTAATTTTCTGCCGACTGCGACTAAAGCTGCGCTTGCTCAGTCTCTTCTACTTCCCTTACTAGACTACGCTGATGTCAGTTACTTGGACCTTAGGCAAGACCAATTGAACAAGCTTGAGCGGTTGCAAAACTTTTGCATACGGTTTATTTTCGGTCTCCGGAAATTTGACCATGTTTCAGAGTTCCGCTCAAAACTTAATTGGCTCCCTATCCGTCTTCGCCGGAATACTCATATCCTTTCCCTTCTATATACCATATTGTTCAATCCCTCAACTCCCATTTATTTAAAAGAACGTTTCCAGTTTCTCTCTTCCACCAATACCCTTTCTCTTAGGTCATCGGAAAACTTGGTTCTCAACATTCCAGCACATAATACTAACTTTTATGATGCGTCATTCTCTGTGCAAGCTGTGCGCCTCTGGAATGATCTACCAGTTGATATCAGACGAGCTCAGTCTCTGTGTAGTTTTAAAGCTCGTGTCAAAAATTATTACTTGTCACTTAAATAATATTATGTTTGTATTAAGTCATTCGTTTCAGCATTAGAAATATTATAATTTGATTATTTATTGTGCATCTATATATATATATATATATATATATAGTAAATTATATATAATATATATATTTGTATTATGTATGTATATGTTTATACATGTAGATTATTAGTAAGTCTATGTATTTTATATTAATTTAAACCCTTTCCTCGTCACCTATCATGCCACCGTCCATGCTCAACATAATTAAATATAATTTCCATCCTAAGGTTGTCTGGAAGACATCGCTTTTAGCGATAAGACCGCCCATTGTACCAGTAATTTACTTAGTGCAAATGTTTGTATCTTCTTTTTTGTGCAAATTGGTGTCAATAAAGAGTTATTGTATTGTATTGTATTGTAGCTAGACTGGAGGATACTTGTCAGTGCCACTACGTAAAGATTCGACTAGTACCAGGCCTCCCTCACTCGCCCATTGCTACTGCGATTTATACCTAAACTTTCGTCAACGCCGGCGGTACTATCTGCCAGTCGGTTGTCACTGCTCACGCGCGCCCAACGTATATTATTATTCAAATGACGGAATAACTGCGCATTCGTATTCTTTATTAGAAACGATTTAAGTTTTTCATAGTCATTTTGCGGGTTTGACAAAAAACAAGCATAATATGTTTCATTTTTTAACCGACTTCAAAAAAAGAGTATGTTTATATTATTATTCGACCGTATATATATATATTTTTTATATTTGTTTGCGGATAACTTCGTCATTTACGAACCGATTTCGATTATTCTTTTTTTGTTGGAAAGGAGATATTCTAAGTGTGGTACCATGGTAATTTTATCGAGGTTTAATGAGTATCTCCTGAGATATGGAGATCAACACATCAAAATTGGTACTGAAAATTAATAGCGCGGCATTGAAGTATTATTAGTTTTTTAAACGATCTTATTTATGTTACCGATACTAAAATGACAAAACGGCGTAAAATTCACTTTCTCGACTTCAAATTCGGCTCTTAGTTAGGAATTTTTATTTTATTTTGTAAGGTAAATAAAAAGAATTCGTACACTTTTTTTTAATTCCATTTAGTCAACCCTTTAATGTATCAGGCGCGCGATGTATCGGCACGCGCTGAACGAAGTAATAACAACGCAAGGTCGAGCGCCTTAGACACATTTTTGCTCATATTGTCTGAAATAAACGTTGGTATTGTGTTTTTGTAGGGGGGTGAAGTATCTGTTACGTAGTAACTATTATATAATCTGTGCTAGTACTTACACTTGACTTCCTATCGTCGACCTATCTTTTATTATATCTATAATGGGCAAAGCTCTGAAGAGCTTTTTGGCCTGACTCTACTATCGCCATTATTTTATCGTAGTTTTCGGCACCGTCAAAAAGCTCACCATCATATCTTACAGACTTGAACGACTCGCACTATCCGTTTTAGCCGAGGATTTTCACCGCCTACCTATAAGATTTGGAATGACGGACGGACGGACCGACAGACAGACAGACAGACATGACGAATCTATATGGGTTCCGTTTTTTGAAGTTGGTTAAAAAGGGTATCCACAATTTGCTCAAACGTCGGCAACGCTTTAACAGCACTCATGGTGCTGCAGTTATTTAAAGACCACAGTAACCGCTTACCATCAGGTGGGCTGTTTGATTGATTGATTTTTGTTTATTCCAACGACCAAATTTACAATGTTTGCTTATTTGCCCACCTTTGTGTAAAAAAAAAATAACAAGCACAACGTTGGTTTTTATAGCAATTAACTCGTATAATGTAAGTGATACTTTTTGTTTCCCCGAGCGGCCAACAAAACCACATGTGGTGTTTAGCGGTCGAGCGGCTCGGGTAACGCTGCAGGCTTCGTTTGCGGACTGTAATGGGTGTTAGGTTAACACAAAGCGGTTAGCAACAACCTAGAGGATATTGCTGTGGTACTTTACTGCTTTTTACGCTGATTGTCTGAGTTTTTAGTACTTATTATTTGTTGTGGAGAGCATTTAAGGGCTTTAATGATGCATTGAAATTTTAGAAATGATAATCTTAATAATATACTCGTACTGATTGAGTTTTTTTTTTAATATCTGATAGGCTAGCGAATGACTACTATCTCGCCTGATGGTAAGCGGTGATGTAGTTGAAGATGGTAAACACGCTATGCCTTGATTGGCCTGACTCTTAAAAGCCTGCTGTGTGCTGCCGGAACACCGTCAGGATATGGCGGTAAATTTTCTCCATGATGGTAGTAGTATGTTACTACTATTATAAGTATCTAGATGCCATAACATCATCATCATCATTATCAGCCGGTGTCAGTCCACTGCTGGACGTAGGCCTCTCCCAAGATGCGCCACTGAGCCCGATCTTCGGATCTTCTTTTCCAGTCACTGCGCACCGTTTTGCGTGTGTCGTTGGTCCACCTAGTCATAGGGCGTCCAACGCTACGTTTGCCGATTCGCCGTATCCACTCTAGACAAGTCATAACGATTCATGTCATAACAATATTATAATTTTTTTCTATTTAGTTATTTTAACTTCGTGATTAACATGTAATTGTTTTGTGACAATAAACAAATTATACTACATTTTTACTCTTTACTTATATTTTAAAGAGGAAACATTTTACGACGAGTTCAAATTTTAATATGTTTAATGACGAAGCAATTGCATCAGGTTTTAACATAGCGCTAAATTTCGCTTGCGCGATGCAGAATCTCATACATTTAAGCGATATTTACTAGAAGAGCTATTTAACCTACTCTAACGCCATCTAGATGCCATCTATTATCTAAACTAATGATATTAAGAGGAAAGATTTGAGTTTTTGTTTGTTATAATTTAACTCAAAAACTACTGAACCGATTGTAAAAATTATTTCATTGATGAAAAGCTACATTATCAGCAAGTAACATAAGCTATATTTTATCCCTGTTTTCTTACGGAAACGGGAATTACGTGGGTGAAACGTCAAGGCACTGCTAGTAAGTTAATAAAGTGATTACCTGTTTGATCCACAACCAAAACCTTCCACCACTGTACACGTGCAGCTGGGTTTTTGATGAAAGACGTTTTGTTATCACGTATAAAATAATAAATATATATCTCAACGCTTGTACCTTTCGAGGTTGAACAAAACAAATCAAAACAAACTAGGGCTGAGTCATAAAGTTACAAAATAATTACACTATCTCTGTATCCCTCCAAAGACCAAAACCCCTTGGAAATAAATCTAAATTAAATAAATAACCTTAATTCCTTGGTGTTTGTAAGCGGCTAAATCTGATATTCCGCAAATCCGAGTTCAGAATGAGCTTCCTATTTACATATTTATGTATTCAAAAGAACTCGGCCGTCTACTGCCTCGTTAATCGCTCATTACCATGTTCTTGGAAGAAATTGTGTCAGGATTTTACTGGAAGTGACTATTATATCTTTAACAGCTGCGTTCTTTGTGTCGCGAGTTGTGTATAATATTTAAAATCATTGACGAAACCGAAAAACCGACCTCAAATGCCAAGCTTATATTTATTTGTAGTGTAGTTAGTTTATTGAAGGAATAATTGATAATCAGGGGGCAGCCTTGAGTACCTCCCTTTATTGAAGTTGGTTAAAAATAAACATATTTTACGATGAATTTCCAAATCTCTTTGCTTCCTGGTACGTCGTTATCGTCACATTGGAAAACTTTACGTAAAATTTCGTGTTTCTAGAACCAGCTGTTTTGGCTATGCGTTGATATTATACATATACCCTTAAGTCAATTCTGAATTTTTTTATCACAAAAATGAAGATAGATGACCAGCATTCTTAGGTAGTTAGAAATAAAAAACTGGATATCACCAGTATACTCGAAATATTTTTCTAAATAATTTTGCGCACTAATTGTAAACTTTCTTTGGGAAGAAAACAGGGTTGTATACAGGACACATTTTTGGCCAAGGACCGTGGACTTGCCTACTTTAGAATTTGCCTATTTTACAGTAATTCAATTATGATCGTACAAAACGTAAAAACCAACTTCACGTGCCGCGATGGTCAAAGTTATAATCATGTCATCTAAGTATACAAATTTGCTTATATTGTTTATCTCCATATCTCCGGAGATAATTGCCATATCTCGATAAAATTTGAATAGGACCAAACGAGAGGCATAATAGAAATATAAGGTAATAAAAGAATTTTTCAAATCGTTCTAGATTTGACGGAGTTCTGAAGTAACAAGCATTTTAAAAAAATAGTCGAATTGAGAACCTCCTCCCTTTTTGTGAAGTCTGTTAAACAAGTATCAAGTCATACGGCCTTAATAATAGCACAAAAGAGACAGACTAGGCAAACCTATATACTTTTTTTTGGTTTACTGCTACTATGTGATTTAAAATTTGTTATTAATTTTGTTACGAATAAATAAATAAAAAAAAATAATAATAAATAATAGTGACGAAATGTCTTTTGTTTTGTCTAATTTTTCATCGTGTGCCACAAAAAAGTTGAACGACAAGTATACATTAACGAAATGTATGTGTCCTAAGCTTTACTTCATAATGATAACTAGCAACTATGTATAAACTAAAAATCAAAACTCTCAAGACGTTCCAAAAAAACATATTTTTTGCCAATTCTAGCAACTTTACGTTACTTCCTTAATTTCGCTCGAGTTTCGCCCTAATGGATATTTGAACACTGCAACTTTTACGGTATATTTTTACTAAAGCCAATTTCAACAAATTTATCTCGCCAAATGAACATTCTGCGGTCATTCTATGCGAAAATAATTGCCAAATGGCTGTTATTTGTTAAAGTGGTCCGTGTAATTGAAAATGTGGTTTGATAGTCGGGCTAGGTCAGGTCGGATAGAGGGCAGGCTTAAGTGATGCCATGTCAAATTAATATAAGTTGCTAGTTCTGATTTAGGAGATTTTATTCATTACTTTTTAGGGTTCCGAACCCAAAGGGATGGAACGGAACCCCACCTTACCAACGGAACCCTATTACTGAGACTCCGCTGTCCGTCTGTCTGTCTGTCTGTCTGTCTGTCTGTCCGTCTGTCTCCAGGCTGTATCTCATGAACCGTGATAGACGGTTGAAATTTTCATAAATGATGTATTTCTGTTGCCGCTATAACAAAAAATACTAAAAACAGAACAAAATTAAAAATTAAAGGGTTATAAAACATGTTTTTTGTATGGGGACCCATACGTATGGAGACCAATACGTATTTTTTAACTATAGCGCCATCTATGAACGATTGCTTACCTTATTAATAATATTAATTACCTACCCTATAACACCTTTGTGTTAACGTTCAATTAGTTGGTGTTAGAAGTTCGTTAGATATTCGTTAGATGGCATTATAGCTAATGAGCATGTTTAGTATTGACACGGTAATATAATATAATATTATACTTAGATATTATTATACTGCGGTTCGGAACCCTCCATGTGCGAGACAAAAGTCTGACTCGCTCTTGGCCAGTTTTATTTAAAGTTTACTAGCAATGTGGGTTGTACACTAGTACTAGTAGTCTTGGTAACTCCTCCAACTAAGCTAAAAATGCTTGTGTCTGGAGTGGGTTCACGTCAATAGAGCAATGGGTAGGGATCGAACTCACAACCTCTCGATCGCAAGTCCGACGCCTTAGCCATTGGGCTATTGCCGCTTCAAATAATATTGACCAGAATTCTTAAAAGAATATGAAATAAATAAATTACTGAGAACAATTTTTATAAGATCATTTTCTTGTCCGTCTGTCTGTCTGTCTGTCTGTCCGTCTGTCTGTCCGTGTGTCACCACCAATTTTCTCAGGAACAGGTGGACCTAGCAAGTTGAAATTTATATCAGACGTTTAGGTCTATAGTCCCTATTAGGTGTATAAAAATCAAGGTCCTGAGTTAACACGATAAAAAGATATGGGAAAATTTAGATTTTCGCGAAAACTTGCAAGTACCTAAATTTACCTTAATATTTAACGTTATTTTATTTTTGAATTTTTTCCTTTGCTTGTGTTGTAAGACATTGCTTGTGACCAAAATTGACAATTCTAGGTCAACCAGAAGTACCCTATAGGTTTTGGGTCGAAAACCTATAGGGTACTTCCCGTTGACCTGTTGAAAATTATATTTGGCAAGAATCATGTTCTTATAGCACAAATAAAGGAAAAATTCCAAAAAAAAAAAAAATTGAAAATTAAAGGGTGTCCCCATACATACATGGTAACAGCCAATTAAGATAGGCCTCTTAGTTATATCAGCGCTCATACAATTTAGAGGTCTAGCTTAATTGGTACCTACAAACGTTGGTACGGAAGCTCGGTGGGCGAGTCCAACTCGACTTGGCCGGTTTTATTATATTTCTCTTGGATGTTTTTACCTGCTAATGTAAAGGTCAAAATTACAAATAAAAGTATGAATGTGTTATTCTAAAAAAAATATATTTCATTTTAGATTTATTAGTGTAAGTAATGGAGTGTATTTATGGTATAGATGGACATAATGGAGTGTAGGTAAAATAAATAATATTGTTTATTTTTTAGAGTTTTCATTTAAACTGAGTATTTGTATGTTTAGATGATAATAATTAGGAGTCGAAATATTCGATGATCAACAGCCATGTGATATTTAAGAATTTATCTGGGGTTAAAAATTAAAATATTTGATTAAGACTCTTTATAGGACGAAACGATACTAGTATTAATAGTACAGATATTTTAAGTCGATAGCATTAAATTCATGTAATAATGATAAGAGTACTTATAAAACTTATATAAGTCTGAACGAAGTTTTAGGGATCGTTTAGCGAAAAAAACTCATTTTTAACACACTTGCTCATAAAGTGGCTCTTATTTCACTGCAATTAGGCACAAAATGACACCTGTTATCTAACTGTGACTTTTTCATTACTATTATTCACAAGTGAGTTAAAGATTTTTTTTTAATTTTATTGGCTGAGTTGCTTTGTTTTAAAAAAAGTTTCGATACAAAAAAGATCGTGTTCAATAGTACAAATAAATTAATATAACTATTGCTTGCTCATTTCATGCAACTTCGTATTTAAATAGATAATTTTAACTTGTACGTGTTTAATAAACAAAACTTTCGCGTTGGATTTAGAATCGTTTGGCACGAAAAGGGGCGGTAGAGGGGTGGAATGGCATTCCCATTTTTATTTTTAGGAAGGGTCCCCTCTTCACTACCCTACCACTCCCATTACAAGGTAATGCATAGTTTTTGAGTCATGCCTATTTTTGTTGAGTTTGATTTTGGATTTTTGGTTGTATTTAGAATCGTTTGGCATGAGTTTGATATAAAATGTTATGGGAATGGGTAGAGGCTAGGTCCCTGATTGTAACAATACCATTCTTATAACAAGGTAATACATATTTTTCAAGAAAACGATATAAACAAAATCTAACCTAAAAATATACTAAACAATCAAAACATAGCGCAAATAATAGTTACAAGGACTAGATAACTGTTCGAAAATTTTAGTAATATGATTTACCACTACAAAATAATAAGAACTCCCCACCAGAAAAAAAAAACGAGGTTAGGTTAGGTTGAAACAACACAACGCACGAGCCGAGCGAGCGAAGCGAGCGTTTCGTTGCAGCGGCCGGAGAAGCGCTAAAAAATCTGTTAAACATCCAAGAAAACAGTGAAATTGATCAGCGAAGTTGTACAAAAAAGTGAGTTTATGATTTTACAAAAATAGGCATAACTCTAAAACTATGCATTACCTTGTAATGAAAATGGTGGGAAAAGGAAAGGGGGACCCTCCCTTACCCCCTCACCTCCTCACCCTCCCTTTTTCGTGCCAAACGATTCAAAATTTTTACCTAGTGTGGTTATGATTTTGCAAAAAAAATCATAACTCAAAAACTATGCATTACCTTGTAATGAGAGTGGTGGGGTAGTGAAAGGGGGACCCTCACCTACCCTCTCCACCGCTCCACCCTTTTTCGTGCCAAACGATTCTAAATTTCAACAAAACTTTCACTCAAATATAATTTATGTTTTATAATATAAATTCCCCATTCTGTACGTGGCTAAAACGCTATCCGCGACAAACCAAAAAAAAAGAATCCTCATTCTTTTAGTCTATGGTCGATCGCCATTGTTAGATGCGCGTGCATAGGAAAACTAATGAATCGGTTTTCTCTGCAAGTGTCGATTATTTTTCTAACCAATCAAAAGAGCCAAAACCAAAACAAAATTGTCTTACCAATCAGAAGAGCCAAAACCAAAAACAAAACATAATTTTTGGCTTTGTCCCTTCTTGTCATTGGTCAACAATGTCAACATAGACAGAAGCAAGATGCCAATTCAATAATCGTACACAGGAAATTATTCCTTAAGGTGGATACGCACAAATGAAGGCGATTGTACCTTACCTATCAAAAAAATAATCATTCGAATCGGTTCAGAATTGGCGGAGCAATCGCGTAACAAACAAAAAAAAATAAAACAAAGAGATCAATTGAGAATATCCTCCTTTTATGGATATCGGTTGAAATCGGCTGTTATAGGTTGTCTTTATAAACATCCGTTTGCTTTTGAATTTCAAGTTTAAAATCGAGACATTGAGTTGGCAATGGCAACCCTGAGTTGTGCCAAAAAAGTTAAAAGGTTACTTTTAAGGCCGATTCAATTTTACGAGTGTAGTCGACTGGAAGAGGGTTTGAAGATTTTTTTTATTTTTTTACTAATTAGGCTGGCAAAAACTTGTGGGCCAAAATCTTTAGGGTAAGAAGCCATAGGTAGTGTTTTACGAATTTTTGCTTTATCATCTAGGTTCGGAAGTATGGGTAATATTTTTAGATCGTTTAAAAAACCAAAAACACCGACTTAAAATGCCAGGCTAGTAATTTTCAGTGCCAAGTTTGAGCGCTTATCTCCATATCTCTCAAGACATTCCAATACTACTACTACAACAATACTAATCTTGATTAAATTTGAATGGGACCTGGGAAATATCCATACCCTTTCGAACAAAACAGAATTTTTAAAATCGGTCCAGGCGTCTTTGAATAATCGCTTAAAATAACGTTAACGTAAAAAAATCCGATGAATCGAGAAACTGCTCCTTTTTTGAGGTCGATAAAAATGATATAAACCTTAGTTACAAATGATGTATTTCTTCCACAGGCTACAAGATGTCGCTAGCAGTATGCCGTGATCGCCTGACAGGCTCCGATGCTCCGGAGGAACTGTGTGACGCTTCCAGCAAGCCACAGGCATCTGTGGTTCGATGCAATACGCATCCTTGTCCTTTTAAGTAAGTTATTTTTACGTAACTGACTGAAAAATGGTTTGACTGCAATCCCAATGGTAAATGACGATGCAGCCAAAAGTGTTAGAACGATTGCTCAGTAGATACATATTCACTGATTTCTGGAATATTTCAAGGTATGTATTTCGGAGAAAAGTCCGTCGAGGGTAGACTGAGTTGGATAGCAGTCCAATTTTTGGCTGTTCTAATGATAAAGGCAGAACAATTTGAAAGATTTGATTTGCTAAGATGTACTTAAGTTATTAAGTTATTAAGATCCACCCCCAAGTGGTAGGATCGTTATAGCGATATTCCGCTTTACATTCCGGTGTTCCAGCAGCACACAGCACTTGAGAGTCAAGACTTTCTAGGCCTAGAGTTTTCAGCATCTTCGACCACATAATCGCTTACCACCGGGCGATATTGTAATCAAACGCCTATAACAAAATAAAAATAAAATGCTTAGATACGCTAGAAGTGAAAGTTCCAAGTTCATTCAATTTATTTATCAACATCACTAATTATTATTTTGTACAGCTCCATCTGTGGAGCTTAGCGGGACGCATGCCTGAATGATTGCGAATACGTCTTCGTAGTTACGCCGTTCTGCAATAGAGGGCGTTTATAAATATAAAATAAAACATGACGCTTACGTCACTCCCGTTGATTCGGACCGTGACACTACGTCACTTTTGTCAAATTTACTCCAATGCGTTTGCAGCTTAGATTATTGACTAAAGCAAAGATGGAGCTTTAAAGCTGAACATATGTCACGTATGCCTGTCTCAAGTTAGTTAAGTTTCACAATCAACGTGCAAGACAAGGAAAGAGATACGGTTGTCATGACCGGTTTTTGGGAGCGTACAACCCTTGATTGTCAAATGGTTACCTTTGGCTACCTTTGCCCTACCAAGTTAGAAAGGTAATACAGATGAGATGATTTAATGAATGTCATGCGTTGTCTTTATTTGGTAGTATTTGTTTGCTGTTACTTTCACTAGTGATGGGAGTTTGTCAGTGGGAATGTGTTCGATTGTTTCAAATGTCGTGTTTTTATTGGTACTAGGATTAGTAGGTACCTACTAGTTTGCAATGTTTTTTTGTTTCCATTTTGGCCCCTTATATTAAAAATTCATTTATGAACGTAACACTTTAATGTTTGGGTCACGTAAAGGGTACTAAATTTTAACTTTATTAGTCCAGTAGATTCGGAGCAAATTATCTGTGAAAGACGGACAATTAGACATACAGACAAATTAGTGAACCTGTAATGGTTTTTTCTACTTGAACGTACGGAACTCGTTAAAAAAGACGGATTTTGCGATGTGATGCGACCCGACCTAAACAAGACAATTAGAACTTGACGGCAAGCGGCAATTTAAAAGTGAACGGTCTTTAGTGGATACTTCTCCATGTGACAATGGCTTGTCATCTATTACCACTCTACATTATATGACAACTTTTTATCGATATCTAACAAACCAATACACATCACTATGTTATGTATA
This sequence comes from Cabera pusaria, assembly GCA_954871355.1. Classification (NCBI taxonomy): domain Eukaryota; kingdom Metazoa; phylum Arthropoda; class Insecta; order Lepidoptera; family Geometridae; genus Cabera; species Cabera pusaria. Next base: position 1,884,876 of record OX940909.1, on the reverse strand, counting down.
AAAATTAAAGTATCTATAGACAACAGTGTACGTTTTGATAACTAAGGTTGCTCCATCTTTGCTTTAGTCAATAATCTAAGGTTTGCAGAATTTTTACTTCAAAAACATCTCGTGGATGACAGTAATGATATTCTTGATTTAAAAATCAAGACCCAAATAAAATCTCTGATTTCGTCAGAGGTAACACGAAATAAAAAAAAATAAAAAAAATTAATGATGTTCCACTCCACCACAGAATACAAGTAACAAAATTAATATTTTGAATAAGTACCCACGACAGCGTCCTTTTGAAAGTTAACGTCATAACATCTATCTTTATCTACTACTCGACCTCACAGATATAGAGAGAAGACTCAAAAGAACTAAACCATTTGAATTAGTGTAATGATAGTGTATAATGAACTTTAGTGAAATATAGTGAATGTGCTATGTATAAAGACGATAACAATGTGTCTTCACCCTAACACTAGAGAAAGAAAAGTGCTGATGGGCACATTCTATGATTGATTAAAACTACTTATTAGCCTCCCTAGGCTAGATTTTAGTATGATTAGGCTATATAATACCTTATTGTATTGTACATCCTAATACTATACAAAAAACAATTACATCTATCTAAGAACCACCATTGATTAATTCCGAACCGTTTAAAGAAAAAATCGGACTACTGCAGCGCCCCCTGGTGAGTTGTCGTTATAAAACCTATCTAAAAACATGCACCAATCAAACCCAAACCCATAACTGAAAACTACATCAAAATCAGACAAGTGGTTTTGGAGAAAAATGGCAACATGAATTTGCAGACACAAACAAACATCCTCTCACCCCAAACGCATATACCGTCTCCGTTCCGTTGTGGGAAAAAATATAATATAAGTTGCACTAAGAAAATAATAATCTATCCTATCTATAAATCTGCAATACAGTTCCTACGTAATAAAGATTTTGTGTGTAAAAATATTCAAAGAACTTTCTCGGCCTCTCAAGTTGATAATGGAGCTTGACGTGTTTCATGGCACGCGTGAATAATATGCACGGATTACGTTGTTAGAACCGACGGGAAGGCAAAATGTTTTGATAGCTTGTAATTATGTTCTGCAGATTATTAATTTATAAACAAAATTTCACCCCCATTATGAATATACTTTCTGGTAAAGGTTTATGCTAAGAGATTTATGCCCGTTTGCACTAAAGTTAAGAACCGCCTTAGCTTGTCAAAAAATCTCAAAACAAACGAATCTGGAGACCAAAATCCCAAAATATAGAATTAAATAAAGGATAATTAGCCTATCTGCAAGATATATATTTTGAGATTTTGATTCCCGATGTTGCATTAATTTGTACTATTATTTATTCTGTGCCTTAATTAAGATATTATGAAATCTTTATTAGTTTGAATGGGATAAAAACAAAATTTATTTAAAAACTTAAAAATAATTACCTAATGACAATATCAAAATTATATAAACTACTATTAAATAAACTATTTCTATTATTGATACTATTATATTATGAAATCTTAGGCGATTTTTAAGTATAGTGCAAACGGGGATGAGTCTGAGACGCCCTGTTATCTCATAGGACATACATAAAAAGAAGGATTATCTAATGGTGCAATACAATTTTGTTCAAACATATATTTTATCCTATAGGCTTGCGTTAAGACTACTGTCTCACCAGTTGGTAAGTGATGATGCGGTCATGGATGGTAGCACGCTAGGCCTAGAATGGGATCTGGCGTTCAAGGACAGCTGCCGGAACACATTTGATGTTTAGCGACAGGGCTTCTAATTTGAGGGTGGCAGTTGGCCAGGCGGACACTAGATAGTGTAGTTCAACCGCAAGAGGGTTGGGAGTTCCTCAAAGATGTTTTTTTTTTAACCGGAAGGTCACTGTGAAATGTGCACATACATTTTTCTATTGAAAAATTCATTGGTACACGACACTGATCAATACCCGTGTCAAAAACGATGAAAAGAGGGTGCGTAGAAAACTATGCGTTAAAAGTGAGACTTCCAATTTAATTAAATTTATTTCTAGACATCACTAATTATTTTTTTGAACAACTCCATCTGTTGAGCTCAGCGGGACGAATGACAAAATGATAGTGAATACATATTGGTAGTTACATCTTTCTACAATAGAGGGCGTTTGTAAATATATAATATAACATGACGCTTACGTCACTTCCGTTGATTTGGACTGTGACGCTGCGAAATTTCCGTAAAATTTTACACCATTGTGCCTAAATAAGTCTCACTTTAAAAGACTTCATAGGTATTGGTTTAAAACGTAGATGGATAATTAAAAAGATCTGACATTAAAATAAACATAATAATATAAGAAGGATAAAACTATACAATCACTTTTTTTTTTATCCTTCTCGCGTATTCGATTTTATTGTTTGCCACCAGCTCTGCCCCCAGCTCTAGCCGCGCCTATTGGCTTTCACCCGCTGTCATATATAACCCGAGCAAATTACGTTGTTATCCCATAGCTGGCATATGCATCACGTGTTCATAATTTTAGACGGGTTATATCTCTATAGCTATTTCATCGTATACGCCAAATTCTTCTCCATTTAATTTTCCCTGCACGGTTTAAAATTACATTTATTTATTCTGTTGACAGATGGTATGTAGGTGAGTGGTCAATCTGCAGCGTCACATGCGGTGGTGGTATCAGGAGTCGTCGTGTGCTGTGTGCCAGATCTGCCAATGTCACTAGAGCTGACACATACGACCCTGGTAAGTTACGAGAAAATGTTCGAGAAAAGTTTAATGTTTTGAAAACTAGATGGCGCTGTGTTTTTCAACCGACTTCCTAAAAGGAGAAGGTTCTCAATTCGTATGTGTAATACGAAGATCGCGGAATGATCGCAGAATAATCGCGTAACCTACATACAAATATATATATATATATTATATATATTATATATATATATATATATATATATATATATATATATATATATGTATGTAGGTTACGCGATTATTCTGTCAATTGTGAACCGATTTGAATGATTATTTTTTTAATCAGTAGGGTTCCATTTCCTTTTTTTGTTATTGTTGGTTGGTTATATTTCCGAAGTGGTGTCATTATAATTTCATCGAGATTTGAAAAGTATCTCCAGAGATATGAAAATAAACGTCTCAAACTTGCTTCTGAAACTGACTCGCGGGGCATGGAAGTCGTTTGTTTTAGTTTATTAATCTTATTGAGCTTACTCTGCATATTAGTAAAGAAAGTGCCCCCTGTATGGAAATGTTATAAGACCTCAACTCAAAAGCGTTATGTTTTATGTCAATCTTATTACGTCATATTCAAAGACTTACGTAAGGAGTAAATTCCAGTTGTGCGTCGGCGCTGACACATACCTTTTTAAACTAACCCCTGACGAAAAAAGATGGGTTGTTATAAATTTGATGTGTGAATTTTGTTTTGAAATTGTGTCTGAGAAATTGACAATTTGAAATGTGTGATTGTGTCTGTGTATCTCTTTACGTGTGTTTGTCTGTCTGTGCCATCGTTGCACTCAAACAGATTAACGTATTTTTATGTTTGATAGGTGTCTTAAAAGTGAGTGTTTACAACTTTGATTTATGAAAATCCGTTTAGCCGTTTTAAGATAATGAGCTTTACAACCGACTTCAAAAAAAGAAGTAAGTTTTTCAAATCGACCGTATAATATTGTATGTGTGTTCGCGGATAACTTCGTCGTTTATGAACCGATTTTGATGATTCTTTTTATGTTAGTAAGTAGATATCCCAAGGGTAATACCATTGTATTTTCATCGAGATCTGATAAGTCTGGAGACGGGAGATCCATTTACATGTCGATAAATGTCTCAAACTTGCAACTGAAACGTTTGCGCGGCATGGAAGTCGGTTGTTTTAGATTTTAAATAAATCTTAATTATTTCTAGTTGATGACGCTATGAAATCAACTTTCATAGGTCTCATCAATTCGAAATTCGGTATCCTCTTTCTTCGACCATATTGTAAGAACATGGTAGCATTGAACTGAAATCTCCTGGAATCTGCAGAATAATCAACTCCTCGCCAAATCACAGCAGAGATGCTTTGGGCTCATTATAATGGTATCAATAAACAGGTTTTAAATAGATCAGTCGGGGGTGGTTTTAAATAAATTTAAGTATTATTTTGTTTACCGTTTTGGGACAATTTTTTCAGACCATAAGTTTAAAAACACCGTTCTATTGCTGATTGCCTGTAAACTCCTCGACTGTGTACGTCCAGCATAACTTTTCAAAGATGTAAGAACTGATCTTTGTTGACAGGTACGAGCACAGAACCTGGGTGTGTCTCCCAACCTCCGAGGTCTACGCAGCCTTGCAACGAGCACGAGTGTCCTACGTGGGTATCTGGATCCTGGTCCGGGGTAAGATTCCTCAAACAGAATATATGAAACTTCAAGTTCAGAATTAGAATCATGAAATTTGGCTAGATGCAAGTTCTGCACTTATAAAAGAAATACAAAAAGTGCCCAAGTGCGAGTTTGATTCGCGCACCGAGACATCTATACAAACTTCTCAAACTAAAAGACAAATTTAACCTTGCAGTTCGATCCTTAGGCCGATGCATAGACACTCAGAGCAATTATTACTAAAGTAATAATTACAAGTAATTATTGACTGATTGAGTAATAATAGTAATATTATGATTATAATAATTAGTAACATACTCAGAGCAATAATAAGTAAATAAGACACTATTAATACACCAATCGCAAATAATAAAATTTGCAATAATGTTTTTTTTTTCTTATTAAACTTAACTAATTTCATTCCTATATAAGTGCTACAGGATCTTGCTTCTTGCTAAACTTTATGATTCTAGGTCAACGGGAAGTGCCCTGTGTTGATTACCTTGTGAAATCGCAAAATATCCGACATGAGCGGTTATATTTTTGATCGCGTTGACTCAAAAGTTTTATTAGTTTACAGTTATAGACTCAAATATTTGTTATAAGTTTCAACTTGATATCTCTACGCCTTCGTGAGAAAAAGGGTCTTGACAGACAGACGGACAGACAGAAAGACGGACATCAAATTCGTCATATAAGAGTTCCTTTTTTCCTTTTGAGGTACAAAACCCTAAAAAGCTAATTTACTATTACAAACGTATTATTTGTGGTTGCTGCATTAACTGTGACTAAACAATTGGTCTAGGAATAGAATTGCGAAGTTATGTTTGTCCTTTAACGTTATTTGACAAGTTAGTACGGACCCCGGAACGTCGGAACAGTTTGTATGGAACGCACTTAGCTGATATTTAAAGTTTTTAAACTAAATATATTATTTTATATGTGCAGACAAGACCGTTTTACTCGTTGAAAAATTTAAAAGACGGTCCATATTTTAATACAATTTCCCGTTATTCTTTGAAAAGCTACAATATCTAGCAACATAGTGTTAACAGTAGCGTTAACTTGTCAAACGTAAGGAAATCCTCAAAATACCGTTTTATATTCAACGTCCGGACCGTATACTTTGTAAACAGTACTTTAGGTCAAGCGGCGATTCAGGTAGTAAAATTTGAGTAGACGAATCTTGGAGCATGACTTTGTTACGATTTAAATTTATTCATGGATCGTAATATATTTATTTGAGAGAAATTTGATGACGTTGGTTTGATGAGTCGTTTGCATAAAAACGCAAAAGCTGCAGCATCTCACTTTTTACAAATGTGATGCAGTCTAAATAATGTTATTTTATACGATTAAATCAAAAAAAAGCTAAAAAAAAGTTGTATTTTTTTTTTTTGTGTGTGTGTGTGATTTTATTAATTGTATGGTTGAAGTTGAAGAAGTATAATATTTTTTTACGGGAAGGCGTTCGTTTGCCCCTGTAGAGGCATTGTTATCTATAAATTCGTTTTCCACACAGATAAGGATAGGCAAAGATAAACAAAGATAAAGGCCTCATTGATTTCCTTTCTTCTCAATAGGTACATTTTTTTTATCTAATATATAAAATTCTCGTGTCACAGTTTTCGTTGCCATACTCCTCCGAAACGGCTTGACCGATTTTGATGAAATTTTTTGTGGTTATCCGGTATCTATGAGAATCGGCCAATATCTATTTTTCATCCCCTTAAATGTTAGGGGTAGTCCACCCCTAAATTTTTTTTAATTTTTTAGACAAAATTTTTAATTTCTATTTTTTTTTATGATACAACATACAAAAATACATACAATCCTCAATTTTCACCCTTCTACGATCAACCCTTATTTTTTAATAGCCATTTATTTATATGGCAAAACAACGTTTGCCGGGTCAGCTAGTTATATATAAAAAATGTACATCACATTTTTTTATTATACAGTAATTTTTTGTATTATATATAAAAAATACCTAATCTTGTAGGCTAGCGTTTAACCACTATCTCATCTATTGGTAAGTGATGATGCGGCACATGTTGGTAAGCACGCTAGGCCTAGAATGGGAACTGGAAACTAAGATGGAAACATCAATAATATCGTTTAAAAACTAAAAAAGAACCGACTTCAATGCCGCGCTATTCATTTTCAGTACCAATTTTGAGATGTTTATCTCAATATCTCTGGAGATACTTATTAGACCTCGATAAAATTACCATGGTACCACACTTAAGATATCTCCTTTCGAACAAAAAAACAATAATCAAAATCGGTTCATAAACGACGAAGTTATCCGCGAACAAACATTAAAAAAAAAAAACCTTCGAATTGAGAAACCTCCTCCTTTTTTTGAAGTCGGTTAAAAAGGTTCATCATTCAATGTAACGTGTAGTGTCTTTATAGCTATTTAAATATTGCACGATCTGCATCACTGTCTATCTATTCCACAACGTCAAGCGCGTCGCCTACATTATTCCTACTAAAACTATATTGTCGTATAAAAGTTTACAGCCGAACTAAAAGTATTGAAAAGTTGCAACAAAGTTGTTCACACTGCAGGTTTTGCGCATTGTTCAATTCTGGTAATCTGAGAGCAGGTTGGAATGAGATTGTAGACTTATGTGGTACTGTATCTGCTTGCTTTGTACGCGAGGATTGTTTCGAAGTTGTTTAGATATATTTCTTTGCTACCATCTCTTAACATGTACTTTTATTATTGGTACGTTGTTTGAATTTCGTTCTCAAAGGGTACCAATGTAACCCTATTACGGAAAGGTCTTCGCTCGTCCGTATGTCAAAGAGTAGTACATGTCATATTCTACTCAAATACATAGTAAATTAGTGTCTTTCAAAAATTTTGATAAATGTAGACGTTTATTTGTGAAGAAACAAACGAAGTAATATAGAAAAACGCATTCTTAACCCCCGACGCAAAAAGTATATATGTCATTATATATATATTATATAGTATACACGTCAATTTTATAACACCCCTTGTGTTATAAAATTGACGTGTATATCTGTGTATGTGTGTGTCTGTCTGTGGCATCGTAGCGGCTAAATGAATGGACCGTTCTTGATTTAGTTGGTTTTTGTTTGATAGATGTGTTAATTAAGAGTGTTCTTTGCTTTGATTCATGAAAATCTATTCAGTCGTTTGAAGAATTTAAAGGTTTTTTCTGGATTTTTCTGGACGTTATAAAATCAACTTTATTAGGTCTGATCAATTATTCTAAATTCAGTATCCTTATACTTCAACAATGTTTTAAGAACATGGCATAGACCTGATGCTGGGACACCTCCTGGAATTTGCAGAATACTCAACTCTTATGTTTCTTTGAAGTGTTTCACACTTTATATTTTTGTAAATTGTTAAACACAATCCAAAATGTCATCGTACCGACGGGACTTGAACCCGCAACCTCCGGAATAACATGTTCCGGTGCTTTGCAAATTAAGCCACGGTGCGAAGTATCGTTACGACGAGATTAGTGGATTGCATTTGTTAACCCAATTATGCATTGGTGGCGCCATCTATGACTACTTATTACGTAAGTTAATCATTCGGAAGAAATCATTACAGTTTTCAATTCATTCTCCGAAAACGGTGTTACCTATAAACAAAGTTAAGCACTGTTGCTCATTCACCGAAATAGTCTATTCTAAACTGCCTCCAGGAACCTTCACGTCAAGTGTACTCCCAATATAGTACAAACTATGTTCACCAGCTAACTTTATCTATCCCTTAGAAACCTCAACTTCGAAGTTTACACTAACAAGCGCCCAACTTACCCCAGGTTCCAGTTGATGACAAACTAAAAAGATAGACTAGAGTCCAGCTAATTGGCAGTCTTGCTAGTAATTAGTACTTTAGTGGTTGGATAGTTTTATCGGTTGATGCCGTTGGAAGTTCCTTTAGAGCGTAAAGATCTTTTTTAGTTTGTTGAAACTGAGTTTTATAGGGGTGGTGTTTTTTGGATAGACTGGTATTTTTTGGAAAAATACCTCATAACTGCGTCATTTGATAATCGATGTTGTAAATTCCTTTTATGCTTGAGAGGGTATACTTCTATTATAGTTTGGTTGCATTGTACATCCCTTCGAGGCCTGATGAGTATCTCTAGATATACTCGTATATGAAGATAAATATGTCAAACTTACTAATTACTGGAAATGACTAGCGCGGCATGTGCAGTCAGTTTCTTATAATTTGTTAAAGACAATCCAAAATTTCATCGTACCGACGAGACTCGAACACGCACCCCCCGGATTACACATCCAGGTGCTCTGCCAATTAAGCCACGGTTCGATACATCGATACGACGAAATTAGTGGATTGCATTTGTTAAACCAATTATGCATCGGTGGCGCCATCTATGACTACTTATTACGTAAGTTCGGGGGGTGCGGGTTCGAGTCTCGTCGGTACGATGAAATTTTGGATTGTGTTTAACAATTTACAAAAATATAAAGTGTGAGACACTTCAAAGAAACATAATAGTTTCTTATAATGTTTTGAAGTATGTATTTATAAAACATGTAAATGGTATCTGTTTTACCAAGACGCAAAAAAAGGGGGGTTATTACTGTGTGTGTCTGTCTGTGGCATCGTTGCATCCGAACCGATGAACCGATTTTTGTTTTTTTTTTGTTTGATAGGTGTCTTAATCGGGAGTGTTGAAAATCCGTTCGTGTTGATATTCGTTAGATGGCGTTCGGAACCCTCCGTGTGCGGTACATAAGTCTGACTCGCACTTGGCCAGTTTTATATAACTTTCATAGGTCTGATCAATTTGAAATTCGGTTTCCTTTTACTTCAGCAATATTGTAAGAACATGATAGCATTGATCCGATCCTGGAATCTGCAGAATACTTAACTCCTTAAATCCATAAATACACAAAACAATTATTCCCGTCTGATACGATTACACCAATTCACAGCAGAGATGTCGTGTTTGGACTCATTGGAATGGTCTCAATGAACAAATTTTCTGACAATGAGAGAATATATCAGTCGGGGTTGGTTTTAAGTTTTGAATTTAAGTATTATATTGTATTTATTCTCAACAATTCCATTCCTTACAGTGCTCAGTGTCCTGTGGCTCCGGGGTGCAAGTTCGCGGGGTGCAGTGCACCCCGTCAGGGGGTGGTTGTGACCCCGCCGACCGGCCCGAGGTCTCCCGAGCTTGTTCTACTGGCATCGCTTGCGTCACCTATAGAGAAACTGATGAGCCAGAGGTAGGTACCTTAAAGGCCGTAGCCGACTTGTTCAACATCGCTGCCACCTGGCAAAATAATGACAACAAAATGCTAGGACTTCTGCTAGTCCACCTGGGGCGGTACCACCACTTTGCCAATTAATTTACAGCCGTGAAATAGGATTTTTTTCGGTTGAAATGGCAAGGTGTCCAGTGAATTACAGGGCATGTGAGGCTCAACATCTTTATGTCTCAAGGTAACAGTTGCAGTGATATGCAAAATTCTGGAATTCCTCTGTATCTGTAATAGGTAGACGTCATCGCTTACCATCAAGCGAGCGTCGTGCTTGTCCTGTTACATTATATCATAAAAAAAGCAATAAAAGCAGACAGCTCGCAGGGAGCTGTCTGCTAATTTGTGTCGTCAATATAAAGTCTGTCTACAGAGGACGTCTTAAGGCTTACATTTTAAAGAGCATTATTTTTCCGTTGGGAGCGGTGTTGAACTAGTCGGCTATGACCTTAAGAAGATCAAAGTAACAAAAACATTCAAAACATTTATGTTAATTTAATAGATAGAGCTTTAACCCTACAAGGCACCCAGTTCCATTTTTGTGAAACATTATTTAAGCTAAAATATGTTTTTTCTTTCCTATCTTCTGATCACTAATTACAATCATATTTAACAACTTCGTGCATTAAAAAAATTAAGCCTTATAGGGTCCATTTTTTTCACGTATCACGTTATAGCCTATTTTATGCTGTTTTGGTTGCTTGAATGCTTGAATATTGCACCCAGAGATAACATTTTTAATTTACCTGGAAGATAGATAACATTATTGTGGTACGGATTATCACACACATGGCGACCACCGCCTCAAACAGCCATTCCCCTCTTTACTTTCCAATACCCGCTACGGATTGTCTGCACTTTCACGAACGTCACTCTTAGAGCCTGCGCACACAGAAAGCGGTCTGGAGTTCGGAGTTCCAAGTTCAGAACTCTGCGTTCTTTATAATGTACCGAGTGCTAACAACAACGCACACAGCAGGCAGTCAGAACGCTCCGGTCAAAGCGAAACGTCGCGTTCTAGAGTTCTTTTCCCGCCAAGACAGATACCGCCAGAAGGCCAAGATGTCTCAGGTTGCGAATACAAAAAACTAATAGAATTTGTTAGAGACAGGAGTTCATTATATGATTTAAGTCATGTAGATAATATAAGCAAGTCATGAAAAATACTGCTACATTCGCCTTGCTTTTCTCGCGTTATGTTAATTGGGTGCGCCCAATACTTTTTATATATTTTTTTAGAAGCTTCTAAACTACACAAAAGCAGTAATTCTTCATCAGAAGAATTTTCTAGCAACATGTTGCACGTGCAAAGACACAAAAAAATAACAAAAAATATATATATTTCAAGTAACTATCAAAAACTCTTATAGAAACAATAAAATACATTCAAAAATAGATATTTTAATAAATTTTAGTTTGAAAGTTTTCGCGAAAATTATTCATTTTAATGTGAACGTACCGGCTTTTGTTCGCGTGTATTTACTTCGGATGTGCTCCGTATTCTAATAAACCCAAAAATAATACGCACATGCATGACGAATACATAAAAATTAAATTAAAATAATACACAGAGCACAAAAATTAAATTGATTAACACACACCAAAATAAAACTAGAACGCGAGAATTTGAACGCAACTTCGTTATGAGTGAGGGAAATCTCGAGCGGTCAACGGTCACTAGAACGCAGAACTCCGCCGAACTCCAGAACGCTCTCTGTGTGCGCGAGCCCTTAATATCTTCTTATATCTCGACATCAGATGCATTAGGTCGGATGTACAAAACTCTTACTTTACAGGAGAGCAAAGATTAAATTTACAAATGTTTTTTCGTCATTTTTGTCTTTTGATGCACAAAGACTTATCTGCTGATGCGTCCAGTATGCAAGACCAAACATTTAAAATGCATAAAATTTTATGTTGAAATACGACTCATAAAACTTTTAATTATTTGATGCATAAGGCTGGAAGTATAATAGTGCGTTTCTTCAAAAACAGCATAATGTTTTAAAAAATTTTGCTTAACGCTACTAAGGCATAAAGTGTGCTATCAGTAACTTTATTGTTATAAGAACGAGGATTTTGTTCACGGTCACTAGAACGCAGAACTCCGCCGAACTCCAGAACGCTCTCTGTGTGCGCGAGCCCTTAATATCTTCTTATATCTCTACATCAGATGCATTAGGTCGGATGTACAAAACTCTTACTTTACAGGCGAGCAGAAATAAAATTAACAAACTTTTTTCTCCATATGTATCTTTTGATGCATAAAGGCTTATCTGCTGATACGTCCAGTATGTGAGACCAAAAATTTTAAATGCACAAAAGTGTATCTTGAAATACGGCTCATACAACTTTTAATTATTTGGTGCATAGAGCTGGAAGTAAACATGGAAACGCATGGCTCCCAGGCATTTCAAAAAGTCTGTAAATCCGACTTTATGCATCTGTGTATCTTGTCAACGGTATAAGCTAGAAATATCAAGGTCAGATTATTAGAAAGAGAAACAAAACCTTAATATTGCTGTATTAAAAAGTCATTTTGGTCGGATCTATACATCCGACCTAATGCCTCTGATGTCGAGATATATCTCTCGGTACGCTGGTTCAGACCGTGGAAAGCTAATGTAATGATCTAGAATGATCTCAATATTTTTGGCAGCTGTCGTATTTAGTTTCAAACCACTCGACTAAATACAAGTGAGTAACTTCAGTCCACTATCATTGTACTCAAACCTTTACATTTTCTCCAGGATGACATAGAGGACCTGCTTCCTGGAGTGGTGTACCACACCCAGCCTCTCATTCAGCAGTATCCACCACCTCAGCCGAAGACCGAGAGACTGATCGGAGAACCAGACGTCCCTGTCGAGGCCACGTAAGTTTTATGTTGTGGCTTTATACTTTTATGGTGTGGAGGCTCAGAAAAAAGAATGCCATAGGGCTGTAAAGATTTTGCGTCTGAATTTGAATAAAAAAATTGGAAACTATTTTTTTTAGCTCTTTCTGATGTTTTAATTTTGCTTTGCTGTATGCCTTTTTTATATCTTATAGGCTAGTGTTTGACCATTATCTCGCCTGGTGAGAAGCAATGATGTGATTGATGATGGCAAACACGTTAAGGCTTGAATAACTCTGAATCTCAAGGGCTGACAGACCACCATAAGGTTATGGCAGCAGATTTTCTCCTTGATGGTGGTAAGCAATTTTTTGGTAGAAAGTCAGGCGGAATATCGATATAATATGCTCCTTACGGCAGCTGTATTCATAAACAATACTTTGATGTCTCACAGCAGTCACAAACGCACGGAATTATTCAAACCATTACAATTTTATTAACAATACTCGATTGAAGTCCACCGATAAGCGTTTTTTAGGGTTCCGTAGCCGAATGGCAAAAAACGGTATGCTGATAGATTCTTCATGTCAGTCTGTCTATCCGTCCGTATGTCACAGCTATTTTATTCCGAAACTGTTAGGACTACAGAATTAAAACTTAATAGATAGATGTATTCTGTGAACCGCTTTCCGATTTTTATATAAAAATAAAAATAAAAAATATAAAAGTAGCCATCCCATACATGAAACTGAAACCAAAAAAGTTTTTTCTTCAAACCCATACGTGTGGAATGTCTATGAATAGGTCTTTAAAAATGACATTGCGGTTCCTTAGATAATTTTTTCTCAAAGTCAATCATTTAAAAGATAGGCGCGTTTAAAGTGGTAAAATGTGTGTCCCCCCCCCCCTCTAACTTTTAAAGTATGGGAGTGAAAAATCTAGAAAAAGGACATCCTGTAGATCTCAATAAAAACGAAAAAAAAACGAAAATTGGTTTGAACGAGATACAGACAGCAGTTTTCCAGATATAGCGACCGCAAAGATAACTTTGTTTTTCATACAAACACTATGAAAAACAAAGTTAATTTTTTAATTGCGAAAAATCATAGTTATATAATACTTCACTGTGTTACGGAGCCCTACGAGTGCGAGGCCGACTTGAACTTGGCCAGTTTATTTTATTACAAAATCATCTTGAATACGGGTGCCATTGTTTTTATTATTAGGTACTTACTTCCTTTTTAAATATTATTATTTTATTTTATATATATAATATATTATAATAGTATATTTTATATATTATTTTAAATATTATACAATTCAAAATATATTAATCAGAAAATAGGCCTTTGCCATTATGTAAACATTTATTATTCCATACAAAGGTTATCTGGGGATCTCCAAAACAAAAACAAAATACATTTTGTAAATATAAAGTTTTGATTTAAATCATTTATAGGTAAACTTTACCTACTTACATATTTTTTCTAGCCTCCGCACCTAATTATGCTTATAATCATTATATTAAAATAATTTATAGCGATGTCTAATTTGAAACAAATATTTATTTTTGTTTTAAATGAGACTACGATTCTTACATTAAAATAAATTGTATTATTCTGCATGTAAATATAATTTAAATGTGAGCTTAATATAAACCAAGTTAATAGAATTGGCAATAAATATAATGTAATAATTATATTTGTACAAGTCCAATTATTGCTGAATTGATTCAGATGCTTTCTTCTTCTCCTAAAGTGGAAAAGTTTGAGTAATTTATATACTTACCTTTTTATTAATTTATTTAAATTATATTTTTTTCAATCTAACTATTTGAAAAGATTTGAATCAGAAGAAAAAGAAAGAAAAAAATAATTTGAATCAGTACAAACTATTATAAACTATTTATCTATGTATCTTTGTCAATAGTTGAGAGTATTTTGTTGTTGTCTTCTTTCAGCAATTACAAAATATTCTTTGCGTGTGGCTGGTTGTATGTAAGGTATTGTACCTAATGACACATTTTAAACATTACACTGTTTTTTGTTGGTGGCTCTTTAAAGAAATGTTTATACCTATCTACTTTTGTGTGTCTTTAAAAACATGCATTGCAAAGGTATCTGCTTTTTACAAAATCTTAACCTGACTTATTTGTATCTAATGTGAACGTGATATAACAATGAATATATAGCACTTCAACAGTTATACTAATATACATATTTAAACAAAACATTACCCTAAAGCCATTTGTCCACCAACGACGTCACCGGAACGTCAATGAGAATGAGATGACGGCGCTGCGGCGCCGAAGTAGCGATACATAATATGTGTATGGCCGCGTGTCCACTGCATGTCCGTCACTAAGCGCCGTCAGCCCCGCTGACGATATTGCAAGTAGATCACCGCGACCGTTAGAACTTGGCCCGAGATTGTGACAGGCCGATGTGCCGGCATTGCTGGTAATACAAAATACGTTCGATTTTGTCCACACACTGACGTCGCACGGTGCCGTTCGGTCCACTTGGATATTGTTTTTTATTGTTTCTTCTAGTTTGTTTTGCCTGCCACGCATGACAGCAGAACAAACTGAACCACCAAGAAAGGTCGTCATATTTGACTTGATCCAAAAAAATCTCGTTATCGGTGACGTTCCGGTGACGGTAGTGGTGGAAAAGCGTAAAATAGTTTTTTAAAGAATCTTTATTTGTAATAGGATTTGTCATGCTCTGTCAAATATCGCAGCGCTACGAAATCAATTGGTCGACTAGGCAAATTTCTTCTCAAATTAAGTGTCCTACATTTTGGAATATTAGTATCACTTTCTATGATAGACTTATTATGAACTTATCTGGATTTTGACAGCTTTCATAAGGCATCATACGTCAGATAAATATTTCAACGTATATCAGGAACCAGTGAAACTGAACCTTAGAAGTCAAATTCATCTATCACTTCTCACGTAAAGTGTGGACGTTACAGTCGATTTACACACATAATTGCATTACACACATAATTAAAATCAAGTTTTCCAGTCGAAGCTTAAATTAACGAAAATCTGCCGATGTCAACAGTATTGTGTGTCGCAATGGGAACTACGATCAAGATCAAATGAGGGTAGTTTCAAACTACTCTCAATCATAACAATGCTGATACCCACAACTTCAGTCTTCTCGTGACCACGGTCATTGCAACTTAGGCCCATAGCACACGGCGTATTTTAAGCGCGCAGACGACGCGCGTTTCAGGAACGCACGTCTTCGGCGCCGTAGACGCTGATTGTTGCGTTTGCATTGATGATACAAGCGCGCGCATGAAGCGCGTATACGCGCGTTTGAAGCGATACAAACGCGCGTACAAAGGAGCGGAGTAGGGGCAGGGGGGGAACTACAGGCAGGGGGGGCGACTACAGCGCGTCTGTATCGCTGTATCTGCACGTATACGCGCAGTAGAGGCGCGTTTCACGATCGCCCCGTGTGCTTAAGTTACAAGGTTGCGATCGAATCCCGTTTGAATCGCGTATACGCGCGTAATCTGCGCGTCGTCTGCGCGCTTAAAATACGCCGTGTGCTATGGGCCTTAATCGAAACGTCGAGGTAAATAAAATTGTTTTTAGCGCGATAAGTCCCGTATTACAGTATAATTACGTTACAGTCGAGTTCCCGAAGTAACTAACACATAACAATAGATTAACAGTTAGTTTACAAAATATCTGTAAATGATTTTGGTTAATAAACAATTTATTTATTATTTATTTATTATTTATTATTAATCAGTAGTCGAGTCACCAACAACTAACAGTATGATTCAGAACATCACACATAAAGAATGACTACCCTTCATCTACACTCATTACATGTACGACGGGCCCTTTGGCTAGTAGACTTTTGTTTCTTAGCTTATATAGTACCGTAGCAATAACCTGGCATGGTATTTGAAACTCTACGGGCCTCACTTTAAATGCTGTTTACGCGTGAATTGATTTAGTTTAGGTGTGTCTCGTTTTTGCGTGTGACTATTGAGAATTCAATGAGTTGAGACAGTTTTAGGCAGAGGTTAGTTGGTATTTTTAGGTAAGGCCGTATAAGTAGGTATGTACATACAGAAACTAGTTAAGACCAAGAAGTTTTTCCTAGTTTAATATGTATTGGAGACACGTAAATCCTTGTGACTTTGAACTAGATTTTTCAGAGATCACATACAGGATTGATGTCTAAGGATTCTAAGAAAGGATTCCATTCTAGGCCTAGCGTGCTGCCATCCTCGACCGCATCATCACTTACCAACAGGTGAGATAGGATAGGATAGGAACAGGAGAGATCAAACGCTGGCCTATAATATATTTATATATAATAAAAAAGAAAAAAGTTAAAAAACGGGAAACAATAACAAATTTTAACAATTCTTGTGTTATCTACATTTAAATTTTTTTGTACATTGTTATATACAATCCATAAATATATGTATATAATAAAAAAATACAATAAGATCGTTTAAAAATCTAAAAAAGAACTAACTTCAATGCCGCGCTATTTATCTCCACATCTCTGGAGATACTTATCAGACCTGGATAAAATTACCATGGTACCACTTGGGATATCTCCTTTCTAACAAAAAAAGAATAATCAAAATCGGTTCATAAACGACGAAGTTATCCGCGAACAAACATAAACAAACAAAAAAACATATATATACTGTCGAATTGAGAAACTTCCTTTTTTTGAAGTCGGTTAAAAATAGTAAACACTTAGTAAAATTTAAATTTTAAAACTAAATAATAAGTAAAATATAATAAATAATAATAATATTAAAAAATAATAATAATTAAATAATAATAATTGTTAAGCTAACTCTAGATACATGAATAAAATATTAAGCAACTAACAAAATAAATAACCAGTAGTATAGTAGGTAATATAGAATAGGTATTTGGAATAAGCAACATGTAAAGTAAAAAGAAAAAAAAAGGCTTTTTTTATTAATTATACCTATACCTTCAGATAATTATTTTGCGAACCACATCCGTCAGGTGCGATTATTCTACCTGTATGTTTCGTGAATCTATATTCGTGATCACCAACGAATAAAATATATTAAAGTAAAAAATAATAAAGGATGAGCTCCTAGCTAACAAACACTGATGTCACAAATAATCAACTCGAATAAGATATTACAGATCACGTCCAACAAAAATCCTATATAAAATATATCCAACTTTGATATTGAAGCAGATATACATTGTGCTATTGTCGTCGTAATACTCGCATTAAAACGATATCGAGTGAAAATCCTTTCAGAGAAAATGGCATCTTATAGCCAACTTTACGTTTGTACAGTGTGACTTTGTGAAATAGAAATCTAAATCCCTCAATCTAGAACCACAGTGTAAATATACAATCTTTTGAATCCTATAAATTTATACATGCACCTCCAACACCATCGCCATCACCAACACTGTCTTTTTTACTCTATGCACTGCACAATAAAGTTTAAATCTCCTCGCACCTTGAAGATATTTTCTTTGCTACACTTTTCCTATTAACATTTCTAGCACAACACTGACACTGCTACAATTTCAAAATTTATACACGAAAATGAGTCTTCAGTCTTCAGTCTTCGAGATACTTAGGTGATAGAATTCTAATTGCAGGTATGCGATTGGCGGTTAGATTATACTGGTGCATACTTCTACATAAACCAGCCATATTTTATAGGTTTTCGTATTTCGACCCCGAGCACTTAGCATGTCTTTGATCTTGTGTGGATCTTTAATAGAATCAACTAGTATAGCATCGGCATTTTTATTATATCTAACATTATCTGCTTTGCGATCGTCTGTAAGTTATTTTTCTTCGTTAGTTACATCAAGGATGATGAGTGGGGACCGTGCAGCGTGACTTGTGGCGAAGGCTGGAAGAAGAAAGAAGTGCACTGCAAGATCTTTCTAGAATTTTCTAGAACGATCGCTAAACTTCCCGATAATAAGTGCATGGGGCCAAAACCAGCGGAAGAAACGGAGAGATGCGTGATGGAACCTTGTTCTATGGCTTATGGATCTTCGTTTGGGGATTCTAGTATGCCATCGTACAATGGAGGAGACAGGTGAGTCATAAAATGTATACATTAATTTTTCTTGATTCTTTTGTCATCGTCAACAGCAGATTTGTCAACTGATGCAAAAAGGATAGCAGTATTGTAAGCCATAGAGCTATATCAATATTTGACATAACAAACTGCTTTAAAAAATGTGCTGACTGTAATTCTGTTAAGTCAGAGTACTTCCAGGACTATATTTGCCTAATTTCAGTTATCTCTTCAGTTATAACTTTACTTTAGTACATATCAATTTTGTAATAAATGCAATCAACCCATTTAAAAATAAATACTAATTGTTGAGTGTACGTGTAATCTAACTTTGAGCTATATTTATCACTGTCACTTCTTTTTGATAAAGTGTCAATAGTAAGATAAGTATTTGTATTTAATCTGAATTGAAGACCGTCATTCATTATTATTAGAGAAATGCTACGAATAAAATTCGTAGGAGAAATGTATTAAATATTAATTTCTATTACATTAGTATCTATTATATCATAGAATGAAATATGTAATATCTTAGATTAGTTTTAAAATAGTTTATCCTTTATACGAAAAAAAAATCAAATTTAAAATTCAAACATTTATTTTTAGTAAAAGTTTTCCAAGTACACCATTATCCATGGACTCTTTAATAACATCATTAACTCTAATTTTATAGTATCTATCTTCACTGCGTTCTTTCTGTACGCCATCATCATTAATAGCAGGTACTAAAGCTGCTACATTTTCAACCTCAGTTGTGACAAGTTTCATTTCAAGCAGAGCTATGAGAAAACCAAATGGAAGGGCATCATTTATATCACTGTCAAAATCGTCTCTAGGATAAACAGAATTAGTTTCTATGTCATAAAGTTTTAAGAACGATTCTAAACTGTCGTAATAGTCGTTGAGTAGATCTTTAAAGTGTGCAGATCTAAATACAGAATCTGTGCATAGATATAGAAAGTGAAGGATGTCTGTGGCAGGAGATGCGTATCGCATTGCTTGGAAGTCAATGAAGCAGACTTGTATTTCTTCAGTATCCTGTCGAAAAAATACATTTGTTAACTACTCGATCTGAATAATAAATAATTTTACTATTAAAATCGTGGACAGGTATTTGCCTTCTCCCTCTAGGACTAATATGAAGGAAAAAACAAAACAGGCTAGCTAGTCATCCTAAAAAAAGTGACATAAGAAAAATGTATTGTTGTATAATGAGATATTTTTAAATATTATTGCCCGCCTGTTGTAATACCATTGTTTCGTTATAAATAATTTTTTGTATGATTTATTTTGGTGTACAATAAATAATCATTCTATTATATTATACAGAAACGTAAAGGTACCACATTCTCTGTTAAGGTTTATAATATTCGTTCATTATTAGTTTTTTATTAGGATCGTACCTAACAACCCCGTTTTAAAAATCCATCTCTGTATAACTAATAAACAAACAAACTACTCCAAGGCAAAACTACTAAACTTTATGTACTCAGAAACAAATCGAAAAAATTGGCAAGAAATATAAGAACTACTTACTTCGATATGAAACATTACATTATTAATCCAACAATCTCCATGACACAAAACATTTCTCACTCCGGGTATCGTGTATTGTTGTAAAATCTCCAAAATTTGTGGATGTACACGTTCTAATTTCTTCCTCGCATCTGAACTCTCAACTAAATGTAAAGATGTCTCGAAGGAATCGTGATAATAATTCCTGAGCTTGCTTTTACTCAAAAAGTTGTTAGAGAATATAATATCTTGAAATTTGGATTTAACTTTAGCGAAACTTTCTGGGTCATGCTTTTCGTAAATAAACGATAGAGCATGAAACTTGGAAAGGTCTTTTAGGACTGCTTTAACTTGATGGTATTCCAATCGTTCGAAACTGGCCAATCTGCTGTCTATTTCGAATCCCTTGTCCTTTAAATCTTCTAGGATTATTATTTCATTTCTATTTTCGACTCTTGAGTACAGGCATTTTGGCAGAGTCAATCTTTTATCTTCTACTATTGAACTTTGTAAATCAACGAACTTCTTAATAACATTTTCGTAAACATCTACTTCTCTTTTATGTAACTCGTGAAACAGTTCCTGTCTGGTCGTATTTATCAAAGTTTTCACTATCGCACTGAAAGTGTTACCTTTTTTTTCACTTTCTTTAATTGTTACTCTAAATACATTTGCTATGAAGTTTTCTCCTTTACCGCAAACGTGATCAACGTGATAAGTAAAATTTTCAACGTTTTTGAGATTTGCAATTTCTTTTATACAAGTATGTAACTCGTAACAGTTAAACTCGTCTGGTTCACTTATGTTTACATCAAGCGACATTTTCGGCTGTTTGATAAGTACTGGTGGATGGTGTTAGTCGTTTCGCGATAAACAGTTAAAACAATGTTTATGCAATGAATCAATGTTGATAAGATTAGTGATAACGATATTTTTCTAAGGCTATGTTATAGAGCGTATCGCATATATTTAGGTATTAAAGAATTGATAAGCTATCACTATCCGTAATAATTATTGTGTTCAATCTACCAAATTGAGCATATTTATTTATGTTTCTACAACTAAAAGCTATAAATAATTTTAAAATACCCACACTTTACCGCAAACTGGTTTATTATTAGATTAAACTAATTTTTGTGGTTACACTCCAGTAAAAAAACAAATACCCACCTACCCACGTATCACGTATATATTTCGCTATCTTATATTCGCTAGGATGAATTTGTGCTAGACCCTGAGGACGCGAGCCGTGTCCCAGTCTTTCGGAGGCCCGTACATAAATGACAGTAGGGGATGCAGACGCTACGCCACTCGATTTACGCCGCAAGAATCGCATCATATAAAATGTTCGTGAAGTTTTGAAGCCGTGCCTCGTACGGTACGGTATAGCATAAAGGATGGGAAGAAGACCGGGCCGAGGCAGTGGCCTGCTGGAACCGGAGCCGTAAGTAGATGGGCCCAGACAGGACACGGATCATGCACTGTGTACTATAAAAACTGTTTCATAACGTTTCATATCCGTGCCCAGTCCGGGCGACGTACACGACCCGGACCGGGCACGGCCCGGTCTATTATAAATTTTCCCTAAGTCATCTCTAAAGGTACTTTTTTTAGGGTTCCTTAGAACTAAAAGAAACCCTTATTTATTAATTAATATAATGTTAAACGTGTATGACATTTCCAGTCGGTCATTAACGTTTGGTACGTCAAGCAATATTCGCGTCGCCCCGGGTTCTCCCGGGAAATCTTACTCCTGGAAGGAGAAAGGCTATACCAGCTGTAGTGCGTCTTGTCTCAGTGGTGTACAGGTAATTATTTAAATATTCACATTATATCATACAATTACTTCTTGGCCTTTATATGGGTCAGGCAAGCATATATTTTATTTTCTAAAGACAACTTTTTTTATATTTTATAGGCTAGCGTTTGACCACTATCTCACCTGTTGGGAAGTGATGATGCGGTCGAAGATGGTAACCAACCAAAATAAATCGTCGACCAGGCCACTGATTCTCAATCATTCGAAAACCTATTTGGATTTGAAGCTTCAATTTTTATATTATGTTTCTTTGAAGTGTCACACACTTTATATTTTTGTAAATTATTAAACACAATCCAAAATTTCATCGTACCAATTTACAAAAATATAAAGTGTGTGACGTGCAACATCTCTCGTAGGATTTGAAAACTGTAATGATTTCTTCCGAATGATTAACTTACGTAATAAGTAGTCATAGATGGCGCCACCAATGCATAATTGGGTTAACAAATCATCATCATCATTAACAGCCTGTACTCGTCCACTGCTGGACATAGGCCTCTCCTATGGCACGCCACTGAGCTCGATCTTCAGCTATTTGTTTCCAACCGCTGCCAGCCAGCTTGCGTATATCATCGCTCCATCTAGCTGGAGGGCGTCCTACGCTTCGTTTCCCGAGTCGTGGTCTCCACTCTAGAACACGTCTACCCCAACGGTTATCGGTTCTACGACAGATGTGACCAGTCCACTGCCACTTCAGCTTGCTAATCCTTTGAGCTATGTCGATAACCTTGGTTCTCTGTCGGATGACTTCATTTCGAATTCGATCTTTCAGAGATACTCCGAGCATAGCCCTTTCCATAGCTCGCTGAGCGACTTTTAATTGGTGGATCAGTCGCACCGTCAGTGTCCACGTCTCGGCTCCGTATGTCATTACAGGTAGGACGCACTCATTAAAGACTTTTGTCTTTAGGCTCTGTGGTATCGGCGATGAAAAGACTCGACGTAGTTTTCTATATGCTGCCCATCCCAGCTGTATTCTTCTGCGGACTTCCTTTTCGAAATTGTTTCTACCCAATTGCAAGGTTTGGCCAAGGTAGACATATTCTTGAACAGTCTCGAGAGGGACTCCATTTAAGGCAATCGGTTCCGGAATGACATGTTCGTTGAACATGATCTTGGTCTTATCCAAGTTCATCCGGAGACCGATGCGTGCAGAAGAATCAGCAAGGGTGGTCAGCATGTATTCCAAGTCCTGTACGGTTTCAGCCATGATAACGATATCGTCCGCAAATCTCAGGTGTGAGAGGTTTTCGCCGTTGATGTTTATGCCTCGTCCTTTCCAGTTCAGCGTCTTGAACATATCCTCTAGAGCGTTTGTGAACAATTTGGGGGAAATAACGTCCCCTTGTCTCACACCTCGATGTAAAGGGATATGTTCAGTCTGCTGATTTTGTACTTGGACGGACATAGTCGCGGCTTCATACAAACCTCTCAGCACTTGCACGTATCGCCAATCAATTTGGCACCGTTGCAGGGAATCCAGAACAGACCAGGTTTCAATAGAGTCAAAGGCTTTCTCATAGTCCACAAATGCTAGACACAGGGGCTGGTTATACTCTTCTGTCTTCTGTATAACCTGCCGCACAGTGTGTATGTGGTCTATGGTGCCGTATCCTCCTCGGAACCCAGCCTGTTCAGGGGGCTGGAACTCGTCGAGTTTACGCGCGAGACGATTTGTGATGACTCTCGAAAACAGCTTATAGACGTGACTCAAGAGTGAAATAGGTCGATAGTTCTTTAATAGGGTTTTGTCTCCTTTTTTGAAGAACATAATGACTACACTCTTGCTCCACGTCTTCGGAGTTCTCCCCGAAAAGAGGACAGAATTGAAAATACGCTGAAGCTGTTGTAGCGTAGGAGTTCCACTAGCTTTTAAGAGCTCCGTTGTGATTCCATCCTCTCCGGGGGCTTTTCCGTTTTTAAGCTGTCTGAGAGCCAACACAATTTCGTCTAGGCTGATATCTGGCAAATCTTCGGTATGGTGGCGGGTTAGAGTGGCTCTAGGATCTTCAATATGGGGTTGGGGACGGGACGCTTGTGAGGTGTATAAGTGGCCGTAGAAGTCTTTAACTTCCCTGAGAATCTCCGGCTTAGAAGCGACGACACTCCCGTTAGATGTGGTCAACTTCGTCAGATGGCTTCGGCCCAGCTCTTGAACAAAGACTTTTGACCCCCGGTTTCGCTCGATCGCATCTTTAATAGAGCTTGTGTTGGAATTCCGGAGGTCACGTCTTACGAGCTTCGTGATCTTTTTGTTCAAAGACCGCTGTTCTGACGAAGTGACTGCAGGAGTTTCACGCCGTATCACGGGTTAACGAATGCAATCTACTAATTTTGTCGTATCGATGGATCGAACCGTGGCTTAATTGGCAGAGCACCTGGACGTGTAATCCGGGGGTGCGGGTTCGAGTCCCGTCGGTACGATGAAATTTTGGATTGTGTTTAACAATTTTCAATTTTTATGCTGAATATTGATAAATCCGTGTTTTATTTTGTCGTGGAAACCTCTCCAATTAGAATAACTGATTTTTCGAATTGTAATGTCAAAGGTAACCGATTAGAGTACTGTGAATTGTGAAGATCCGAGTCGAAGGAGAGGCAGTTTCCGAATCCGAATTTGTTTTCGAATGATTGAGAAATAACCTTGCTGGCCTCTACCAAAAGTGAGAGGAGATGAAATGTATATCAATAACCAATAAAATTTCGTGACACTGAGTATGACATCACGGTAGTAAAATAAAATTAATTGTTGATACATATTTACTCTCAGCTCAGATTTGCTGGATACCCCTAGCCTTTTACTATTTTTGGTCTACCCAGGAACTGATCATCCAATGCGTAAGAGACGAAGATGGAAAAAATGCTTCACCCTACATGTGCGACCCTCTGACCAAACCTGAGAACAGAGTGAGAACCTGTAACGATCACCCGTGTCCTCCTAGGTGAGTACTAGTATTTGAATTATAACAAGATAAACTAATAAATAATAAGGATACATAGTTTAAAAACTAAAACATCCGACATCCATGCCCCACGAGTCAGTTTTAGTAGCAAATTTGAACGTTATTTATCAGTTCTCAATGAAGTTACATTGGGCCACTTCGTAAATGTATCCTACCGATAAAAATAGAATCATTCGATATGGTTCACAATTGACGGAGTAATTGCGAAACACACAGAATAAAAAACAACAAACCGATGAATTGAGAACTCCTCCTTTTTGGAAGTCAGTTGACAAATAAGCTTTTAGTCTAACTATACACGATAGATTTATCATTTGAAGTTCAAGAGCTCTCATGGCTATTTTTCGTCTCCATCATCAGACAAGCTCGATGGTACCATTACATTGCATTTTCATCCAAATTACATTAAGCCGGCTTTTCACTATGGGATATAATATAAATTACATTTTAGGCTGTATATTACATCCCGCGATTGCTGTTCACACTGTAAGATACATAAGTTCAGCTATGGTTGTCTATGGTTTCATTCAAACACTGGCTAAATACACTAATTGTGTGGAGCCATAATAAAAATAAAAAAAAACAACAAAAAATCTGAGGGCGAGGCAGGGGGAGGCGCGGGGTCCGGGGAGGTGAGGTCAAATATACATCTTCAAATATCGCTCACTCGGTCGAAAAAATATTTATAGCTTGGGATGTAATATATATTATAGCATAGTGGAAACAGTCTCATAAAAAATGTATGACGAGCGATAAAATTTTATATCTCAAGATATAATATACATTATATTATATCCCATAGTGAAAAGCCGGCTTTATGTATGCAAAATTTAAGGTCAATCGAGAAGTTAGTCTATAATTTGTAAAATTTGGTTACATACAGACACCGAGATATTAAGTAAAACTAAATCAAAGCCTATGAAAAGCTAATCCAGCAAACATCTGGTAGATGGTCTTGGTAAAACCTGCATGCAACGCTGGATGACAATGCTCATTTTATTTAGTTATACTTTTACAATCAGATTACACATATATTCATAACCACAAATTTTACTAGGTCCTATACCAACATTTTCAGAATTAACCAAAAACTTATTTAATTTGATGCAGAGCAAAATTCTCTACAAATGAAATTAGGAGCTCAATTTAAATTTAAACAAATTAATTGGTTGCTCGTTCGAGTGGATGCTATAAACTAAAGTATGTTTGCAGGTGGAATTACACAGACTTTTCGCAATGCACCAAGTCGTGTGGAATTGGGATTCAGACAAGAGAAGTTACGTGTATACATGAGGTAAGTTTTACTAACTTTCTTTGCAGAACTTTTTATTGCTTGCTTTTTGTGTGTATTCGTGGTCATGAGAAAATCGTTGTCGTGTAAATAAATATAAACAACTATTAAACTATGAACATAGACAATGAAAATTAACGAAACATTTTTAAGCAGTAATTTATTTGGTTATTCATTTATTTGCTTATTTATTTTTTCAATATCTGACAAACAAGCTTGCGACCGCCTTCTCACCTAATGTCGAGTAAATATGCGGTCTAAAATAGGATCTTGCTTGTCAGAAATTAAAAGACAGTGAGACCTGGCGCTGGACAACTTAATCCAATCAACAGAGTTTTTATCGTTAGCGCTTTTGACAGATCTCACATAGTTTTCGACCTATTCTAGCTCCCTGATTGGTCTAAATTTAGTGAAGTGTAGTAACCACTAACCACAGACGCTGTACTATTTTTCATACAAAATTTGTTCAATATACGATATCGAGTTTGGTTCGAAAACTCGTACTAAGGGTACTGATGTCTTCGCCACAGTGTTTTGATCGGATTCCTTGTTCACAGTTAATTTTACCTATTTTATTGGACAGGTGACAAGGGGTGGTACAAACACCGTGGTGGTACCAAACAGCATGTGTCCCCAACCACCTCCTCCAGACAGACAGTATTGCAACGTGCTGGACTGCCCAGTTAGGTGGCATTCCGGAGAGTGGTCCAAATGCTCCAAGACTTGCGGTGGAGGGTTGAAACAAAGAGATGTAAGTTAGTGTAATAGTAGATTAGTAGCCAAGGGCTGTAAGGCATCAATTGCAGCCCGAGATATTTATTATTATTATACGCCTATAGTTCGAGGGTGCAATTGATGCTTACACCCGAGCTAACTACTCTGCTTTACATCTCGATTGTGAGGTAAGTAGAAAAAAACCGGCATTACAAGAATAAAACATTATATTAGTTAAAATTTATAGTGAAATGAGAACAATTTTCAAATCATTATTTAACTCAACGTTTCCACCAAGTTGCATTGATCGTGGTCACGAGACGACTGAAAGTTGTGAGTTGAAAAAAATTATGTTTTAGGCGCGATAAGTCCCGTATTTTAATATTTATAGCTATGTTTTCAAATCGCGAAAGTTTAAAGTTTACAATTTTCAAATTTTGACTATTATACTCATACGAAAACAAGGCTGAATAGCGAAGCGACCTCTTTTGTCATTGGCTGAATGCATGATGTCTATTGCCAGTATGATGGTTAGATGTACGTAAACTTTTTGAAAGAGTGACGAGTTTTTTTTATTATTACTTACCGCCCTAGGGCTTTTCTAGCTTCAATATCACCCTAGAGCGCTAATTAGTTACCTACGAGCCCCATTTGGGGGTAATAAGGACCTACTTTCCGAATATGAGATATTTAAAACATAATTAACATTATGAACCCACTTGTGGATGATAGTAGAGATTGTATAAAGATCAATTTTAATTAGGAGAGTTTAATGAACGCCGTGGCAATATACAAATATACTAATAATGTGTACGATACTTAACCAATACACATTTTAGGCCTAGCGTGCTTACCATCTTCGACCGCATCATCACTTACCAACAGGTGAGATAGTGGTCAAACGCTAGATTATAAGATATTTAAAAAAAACTAACGTTTTGGTAGAATTCTTGATCATTAAAACAGAGAAGTGTACATTTCCATAGAGTTGACGATGCCATATCATCATCAGTGAGCAATTCTATATTATTTTTACGACTTATACTAGAAAGTGTTGTAGAATTTAGTCTTTAACTTTATTAATATCGTTTTTAATGAAAGTTATTACTAGATTCAATACTTTTTCTCTCTCAAACAGGTGGAATGTAAACAAATAATGGCACAATCTCACGTAGTAGAACGACCAGCATCGCTCTGCAGCTCTCCTCGGCCCGCAGCTACAAAGTCGTGCAATTCTCGACCTTGTCTTCTTGACACAGCATCACCTGAGATATCTCTAGCCAACTCTTCTTATATACAACATGATCCTAAAAAGAAAAAGGTAAGATATTGATAAAAAAACAAAGATTTAAAATGATGATATAATCTTGTATATCAACGGTATAAAATTGGATCTAATACAAAATCTTGTAGAACTCTATGAATAAGAAAGTTGACCAAATAATTCTATTATATTTTCGGTCCATTTCTGACTTTACAATAAAACATTATAAATTAAATTACATTGATAGTAATTAAATCGTACAAACGTAAAGATTTCAATAGTACTACAGTATCAAATGTCTTACAAAAATCTAATTAAAACTAATAATATTTTGCAGGTGACAGTAAAAGTGGGAGGTTCAGCAACTATATTCTATGGAACGCAAGTAAAGATAAAATGTCCAGTTAAGGGATACAATAGGACAAAAATCCAATGGGCGAAAGATCATCAGATCATCACGAAGAGCAAGAAATATAAGATTTCTAAAAAGGTCTGCAAAATTTTAAAAAAAACTTTAAAGCAAATAAGTTAGTTATTAACCGAAATTGTAAAAGAAAAATGTGCCTGATACAATTTTAAAAAGTGATTGTATTTAGTATCTCAAATTGTTGCTATCTTATCAGCTTATCAAAGAAACTAACAGGCCCGGCTTTGAGGGCCCGGTGGCGTAATCGGGAAAACGGTCGGCTTTAGTGCCAGAGGTACCAAGTTCAATCCCCACCGTGCACCAATGGACTTTTCTATCGAAAAATGTTTGTGCGCTTTTCACAGTGGCCCTCCGTTGAAGGAAAAACATCGTTAATAAACGAACAACCCCACATGGTGGTAGGACACTAGACCAGAGACCTAGCGTCCGCCTGGCCACCACCCTCAAGTTATAAAATCTGTCGCCAAAAGAGAGCCCATTCCCATTCTATGCCTAACGTGCTTACCATCTATAAGATATAAAACCTACCAGCTATCTAATCTACCAGATTATAAGATATAAAAAAAACTAACAAATCACACCAACATTTTATCAAAGAAGCTTAAAAAAAGTCGTTTCAAGTTACACTTATTTTATGCATAAATGAGCTCTACGTGCTATTTAAAATTCTTTTCTTGTAAAGGCTACTTCAGCTTAGTTAAGTGAATAAGCATATCAAGCAGCATTCCAGTAATTGAAAATATTTAAATGCAGGTTGAAATAAAATTTGCATAATGTGTTGCAACAATACTGTATAATTTTTCTTGTTGCTTCAAAATAATAGCTTCGTTGAATACAAACTTTTTGGTATCGTTATTATATTTTATAGGTATCTTGAACTTTTGTTGTTAATGTTGTATTGAACTGATACCTTGTTGCTCTATAAACTGATTATTGTTTATTTAATTTATCTAAATCTAGTATCAAAAGCATTCTCGTGAAATCTGTATTGGCTCTCCCGCCGTCTAATTTGTGTTAAATAAAACCAACAAAATATGTTTTTTGTATAAGGCAATTAAAAAGCTCCCCTCATTGTGAGCTTGAAGAGCGATAGAATGACGTTTGACTTTAAAAGACACAGAACTGCATAAATCTCGAAAGCTTAGCTCTTCACACCAAAGTCATCACTTGTCACATTTTAATAACCGACAAACTGATGCTACGACACCAACCAGACTTCCCGAAATGCTACCACAAAAATTACTGTATTGATATTTTGACTTACTCGTTTATTTGACCAGGGAGCTCTAAGAATCACATCCTTATCACTTCGTGACCATGGAGTGTACACCTGCGTAGCTGGCAGATCCAGTGCCAACCTGACATTGTTGGTGAAGCCACGACCTGGAGAGTTTCCATCAAGTGAAGAGATTGAAAGACATAAGGCGTTGGATGAACCGTCTTCACCTCTTTCTGACAGGTCCGTTTACTTTTTTTCTGTTTACTTTTGCTTTTAGGTAAAATTTCAGAGTTTAAAGTTACATTTCATTTCATTTCTTCCAGAACAATAATAACAATTGTATGGGAAATTACAAATCAAATTAATACAAATACCATAGCTAATAATTATTAACATTTAAAAACTAAAACAACCGACTTCAATGCCCCGCGAGTCAATTACAGTAGCAAGTTTGAGACATTTATTATCATATCTCTAGAGATACTCATCAGATCTCAATGAAATTACAATGAGACCACCTCGAAAACGTACCCTACGATAACAAAAAAAATCATTCGAATCGGTTCGGAATTGACGGAATAATCGCGTAACATACACACAAAAAAAAAACATACAGACGAATTGAGAACCTCCTTTGTTTTTTTTGGAAGTCGAAGCTAAAAATTACAATAAATAGAAGAATTAAATATTAAAATAAATAGGCAACACACGATAAGAACGGAGAATTATTAAACCGATAGAACTACAAACAAGTACATTTATTATTATTGTTATATACCGGCTGTAATTCACATACCTTTAGTCGAGAAAATTCGACTAAAGGTACGTGAATTACAGCCGGTATATAACAATAATAAAGTTACAAATTCACGATAATTTTAAAATTAAAGTACATTTATATTGTCATGATATTAATTGATTAAACAAATTACTTCGGTATATTAGCTATTAGTAAAGCAATCAAAATAATATTGTTAGCTGTTTGTCGTATTTTGAAACATGCAATATTTAAATACTTTAGTAATGCCGTTTTTTAACTGTTTTAGTGGCTAGGAATACTTTTGTTCCCAGACAATAAACTTAGCAAATGCAGAAATTACAATGAAATTCATTATGAGTTTTAAATATTCAATTACTTTGCGATATTTATTGAGGAAATGGTAAAATACTCTATTAGATTATAGTAATACTTTAACAATTCAATACATTTTCAAAATTCGTTTTTGACATACATTTTGTGATAACTGTTCTTCAACTTAAAATTCCAACAAAAAGCATTTCTTTTTTTAAATGACTAGCAGCCCGATCCGGCTTCGCACGGGTAGAACAAATATGCCTATAAAATTTGCATCAGTTTGTTGCATCGAATATAAAATATGAACATATTTAACAATCATCGTCATACTTCAACCAATTTACACAAAACCTTAACGAATTATGCACCTAAACCTTCATCAGTCGGGGTGGTTTAAACTATTATATTATTATATATATATATAGATGAATATTATTTTATACAATAGATCATATTATTATACTATATTGACTTCAAATTGATTGTGATCGATGGTGATCTACAGTATAGCTAAGCTTATAATATTTTCTTAGTAACTATGACCTAATCTGTGGTTTCACTGCAAATATTTTATTAATTTTGCGATGCGTGTATGTGAAATTTGTGATATCTTTTGTTTGTCGTTGATATCTAGAGTTTTCATTTGAATTATATACTGTGAAGGACAATTTTAATCTATAATATGTGGCTAAGATAATTAACGTAATTATTTGGATAAGGATTAATACTATATACTTGAAAATAGCCTTGGAAGTTATGTAATATTTTTTAGCAAAAACTTTAAGATTAAAATGGTTACTGTGAGTCAACCTTAAGAGCCCTTACGCACTGTCGACTAGTCGCCGGCGACTCAGTTGTCGACGACTGTAATCAACACCAATATTATAAATGCGAAAGTCAGTTTGTTTATTTGTTTGTTTGTTTGTTTGTTTGTTTGGGACTTCTTCACGGTCAAACGGCTTGACCAATTTGGCTGAAATTTTGGACAAAGATAGAACATACGGCAGAATAGGATATAGGATACTTTTTTTTTGGCTATCGAGTCAGGAGGTCCAGATATTATTAATTGAATTTTGTAACTAAAGGATCTCTTTTCGAATAAACGGCTTGACCGATTTGCCTGAAATGTTGTATAAAAATAGTTCATAAGGCAGAAAATAATATAGAATAATTTTTTTCTGGCTATCGAGTCAGGGGGTCTAAATATTTTTAATTGAATTTTGTAAATATAAGATCTCTTCTCAAATAAACGGCTTGACCGATTTGCCTGACATGTTGTATAAAGACAGTTCATAGGGCAGAATAGGATATAGAATACTTTTTTTTGGCTATCAAGTCAGGGGGTCCAGATATTTTTAATTGAATTTTGTAAATATAAGACTTCTTCTCGAATAAACGGCTTGACCGATTTGCCTGAAATTTTGTATGAATACATGTCATAGGCTATCGAGGCAGGGGGTCTAAATATTTTTTAATGGAATTTTGTAACTAAAGAACCTCTTTTTGAATAAACGGCTTGACCGATTTGCCTGACATGTTGTATAAAGACAGTTCATAGGGCAGAATAGGATATAGAATACTTTTTTTTTGGCTATCAAGTCAGGGGCTCCAGATATTTTTAATTGAATTTTGTAAATATAAGACTTCTTCTCGAATAAACGGCTTGACCGATTTGCCTGAAATTTTGTATGAATACATGTCATAGGCTATCGAGGCAGGGGGTCTAAATATTTTAATTGAATTTTGTAAATATAAGATCTCTTCTCAAATAAACGGCTTGACTGATTTGCCTGACATGTTGTATAAAGACAGTTCATAGGGCAGAATAGGATATAGAATACTTTTTTTTTGGCTATCAAATCAGGGGGACCAGATATTTTTAATTGAATTTTGAAAATATAAGACTTCTTCTCGAATAAACGGCTTGACCGATTTGCCTGATATGTTGAATAAAAACAGTTCATAGGGCAGAATAGAATATAGAATACTTTGTTTGGCTATCGAGTCAGGGGGTCCAGATTTTATTAATTGAATTTTGTAAATATAAGTCTTCTTCTCGAATAAACGGCTTGACCGATTTGCCTGAAATTTTGTATGAATACATGTGTCATTAGATAGAATAGGATATAGGATAATTTTTTTCTGGCTGTCGAGTCAGGGGGTCCAAATATTTTTAATTGAATTTTGTAACTAAAGGACCTCTTTTCGAATAAACGGCTTGACCGATTTTCCTGAAATGTTGTATAAAGACAGTTTATAAGGCAGAAAATAATATAGAATAATTTTTTTCTGGCTATCGAGGCAGGGGGTCTAAATATTTTTAATTGAATTTTGAAAATATAAGATCTCTTCTCGAATAAATGGCTTGACCGATTTGCCTGAAATGTTGTATAAAGACAGTTCATAGGGTAGAATAGGATAAAGGATACTTTTTTTCTGGCTTTCGAATCAGGGGGTCCAGATATTTTTAATTGAATTTCGTAAATATAAGACCTCTTCTCGAATAAACGGCTTGACCGATTCCCCTGAAATGTTGCATAAAAACAGTTCATAGGGCAGAATAGGATATCGGATACTTTTTTTTGGCTATCGAGTCTAAGTGTTTAGATTTTTGTTATTGAATTTTGTGAATGTGTGGCCTCTTATCAGCTAAACAGCTTGACCGATTCAGCTGAAATTTTATACATGTGTCATATGTTCATATTGCATAGAATTACATAGGATACTTTTTTTGGCAGTCGAGTCCAGGTGTTCAGAATTTTTAAATTGAACTTTGTAAATGTGTGGCCTACTCTCGGTCAAACGGGTTAACCATTTAAGCTGAAATTTTGTACACAGACAGTCAAAAAGACATAGAAGGGCAACGAATACTTTTTTTTGGATGGACATTTCGATTGTCTATATTTTTATTGTGGAATTTTGTAAATGAATGGCCTCTTTTCGGCCAAACGGGTTGACCGATTCAGATGAAATTTTGTACCAAGACATTTAATAGGACATAAAAGGGCAAAGAATACTTTTATTCGGCAGTTAAGTGTGGGTGCCTATATTTTTTGTTAACTTTACATAGAGATTGCATAATCATATCAATGTTTTGCTTGCCCAACGTGTTTTATCTGCTTTGTGGGAAGTATTTCAAAAGCATTCGTGTTTTAACAGCCACATTTAACCTTAGGGTCATCGGTGTTGACTTAGTAGGTTATAAAAACTGTCAGGGTCATAAAACGTAAAAAAATTTTCCGCTCACTTCACTCGCGCAGTGATAGCGCTCGCTGCGCTCGCGCAATAATTTGTTTGATCTACTTTGTAAGTTATATTTCAGCAACTTTTGTATTTTAATAGCCACATGCATCAGAACGAGTCCATATATTAAAACAGTACAACCTTCAATAATCATAATGATTTTTAACCTTAATATAAGTGGATATGAAGTTTACCTTAGGGTCATTGGTGTTGACTTAGTAGGTCATACAAAGACGTAAAAAATTTTCGCGCTCGCTTCGCTCGCGCAGCGATAGCGCTTGCTGCGCGCTCCGGTCGCGCAAGTTTTTGTAATATATACATTGTAGGAAACATTTCAGCAACTTTTGTATTTTAATAGCCACATTCATCAAGACGAGTCATAAATTGGAACAGTAAAACTTTCAATAATCATAATGATTTTTTACCTTTATAAGTGGATATGAAGTTTAACCTTAGGGTCATCGGTCTTGACTTAATAGGTCATAAAAATGTCAGGGTCATAAAATGAAGTAAAAAATTTCGCGCTCGCACAAACCTTTGTTTTATATACTTTGTAGGTAATATTTCAGCATTTTTTGTATTTTAATAGCCACATGCATCAAAAGGACTTAATAAAATTGAAACAGTACAACCTTCAATAATCATAATAATTTTTTACCTTAAAATAAGTGGGATATCAAGTTTAACCTTTGTGTCATCGGTCTTGACTTAGTAGGTCATAAAAACTGTCAGGGTCAAAGAATGAGGTAAAAATTGTCGCATTGATGGCCCTCGCTACGCTCGCGCAAACATTTGTTTTATCTACTTTGCAGGTAATATTTCAGCATTTTTGTATTGTATTAGCCACATGCATCAGAACGAGCCATAAATTGAAACAGTACAACCTTTAATAATCATAATGATTATTAACCTTAAAAGAAGTGGATATTGAGTTTAACCTTTGTGTCATCAGTGTTAACTAAGTAGGTCATAAAAACTGTCAGGGTCATAAAAGGTCGTAAAAATTTTTCGCGCTCGCTTCGCTTGCGCAGCGATAGCGCTTGCTGCGCGCTCCGGTCGCGCAAGCTTTTGTAATATCTACATTGTAGGAAACATTTCAGCAACTTTTGTATTTTAATAGCCACGTTCATCAAGACGAGTCATAAATTGGAACAGTACAGTTTTCAATAATCATAATGATTTTTTACCTTTATAAGTGGTCTTGACTTAGTAGGTCATAAAAACTTTCAGGGTCATAAAATGACGTAAAAATTGTCGCGCTGGCTTCGCTTGCGCATTGATAGCGCTCGCTGCGCTCGCGCAAACCTTTGTTTTATCAACTTTGTAGGTAATATTTTAGCATTTTTTGTATTTTAATAGCCACATTCATCAAAACATGTCATAAATTGGAACAGTACAACCTTCAATAATCATAATGATTTTTACCTTAAACTAAGTGGACATTTAGTTTAACCTTAGGGTCATCGGTGTTGACTAAGTAGGTCATAAAAACTGTCAGGGTCATAAAATGACGTAAACATTTTCGCGCTCGCTTCGCTCGCGCAGTGATAGCGCTCGCTCCCATCGCGCAAGCTTTTGTAATATCTACTTTATAGGAAATATTTCAGCAACTTTTGTATTTTAATAGCCACATGCATTAGTCTCACTCACAGCACTCGTCGCTAGACCGTGATTTGAGTCAGTCGCTACGCGCAGCTCCAATATATATTTTCCAAAGTACCCCAAAAAAAAAATGCCCAAGTGTGATAACTGTGATAAAATTATAACAAAAAAGTGTGTTGGCTTAGAATGCAGCAGATGTGGAAAGATAGTGCATGCTAATACGGCCTGCACTGGCCTTACCACCAAGCAACTGGCTGCACTTCATCACAATGAAAGTTTGGGCTGGACTTGTGGTGAATGTAAACAAGACACCCCATCAAGAAAATCTCTTATTATACCGGAAGAAGATGAAGTTGAGGAAATTCGGAGTGAAAGATTCATGGACTACGAAAGTATAATAGAAG
Organism: Cabera pusaria; assembly: GCA_954871355.1. Classification (NCBI taxonomy): domain Eukaryota; kingdom Metazoa; phylum Arthropoda; class Insecta; order Lepidoptera; family Geometridae; genus Cabera; species Cabera pusaria. The sequence goes on along the minus strand of OX940909.1, from coordinate 1,848,747 downwards.
AGATGACAAAAGTAGTAAAGAAGACTATCAAAGTTGAAATTGAGGGCCTAGATATGTCCTTGAACAGTTTTGGAAAGAAAATTGATAATATGTTTAGAATCATGGAGATGTATGAAACTAGATTGACAGGCTTAGAAGAGAAAAATACAGATTTGATGAACAAAAATACATATTTAGAAACAAAAATAACAACACTGGAAGATAATCTACGACGCTTGGAACAAAATGTTTTAGACAATAAAATCGAAATAGTTGGTGTCCCCGAGGTAGAAGAAGACAAAAACATTCAGGATGTAACCCTTCTAGTGGCAAAAAAATTAAAGCTAGACGGCAATACCGTAGTCAGTGTCCAGCGTTTGAACAAAAAAAACGGGATAGCTGCTGCTCCTCTACTAGTAGAATTAACTAATCCCGTTCAGACTCTAAAGTGGATGCAAGCTTCTAAGACTGAAAATATTTGTCTTGAAGACGTGATGTCAAATCGTTTAGTCAAAGAAAAGTATTCAAAAATTATGATTCGCCGTGCTTTGACTCAAACAAATAAATCACTTTTGTGGGTAGCTAAACAGAAATTGCGACCTACCTTCAAATATATCTGGTTCCAGTCGGGCAACGTCTTGGCAAGAAAAAATGATAACGATAAGCCTATTGTTATACGAAGAGAAGACGACATAATTAAAATGATTGATTAAATTATCTGCAGGCAAAAACACGCCAGCCGATACTACCCACTGTACGAATCCAAAAAACCCTCGAGGTAATAAATAAATAAAACTCGGGAAACAAGATTCGCTGAACAGTCAACAGCTAAATATATTTGCTCATACAAACTTACATTAATTCGACAAATGAAACACCACCGCGAGCTATCTTGCATACTAACGCCATCTAGTGGTGACGAGTACAAACTAAAACAAGCGGTAAGATTGAAATCTTAACATTCCGCCCGCCATGGACTAATGTCCATTTACAACAAATCTTATAAATTTGGAACACTGGGGCAGGAATTAATATATTACAATTTATTATGTGAATTAGATACCACAGTACAATTAAAAACTACAATATAAATTTTTACGCCATTTGAATCACATCTACGAGTACATAATGACATTGTCACCAAATTAACAACAAAGTTTTTGAAAAATAAATCAAAATTTTGTAAGGTATATAACATTGTACAAAATATAAAGTGTAGACAACACTTACAGACATGTAAATATACAGATTTTAAAAGTTTTTAAACAGTATGGTCAGAAACAGGCAGCACACACAGCTTGGATACAGGCCGTTTGATTACTGCACCGTTGCATCGCAAGCTGACCACGCGCGTAACTTTGTCAGAACCACCATGTTTATCGGTAATGATACCGTAAAGCCACCTAGCCGGGGGCATACCGTCTTCTTTGACTAAAACAATATCGCCAACATTGGGCTCAGATGTGTTGGTCCTCCATTTGTGTCTCTGTAAAAACTGCGTGAGATACTCGGTCGACCAACGTTTCCAGAAGTCTTGAACCATGCGTTGTGTCAATTGCCAACGTTCGAGACAATTGATATTAGACTTTTCATAGTTTACGTCTGGCGCGAGGATCAGAGGTTCTCCAACGAGAAAATGTCCAGGTGTCAATGGAGAGGGGTCGTCCAAGGAATCACTTAAACGTGAGATTGGTCGCGAATTGAGGCAGGCTTCAATTTGTGCCAATACCGTAGAGAGTTCCTCGAACGTCAATGTCGTCTCTCCTATAGTTCGTTTAAGGTGCTTTTTTGTTGACTTGATACCAGCCTCCCATAGTCCACCAAAGTTGGGACTATATGGTGGTATTCTATGCCAAGTCGTACCATTATTGGATAACCAATCACCGATTTCAGAAGCGATGCTAGACTTTTCTGCCGCAAACAACGACTTCAGTTCACGGTCGGCACCTACGAAGGTGGTAGCGTTGTCGCTCCACAAGTCCGTGCATAGACCACGTCTTGCCACAAAACGTTTGAAAGCTGCGAGGAACGTACTGGATCTAAGATCGCTCACAGCTTCCAAATGGATGGCTCTCGTAGCCATGCAAACAAAAAGGCAGATGTACCCCTTAGTGGATCGATGTCCTCTACCTTTTGTAGTCCTAACCGCTATTGGACCCGCATAATCCAGTCCGCTTTTTTGGAAAGGCCTGCTAGGAGTGACTCTAGCTGAGGGCAATTGACCCATGAGCGGATGAACAGGTCTTGATGAATAGCGCAGACATTTAACGCATTTGTGAATGTAGGACTTCACAAGATTGCGCAAGCTTACTATCCAGTACTTGGATGTGATGATATTCATCATGAGCTGGGGACCGCCATGGAGAGTACGTTCATGAGCGTCCACGATTAACAATTTTGCTAAATGTGAGTTCCGTGGTATAAGAATGGGGTGTTTCCTATTTTCTGAAAGGTCAGTACCCTGTAGTCTTCCACCCACACGCCAAATTCCATCACAGTCTCTATATGGATTGAGAGAAGAAAATTTGCTTTTCTTACTCTTGATCTCATCAGTAAGGTATTGACTTTGACATCTCTTTATGCAGAGAGTCAATACTTCTTGCAATTCCTTAGAAGTCAACCAAGATTCTGCTGACGGATTGCGAGGTGAGTAAAATCTTCTACACCAGGCCAGCAGACGAAGAAGTCTCCGTAAAGAAGAAAATCGGTCCAAAAATGGATCTTCAATGCTGTCATCACCGGTAAGTATATGACATTTAATTTTATGCTTTTTTAGTTCCAAAGTTGTTTCTTGCACTTTTCCCTTGTTAATCTTTATATGTTCCAGGTGCAGCCAGTGAGGACCTTGATTCCAGAGTTCGTTATCGACCTGGTCAGAAGGTTGAATACCACGCGACGCGCAGTCAGCGGGATTGTCTTTCGACTGTACGTGTGACCACTGACTTGCGTCGGTTACGGTTAGTATTTCTGACACTCTGTTAGCAACGAATGTCTGCCATCGACTAGGGTGACTGCTTAACCACGCTAAGACGATCGACGAATCTGTCCAAGCATGCAGATGAAGCTTGGGAATGTCGAGCGTTTCAGCTACTTCATTTAACAGCTTGGCTAGCAGTACCGCACCACATAACTCTAGTCTTGGAATTGAGACTTGTTTTATGGGGGCGACTCTAGTCTTTGACGTGATCAGGTGCACATGGACATTGCCATTGTTGTCTACAACTCGCAAGTAGACAACCGCTGCAAAGGCAAGATTAGAGGCATCCGAAAAACCGTGGAGTTCACGACACTTGTCATCTTGACGTGTTTGGACCCATCGGGGTATGCGAATCCTAGTAAGGTCTTGGAGACCATTACGAAAAGTTGTCCATTCTTTGAACAGAAAAGAAGGAACTTCTTCATCCCATTCGATTCCAGATAGCCATAATCTCTGGATGAATATTTTCGCCGTAGTAATGAATGGAGCCAGCCAACCCAGCGGATCGAACAGACGAGCAATGTCGGAGATCATGCGTCTTTTGGTCACTGGGACTTCAAGCGGAGGAAGCTGTACCGTACACTGGAATGTATCAGCTCTTCTGTTCCAAGTCAGACCAAGAATTTTCATGATCTCATCTGTCTTGAGTTCTAGATCTGATTCTGGCTCAATCGATTCCGTTTTGATGTAGTTCATAAGTTGTTCGGCATTACTTGACCACTTTTGTAGTTGAAAGCCTCCACGATTCAACAGAGCAGTCATTTGCTCGTAGATGTGAATGCCTTCACTGTCAGAGAAACATCCTGTCATTAAGTCGTCAACGTAGAAATCTGTCATGACGCGGCTGGCTACTGAAGGAAAATCATCGGCTTCATCCTTAGCTAGCTGTTGAAGACTACGTACAGCCAAGTAAGGGGCTGAGGAGGTACCAAAGGTTACCCGTAATAGGCGGAGATGCTGCAGCTTAGCATCTGGATTTTCACGCCAGAATATGCGTTGAAAATCTATATCCTCTTCAGCCACTTTGACTTGTCTGTACATCTTAACGATGTCGGCAACGATTGCTATCGGATAGCACCTCCAGCGCATAACTAGATGTCTCAGGTCTGGTTGGAGAGTGGGACCCGTCATCAGATCATCGTTCAGTGAAACTCCATTTGATCCTGTGCAAGATGCATCGAAAACTACTCGCACTTTGCTGGTAGTTTTATCTTGACGTACCACTGCGTGGTGAGGTATGTACACAGCATCAGATTTATCGGGGTTGATGATCTCTTCCGCGTGACCCAAACTGACGTATTCATTGATCACCTTAGAGTACTCAATCTTGAGATCAGGAGACTTGCTCAAACGTTTTTCAAGCATGAGAAACCGTCTTCGAGCAATGTTCTCAGAACCACCGAGTTTAGAGAGAGGTTCGTTAGTCTTGAATGGTAGACGAACTACGTAACTACCAGACTCGTCTCTTGTTATAGTTCGAGAATATAATTCTTCGCATTTTTGCTCTTCAAGAGTCAAGAGCTTATGCGTATGGGACGATGGCTCTGACTCCATCTCCCAGAACTTTTTTAACAGTTCATTTACAGACTGATTGATATGCGTTATATGCATATTGACTACATTGCGGCTCTTCACATCTTGGTTGTTTTCATCGGCAGTGTGTACTGTGCCAGATAAGATCCAGCCTAGTCGAGTGTTTTGTGCAACCACTGACTCAGGCGAACCTCTGATCAAACCTTCTAACAAGATCTGGCTATACACATCCGCCCCCAATAGCAGATCTATTCGGCTTGGCGTGCCAAACGAAGGATCTGCTAATTCCAATGATGAAAGAGCTGGAAAGTTTTGTACACTCGGTACAACTGAAGTGGGTAAAAGACATGTGAGCTTGGTCAAAACATGAGCTTTTACTGTGACGGTGAAAGTGGGATCATGGCGAGACTGAATTTTAAAAACAACAGTGGCCTTCGACTTAACAGTCGAGGCCCGGTCGCCGCCTAACCCGACTACTACACCAGATTCATGAGACTTTTTGAGTCCTAGCATCTGCACTGCAGATTCTGTAACAAAAGATGCCTGGGAACCTTGATCGAGCAAGGATCTCAATACGACAGTAGTTTTCTTACTGGATTCTGCCTTTACTAGGGCAGTAGCCAATAGGACGTGACTGGACGCATTAGCAAAACAAGACGTAATCTTGGGGGCATCTGATGGATTGCCTTGAGTCTCAGAAGATGTTGTTGCTAATGTTGATGTAGCAACAACACTCTTGTTGACAGGCCGATCCGACTTAGCGGCTTCTGAGGTTGACTGTTTGTTTTTGGGGTGCAATAGTGTATGATGCTTCTTCTTACATAATCGGCATCGAGTTGACACATTGCACTGGTACACTGAGTGCTCAGTGCCTAGACAGTTAAAACATAGGTGAAAACTCACGTTCATTTTAAACTTATAGATTTAAAAACGGGAATTTAACGTGACTTACGCGATGTCGATATAGCGATCGACATATGTTTCGGCCTCATCCGGAGGCCTTCTTCAGGATCTTGAGTGCTTGGCGCTCGTCGACGCGTCGCACCTCGCACTGCGGGCCGCTGCTCGTGCAGCGCGGGCGGACGGAGCGGGCGGCGGCGGCGGCGGTGGTGGTGTTGGTGGGGGGTAATGATGCGGTGTACATAGTGGAGGCGCGGGATTAGGTTGGAGGGCTTCGTCTTCATCACTGCTGTTTACTTCAGACGAGACCTCATCCAACCGGCAGACGGAACTCACGGTGTCCTCCTCACTGTTGCCACTGGTGACGTGCTTTCCATGAAGAACGGTTTTCCACGTATTTGAGGTGCGACGCGTCGACGAGCGCCAAGCACTCAAGATCCTGAAGAAGGCCTCCGGATGAGGCCGAAACATATGTCGATCGCTATATCGACATCGCGTAAGTCACGTTAAATTCCCGTTTTTAAATCTATAAAACATAGGTGGTTTGACTGGGCAAAATTACGACGCGAGTCTAAGGTCTCTTGGGAGAACTTTTTACAATTGCTTATTCTGTGGTTATCTGAACAAAATGCACAAGATACAGAAGTTGTGGCAACGTGAGAACAATTCATTTTGTCCTGTTTTAGGACCTTAGGATCTAAGAATTCTAGAGATCTAAATCTTTGTTCCAGAAACTCCTCAAACATTACAATAGATGGCAAATCAATTGTGGTTTCTGAAACTCTTTGTTCCCAAAGCTTGCGAGACTCAGGGTCGAGTTTTTGACTAATCAAGAAAATGACTATGATATCCCAAGAATTGATATCAATACTTAAATTCTTCAATGCAACCATACATTCTTTGGTTGTGTCTAACAACTGTTTTAGCGCACTCGAAGATTCTGAAGTCAATGATTTTTGAGTAGTCAATTTCTTTAAGATACAATTAGCTAGATACTTCTTGTTATTGTATCTGTTTTCTAGCTGAGTCCAGCAAACCTGGTAATTGTCTGAAGTGACTGGAATGTGTCGCAGCAATTGTTCAGCCTCTCCAGTAACACAGCTTTTTAAATAATGAAGCTTTTGTACAGGATCGATACTATTACTGTTGCCGATTAAGGAAGTGAACAAATCTCGGAAGCTAGCCCACTCAGAATATTTGCCTGAAAACTTAGGTATTTCAATTTTGGGTAGCTTCACGTTACATTGTTCCATTCCTTGACTCGCAGCAGGAGTAGCCGAACATGACGCTGCAGGCTCTGGTTTGAGATTCAAAATTGCCTCTTTCAATATAGTTTTACATTCAATATAACTATCTTCCGTTTGATCATATAAATTACTAGACTCATAACGATCTAATTCTACACCCTCAATCTCTGAAATAATTTTTAAGTGGTTATTTTGAAACTCATTCCAATGCTTCTCTAGCACTTCTAACCTTGTAGATACATATGATGTAGTTACCCGTTCTCTAGGTGATTTCTTAAAGTTAATATTTGATTTATTAATAAGCGCTGCAAGACGATCTTGTAGTTTAAAAACAGACATCTTTAATAAACAATAAAATAATCACACCAAAATAAAATTCAACAATAATAATTAATAATAGCAAAACAGTATTGAATAAGACACACACAAATTACAAGTTCAGTTTTAGAAATGACTTAGAATATTTGCCGACTTCATATTAACTAATAGTATACGAGTGTAATTCTTAAAATTTTACAAGTCGATGAGAAAATCATCGAAATTTTTCTAAGTGTTTGAGAATTGTAACACCTCGGTCAAAAATCGGGCATAGGTTCCCCGTCTAACCACTTTAAGAGAAACTATTCTAAGTCCTAACTAACACTTGTAATATTTTTCAAACTATACTACTATTACAAATTTTTCTAAGTTAAATTGTTCTTTAAATTATCACTAGTTCACTGATATGCATATTATTTTACTAAGTTAAAATCTTCACGGAATTAAAGTTCAAATTTGCACCAATCTAATAAATCAAAAGTACTCACAGTTTGTCCACGTTATACTACCAACTTCACTTTACTGTGTTGCGTCACTTCCATATGTGACGTACCGGAACTCCAATGGAAAGGTCTCTTTCACTCGTTCCACAGATCCTCCTCGATGTATGCCAATCTTCTGTCACTGCTAGATTAGACAGTGACGGTTGTCAAACTCCAAAATGGCGTCACTTTGGCGCCAAATTTAAATTTCACTTGCAGGTTTCAATTTTGACGTTGACAGCTGTCAAACTTCAAAATGGCGTCTCATTGGCGCCAAAATCCAAATTTTACCGCGAGGTGGCGCTTCGGGGCCACGAGAAGTCAGTGGTAGTATGTTCCGCTACCACGACTTAGCTGAAAAGATTTGGCAAGGCCGAGTGGACCGTACACAGTATCAGGAAATACCCAACAGAGTTCTCCTTCGCGTCTTTGCCTTGACGGCTAACGAAGGACCATGTACGAATCCAAAAAACCCTCGAGGTAATAAATAAATAAAACTCGGGAAACAAGATTCGCTGAACAGTCAACAGCTAAATATATTTGCTCATACAAACTTACATTAATTCGACAAATGAAACACCACCGCGAGCTATCTTGCATACTAACGCCATCTAGTGGTGACGAGTACAAACTAAAACAAGCGGTAAGATTGAAATCTTAACACCCACCTTAATTGTATTTTTGAAAATCGTATAGAACACTTCTTCGTCGTTAATTATTGTCATGGCATTAGTACATAAAATATATTATAATTTAGATATGCAAACTAACTCAGTTTTATAACTTATTATAGTAAATGTTTTTAAGTATTTATTGAATAATTATACTACTATCACTAGATTATAAACAACATCTTTTGGAGCAGTGCGTAGAAATAAATAGTAACATACAATAAGTACATATAGTTATAATATATATTGTTACTAGATAATGTAAAATATGGTCATGCTAAGCGAGTGTGAGTACCAATACAAACCAACTGGTTTAATGGTACAATATTTATTTAAAAACTGTACTTTTCATGTGTATCTGAATAAATAAATAATCAAAACGAGTTTTTAGATTAAAACAGTATAACCTTCAATAATCATAATGATTTTTTACCTTAAAATAAGTGGAAATCAAGTTTAACCTGTGTGTCATCAGTGTTAAATTAGAAGGTCATAAAAACTGTCAGGGTCATAAAAGGTCGTAAAATTTTTTGCGCTCGCTCCCGTCGCGCAAGCTTTTGTAATATCTACTTTATAGGAAATATTTCAGCAACTTTTGTATTTTAATAGCCACATTCATCAGAACGAGCCATAAATTGAAACAGTACAACCTTCAATAATTATAAGGATTATTAACCTTAAAAGAAGTGGATATTGAGTTTAACCTTTGTGTCATCAGTGTTAACTAAGTATGTCATAAAAACTGTCAGGGTCATAAAAGGTCGTAAAAATTTTTCGCGCTCGCTTCGCTCGCGCAGCGATAGCGCTTGCTGCGCGCTCCGGTCGCGCAAGCTTTTGTAATATCTACATTGTAGGAAACATTTCAGCAACTTTTGTATTTTAATAGCCACGTTCATCAAGACGAGTCATAAATTGGAACAGTACATTTTTCAATAATCATAATGATTTTTTACCTTTATAAGTGGATATCAAGTTTAACCTTAGGGTCATCGGTCTTGACTTAGTAGGTCATAAAAACTGTCAGGGTCATAAAATGACGTTAAAAATTTCGCGCTCGCACAAACCTTTGTTTTATCTACTTTTTAGGTAATATTTCAACATTTTTTGTATTTTAATAGCCACCATGCATCAGAAGAAGTTTTTAAATTGAAACAGTACAACCTTCTATAATCAAAATGATTTTGTACCTTTAAATAAGTGGATATCAAGTTTAACCTTAGGGTCATCGGTCTTGACTTAGTAGGTCATAAAAACTTTCAGGGTCATAAAATGACTTAAAAATTGTCGCGCTGGCTTCGCTTGCGCATTGATAGCGCTCGCTGCGCTCGCGCAAACCTTTGTTTTATCAACTTTGTAGGTAATATTTTAGCATTTTTTTGTATTTTAATAGCCACATGCATCAAAACGAGTTTATAAATTGAAACAGTACAACCTTCAATAATCAAAATGATTTCTTACCTTAAAATAAGTGGGATATCAAGTTTAACCTTTGTGTCATCGGTCTTGACTTAGTAGGTCATAAAAACTGTCAGGGTCATAAAAAAGACGTAAAATTTTTTTGACGTAAAATTGATAGCTCTCGCTGCGCTCGCGCAAACATTTGTTTTATCTACTTTGCAGGTAATATTTCAGTATTTTTTGTATTTTAATAGCCACATGCGTCAAAATGAGGCCATAAATTGAAACAGTACAATCTTCAATAATCATAATGAATATTAACCTAAAAATAAGTGGATATCAAGTTTAACCTATGTGTCATCAGTGTTAACTTAGTAGGTCATAAAAACTGTCAGGGTCATAAATGGTCGTAAACATTTTAGCGCTCGCTTCGCTCGCGCAGTGATAGCGCTTACTACGCTTGCGTAGTAAGCGCTCGCTCCGGTCGTGCAAGCATTTGTAATATCTACTTTGTAGGAAACATTTCAGCATTTTTTGTATTTTAATAGCCACATTCATCAAAACATGTCATACATTGGAACAGTACAACTTTCAATAATCATAATGATTTTTACCTTATAATAAGTGGATATTAAGTTTAAGCTTAGGGTCATCGGTGTTGACTTAGTAGGTTATAAAACCTTTCAAGGTCATAAAAAGTCATAAAAAAAATTCTCGCTTCGCTTGCGCAGTAATAACGCCACATAGCGTATAATAGCGTGTTTTAACAGCCTCATACATTAGACTGACTCAAATACTTAAACAGCAAAACTTAGTAAACCTTGGTCAGGTTTACCAAGTACCAAGTAATGATTAATGACTTTAACAATAGACGATGTCGAGTTCGACCTAAGAGTCATCTATATTGATTTGATGATTAGGTCATTAAACTGTCAGGGTTATAAAAAGCCATAAAAAATGTTCACTCGCCCAATAATAGCGCTCGCTACGCTCGCGCAGCTATTCACCTTATTTTATTTGTAAGAAATAATTCAGGAACTGTTGTGTTGAGTCAAACATTTGAACAGCACAACTTCGTATACCTAACCAAAATGATTAATGACTTTAACAATAGAGGATATTAAGTTCGACTTTGAGGGTCATCTATGGTGACTTGGCCTAAGAGATCATCGATCTAGACCTCAATGGTCATAAAGACACAAATAACGCGGGCGAAGCCGCGGGTAAGAAGAAATGTTTCAGAAACTGTTGTGTTGAGTCAAACATTCAAACAGCACAACTTCGTATACCTAACCAAAATGATTAATGACTTTAACAATAGAGGATATTAAGTTCGACTTTGAGGGTCATCTATGGTGACTTGGCCTAAGAGATCATCGATCTAGACCTCAATGGTCATAAAGACACAAATAACGCGGGCGAAGCCGTGGGTAACAGCTAGTATTGTATAGTTTAAATAGGTGTTTACGCACTAGTCACCGGTTGCCCGGGCGACTCGGCGACTCGCCGCGCAGTGGCGACGCACAGGCAACTGCCGGTCGCCGGCGACCAATAGGAGCACGGTTTCAAATGAAAGCATTCACACTGCGAGCAACTGTCGTAACGACCGGACGGCCGCGCACAATGAGTTTTGACACGGATAAATTTATATCGGAAATACAATCCCTTGTACTTGGAAAACTGTCGCTCGGCTCGGTCTCCGGCCCTAGTTTCCCATGTTTCGGTCGCCGAGGGACTGAGTCGCCGGCGACTAGTCGACAGTGCGTAACGGCCCTAAGAGATAGACTTATGCTGTCGCGGACTTTTTTGTAGGTCTTATTAAGTTGTATAACTCTTCATAGAAATTATTCTTCTATCTATTTTCACTTGAGCAGCGTTCGTAAGAAACGTGTTTTTTCGACCGTTTTTTTGCCGACTTAGGTTGCAAATTAGGTCTCCACGAATGTACCTTTGATTTAAACGGAATAATATATAGCCTATTTTCATTCCGAAAGTCCATTCTATGTATTAATGAAAGAATTTTTTAAATCGGTTCAGTAGTTTTTGAGCTAAATCATTACAAACATACAAAAATACAAAAATACAAAAATACAAATGTTCTCTCTTTATAATATTAGTATAGATATACCAGATATACTAATAGATAACAATTCCCAACAGCAGAGCCGATGGCAGATACCGAGCTATGATCGGAGGAGCATCGGACGATCAGTCGCACGAACAACGCCCGGGAGACCAGAGGCGGAACTATAACAAGAATAGGCAGAGAGGTCAGTACTAAAATATTGGTTTGTATCACTATTTACACTAGAGGATGTAGAGGCGTTTGCCAGTCTGGATGTTAATTAACGATGAGTTCTGAAACGAAATCGCGTGCACGTCGCTTTTTTTAACCGACTTTTAAAAAAGGTGGTTATTAATTAGACCGTATATTTTTTATTTATTTTGTTCGCGGATATCTTCGTCGTTTATGAACCGATTTAAATGATTATTTTATTGTTAGAAAGTATATATACCAGTAGTAGTACCATAGTAATTTCATCAAGTTCTGATTCGTACCTCCAGAGATATAAGAGATAAAAACCCGAACTTGGTACTGAAAATTATAAGTGCGGCATTTGAAGTCGGTTATTTTAGTGTTTTAAACCATCTTATCTCGGAAGTGCAGTCACGTGGTAAGATCGCGATGTTCACCATGTTTCTATATTATTAAAGAAAAAGTACAACAAAACTATTCAACTTAACGTAACAAAGCTATCATAACAGAATGATCATTAACAAACCAAAAAGTATCCTGGCACTCAAAAACCGTTTTAAAATGTAAGCTGTATTCAAAATTAGGTTTAAAAATGTAATATCATCGTACTTGAGTTCACGGCTAAATGGCTTTTTAAAATTCATGGAGATTCTCTAAAGAGCCTCCAACGCGCAGTTTGTATGGAGAGATTTTAGTTGCGCCGGTGTCGAATTCAGCTGGAAAATCGGAATATTTTAATACGTAATACATTATCTTTGGGCAAGCGTAAAATTTCACGCTATTTCTGCGATTTTAGAGACTACTGAATAAGAATATTATGACTGGAATTATCTGGAAAACGAGGTTTTTTTTTAAATATCTTATAGGCTAGCGTTTGACCACTATCTCACCTGTTGGTAAGTGATGATGCGGTCGAAGATGGTAAGCACGCTAGGCCTAGAATGGGTACTGGCTCTTAAGGATAGCTGCCGGAACACATTAGATGTTTGGCGACAGATTTTCTAACTTAGGGTGGTAGCTAGCCAGGCGGACACTAGATAGTGTCCTACCACCATGCGGGGTTGTTGGTTTCTTTCTTTTTTTAATTGTACACCGACTTCCTAACAGAAGGAGGTTCTCAATGCGTCTGTATGTTTTTTTTTTGTATGTATGTTACGCGATTACTTCGTCAATTGTGAATCGATTCGAATTATTCTTTTTTAATTTGATAGGGTAGATTTCAAAGGTACATTGTAATTTCATCGAGATCTGATAAGTACCTATCTCTAAACGTCTCAAACGTGCTACTGAAAATGAGGCCCGGTGGTGTAAGTAGGAGAATGGTCGGCTTTGATGCCAGAGGTACCGAGTTCAATCCCCGTCATGCACCAATGGATTTTTTATCAAAAAATGTATGTGCGCTTCTCACAGTAGTCCTCCGGTGAAGGAAAAACATTTTTAAGAAACCCCCGACTCCCGACTCCCGATGGTGGTAGGACACTATCTAGTGTCCGCCTGGCCAGCTACCTCCCTCAAGTTAGAAAATCTGTCGCCAAACATCTAATGTGTTCGGCAGCTATCCTTGAGAGCCATTTTATGCGCGTTTTTCTACAAATTCCTATTGACATTCCCCATCCTGGGATGAACTTTTTTCCACAAATCCCCATTGTCGTATTGTCAATTTGTGGAAAAAATATTCCTTTAATCCTCATTGATGGGGACACCTCAACGGGGTATGTGATGGTCCAAAGATGGTGTCGTACTTTTCTGAAATTAGAAAGCCAGCTGTAGGTTGAGGTGGTGAATATAGCGCAACTGCTTGAACCCATGTTGTCAACCGGTTGGCACCAAACATCTACTGAGATTTGCGAAACCGATTAGTTGTTTTTACAAGTTTTTGGTCGGTGTTTTTTTCGAGATATGGCCGAAGTCTATCTTCCACCAGTGGTCACTGTGATTTCGAATCAAAGACCTGTATCGAATTTTAATGCAACAATTAAGCGCCGACAGTCCCCATAATGCGATGCAGTGTTAATGCAGTCGCTCGATATGTTAGAGTTTACTGTACTACGTTGTTTAGACTAAGCGAAAAGTATTTAAAAAAAAAACAGTGATTGTAAACACAAGAGTTTTAGCTTTACCTAAGTACCTATTTTTTCATATCATATAGGCTAGCGTTTGACCACCTGTAGGTAGTAATAATGTGGTCAAGGATGGTAGCACACTAGACTTATAATGGGAAATGGCGCTCAAAGATAGCTTCCGGTACACATTAGATGTTTGGCGACAGATTTTCTAACTTAAGGGTGGTAGCTGGTCAGGCGGACACTAGATAGTATCCTACTACCATGTAAACCTATTTGAATATTATAATCAATTCTGAACATTTAATCGTGGTTTAATATAATAAAGATTATACTCGTAATTGACGGAATAATAGCGTAACATACATACAATAAACTGGCCAAGTGCTAGTCGGACTCGCACTCGTAGGGTTCCGTAACACAGTTAAGTATTCCATAATTATGATTTTTCGCAACTAAAAAATGTACTTTGTTTTTCATAGTGTAAGTATGAAAAACAAAGTTATCTTTGCAGTCGCTATATCTCAAAAATTGCTGACTGTATCTCATTCAAACTAATTTTCGTTGTTAGTGGATTTTTCCATCGAAAAATTTATGTGCGCTCTTCACAGTGGCCCTCCGGTGAAGGAAAAACATCGTAAAAAAACCAACAACCTCCGCATGGTGGTAGGACACTATCTGGTGTCCGCCTGGCCAGCTACCACCCTCAAGTTAGAAAATCTGTCACGAAACATCTAATGTGTTCCGGCAGCTATCCTTGAGAGCCAGTTCCCATTCTAGGCCTAGCGTGCTTACCATCTTCGACCGCATCATCACTTACCAACAGGTGAGATAGTGGTCAAACGCTAGCCTATAACGTATAAAAAAAAAAAAAGTTTTTATTGAGATCTACAGCATATATTTTTTTTAGATTTTTCACTCCCATACTTTAAAAGTTAGAGGGGGGGGGGGGGACACACATTTTACCACTTTAGACGTGGCTATCTTTTAAATGATTGACTTTGAGAAAAAATGATTTTTGGAACCACAATGTCATTTTGAAAGACCTATCTATAGACACGTGTACGTTTGAACAAAATAAAATTTTTCTGTTTCAGTTTCATGTATGGGATGCCCCTCCCCCCCTTAAACTTTTATATTTTTTATTTTTGTATAAAAATCGGAAAGCGGTTTACAGAATACATCCACCTACTATGTTTCAATTCTGTAATCCTAATAGTTTCGGAATAAATTGGCTGTGACATACGGACGGACAGACAGACAGACAGACAGACATACAGAAAGATATGGCGAATCTATAAGGATTCCGTTTTTTGCCATTCAGGTACGGAACCCTAAAAAAGACAGCATACAGTCGAATTCAAAACCTCCTCCTTTCTGGAAGTCGGTCTAAAAACACTTATTCTAAAGACAAGTGTTTTAGGTTTACTTAAATACCATTATGAGTATTCTAAGCAATTCTGAAAATCTATTATAATATTGGTTAAATAAAACAAATTAAGTACTCTAGTAAATTAACTATTACAGCGACCAACTCTCGCGACATTATACAGACTATACTAACTACGGAAATGTTTTTATTTACAATAGCGGAAGTAGAGCGACCAGCTTTTAGCACTTTAATTTAGTTGAAAGCTTCCATAAATACAATATTAAGTGGTTCCCGGATTTTAGATGCAGACATTCTTGACTTTTTAAGGCTTTTTTTTTTTTTGTATAATGTATAATCGTAGCCCATCAAAAACATAAAATGTAAGAAAGAAAGAAAAATATTATTTGCAGCCGTTTTCAAATTACAAATTATTCAAATTACAAAATAATCTACGGAATAAACAAGAAAATATTGAACATTTTGATAGAGAAAAAATGAATGTCTCGCAATAGGCTGCGTTCCATCCAAAAATGTGTCAGATCCCATTTAAAAACAAGTCGGTTATTCCATTGGTACCTTTTGGATTTGAAACCCTTTGAAGATGATTTGTTTTAGAAACAAATATTATTATTTATTATAATATTATATTATAGTAAATATTTTATTTATAATAAATATTATCTTTTATTCCAATAAACATTATCGGGTCATAAATGCCCGGTTCTTTATAAGGCATTGACGGAGCCGAAGCCAACGTCAAGAGGTCCTTTATAATTTTTGCTTACAAAAATATGGTTTGTGGATACTATTATTTTTACCGTAATTACTCTTAAGTAATCTTTTATGTGCACTTTTGTACATACTAATTACTCATAGACAAAAAGATGACTTGTAAATAATTTTTACAAATAAATGAGTTTTTGAGTATCCTGAGGTTTTACGCACGCCTCTCGATCCCACGGTACGGCCGTGCGCCTTGCTGTGTATCCGTGCGTGGGACCTCGCCATACATTTATGGATTTATTTTTGTTCTTAGGTAAAATGGACAAAGTTCGCGATGCTCTCTACGGTTCAGCGACTACAAGCACAAAGGCGTCTCCTAGCTTCAACTCTCAAGCCCGGGATATTTACGATGAAAACGAGGTAGGTTATGTTTAAATAAACCGATTGCTGAAGCTGTATAAGCTATGCTACGTTTGTTATGTCTTGGGTTGTGAATAAATCATCAGATATTGTTGTGAAGTCAAATTATACTAATTCGAAGAAGGTCTTACGTAATTATTCCAGACAGCCTATTGGCATTTGGACGGCCCGTTTGTGTAAATGATAGAAACCTTAACGTCTAACCTGAAGGTCGCCAGTTCAAATTCTAGCCGTGCACCAATAAATTTTCCAGTTTTCGCCCCTCAGAAGTAAGAAGTGTTAATAAAAGTTTTATCAATAAAATGGCATATTATTATTTCAACAACAAAATTGCTGCTCAAAAGTTATATATTTCGATTAATTACCTCTTATTTTGTGTTAGTTCCTAGATAACCAAAATATTATAAAAACTTTTGTGAGTCTGTCTCTTTGTCACCTAATTACGCCTAAACGGACGATTTAATCTTATTGAAATTTATCAAGGAGATACTTTATAGCATAATATAATATAATTATAATATAAATAAAACATAACTTATTTTTTGTGATAACTAAATCATAGCTTATTACAAATAATTCAGATCACACAAACGTTGATTGACAGAGCTTTACAATGATAAAATTCTTGGTATACGTGAACAAAGTCGCGGGTGTCAGCTAGTATCATCATAACAAACATATTAATGATCTTACTCATACCTACTATTTCATGAAATTAACATCACACGAGAATGGCGTTGAAAACCACCTCCCTTTGTGTAGAAACAATCCAGCTCTAACCAATTACCAATTACAACTAAATTATCTATCTCCTTCCGAGACTTGTCTTTACTACCACTAACTTAAGGCCCCAGCGGCACTCGATCTCAACTTTTTGATGTGAATGTGAATAATAGCAAAAATTATGAAATAAAATTTATTTTATTTATTTGTTTTACGCAATATAATGTTGAGAATCTAGTATCCGAAATTACTATTTACTAGAGGCAACCTCAGCTTTTCTCGCGTAAATCTATGCTCTATTTTATGCTGATCGCTATGATATTATGACGTCTGCCGTCAAGCGTCAGCCCGTTTTCCGTAGACCGTTTTCGGACCGCATAATACGCGCTACGCGCAACATAACTTTTAAACTATTTGACCCAAACTTTACTAAGTGTAACAGTCAAAGATGACACTATCATAATTATATAAAACATAATACATAATACCTAAACTATAAATACAAGATAGAACCTATGTCACTACCTACCGGTAATGTTACCAAAATGCTAGCGACGTTACCTTGTTGTATAGCTAGGCTAGGCTAATACGTTGGGTGAGGCAAGCGCCAGCTCCTTGGTCACGGGTATAGACAAACATGATGTACGTTACATACCAAAGGTGATAAAAATATTATTTGACAAGCAACAAATTTAAAATGTTGAATAAAATATCCACGACAGCTTCCTTTAGAAAGTTAACATCATAAAATCCTAAGAAGTACCACTGATTAATTACGAACCGTTTAAAGACAAAATCAAACTAGTCGTTTTGGAGAAAAATGGCAACATGAATTTGCACAAACAATGTTTGTTGCACCGCCCCCTGGTGAATTGTCACTGTAACACCTATCTAAGAACATGCACCAATCAAACCCGAACCTATAACTAAAACTGCATCAAAATCGGACTAGTAGTTTTGGAGAAAAATGGCAACATGTATTTGTACAAACAATATTTGCTGCAGCGCCCCCTGGTGAATTGTCACTGTAACACCTATTTAAGAACATGCACCAATCAAACCCAAACTCATTACTGAAAATTGCATCAAAATCGGACTAGTAGTTTTGGAGAAAAATGGCAACATGGATTTGCACACAAAACTACTCTCACCCCAAACGCATATACCGTCTCCGTTCCGTAATATGCATTGCAAATGCAGTAATCTATTTCAATATTTTGCCACAATATCACAATAATGATTATACTGATTACAATCATTGGGTCACATAAATGAAATCAAATTATGATACAAACCTAAAATAATAAGAAAGAGCTACTGATGGCGTGGCATGTGAAAGTCGATTCTTTTAAATATATTTTTTAATGACACTATTTTAATAATACATTTATCGAATATTTTACTAATAAAAATCGTTATTCGCAGCCATCTTAACATGTTAAACAGAACAGATCTCCGAGGTGTAACTAGGCCTAAGGTTCATACAACTTTGGGCTGTAAAGTGAGGATGATAAAATTTATGTTCCATTTTATAGTACAATAAAACAGTTATAGCTGAATTGAAGATGTATTTGAATAGAAAGTAGTTATCGCTGGAGAAGTGAATTTTGATCTTGTGTAAGATGATAAAGATAATTATAATGATAACGATAACTGTTTGCCTTTGAGCGAGTCTTGTAATGCTAAATCATTTGATGAAATAGACGTATTTACTAAACAAGAAATTTTATTTTTAACTTCGGTATTTTCTTATTAAATATGTTCACTATTTTGCTATTCTGAAGATTGTTTTTTGATGAAGCTGAAATAAATTAATGTATTATTTTTCCCATACCGTCTGTTAAACGATGTAAAACAGCAGTAAAATCTAGGTTTCAACAACATTTTTTACCCAAAATACTTACCAAAAATATAATAATAACAAATTTCCGTGCATTTGAACATGCAACAAACGACAATAGTAGTTTTGTCCAGGTAAATAATAGATCAAATTTTATTAGAAATATGAGAGTAGAAACATATTTTATAATTTATGGTTATAAGACAATCAAAACGCTCGCCTGATGAAAAGCAATGACAAAATAATATATACCTACTTAAGTAAAATGTCGCGCGTAACTGCAGTACTTGACCAGTGGCTACCTTGAGTGACATATCTGCAAAGTTATGTTAATGTCTGTCTCGTTTCTTGGTTAGCGATGATGTGGTCGAAGATAGTGAATTCGCTAGGCCTAGAATGAATGATCTGACTCTCAAGGACTCTGTGCTGCCGGAACACCGTAAGGTATGTCGGCAGATTTTGCTTGATGGTGTTAAGCTACCTTTTTGGTGGCTAGTCCGGTGGAACCTTTACTGAAATAAATAAATGACAAAGTTACCGCACGAGAGTAGCAATACTATATTGGGAAACAATATTTCATAAATAATGTTTTATAACTTCCCGATTAAAAGCACGAAAGTCTATAAAATACTTAACAACAGTAAGTACTTTCTCGCAACAGTAAAATTCTACTTAAAATTTCCTGAGCTTATTTGATAAAGGTCAGCACAAAAGAGCTAAAGCTTGCACAGAATGAAATAAAAAGGGAAGAAAGAGCTTGGCTAAATATTTTGTTATTTGCCGTTGCAGTTTTCAAAAGTTTGTTCAAGCGCTTCAGATTGCGGCAACCGTCTGGCCGAGAGCCAGGTCATAATAAAACAGTTTTTTTAGTAGGATGGCATCTTAGCAATTGCATTAAAATATTAAAATTTTAGGCTTTCATGATACTGTATGTGAATCATTTAACTAATTTCGCTTCAACATTAATTTGAGTTATAGAATGTAATCTTAGGCTTTGAATCTCGTATAAAGTACCGAGTAATCTTTTAATTTAAGATCGGGAATTTAATGCAAAACGTTCCCGATAAATCCCCCAACTTAAATAAGTTTCACTTTTTTAATCACGAGTTTAAAATGAACGTAAGTTTTTATAGTAAAATATCGAGTAATCGTAAGACAAATGTTATCATGGGTCAAGTCAGATTTAGTTAACAGCTCCATTCTCCCTATAAAACTTGACTTCTCCTAACCGTTTTTCGATGATCTATCCACCGCCTGTCTAACAATATCAGTGTCCTAACTTTATAACCTTCGCACGCCGCTTGGGGACTCCAGGAATCAGCAGTATCGTCGCAGATGTTACCACCCATTCGGAACAGTGCATCGCGGCTTCTGCCATGCCTGCAATATATTATCATGCAATTTCAGGTGAGGAGTTACTAGAATAGACTTTATTACCAGGGAAGAAGGTTTATCGGGTGTGGAGCATGTAGATTGGTATATTTTTATTGAAGTAAAGAATGTTATATGGATAGGCGGTCGCTCAGATATCTTTCTAAAATATGAATCGTACTGATTGAGTTGATTATATTGGTTAATTATGTTTTGGAGCATGAGTCTTTTGGTTTATGATTTATTTTTAATAACGAGTGGTTCTTTCAGCTTCATATGGTGTAGTTCTTCTAATAAACTTACAGCGTTAATTGACGATTCCATTAGAGGTTTAGTTTAGTGTACTTAATTAATAATTTTCAGAGCATGCTGTTCTTACAATATCTAAATATGAGGCAGTATATATCTCAAGGAGCCGTCTTAAACTTTGTAAATACAGAAACGTTTAAGTTTATCATTTACTTCTCTAAGTTTGGTTTCTAGAACGCCATTCAAATCTCAATAACTCTCTGACTAGTTTGGCAGTTAAATCTTATTGTAATGTCTAATAATATCTTCATGCAACTTTTTTTTAGTTGACTTGAAGTTGGTCGTTGGAGTTATATTTTACTTTGATTTGCGTATCTGGAACCGCGCGTTAGAATTTCTCTAGAATCTGAAACATCAATCAACATTTAATATTATTATTAAAAACGGTTGTACACTCACGGGTTTTGCTATCGGAATTGTTACGACCTTGCAATTACATGCCGATGCTCGTTGAGCGAGGAGCTTGCGGTAGACGTGGTTCCCAGAAGAAGGACATCAAACATGTCCGAAACTGGTCGGAGCCATTCCGATATTAAAACCCGTGAGTGTACAACCGTTTTTAATAATAATATTATATGTGATCCTCACGATACATTTAATAATCAAATCATTGAACATTAACAATCATCTAGAACTTAAAAAAGCTTCACAATATAACTGATATGTTCAGTTGTTTTGGAACTTTCAGACGATCGGCAACTCGAGGGGGCAACGAACAGTCGACTCTATAATAATGTACCAGAACTACGGAGTACCCACTAAGGCTCGTGTCATTAATCTAGAAGATAAGCAGATAGTGTTTCCAGAAGACGATGACTCTGACATTATCATTGTTAATGAAGATTATAATAAGCACATGCAAGATGCTGGAGTGGAGAATATGATGGAACATGTTGAGACCTCAACTGAGAGGTAAGATACTTCAATCCTGTTATTTGCTGATACCCAGATATTCTTTTTTTATTGTAGATAAGCAAGCGTTTGTCCACAATCTCACCTGGTGTTATTTGAAGATGTGATCGACGATATAGCACGTTTGCCTAGAATATAATAACAGGAAACACAGACTCTGGCAGGGTATTCCATTCTTTTGCTGTGCGTACTTTGAGTATACATTGGTTTATTTTTCTGAGTGTGGGTATGATAAATGTTGAAATTCTTGTATTAAAATAGGTGCTTTTGTGGTTTGCTTACCCATGTCTAACTTTGTAATATTTCCAGATCGATGAAAGCCCCTGACGAGAAGAATTACGTCTGGAAAACGACTGACTGGTCTCCATGCACAGCGCTGTGTGGACAAGTCGGCCATCAGATCAGAGGAGCAATTTGTCAGGTATGGCGTGCGTTTCGATACTTTCAGTTGTATTTTTCTATACTCGGTCTTGTTAACATTATCTCTTCCCATTTGTTTTACTTTTCTGGAAGCCTTGTACATTGTCAAATTGGAAAGAACGAAAAAATGATAATATCGACGTAGGAGACCAAAATAAAATAAAATCCAAAATCCAAAATTAAATATTATGTTTGTGATACACAATTCAAAGAACCATAATATTCATAATACTAATTAATTAAACACGATCCAAAATTTCATCGTACCGACGGGACTTGAACCCGCAACCTCCTGGATAACAAGTCCAGGTGCTTTGCCAATTAAGCCACAGTTCGATATATCGATACGACAAAATTATTGGATTGCATTTTTAACCCAATTATGCATTTGTGGCGCCATCTATGACTATTTTATTACAAAAGTTAATCCTTCGGAAGAAATCAATACAGTTTTAAAATCCGACGAGAGATGTTGCACTGCGTAAATCAAATATTATGTTTCTTTGAAGTGCTACACACTTTATATTTTTGTAAATTGTTAAACACAATCCAAAATTTCATCGTACCGATGGGACTTGAACCCGCAACCTCCTGGATAACATGTCCAGATGCTTTGCCAATTAAGCCACAGTTCAATATATCAATACGACGAAATTAGTGGATTGCATTTTTTTACCCAATTATGCATTATCCAGGAGATTGCGGGTTCAAGTCCCGTCGGTACGATGAAATTTTGGATTGTATTTAACATTTGTATTTAACAAATTTACTAAAATATTTTTTTTAGAACTTGTGTAAGACCCTTTAGAGAATTGTGATAAATGAGTAAGGTGGTACATATGTATAGTAATGATAGCAATTCATAAAACGGTAGATGTTTTTTTGTCAGGTAGAGAAAGTGTAACGAGTATTCAGAAATTAGAACAATTCAAACCGGCGTAAAAATACGAATAAAATTTGATCTTTTATTTATTTAGGAATAGTATTTTAAATGCGACTACACACAGTGTAATATTGTTTTGAATACAATTATGTTATTGGTACTTTTGGTAACGGTACTTGGTTCTATTTTCATGTCTCATATTTCTACAATGCTTTTCCTTAGCTGTGACAAAAATGTCACAGACACAAACTCACTAATTTAGTCTTGCAATGATATTTAGATTTAATCTATTTCAATAAGCTATAAAACTATTTAATTGCTACTAAGCAACTTTTAAGTATATTTTAGATTAGCTTGTTTAGAATCTAAATAAATTAAACAATATAAAACTTTTTTTACCAAATTTCTGATTGAAATCCTAAGCAACACTGTAACATTGCCTAAAGCCTGTGTTTTCTCCTCACAGCACAAAACCAACAACAGCACAACAACAGTGGAGACGACAGAGTGTCTCTCTCGATACGTCACTCCACCGAAAGTGTTGCGCGACTGTCACAGCGGTAGTTGCGCAACTTGGAGGGCGTCTTCTTGGTCACAGACTCGCTGTCTTTCTGGAGGGGCAGGTAAACTATACGATAGAGTGTTAACAGCACATATATATATAGTTCACGCAAATGTGTGCACTTCCCGTGTTCGATCTGTGGTTAACAGATTCTTATTTCACAAGAGCAGGCAAAATGAGCCGATAATGATTTTTGAGAGCCCTGTGTCGTACTGGGAGTTTGGTAGGCTTTGACGCCAGAGGTACCGAGTTCAATCCCCGCCGTGTACCAATGAATTTTTCTATTGAACAATTTATGTGCGCTTTTCACAGGGCCTTCAGGTGAAGGAAAAACATCGCTAAGAAACCCTCTTCCCCGCATGGTGGTAGGAACCTATCTAATGTCCACCTGGCCAGCTACCACCATCAAGTTGGAAAATTTGTCGCCAAATATCACTTATAATCATTTATTTACTAACAGGCGAGATAGTGGTCAAACGCTGGCCTATATGATATAATAACAAAAACAAAATAAATTTTACGGTTGAATAATTTGGCAAAGTGGTTATACCACACCAGGCGGACTAGCAGAAGTCCTACCGCTGAGTTTTGGCGGGAACGTGGAAAAATGTGTGTGATCTCATTGTATTTTTTCCTAAAACTTGTGTTCTTCCGCGAGTTAATGTGTAATAAATGTGGATTATTAACCATTAAGTGCCGGTGAATGTGTGCGAGTGTAGGGAAACAGCACAATGTTGAAAAATATGCTATTTGCGTTCTCACCAAAATTCCACTGAAAATCTTCAGTAAACACCACATCTTTACTGAAAGTATGACTTATACTAGACTTTTACTTGAAAACTGACCTGAAATGTGACTTTGACCCATCACTACGACTAAAATTCTTAAAAACTTGAAAAATTTCAATACTTGACACTGGCTAATCACTAATCGTGTGGAGCCATAAAGAAACTAAAAAAAAAAAACGTCCTACGCTATAAATTCTACAGCCTCCTAACTTTTAGCCATGTTCCCTCAAGCCGTGGTCCGTCGTCGAGTGGAATGCGTGAGCAGCAACGGCACCACTCTAGCTGACGCCGCGTGTGACTACAGCATGCAGCCCGAGAAGACCAGGAGGGAAGCCAGGCCATGCCGCCCAGCTTGGGCTGTTGGACCTTGGAGCAAGGTATAGAATCCATCACATTTCAACTTTACACTTTTCAAACTTATTTAGCCTTACGTTGTTTTTAGGGTTCCGTACCCAAAGGGTAAAACGGGACCCTATTACTAAGACTCCGCTGTCCGTCTATCTGTCTGTCTGTCTGTCTGTCTGTCTGTCCGTCTGTCACCAGGCTATAGCTCATGAACCGTGATAGTTAGACAGTTGAAATTTTCACAGATGGTGTATTTCTGTTGCCACTAGAACAACATATACTAAAAACAAAACCCCATAAACAAGGTCCCATACAAAAAACGTGTTTTTAAATGCCATCTATCTAATTAGTTTCGGCAAAATGACATAGATGGCGCTAGTAAACGAGCCCCGTCTTTCTAGATCGCAGAATATCAATTAATCAAATATATGAGGTTGAAACTCTGTTATGTTTCGTATTGTACGGAACCCTCTTTAAGTGTGCGATAAGAGACGCGATGCTGACTCGCACTTGGCCAGTTTTATTTTTAACTAACCTATTTGATCCCACTGCTGGGCAAAAGTATTTCCCATTTTTTTCACCTATCCCTATCCAATGACGTTTGTAGCCAATCTTTGTGAAAACCATCTTAGTCATCTCGCCACCGTTTTTTGGGCTTTCCTCTACGACTTCCTTACGTTTAAGGATCAAAATTAAAATGTTGAGATTATATAGTGTTTTATTTTTATTTCAAGCAAGCAAGCACTTTTCTCCTATTTCACACGATGAAAAGTGATGATGCCATAAACGGTACCATATTTATCTTGAACGAGAAGATAGCTCAGTCAGAAAATGCGCTTGGACTATATATTCCCAAGACCAGTTTCTATACGTGCCAGACAAATTTAAAGATCTGTTGAAATCATTGGCCAGATGAAACTTGAATGTTTTGACATCACATAACGTACGCACGTTGGAGGCTAGACCTGCTGTTTATAACTCTTTTTGACCCCCGACGCAAAAAGAAGTGGTGAAGGAAGTTTGACGTATGAATCTGTGTGTCTGTCTGTGGCTTTGTAACGGCCAAACGAGTGAAGCGATTTTAATTAGGTTTTTTGTGTGATAGGTGTTTTAATCAAAAGTGTTCTTAGGTTTTTGATTCATGAAAATAATATGTTTAGCCATTTTAAGCCGATAGGCTTTTTACTAGTTGATGACGTTGAAATCAACTTTCATGAGTCTGATCAATTCGAAATTCGGTATCGTCTTACTTCAACTATATTACAAGAACATGGAAGCATTGGCCTGATGCTGGGGCATCTCGTGGAATCTGAAAAAATACTAAACTCCTCACCAACTTACAGCAGAAATGTCAAGTTCGGGCTTATTGGAATGGTCACAACTAACCTATACATAGATAGTCGGCGGTGGTTTTTATTAGGGTTCTGTAGCCAAATGGCAAAAAATGGAACCCTTATAGATTTGCCATGTCTGTCTGTCTGTCTGTCTGTCCGTCCGTATGTCACAGCCATTTTATTCCAAAACTATTAGGACTACAGAATTGAAACTTGGTAGGTAGATGTATCCTGTGAACCGCTTTCCGATTTTTAAACAAATATAAAAAAATATAAAAGTTTAAGGGGGGCATCCCATACATGGAACTGGAACAAAAACATTTTTTTTTCTTAAAACCTATACGTGTGGGGTGGGTGTCTATGGATAGGTCTTTAAAAATGACATTGAGGTTCTTAAAATCATTTTTTCTCAAAGTCAATCATTTAATAGATAGGCGCGTCTGAAGTGGTAAAATGTGTGTCCCCCCCCCCCCCCCCCCTCTAACTTCTAAAGTAAGGGAATGAAAAATCTAGAAAAAATATATTCTGTAGATCTTAACAAAAACTTTCAACGAAAATTGGTTTGAATGAGATACAGTCAGCAGTTGTTGAGATATAGCGACCGCAAGTATAACTTTGTTTTTCATACAAACACTATGAAAAACAAAGTTATTTTTGTAGTTGCGAAAAATCATAGTTATAGAATACTCTACTGTGTTACGGAACCCTACGAGTGCGAGTCCGACTTGTACTTGGCCAGTTTATTTAAATTTTGAATGTAAGTTATTTTATTCCTTGCATCAACAGTGCGTAGGCCCATGTTCCGGAGCAGGCCGCCAACATAGAGTGTTGAGATGTGTGTGGCGCGGCGGCGGAGCCAGACGCCGCGAGAGGAGCGCCGGCACAGCGTGCGAGGCGATGCCGCGTCCGGCTGTTAGCAGGCCCTGTGTGCTTCCGCTGTGTAAAGGTAAGGTGCATGCTTGGTAGGAGGATAGCTAAAAACTCAAATCTTCAAAACTCATACTATTTATTTAGTATAATAATATGGACAGATTAAAAATCACCATACACAGTACACGTCCAATAACATAATCATATATATAATTCCAAATATAAAAGAGCATAATTTATTGCTTTGAATTAAAAAATAAAACCGGTAAAGTCGAGTTGGACTCGCCCACCGAGGCTTCCGTACCAACGTTGGTTAGTACCAATTAAGCTAGACCTCTAAATTGTATGAGAGCTCATATAACTCAGATGCCTATCTTAATTGGCTGAAACTATGTATGTATGGGGACACCTAAACACTAGGGGTGTTACCCAAAAAATCTAAAGACTGACCAGTCGATAGGTTGAATTGAATGCAATGATTACTTGTGAAGGATGTTAAACTATAAAAATAACTACACTGTGATTGTAATTAAAACATAATATTATTCTTTGACTAAAAAATGTACAAAAATAATTGAATAGGAACGAAAATCAATGATTTTACATTTGTGGGTTAAAAAACTAACGATAAACTTCTGAACGTTAGATCCATAGTACATATGAGTATGTTTTTTATTTCATTGAGCCATTTTCTATGGAGCTACATTCTAATTCATAAATACATATAAAATCGTTTGAATATGTACAATATCCGATTTGTATAAGTTGCATTAACGTGTCTTATCAATTTCATATTAACGCAAAACAAACAAGTAAATAACACTGAATAATGTAAATACTAATTGTATTGCTCATTTAGAGCTGCCGGAAAATTGGTTATTTCGAATAACATCAAACTAACATCCTTCTTGTTTGTGTTGATGCGTATCGATTCATTAATTCAATCGATGTTTTTAAGCAAGTCACCTTACTATGAAACTGAGACTGACAGATGTCAAATGTGATATATTATGTTGTCCCTACTATAGTATGGTATATTTCCAAGGTCCCATTGTAATTTCATCGAGATCTGATAAGTATATTCAGAGATATGACGATAAACGTCTCAAATTTGCTACTGAAACTGATTCGCGCGGCGTGTAAGTCGGTTGTATTAGTTTTTAAAAATCTTAATTATAATTTTAAATTATCTTTTTCACAATGCTAATTTTGATTAAGATTTACTCTGTATTAAATATTTAGATACATTTGAATATGTATGTGACATAATATCTAGGTGCATTGTACGATGTCTTTGGAAAAAGTAATGTATGATCGTACAAAATGAAAAAACCGACTTCACATGCCATGATAGTCAAAGTACTGGCTATTTACAATCATGTCATCAAAGTATACAAATTTGCTTATATTGTTGATCTCCATATCTCCGGAGATAATTGTCAGATAACGATATAATTTGGATGTGACCAAACGGGAGGCATTTTTCTCAAAAAATAATATCGACGGGGTTCGGAGGTAACAAACAAACAACAACAAAACAGTCGAATTTAAGAACCTCCTCTTTTTTGTGAAGTCAGTTAATAAATAAAATTAAATGGAATTGTCCACCAACAGATGGCGTATGCCGGGACACGTCCCGATTCTGCGAGAACGTGCGAGCTATGAATATGTGCGCACTGAGGCGCTACAAACAACAATGCTGTAAGACTTGTAATGATTAACTGGACTAGGATACAATGACTGAGTGGTTGGTCTGTGTCTCATACAACATTCAACCTTTCAGTTTACTTAAAAAATAAAAAATGCTGAATCTTATTGGTGTATCTAAATCTCTGACACGACTTATCGAAACCATTGAATTTATTTGATGAACGCAATAAATAAATCATCAAAATGTATAATAAATATTTTGTCATGTTTGAGCAGGGGCCTTATTCAGTATGACCAATGAGATAACGCGTTCCTTAACGCGCCACGTTACGTTATTGAAAAATTGTTTTTTGTATGCCACACGATAGGTAAATTATACAAAACGCGCGCGTTACATGTCCTCATATGTCACAATATTTTGACAGCTCAAACCGCGCTCATAACCTTACCCTACCGCGTTTTAATTGGTATAGAGAATACCATAACGCGGAGATAACGTAACACGGCACGGTAAGACTTTAAAATGGTCATACTGAATAAGGCCCCAGGTATTAATTTTTATGTTATTATTCTTAAAAGTTTGTTTTCTTACTCGACTTAGATTTCAAACGCGTCGCTCTTATTTGAAAGTAAGGTAAGTTCAAGGTAAGATAAGACGATCACGACATATCTGTGTTGAAATTACAATGTTGCATGGAGGTAGGACACTACCTAGTGTCCGCCTGGCCAGCTAACACCCTCAAGTTAGAAAATCTGTCGCCAAAACATATAATGTGTTCCGGCAGCTATCCTTGAGAGACAGTTCCCATTCTAGGCCTAGCGTGCTTACCATCTTCGACCGCATCATCACTTACCAACAGGTGAGATAGTGGTCAAACGCTAGCCATAATAGCAATAGCTATATGATATAAAAAAAAACTACAAGCCAATATTAATCGGCCGATAACTTGTCTACTGCTTAACCGACTTCAAAAATGAGAAAGTTCTCAGTTCGTCTGTATGTGCTCTCTGTATCTCACCTGGTGGTAAGTGATGATGTGGTCGAGAATGCTAAACACGTTAGCCTAGAATGGTCTTACTTTCAAGGGCTGCGCTGCCGGAACACCGTAACGTCAAGGCGGCAGATTTTCTGCTTGATGGTGGTAAGCTATTTTTGGTGGCAAGTCAGGCAAAACATTTAAATAATGCACTAACCAGCTCTGTGCTACCACATAACACAATACAAAAGGTTAGTTATTTCTGTTTCATTTGTAATTTTATAATCTCTTTAGTATAATCGACATGACCACCACTTAGTTATATCCTAATCTAAATTCTAAGACTTTCAGCAAAGTGTGAACGAGTGCTTGTGATTTTATCTGAAGTTTATAAATGAGCGCCTACAGCGCACAGTAAAGCCGCGTATCGACTACGCGCTCCTGGTGCGCGTGCCATGAAAGACTGTGCCGAGAGTGCGATCCGTGGAACGCGTTCCAAATATTTGAACTACAGCAACTAAGCGCGCATGGCGCGCCACCTTTGATTTGCGGCTGAAAACCGACGCCAGTAAAAAAAAACAGACCTTTAGTCCGAGTTTTTATCGTAAACGCTTTTGACAGATCTCACATAGTTTTCGACTTATTCTGGCTCTCTGATTGGTCTACATTTAGTGAAGTGTAGTAACCACTAGAGGCGCTGTACTGTTTTTCATACAACATTTGTTCGATACACGATATCGAGTTTGGTATGAAAACTCGTACTAAGTTACAGATGGAACGGCCCGCTCGACGTTCGACCGTTCCAACGAACACATTTGCGCGCGTTCCACAATGGTATCCATTTAGCGTGGCCGGAACGCGCACCTATGTTCATTCATTAAAAAAAAACAACTCTTGGAGCGCGAAATCAATCGGCGGCTTAACTGTGCTACGATTTAAAGGAAAAATATGACATGACATTGCTGAATAAATCATTTAGTGAATATTTAATTGCATAATTTATCGTGCATATAACTTGATAAATTGTCTAAAAATAATTGTATTAAACATATTAAGTACCACAATTAAATGATTTATTAAAATGTTACATGTAATTACTCCAATAAACATCTTTCTCTGAGCCGGTAAGCTGCTACGATGAGCTTTGTGTGAACGTAGCTTTATTTTTAAATCTACACCCTACTGGCAAAGATTTTACTAATAAAATTTCTGCGATGGAAAATGCAAAAATGTTAATACTACATACTAAAACACAAAAATAAAATACAATTACTATACACAAACACACAGATTTTTCAGTAAGTCTTATTGCTTAGACCAATATCTACGGACAACGTTAGGGTTTTTAATTGTTGTACCAAAATTAAATTGATAATATCGCAATATTAAAATTTTTAAACACGTGAGATTTTGTCAATAATTCCACTTACCTACATTTTGTGGTAAAAATTCTTGGTATAGCGAAAATCTGAAAAAATGCATAACATAATGCAAAAATATGCAATTATTTAGCTAACGTATGTATGAACATGACTTCAAACGAAGTGTAAATGAGATAATATACTTATGTTAAGCACATAATAGACCTAGTCGTGAAGGCACATACGGTTGACATATACGCAATTTATAATCTAAAATATAATACTATAATGTATATTGTTTCAAAATAGTCTCATAAGTATAAGTAGAAATCAAAATATTTAGTAAAAATGTTTTGTACTATACAACATAAATATAATATTAGATATAATTGTAAATAAAGAAAATATATTAATGATATAAAAACTAAATTGACACGACGCTACGCTTAGCTCTCATAAAAATCATTCTTTATGCACTTTATATTAAAATAACATTACATTATAGCTATTTAAGGTAGTGAAATTGCCAAAAACTGCAATGTGAATTGTATTTTCATTAAAATATAACATATTTCAATAATAAATCAATTTATACAAAATATATCTTTCAATATAAAGCTATGATATATTTTCAAGAGAGGCCATGGAATATGTTATATTTTTGCAAAATCAATATGGTTATATTATAACAATTTTTTTTTTCATAGATAGGCTGTTTAATTTAGTATCATGTACATTTATAGTATAATTTAGAATAAAAATAATATTAAATCCTTATAAAATATAAAGAGCAATACGATTCGCTTAAAATTGTATATATTTGTATGTCGTTGCATATAAAAAAAGTTCGTTAACCTGTTCATGTAATGGGCATTAGAAAAATATATATTATAGAATATAATTTATTTTGGACAAGCAAATATTAAGGATTTGACTGTATTCTTTGTTAATCCATAAAGACAAAAAACGAATATTCACTTACTAAAAAAAGGGAGACCGCACACTCTTTCTTATAGAAAAACCTTAAACACAGTAAAATCAACAAAAAATACTATTATTAAATAACAACAATAATCCTATTGTACTATTAATATTAGACAAAAATTGTCAATTGTTAGAAACATTACTAACCAAAATGTATATAGATATAAAATACCTATTTCAAAACATAACGCAATTCCGAGTGGCATTATTATTTTTATTTAAGTAAGTTATTAAAGCTCTAATAAATTTCTTTTGTACCCATTTTGTTTGTTAGCTAGTCAAATTATAATAATTTGCATTGTATTAAAATAATTAAACATAAAATGGCAAAATAACATAAGTCCTAAATGTTGAATATCATATCAATAATAATTGCCATTATATAAAATAACTTAAAATAAATATTGATCTTTTACGTTTTATTTGTTTGTACTTGATTTAATTATATTATCAGTGAATGATAAATAAAATATTTAAACGCAATTTTACTCGGTAAAATATAAAATCTGCAATGAATGAATATAAATGTACGTAAATAAACACATTATAGTTTTAATCCTTGCGTACCAATGAGCTCAGTATTGTTGAATAATTTTAGTTCGTAAGTATCAGAGAATTAAGTCCAGAATTGTACATTGTACCAAGAATTTTCAAATAAAAAAATATTATATGAGTAAGTTACTGAATTTCGGTGTTTCATTATACAATCCTGATTTACCTCCTAGCTTATGAACTCACTAGCTGATACCCGCGACATAGTTCACGTACACCAAGAATTTAGTAGCCTACGTTCATCCGCATTCTATAAAGTACCCGTATATCCTTGTTAAGTTTCAGTTAGATCGGATCGTCGGCTTAGGCGTGATTAGGTAACAAACAGACAAAGTTACAAACGTTTTTATAATATTAAGTTTGGATTGAAATATTAATTAATTAATATTATTTGAATATACTTATCAACATTATGTACTCCTGTATATTATTTTATGCTATTTATAGAATACGGAACTACGGAATATTTACTTTGTTTTTATTATGTGTTTCCGATTGGTGCATTCAGTTTTTATTTTAGGCGTAATTTATCTATTTCATCATCTATCATCGTCACTTAACATCAGTTGAGATAATGGCCAAGTGCATGTCTATTTAGCATAAAAATAAGTTAATTTTAAAAGGTTGTTTTTAATTTATAACAAAATTTTTAACCTAGGACCACAGTAAGTCAAGTCAAATCCAATGAGCCCAAATAGGATGGGTTTATCATGTTTTTTAGGAGTTTCTAAGGCCACCCAGCTCCATCATCAGACCAACTCGATGGTACCATACCATTGCATTCTTATCAATTTACAATGTAACTATGCAAAATTTCAGCTCAACTTTGCAAGAATTATAATAATCACAGACACCATTGCAGCCCCCTGATTTTCAATTCGTAAACCTTTTCGGATTCGGAAGCATTTTGAATATATTGATAAATCCGTGAGCTATTTTGTCACGGAAACTTCTAACTAAAATCACTGAATTTTTTAAATTGAGATTTCAAAAGTAACCAA
This sequence comes from Cabera pusaria, assembly GCA_954871355.1. Taxonomy (NCBI): domain Eukaryota; kingdom Metazoa; phylum Arthropoda; class Insecta; order Lepidoptera; family Geometridae; genus Cabera; species Cabera pusaria. The sequence goes on along the minus strand of OX940909.1, from coordinate 1,815,525 downwards.
CCCATCGCAGCATTCTAAATTGTATAGATCCAAATCGAAGTAAAGGCAGTTTCCGAATCCGAATTTGCTTTTGAATGGTTGAGAATAACCCGTAGGACAGGTAAACTAAAATATAATAGTTTGTGAAAAGGTCGTTGCCGATTGCTGCTTGCAATAGAACGATGCCATTGTAAAGTGTATCAAATTAGCACGACTTTAAGGCAGGATTTAAATGATTATTATTTTGCTGTGCAGCAGCGGTATCGTTTAAGTGAGCTACGTTCTTAAACTTTCTACAATGTAAATTGCAGTCCCGTTTCATGTAATTGGACTCAGCCGTTATGTAAATACGGAGGTAGCAGCGATCTCTGTCATTAGTGTGACAGTTTCAAACGTACTTAAAATATACATATTTAGTTCTCTATTAACAGAGAATTAAATAATATGTATATACTATATAATATGTATATTTTTATACTATATAGTTTATCGGCATCTATCATCTATAAGTGGGAAGGTAAGGAAAGGAAGCTTAACGGAGCAGATTTACATGACGAGTGTGAATGGCCAGCCGGTAGAGGCCGACCAAGGCGAACGTATCACGACCAGATCGGAGACGTTTTAAAGAAAGACCAAGTCAAAAGTACCTTTATCCGGTGAGCATGTATGTAGGCGCTCATGCTTCGAGCATGTATGAAAGTGGAAGAAGCGAAAGAGGTATGTCAGGACAGTATTTTTGAGGGCCCGGTGGCGTAATCGGGAGTACGGTCGGCTTTGATGCCGTGGTACCGAGTTCAAACCGCCGTGCACCAATGGATTTTTCTGTCGAAAAATGTATGTGCACTTATCACAGTGGCCCTCCGGTGAAGGAAAAACATCGTTAAGAAACCAACAACCCCCGCATGGTGGTAGGACATTATCTAGTGTCCGCCTGGCCAGCTACCACCCTCAAGTTAGAAAATCTGTCGCCAAACATCTAATGTGTTCCGGCAGCTGTCTTTGAGAGCCAGTTCCCATTCTAGGCTTAGCGTGCTTACCATCTTCGACCGCATCATCACTTACCAACAGGTGAGATAGTGGTCAAACGCTAGCCTATAAGATATTAAAAAAAAAAAGTAACATGTGGAAAGAAGTAGTCTCTGCCTACCCCAACGGAAAAAAGACGTGATTTTATGTATGTGTATGTATTATTATAAGTATTAGGTAATAGGAGAACTAAGCTAGATTCTCGTTTGATGGTAAACGACAACCTAAAATGAGAATTTAAGCTAGATTCTTGCCTGATAGAATATTATGACTTACTAGAAGAATTAAGCTAGACTCTCGCTTGATGATAAACGACGAACGAAAAGGAGAATCAAGCTAAATTCTTGCCGAAAGATAAATGATTCACACATTTCACACAGGCAAGAGTTACATTAATTATATTATCATTAAGTTGACTCTTGCCTGATGGTAAGCGATGACGACAGATTGCGGATGAATCCATTCAAGTCAGTTGTCAAGTCTTCGTCTTACTACAAATCATCATCTAAGCAAGCACGATACAATCTTAGACCGCATCGAGACTTTACATCATGTCAGAGTAGTGGTCAAGAGATTGTCTATCTGAGATAAAAAATATCATCTAATAAAGTGGTCAGTATACTCCAGACTAAAGTCCAAGAGGCCTACGTCCAGCAAAGGAAAATAAGTGGCTGGTGATAATGATGTTAACAAAATACTAGGCGTTGACGTTCACAGCTGTAAACTCTTTTTCATTTTGAACCGTATAAACTAGCATTTGACCACTATCCCACCTGTTTGTAATGATGCGGTCGAGGATGCACGCTAGGCCTAGAATGGGATCTGGCTCTCAAGGACAACACTTTGGCGATAGATTTTCTAACTCGAGGGTTGGTAGCTGACCAGGCAGACACTAGATAGTATGCTACCATCATGCAAACATAATCATATCTCTACACAAATAACTTAACAACCCGCCTCACAATAATTTAAAGCCAAGTCCAAGTCAAAATGAGAATTAATTTATAATGTAGTAAAGTTTCCGAGAGCCAGACGAAGTTCAAACTACTAATTGAATAGATCACCACCTTCTAATTAGCATAAGACTGGCTTCAATTAGACGAGACGGCTTACTTCGGGTTAGCTTTCTGGAATTCAGGACATATTCTGTGGAAACTTTGGCTGGAAGTGATTTTCTTTCGAGTCATTACTTGTCGAGCAAATTTTGTGGGTTGATGGTTAGTTCATGGTCTATCTGTGTGTGTCTGTCTGTAGCATCGTAGTGCCCAAACGAATAAACAATTTTTTTTTTTTTTTGTTTGATGTCTTCATCGAGTGTTTTTAATTTTGTTTCACAAAAATCCGTTAAGCCGTTTAAATATTATCAGCTCTTTTTTGGTTGATGAGACTACGATAGCAAATTTCGTAGCTTTTTGTCCGTGAATCAAAATCTCAAATTGGCGCTTTTTTGTTTTAGTTTTTCTGTGGGTCACTATTAGTGTATTTAGCCAGTGTCAAGTATTAAATTCTTCAAGTTTTTATGAATTTTAGTCGTAGGGATGGGTCGAAGTCATATTTCAGGTCAGTTTTAAAGTAAAATTCTAGTCTAAGTCATACCTTCAGTGAGATGTGGAGTTTACTAAAAATTTTCAGTGGAATTTTGGTGAGAACGCAAATAGCATGTTTTCCAAAATTGTGCTGTTTCCCTACACTCGCACACATTCACCGGCACTTAATGGTTAATAATCCACATTTATTACACATTAACACGCGGAAAAACACAAGTTTTAGGAAAAAATACAATGAGAACACACACTTTTCCATGTTCCCGCCAAAACTCCGAAAATGGCGCTACGCGCACTAAGTTTACCCGTCACTCTGCTGCTGTCTGTTTAGCGTAGTTTACATTAGTCAAGTAGGCGACCGAGTCAAGTAACATATTATGATAAAAGCAGGCGTACTCGATCAACGTAAACGAAAGGGCAAGTAATATAGGCTGAGTACTAAGCGAGTTGAGTGGTCTCGCGCTAGGGACCAATTACTAACCAATGTAAATGGTGGAAGGCGAGTCGAGTAATACCCGTGTTAGTGAGCCCAGTTGCTAGGCCGAGCTACTTGACTAATGTAACGCTTTTTACACTTGAAACTGTTACTGCAATAATAATAATAACAAATGCTGAGTATGAGACTCATTGAAATGGTCTCAATTAACAAATTATACATATACAAATCAGTGGGGGTGGTTTTAAATTTTAAATTTATGTATAATTACAGAATTATAACCACTTGACATTTTCACACATCTCCCACGTGAATAGGTCGACTGTTTGTTGAACGTCTGACCGGTTTCAAGGTAAGAGAGAGAGAGAGAAGATGCATCTGAGAAGAGGCACCAATTGCCTCGAAACAGATTGATGGTTACATTGAATTCTGTGATAAGAATGTAACATATGTTTTTTTTCTGTGCTATAGTTAGCAAACAAGTAAACGGCCCACCTGATAAGATATCGTCTACCGCCTATGGACGAACACCCATGCTAGGATTTGAACCGGTAACCTCTCGCTTAGAAGTCTAGCCAGCTGTCCATTACGCCAACGGAGCCCAGTGCTGATCTGTGTAGGTTATGGACTAAGCAGGTAGGTAATTAAGACCCGCTCTTGGATGACAATGTAAAAAGTAATTATTATTATTTTTAACCCCCGATGCAAAAAGAAGGGGTGTTATAAGTTTGAAGTGTGTATAATATGTGTGTCTGTATATTTGTGTATCTGTGTATGTGTATGTCTGTCCGTAGCATCGTAGCGCCCAAACGGATGAACCGATTTTGATTTAGTTTTATTTGTTAGATAGGTGTCTTCATCGAAAGTGTTCTTAGCTTTGTTTCATGAAAATCCGTACAGCCGCTTAAATATTATTCGCTTTTTTTTGGTTGATGAGACTACGATAGCAACTTTCGTAGCCATTTGACCGCGGGCGTCAAAAAAATCAAAATGGCGATTCTGCGCACTACTTACCTGTCACACTGAGATGTCGTGTTTACAACCGACTTCCAAAAAGAAGGAGGTTCTCAATTCATCTGTATGTTTTTTTTGTGTGTATGTTACGCGATTACTCCGTCAATTGTGAACCGATTCGAATGATTCTTTTTGTAATCGGTAGAGTTCATTTCCGAGGTGGTCCCATTGTATATTTCATCGTGATCTGATAAGTATCTCCAGAGATATGACGATAAACTTACTACTGAAATTGACTCGCGGGGCATTGAAGTCGGTTGTTTTAGTTTTTTAAACTATTTTAATTTTATTGGAATGGTCTCAATGAACATTCATACATAGACAAAGCAGTCGGGAGTGTCTTTAAATTTTAATTTTAAGTATTCGTTAAAAGTTAACTAGGTACCTAAAGTGGACTAGCAAAAGTCCCACCAAATCCAACACCTATGCGGTCAAAATACCTAGTCCACTGACTACCTGTACTAATTGGAGTGTACTGATTGAATCAGTTCTTATGAATTTCGTGAGCAAATCCAATTATATGGAACGGTGCCTTCGCTCCGGACTGTAAATATTGAAAATTGGAGGACTATTATTACATTAATTTGTCTAATTTAGAACTATTATTGAAGTCAAATTTCTTTAGGCACACTGGGGTAATATTTGCCGGAAATGACGTAGCGTCACGGTCCGGATGCAACGGAAGTGACGTAAGCGTCATGTTATATTTTATATTTATAAGCGCCATCTATTGTAGAACGGCGTAACTACGAAGACGTATTCGCTAAAGTTCAACAGATGGAGTTGTGTAAAAAAATAATTAGTGATGTTGAGAATAAATAAATAAATAAACTTGGAAGTTTCACTTCTAACGCGTAGCTTTCTACGCACCCTCTTTTTATTTATTGTAGTGCTATTATATAATTAGTTATGTACCCAACTAGCAAAATCGTCTTACGTTTCTCACTTTATAAGAGTTTTGAGCTTATAGTGGTCTCTTATCTGTTTTCGTCATTGCTATCGCTCCTATATTAGTCTCTGACAAGCCGTTACAGGCTCTAATACGCTTGATCTTAATACCTTGTCTTAATTATGCATATAAGTTTAAATTTACAGTGCCGTTGTAAGCCACACTCTCCTAAAAAAGCATTTATTAAGACTTATCACACTTGAGATAAATTAGCTCTCATATCCACATTTTCTAAATGCTGTTGTAAGAATGTTAGACTAATATCAGCATTTAATTAGAGTACTTAAAACATGTAAATATTGATCTTATTCAAAATTATTATAAGATCAACAGCAGTGGATAGGCACAGTATTAGAGTGATATTGAGTCATCATACTTACAATAGAGAAAACGAGTCTAATTTGAGAAAGTTTGATCTAAAATCGAATTTGTGACTAAAATTGTAAGAGTAACATTTGATGTTGACTATTATATTTCACCAAAAGTATTTTAGTGCGGTCACATAAAATACCATTTCACATCCCAAACGTTCACTCTTAAATGAAAATAAATGTTTTATGTCAATTCAAGGATCTCTAAGTTATTCCAACATGGAGTCATGTTGGAATGATCTAAATTAGCTTAAAATAGTCTTATCGTGATTCTAATAAATGCAATACTAATGGCGTCGCTTTTAATACAAATTAACAAATAAAATAATTAAACAAGAATACTAAATACTATATATTGATGAAGCGCATGAGTTGTGAAGCATAAACTAGGGTCTACTTTACAGTAAATAATATTTTCCAATACTAATACTTATCGAAAAGCATAAAACGAAACACTTGTTAATAATGGTACGGTTATTACAATATAATTATTAAATACCTTTATCCTTACTGTTTTCGATTTCTTTTTTTATTAGTAGTAACTTTCAAACAAACACTACACCAAGTTTTTTTACTGTGTTTGATCTTATGTAAAATCAAAATAAACTTTCTTACGCTCACAGGACTCTTAACGTCAAAACAATGTAAGCCTATGTTCGCTTAAATTAGTTTTGGTAAGAATAATTTAAGTGAAAACAACATTCAATAAGACTGATATTAGAAAGATATAAACAAATTACGCTTATAAATGGTGCCCAAATCCAGGCTTATACGACGATATAAGAATGGTATAAGAGCAAGAAAACAGTGGTCTAGAGATTATTTTAAGTGTTGTTTTTGCTGGTTGGGTAATTAGTGCTATTATTAATTAATATATAATTCATAATTATATTAATTCATAACTTCTGCTCGTCAACACGAAACGTTACCTTTGTCAGTTACTTAGACGTGAAACAGAAACGTTGCGCGGTTTGAATAGCATAGTGTCCAGAGAAATATATTAACAGAAAATGTGGTTCCGTGCACAGATGTGCAAAATTCTGGCGGGCAAAATGTTTTGCGAGCCACAGTATCTGTTTTGCTAGACGTTATCACTTTTAATCCAGGCAAGCATCATGTTTCCTTTATTTTAATTTACAAAGAGCCATATCTATTTAAAACACGATGTCAATTTGTTGAACGTCCCTTAAAGCTATATCTATACTAATATTATAAAGAGAGAACATTTGTATTTTTGTATTTTTGTAATGATTTGGCTCAAAAATTACTGGACCGATTTAAAAAATTCTTTCACTTATATATAGAATAGACTTTCGAAATGAAAATAGGCTATATATTATCCCGTTTAAATCAAAGGTACATTCGTGGAGACCTAATTTGCAACCTAAGTCGACAAAAAACGGTCGAAAAAACATGTTTCTTACGAACGCTGCTCAATTGAAAATAGATGGAAGAATATTTTCTATGGAAGTTGTACAACTTAATAAGACCTACAAAAAAGTCCGCGACAGCATATGTCTATCTCTTAAGGTTGACTCACAGTAACCATTTTAATCTTTAATTTTTTGTTAAAAAATGTTACATAACTTCCAAGTATATAGTATTAATCCTTATCCAAATAATTACGTTAATTAGCTTGGCCACATATTATAAATTAAAATTGTCCTTTACAGTATATAATTCAAATGAAAACTCTAGAAGATATCACGAATTTCACATACACGCGTCGCAAAATTAATAAAAATAATATTTGCAGTGTAACCACAGATTAGTTCATAGTTACTACGAAAATATTAATAAAAGCTTAGCTATTCTGTAGATCCCCACCGATCACAATCAATTTGAAGTCAATATAGTATAATAATATGATCTATTGTATAAAAAAATAATGATCTATATACCTTTATAATAATATAATATTTTAAACCACCCCGACTGATCTATAAAATAATCTTTTCATTAAAAGCGTTCCAATGACTCTAAACACGTCAATTAGAATCTGAGCTGTAAGTTGGTGAGGATTTGAGTATTCTGTAAAGTCCAGGAGATGTCCCAGCATCAGGCCAATGCTTCCATGTTCTTACAATATCATTGAAGAAGAAGATTTTCGAATTGATCAGACCTATAAAAGTTGATTTCACAGCGCAATTAACTAGAAAACAGCTCATAGTGTTATAACGATTGAACGAATTTTCATAAATCAAAGCTAAGAACACTCTCGATGAAGATATCTATAAAAAAACTATCAATAATAAAATCAAAATCGGTTCATCCGGTTGGGTGCTAAGATGCTACAGACAGACACACAGATACACACGTTAAACGTATAAACCCCTACTTTTTTCGTTACGTTAAGGTTACGGTGGCAGATGTTCTCCTTGGTGGTAAGCTATTTTTCAACCGACTTCCAAAAATAAGGAGGTTCTCAATTAGTCTGTATGTTTTTTTTGTGTGTGTATGTTACGTGATTACTCCGTCAATTGTGTACCTATTTGAATGATTATTTTTGTAATCGGTAGGGTACGTTTTCGAGGTGGTCCCATTGTAATTTCATTGAGATCTGATAAGTATCTCCAGAGATATGACGATAAACGTCTCAAACTTGCTACTGAAGTTGACTCGCGGGGCATTGAAGTCGGTTGTTTTAGTTAAACAATCTTAATTATTGGTAGATTTAATGATCCCACTACCTCTGTACGAAAACCCATGATTCATGAATGCACATAAAACTTTCATTGGTAGGTTTATAGCTAGGATTAGAACCAACGACCGTCGGGTCAGAATCAGGGTAACTATCCTTTACGCCAAAAGGTCGTCCAATATCACTACGTAAGTATTATAAAACAAAGTCCATCACTGCGTCTGTCTGTCTGTTCGCAATAATCTCAATAGCTACTAAACGGATTATCATGCGGTTTTCACCAATAGCCAGAGTGTTTATGAGGAAGGTTTAAGTGCATAATTCGTTAAGGTTTTGTGTAAATTGGTTGAAATATGACGATGATTGTTAAATATGTTAAAATTTTATATTCGATGCAACAAACTGATGCAAATTTTGTAGGCATATATGTTCTACCCGTGCGAAGCCGGGGCGGGCTGCTAGTATATTATATATTTGTTGCCTTTGTTAACGCTTTTACTTTTCTACTTTTATTTAGTCCCTATTTATATAGCTGCTTTTGTATTTTGTTATTTTTCCATAGTTTCTAGTAGCTTTATCTTACGGCCGTATTCATAAAGACTCATAAGATATTGAAGAACGCGTAGCAATGGATTTGTCGCAAATTATATATGGACATTATAATCAATTATTGATTTGAATGACGCCATACGTTCACGGGCATTGCAAGAGCTCATATCAGTACCTTTAGGCGTCCATTACACGGTAGGTAATTCGTCATTCAAAACCAAAAAAATATTTTTTTTTTTAAAAAAAGCAATAGCGCTAGTGCGCTATTGCTCAAAGGCCAATACTATTCTGAGGAGATCAAAGTGTTGTTTTTTAATACGAAAGTAAGAGTATTCAGTATATTGTATCCTAGACGTAATAATACAAAAGGCAGCAGTCTGGTGCTAAAATCTAGGGACGCTAAGGCACTAATCCATCATTTCCGACATCAAGCCGCTGTACAAAGGTGTCTCCAGTGAAGCATGCGGGACACGGTTACTCTTGTCAGTGGTACAATTTATAGGAATCTACCTATATTTTCTAATACTATAAAAATAATTTAGTTTGTTGGTTTATCTTTCTTAGATAAGATTTTTCGGTTTAACCCAACTTCTGATATTAGTTAAAGAGACAGCGTAAGCCCTGGTAAAGGTGTAATAAGCGATTTTTTTTTTCTTATAAAGGAAGGGACGGAGCTCAAATGCCTACTCAGTGCTACCAGCCAACCTCACCTGCCCGTGGTGCATCCTGCTGACAAACCAACGAGGCTCTGGCGACCGACAAATGGCGGTATAACCATTTCAAAATTATAACGTAGCTAAATACTACAGGCCGGTGACGGGCAGCAGCGTCACCGGTGTGAGAAGGTACGTCCTGTAATCGTCAACCCGCCTGCAGATTGGGCTCAGTATCGCATCTCGGGAGTAGCCTACATCCAGCAGTGGACTGATACCGGCTGATGATGATGATATGTTAGCTAAAATTTTGAAGTATTGAGGGTTTTATAATATTTCCTAAGAAGAAAGTATCAATTTACATAATCTTTATTTTTTTAGTTATACTCTTTACATATTATAAAACAAAGGCGCTCCCGGTGTCGGTACGCTTAGATCTTTTAAACTACGCCACGGATTTTAATGCGGTTTTCAGCAATAGATAGACACTATCCAAGAGGAAGGTTTGTAACCAGGATTAAAAGCAGGTAAGACGTGGGCCGCACTACTACAATATAATATAATGTTATAAATAATGTGTGAAAGTGTGTATTTCTCAAGATTATCTTTCGAGATGTTTCAATACGACCGTATATAATTTTCCATCGAAAAATGTATGTGCGCTTTTCTCAGTGGTTCTCCGGTGAAGGAAAAACATCGTCAAGAATATCTATCTATTATCCGTATGGCCAGCTACCACCCTCAAGCTAGAAAACATGTTGCCAAAACATCTAATGTGTTCCGGCGGCTATCCTTGAGAGCCAGTTAGTTCCCATTCTAGGCCTAGCGTGCTACCATTCTCGAGTGCATCATCACTCACCAACAGGCGAGATAAAAAAAAACTTAATATCACCAAGAATATTTTCCGCCCAATGCTCCAAACTTGTCGCCCACTAGTTCCACACAACTACACATCCATATAGGTATCTATACACAGGGTGACCTCCAGTGTACAAAGACGTCAGTATGGTTGTCAAACACGAATACTGAGAGTTCCACAGCGTGGCAGGACTGACGGTAGCGACACTGTGTATATAGTTATATGCTGCTCTGACAGAGTTGTGGGGAGAGGGAGATTGTATCATTTGTATCTGTATGTATATGAACACTGCATTTCTTATCGTATTGAGTATCTTCTCGATATCGATCTCGATCGATTGCGAAGATAGATAGATACACTTTTTACTTGCACACCAAAAGATTAGAAACGATTAATATTTTAACCGACATCCAAAAAGGAAGAAGTTCTCAATTCGTGTATGTTACGCGATTACTCCGCGAATTGAAACCGATTGAAATGATTATTTTTTTTATTAGTAGGGTACGTTTCCAAGGTGATGCCAGTGTAATTTTATCGAGATCAGATCAGTATCTCCAGAGATATGAAGATAAATACCGCAAACTTAGTACTAAAAATGACTAGTGCGGTGTTTGAAGTTTTTCTTTTCTTTTCGTAAACGATCTTAAATTATATACTCCAAAGGTGATAGGAGGATATTATATCCATGTTCCGCCTGACTTGCTACCAAAAAGTAGCTAAGGAGAAAATATTAATCCATAACCTCACGGTGTTCCGACAGCACAGCCCTTGAGAGCCAGACTATGCTAGAATTGCTAGGCCTAGCGATTTAAATAACTTCTACCATATTACAAGATAGCGGTCAAACGCCAATCTATCAAATTGAAAAATAAAACTGGCCAAGTGCGTGTCACTTTTGTCCCGCACACGGAGGGTTTCGAACGCCATCTAACGAATATGTAACGAACTTCTAACACCAACTAAGTAAACGTTAACACAAAGGGGTTAGTAATTAATATTATAAAATATGTGATTGACCGAGCTTTACTCGGTATTTTTTGCCACTTAAACAGAAAAATATGACTCTTCCCGACATCTATTGGCGAATAATAATACTATTTTTTTTCTATGAACTATTCATACATATCGTAAATAACACTTTTTTTGTTTTAAACCCTTTAATTTTTAACTTTGTTCTGTTCCTTATATTCGTTGTTATAGCGGCAACAGAAATACAAAATTTGTGAAAATTTCAACCGTCTAACTATCACGTATCATGAGATACAGCCTGGTGACACAGCGGAGTCTCAGCAATAGAGTTCTGTTGGTACCGGAACCCTAAAAAAAGATTCCGATGAATTGAGAACCTCCTCTTTTTTGTGAAGTCGGTTGAAAACGAAATAATTTACATACGAGTATACTCGTACATACAAACATAATTATAGTTCACCGTCGACCTGTCCATCACTACAAACAAGGTGTTCTAAAAAGATTTAGTACCTAGTACTATCTATACCTACTAATATTATAAAGGGAAAACATTTTATAAGGATTTCAAATTTTAAGATGTTGGCTCACGAAGCAAGTGCGTCCGATTCCAACATCGCGAAAAATATCGTTTGCGTGATGCATGATCTCACACATTTAGGCAATATTTACAAAGAGAGCCATTCAACCTATTCTAGCGCCATCTAGATGCTTATATCTAAACTAATATTATACAGAGGAAAGATTTGATTATTTGTTTGTTTCGATTCAACTCAAAAACGACTGGATCAATTTTAAAAATTCTTTCTTTATTAGTAAGCTACATTATCAGCAAGTAACATAGACTATATTTTACCCCCATATTCTCACGGGAACGGGATCTATGCGGGTGAAACCACGAGGCACTGCTAGTTACTTATAAATATTAAAATACGGGACTTATTAACCTTTCGTCTAAGTTGCATTTATCGTGATCATGAGAAGACTGTATATTAATAATTTAATGTTTTGGCGCGATATGTCTCGTATTATAACTAAGTACTTACGCACAATCCAAAGTTTCATCGTACCGACGGGATTCGTTACCTTCTGAGAAACATGCCCAGGCGCTGTAACCAGCTAAGCCACGTTACCATCCAATCAATACGACGAAATTAACGGGTTCAAATCCCGTCGGTACAATTAAATTTTGGATTGTGTGTAACACATGTACAATAAGATCGTTTAAAAAACTAAAAGAACCGATTTCAAATGCTGCGCTATTAGTTCAGTACCAAGTTTGAGGTGTTTATCTCCATTTCTCTGGAGATACTTATTAGACCTCGATAAAATTACCATGGTACCACACATGGGATATCTCCTTTCCAAAAAAAAAATATTCAAAATTGGTTCATAAACGACAAAATTCCGCGAAAAAATACGGTCGAATTGAGAAAACTCCTCTTTTTTTTAAATCTATACTAATATTATAAAGAGAGAACATTTGTAATTTTGTATTTTTGTATTTTTGTATTTTTGTATTTTTGTATTTTTGTATTTTTGTATTTTTGTATTTTTGTATTTTTGTATTTTTGTATTTTTGTATTTTTGTATTTTTGTATTTTTGTATTTTTGTATTTTTGTATTTTTGTATTTTTGTATTTTTGTATTTTTGTATTTTTGTATTTTTGTATTTTTGTATTTTTGTATTTTTGTATTTTTGTATTTTTGTATTTTTGTATTTTTGTATTTTTGTATTTTTGTATTTTTGTATTTTTGTATTTTTGTATTTTTGTATTTTTGTATTTTTGTATTTTTGTATTTTTGTATTTTTGTATTTTTGTATTTTTGTATTTTTGTATTTTTGTATTTTTGTATTTTTGTATTTTTGTATTTTTGTATTTTTGTATTTTTGTATTTTTGTATTTTTGTATTTTTGTATTTTTGTATTTTTGTATTTTTGTATTTTTGTATTTTTGTATTTTTGTATTTTTGTATTTTTGTATTTTTGTATTTTTGTATTTTTGTATTTTTGTATTTTTGTATTTTTGTATTTTTGTATTTTTGTATTTTTGTATTTTTGTATTTTTGTATTTTTGTATTTTTGTATTTTTGTATTGTTGTATTTTTGTATTTTTGTATTTTTGTATTTTTGTATTTTTGTATTTTTGTATTTTTGTATTTTTGTATTTTTGTAATTTTGTATTTTTGTATTTTTGTATTTTTGTATTTTTGTATTTTTGTATTTTTGTATTTTTGTATTTTTGAATTTTTGTATTTTTGTATTTTTGTATTTTTGTAATTTTTATTTTTGTATTTTTGTAATTTGTATTTTTGTATGTTTGTAATGAGTAAGCTCAAAAACTACTGAACCGATTTAAAAAATTCTTTCACTAATACATAGAATGGACTTTCGAAATGAAAATAGGCTATATATTATTCCGTTTACATCAAAGGTACATTCGTGGAGACCTAATTTGCAACCTAAGTCGGCAAAAAAACGGTCGAAAAAACACGTTTCTTACGAACGCTGCTTAATTGAAAATAGATAGAAGAATATTTTCTATGCAAGAGTTGTACAACTTAATAAGACCTACAAAAAAGTCCGCGACAGCATATGTCTATCTCTTAAGGTTGACTGACAGTAACCATTGTAATCTTAAAATTTTTGTTAAAAAATATTAAATAACTTCCAAGGCTATTTTCAAGTATTAATCCTTATCCAAATAATTACGTTAATTAGCTTGGCCACATATTATAGATTTAAATTGTCCTTTACAGTATATAATTCAAATGAAAACTCTAGAAGATATCACGAATTTCACAAACACGCATCGCAAAATTAATAAAATATTTGCAGTGAAACCACAGATTAGGTCATAGTTACTTCGAAAATATTATTATAAGCTTAGCTATGCTGTAGATCCCCACCGATCACAATCAATTTGAAGTCAATATAGTATAATAATATGATCTATTGTATAAAATAATATTCATCTATATATATAATAATATAATATAATATTTTAAACCACCCCGACTGATCTATGTATAATAGCTTTTTCCAATGACTCTAAACACGACATTTAAAATCTGCTAGGCTATTCTGTAAGCTATCTCGACAGCGGAATCCGCGGTGAGATTCAAATTTCGAACTACGAAATTCAATCCTATCACGTTCGTAATACGGTTGAATTTCGTAGTACGAAATTTACATCTCACCGCGGATTCCACTGTCGAGATAGCTTACAGAATAGCCTAGCAGAGCTGTAAGTTGGTGAGGATTTGAGTATTCTGTAGAGTCCAGGAGGCTTCCATGTTCTTACAATATCGTTGAAGAAGAAGATTTTCGAATTGATCAGACCTATGAAAGTTGATTTCATAGCGCAATTAACTAGAAAAAAGCTCATAATTTTATAACGATTGAACGAATTTTCATGAATTAAAGCTAAGAAAACTCTCGATGAAGACATCTATCAAACAAAAAAAAACTATCAATAATAAAAACAAAATTGGTTCATCCGGTTAGGTGCTAAGATGCTACAGACAGACACACAGATACACACGTTAAACGTATATTACCCCAACATTTTGCGTCGGGGAACGCCGTAAGGTTACGGCGGCAGATGTACTCCTTGGTGGTAAGCTACTTTTTGGTAGATTTAATGATTCCACTACCACTGTACGAAAACTCATGATTCATGAATGCACATAAAACTTTCATTGGTAGGTATATAGCTAGGATTAGAACCAACGACCGTCGGGTCAGAATCAGGGTAACTATCCTTTACGCCGTCCAATATCAATACGTAAGTATTATAAAACAAAGTTCATCACTGCGTCTGTCTGTCTGTTCGCAATAATCTCAGCTACTGAACGGATTATCATGCGGTTTTCACCAATAGCCAGAGTGTTTATGAGGAAGGTTTAGGTGCATAATTCGTTAAGGTTTTGTGTAAATTGGATGAAATATGACGATGGTTGTTAAATATGTTCATATTTTATATTCGATGCAACAAACTGATGCAAATTTTGTAGGCATATATGTTCTACCCGCGCGAAGCCGGGGCGGGCTGCTAGTCGGTTAATAAATGTAAAGTGTGGTTTCGCCGCGCGCTCTCTATTTAATAGGACAGTAACATTTCTCATACAATATTATTATTGAACCTCCTTAGACAGGTCATACAAGAACATTCATAAGCCTACAATTAAATAATACCGGCCAAGTAAAGTTGGACTCACCCACTGAGGTTTCCGTACCAACGTTGGTAAGTATCAATTAAGCTAGACCTCTACATCGTATGAGCGCTTATATAACTCAGAGTCCTATCTTAATTGACGTAAACTATATATGTATGGGGACATTCTTTTAGAAGTTTACAGTCTGATTTAGTTCTGATTTTCATCTTGTCTAGTAATTGGTACAGCCCTATAGTCGAATATACAATGTCATTGAGCAGCAATGCCACAGATAATTAAATCTTAGATGAGGCTAAGTTAGAACTTAGTTCTCAGCTTAAACTATTGGCCATTACTCATGTTAAAGTCCAATTAGATAAACCTGGCATGTCATTGTTTTGAGGGTAGTTAATGGCTTATCCAGTTTAAATATACTAGCTGCACCCGAGGGTTTTGCCCGTTTATAATTGATGAAATAATTTGATTACTATCTCGCGTGGTAATAAGCGATGATGTGGTCGTAAATGGTGATCATGCTAGGCCTAGCATACTCTGACTCTCAATGACTGGGTGGTGGTGGTTTTTGGTGTTAAGCTACTTTTTGGTTGCAAATCAGGAGGAATATTGATATAATATGCGAATAATTGCACATACCCAATGGTGCTACCACCTTTGGGTATGTGCAATTATTCGATACTTTTTGATGTTGTATCAAATTGGTTGGGTATCCTAATAGGTTTGGGTTCATGTAACTTACCTAGGTTAAATGAACCCCATATTATGGATTGGAAAGTGCAATTCCTATGTAACTTGGAATTTTGTCTAAGGTGAGACAATAAATAATTCACACCGGGACAGTTGCTCAATCTCTACCAAGCGCAAGTCCGGTCGAGTATGGAGTACTGTTCTCACCTGGGATGTTTCTGCCAAATACTAGCTGCAGACACTGGAAGCTATTGAGAGGAGAGCCAAGAAACTCATCAGCGACGACCAACTAGTAAGCAAAAAACTCCAGAATCTCGAGCATCGTCGCAAGGTCGCCTGCTTATCGGTTTTTTATCGGATTCATTTCGGAGAGTGTGCATCGGAACTTCATAATTTGATTCCGCAATCCCAGCCATTTTGCATTAAAATAAATACTATTAAATTGTTTTTTGTTTGAAATGTATTACTTAATTGTAATATTTATCAAAGCATCCACCAAGTACTGAAAATAAATAAAAAAATCTAAAGACAAATATACTCAGGTCATCCTAGAATTCAACCTAAATTATTCCTCATACGCGTTGAATAGTACAATCAGTATTAGCCCATCGTAGCGGATTCTAAGCCAATCAGAGCTCGAGACGTCATGCGTGCCTTTGCACACAGGCTGAGTTTGGTACATCACTATTGTAAACACGTGTACTATTACGTGTAATATTTTGCTTGACCGTTATAATAACTAGGTATTTGAAGGACATTTTGGTAAAAATAAGTAAAGCACAGAATTCAATTAATTGCAAGTATTTTTCTGTTATTTTTTTAAAAGTTTTGCCCGCGTTAAAACTTATCGTATGGCCTAATTCATTCTATGCAAAATTTCAGTTAAGTCGGTCCAGTCGTTTGACCGTGAAGAAGTCCTACACACACACACAAATAAACAAACAAAGATACAAACTGACTTTCACATTTATAATTTTTGTGTTGACATCAATGTTTTCAGCCTGGGGTGGAAGTATCTACATAGATAGCAATGTGTTCTGTCATCGCAAACGTCTACTAGAATGAGATGCAGCTAGACAGTTGTTATCTGCATCTCTTTTCGTATCGACGATTATCGGTCGAAATTCATCGCTACGCATGTAGAGACTACCGGCCCTGGTGTGTCTTATTGATAGGAAACGTCCCCCTTTACACACCGCGGTCTATCGTCAAGTCCAAATTTTAGATAGGTCTACGAATACTCAAATATTATTTATTTGTAGACCTATAAAATTAGATACATATATTAAATAACGAAAGATATTACACATATATAGATAGATAGGTATTAAAAATAATAAAATAACCGACTTCAAATCCTGCACGGCTTATTTTCAGTACCAAGTTTGAGATGTTTATCTACATATCTCTGGAGGTACTCATCAGAACCTTACGAAATTTAAAAGGGGGCTATTGCGATATAATTTAGCAAATCCGTCTACATACATATTTTCGTCATATGTCGGAGTTATGGACGTCATATATTCGTCATATGTCGGAGTTATGGACGTCATATATTCGTCATATGTCGGAGTTATGGACGTCATATATTCGTCATATGTCGGAGTTATGGACGTCATATATTCGTCATATGTCGGAGTTATGGATGTTATATATTCGTCATATGTCGGAGTTATGGACGTCATATATTCGTCATATGTCGGAGTTATGGACGAGCATACATAAAAAAATATATAAACAACCAAATTCAGAATCTCCTCCTTATTTGAAGTCGCTTAAAATCATAAACATGCAACTGAAAATAATGTGCACGAAACGCAAAATAATTTCTATTATAATGCAATATTTTAAAGGATTTCACATTAATTTAATAAAACGTTAAACTGCAGTCTCGTTATCAAACTTCGTCGAACTAAAACCATGACCAAACTCAAACAAGTACAAACAAATACCAAATTGAATGAGAAAATGTGAAAACTCCAAAAGGGTAGACAACTTTTAACTCGGAAACTTAGCCAAAAATAAAGTGCATAGGAAACACAGTGCCAGTGGAAAATTCAGAGAATATTATTTGGATGAAGTCCAAGTCTTTCAATCTGCATGTTAAACAAGCTTAAAGGTCGCATTTAGAACTGCAGTGGCTATTTAACAGATAAATGAAGATTCTAAAGCCGCTTTAGTTTCACTGTTCTCCGTTGATAGCTGAGGAGCCATTTATATGTCCAAAGATAGCCATAAGACTTTGAAATATAAAAAACTAGAACGTTTGATTATTAAAGTTATCGTGAAAGTTACACATATTAAAGTTTGTAACGTGTATTATCACGTTTTTTTTTTTATTTACCAAAATATTTAACTGTTCTCATATTGTATGTTCGAAATGAACAAACTGTTGATATCCTAAATATTTTTAGTAAAGACTTGTACAATGTTTAACAATATGTGTATTTTTATTTCTGTTAGCATCATAGACGTAATATAAATTGACTACGCAAAACGGCCCTGATGAGACCGACCTAGAACGGAATTTGTCCCTTTCTTTTGTATGGACGACTTATATATATACTATACATATAGTATAGAACATAATAAGCACTAGCAGGTTGTTAGACAAGGACACACTCATACCCTGGTGCCTTTCGATTGAGTTGTTTTGTTCTTCATAGCAATAACAACCTTATCTTTAGAGAATACATATTAAATTGAATTTGTCAAAACATCTGCAGTGCACCATCCGTTTATATTACGTCTATGGTTAGCACAGACTGAGTCTATTTGATATAGATGCCTAGTAAGTAAACCAATCAAAGGGCTCCTATCCGTGCCAAGACCATATCGATTCTCGAATATCGTTCTTAAATACCACCCTTAAACTTGCGACTGACTTAGAAACAAAAGTGTTTATTGCCCAAGTTTTTGCTGACTCTTTTTCCGTGATCCCTAAGTGAAGAACTATCTCATCTGATTGAAAAGGTGCAATAATATTATGTAACGTGGATAGTAATAATAATAATATGGATAATAATATCTAAATAATACTTATATTTAAAATTTATAATCACCTCCGACTGAACTATTTATCATCTTTTTATTAAGACCATTCCAATGAGCCCGACACGACATCTCTGTAGTAAGTTAAGGAATTGAGTACTCTTCAGATTCCTGGAGATGACACTGGTAGGACTTCTGCTAGTCCGCCTGGGGCGGTACCACCACATTGGAAATAAATTTTCAGCCGTGAAATAGGAATGTTTTTCGGTTGAAATGGAAAGGTGTCCAGTGAAATTACAGGGCATGTGAGACTCAACATCTTTATGTCTTAAGGTAACAGGTGTAGTAACATGCAACATTCTGGAAGTCCTGAATGTTGCATGGCACTGTATCTGTAATAGGTACACGTCATCGTTTACCATCAGGCGAGCATCGTGCTTCTCCTGTTACCTTATATCATAAAAAAAGAAAAAGATGACCGATCCAGCATCAGTGTGAGCCCACCATGTTGTTATAATATTATAATTGAAGTAAGAGGATACTGAATTTAGAATTTAATCAGACGATTGAGTGTTGTTATCATAGTGCCATCAAATAGAAAAAACTTTTTTGTAGTAGATAAACAAGTGTTAAAACTAAACTCATATTAAACAAAATAATCATTAAAACGGCAGAACAGATTTTAATTAATCAAAGCTAAGAACACCCTCTATTAAGACATATATAAACGAACAAACAAATCAAAATCTGTTTATCCGTTAAGATGCTACGATGCCGCATACATACACAAATACTACACACACACACACGTTTTAGTTCGAGTTACGTGCCGAGGCCCGAGCATCGCGAACGGGCTTGTAGGCGAAACTCCCAGATGAATAACTTCAAGAATGTTCGAAACAGTGCCACAAGCACGAAAAATTATCGAATTCGTATCGTAAAGGTATCGAGTCGACGATACAATAACGTGGTGTTACGATAGGTGGCAGCACGAAGCACACTCTGACAGCTATCGAGAGCTCGATACGATTACAGCCCGGCAAGTATAACTTGGCGTGCCTGTGCGCCACTGTGCTTTTACTTTGTACTTTGATAACAGTTTCTCTTAAATCACTTTTAATTACTTTTGGCATTATTGAACTATTTTAATGTAGCAGATTTATCAACAATAATGTCGCGGTAATCTCTCAAACGTCAAACTAACAGTTTCAATTAAGAGAATTAGTTCCAAAAACCACCACCGCCAAGTTATACTTGTGGCACTGTATGTTAGTATCGTCATCGTAACCACAGTCGTAACGTAAGTAGAGTGAACGAAATGAACGTCTTATTGAATGAATGAGTTATACGTTTAAAAACTGAATGGAATAGTAAACTTTTTATTACTTCTGGCTTATCTGTCTAATTATTGGCAATTTAATCAAAACATAGGACTTATAACGAAGACACATCGTCAATTATAGTATGACAATTATAAAAATGAAAAATATTTGAAAAAATAAAATAATTAGTAAACATATTATTAAATAAAAATACGTATGTATCGGTTTATGAACGAGAATACTTCACTTGACAATCGTGACATAACGTCACCAAGCACTTTTTTTTTTAGTTTTATACGTGTAAAACCTGATTCTAGTAGGGACTAACAACATTTATTAATCTTTCATTAATTTCAGGGTTTAGTGTCACCCGAGGAGTCGGTTCCTGGAGTTTCTTTGGAAGTTTTAATGGAAGGTATGAAATAAATCAAAATTCTATGGAAAAGAATTGTTCTTTATTGTTTCACTGTATAGATACACGATACACTGTGCAGTAAGATGGTCTTAAACGTATATCCTATCTACAGGTATCCTTTTCGGACATACAGTACTCTGTACTTAACTTATGAATAATACTAAAGGAAAAATAAAAATTGAGATTCTTAAAAATAACTAATACTAGAAAATCTTAAACCTATTTTATTTTAAATAACAAAAAAAAACTTAATGACATTTATTTCACATTAGATTAGCTTTGAGGACCCGGTGGCGTAATCGGGAGAACGGGCGGCTTTGATGCCAGAGGTACCGAGTTCAAACCCCGCCGTGTACTAGTGGATTTTTCTATCGACAAATGTATATGCGCTTTTCACAGTGACCCTCCGGTGAAGGAAAAACATCGTTAAGAAACCAACAACCCCCGCATGGTGGTAGGACACTATCTAGTGTCCGCCTGGCCAGCTACCACCCTCAAGTTATAAAATCTGTCGCCAAACATCTAATGTGTACCGGCAGCTATCCTTGATAGCCAGTTCCCATTCTAGATTTAGCGTGCTTACCAATTTCAACCGCATCATCACTTACCAACAGGTGAGATAGTGGCTCTGTTTCTGAGTCGTTTACTCAGAAAAATTAAAATTTTTACAGACATTTTAATATTAGGAACTAATTTGAAAGGTTTTGACAACTTTTATACGGTGTCGTAGTTACGTCAGATAACTACCCGTCACTTTATTAGAAACCGGTGAAACTGGATCTAAATGTTGTAATATATTTTAGATTGGAATACTCCGGGAACGAGCAGTGAACCCACAGTAGCTCCTCCATTAAATCGGATAAGCAGCCAACCGACACTAGACCCTCTGTTACTACCAACTGACACCCATCCTGAATCTCCTCCAGTTGCCCTTGTAGAAGAGGAGTGGAGGCCTCCACCACGAAAAAACAATAAGAACGATATTCTAAAAATATTATTACAATCAGATAAACATACTAGG
Organism: Cabera pusaria; assembly: GCA_954871355.1. Classification (NCBI taxonomy): domain Eukaryota; kingdom Metazoa; phylum Arthropoda; class Insecta; order Lepidoptera; family Geometridae; genus Cabera; species Cabera pusaria. Next base: position 1,793,926 of record OX940909.1, on the reverse strand, counting down.
GACTATGCTAGGGAGCGTGATAGGGTTTATGAGGAGATAGAAAAGGAAAGGTTGAGAGTAAAAATTGAAGAGTTGAAAGTAAGGGAGTATGAGATACGATAAAGGGTGAGACAGAGGGATGGAAAGCTGCAATTGCAAGGTGCATGGCTGGAGTTTATGACACAGGCTATGGAAGTTTTTGTTAAGTATATGGACAGACAGACAGACCCTAAATAAGCTTATTTTAAATAGCTGGAAATGCTTATTAACATTACCTATTGGAGAGTATCGTTCTTATTCTTCTTTGTACATGCAATTGTGTACATTGTGAAGTCTGTTAATTGTATTTACTAGCACACGACGTAAAGCCCTTCCCCTAAGCAAATCATACCCTCGATTATTTTCTTAAAAATATGTTCAGAGGAAAATGATGGGCGAAGTTGTGACATGCTTTGGTTTTGGGGTTCTTCTGGATCCTGAACATTGAAATCGATGGCTAAGTTGTGCAGCACACAGCAAGCTGTTATTATTTTTGCACATTTATCTAGTACAAAATGCAGAGTGCGATGTTTGCAAAAACATTGCCATCGATTTTTTAATCGCCCAAAAGTATTTTTGATGGTCACTCTGGCTTTTCCATGAACAGCTGTATACTTCTGGGCTGAAGCATCATCCAGAATTGGTGTCATTAACCAGTGACGTTGTGTATAGCCAGAATAACCTGCAAATATTAAAAAAAATATTGACTTGTATAATAATATTGTCATAGATAATGCTTTTTAGGGTTCCGCACCCAAAGGGTAAAACAGGACCCTATTACTAAGACTCCGCTGTCCATCTGTCTGTCCGTATGTCTATCTGTCTGTCTGTCTGTCTGTCTGTCCGTCTGTCACCAGGCTGTATCTCATGAACCGTGATAGTTAGACAGTCGAAATTTTCACAGATGATGTATTTCTGTTGCCGCTATAACAACAAATACTAAAAACAGAATAAAATTAAAAATAATAGAGGGTCTTCATACAAGAAACGTGTTTTTTTTTCGGAATTTCACGCCATCTGTGTACGCTTAGTTAGGTAAACGTCCCATAGATGGCGTTATATTAAAATGTCGATCCCTAACACCTTTGTTAGACGTTGGATGGCGCTATAATAAATAAAATGTTTATTAATTATTATTTTTTGCTGACGAAAAATGATAGTGGTATTTTTTGCTCGATCTTATAAAATACTGTAGTGTGGTACGGAACCCTACGAGTGCGAGTCCGACTTGCACTTGGCCAGTTTATTATATTTGGAATACTTTCTGACATGCTCTACTTAATATTATTGGATGTGTTTAAGTGCAGATTTTTAATGTGCCCATATACTGAATAAAAGCTTTGATTTTTGAGTTTTTTTGTGACTATGATATATGGTAATCATATAAGTATGTGCTGTAGTTTAATAATTAACTAATATTATTGTATTGCTGCTAACCTAATAACCACACTTGCTCGTTATTTTGATGTAACTCCTTCGTGCAATTGTGGGTTAAACTAATTTCCCATGTGAAAGCATCGTGGGTGGCTTCTCCGTAGTTTGAGTTCCCATTTAAAATTCGGCAGTCACTGTCATATAATTATCTGAAATTAAATAAAAACGATCTCTCTAATATGAAATATATTATTAGTTTATTACCTATACTTAATTTTCTTACTATGCTATAATATAGCAAATATGTTCAGTATTCAGTATATTATACAATATCATGGAAAATACATGGCTATAGCATAGATACTTATTATACAAATCAGTGCTTACCATTTGAACATTTAGGGAATGGAAATGCTTTCTACAATAAAATAAATGTTCTTTTTCCTCATTGGGTATAACAATATGGAAATGACTCCCATCAATGCACCCTATCACTTCAGGAAAGCCATACTTAGCAAAGAATCTGTAAAATAAAAACAATTTTTAATATGATATGTATACCCGCCGTATCAGGATTGAAGTTTCCGTTGTTTAAACTGTATTCGCTAGGCATTTTAGGCTGTATTCCTTGCCTTTTCTCTATCGCCGTGCCGACAAAATAATTTCAATAATAAATTGTAATATGCGTAATGCTAGAGAGAAGTTAAGGAAATGGCTTGTTACCCTCGATTATAATGCTATTGAATCCATCTTCATTGTATTACAATAAAAACAAAAGTAAATATGACAATTTAAAAGTAAATTAACTATTTAAATACACACACATACATGTGCATTCGACGTAAGTAATGTAACTGCTAATAAATTTTGTAAATAACATCTGAAATACTTCTATTTATTTAGTAATGGTTTTGTTAAAATTATTTTTGTATTGATTACCTACAGTTCTTGCTGGCTTGTTCTAGTGTAGGAATCGTAAGATACGAGTATTATGTGATTATGTAAATGTGTTTTTGGTAAATAAATTAATTTTGATTTTGATTTTTTTATTTTTGATACATACATTTATAGCTTACATGCTACCTCTTATATATAAAAATTAATCCCAATTTCTCTTGTTCACGGCATCACGCGTGAATGGCTGGACCGATTTCGCTAATTCTTTTTTTGTCGTGTAGAAAACACGTCTAATCGTCAGGAGATGGTTCTTATGAAAAAATAATAATAATAAATGAAAGTTGTTTTTAACACAGGCGAAGCCGCGGGGCACAGCTAGTATCAAATAAAATAAACAATTAAAACGAATTATTACTACAATGTAAATTATATCTCAGTGTATAGTAATTAATGTTATATTAACAAATATTTACTTTTTTTTACCATATCTCTCTCAGCTCTAGTTGTTGGAAATTTGATAAAGTGACCTAATATTGCAGGTGTGATTAGAGCATCAGTGACTTCCTGGACACGTTTGCTTACAGTGTTGCTTGCAGTTTGGCCTAAGTATTTCGAACTATTCGCTGGTATGATCCAGTGGCGTAAAAAGATAGTGCACAAAGAACCTGTAAAATTTAAATCATTGTAAAACAAATAACAATCTCACAGTGTGTGATAGATAGGTACCTACTTATATTCTATTTCAGTTGAAGTTATAGTTAGTTTCATGTACCACCTTAAGCTCTCGAGTTATCTTGGAACTCGATTTTAAAAATGTTTTTTGGGCTAGTTGTTCACACAGGAATGAAAAGCATCTCGAATCTGAAAAGCAAAGAATAATGAAAGCATCTTTGCTTAAGTGATATCTTTTATCAAATTCGGTGTTATTAATATCCATCGGATTCTCTGCTTTTCTAAGATTAGCTCTGCGACTAATTTCACTAAAAAAATACAATTTATTAGAATAATAGGTATTTAAATGGGTAGGTATAGAATTTTTACAAAGAAATAATATATATTTGCTGGCAAATTTCTAGTTTACACGAATTTATTTATTTACAAAAACAATACTATTTTTTATGCAGTTAAATAAGTGTCGAAACTATTCTCACCGAAAAATTCTAAGTGAAAACATATTCGACTGAGCTCGATAGCCAGCCTTCGACATTAACATTACCGTACGTCAAATTTAAGTTAATGCTCGCATTTTGCTTATAAAATCGCAAGTATCGTTTACGTAACGATACGTTTGCGATACGAAAGTAAATTAAAATCGTTCGTGCTGCCAAATTTAGTTACTTTTATGTACGATAGGGGCGCTGTACAAATTTCATACATTTTTAAGTCGATGACGATAGGAATACTTTTTAGGAATGCTTTCAAGCCTAAACGTACACAGAGGCTGAATTAAGTACTTACTTAAAACTTGTATCGTTGCACATAATAACATAGCACAACTTACGAAAAGAAGAATATTATAACTTTTGTAGTATAATACAACAACTTAACTACGCAAGCTTAAAATAAAAATCGAACACTCCCAAATGTAATGCGTATGAAGATATGGCGGTGTATTTACTAAGCGTGCAACCCCGTTTAAGTATCGTTATACAATGCAAACATAACTTTACATGAGTGGTACAACAGGGCACCACTACGATATTATGACAAACACTTAAACTACGTACAGAAAATGCTGCGATGTCACGGCTGCATGCACTAAAGCTCGTATCAGATAGAGAGTCTCGTCTACGTCTGCTGATCCTTTTATAGATTACGTTTGACTGTGTCGACGTATTCTCACAAATATTTTATACTATCTTGTTTCCTTATCTCACTGTGTTATTTATTTATTAGTAATGGTGACTTGTTTGTTTTGTAAGTTGAATTGATTTTAGAGCAAAGAGATTATTTTGTGATATTATTATTAGTCTATGGTCTGTGAGATGACACAGAGTAATTTAGTAGGGCGGGCAGGCGGCCGAAAAATAATGGAAAATTCAAAGAGAATTATATAAATACGGAGATTCAAGTGAATGTAAAAAGGAAAGGAAACGCTAAATAATAAGAATATTCCGAATGTATTGTTAGATAACTACTCCAGTGCTTTATTAGTGAATAACATTTGTATCTGTTAAAATCAAAAACTATATATGTCATCATGTTTTGGTAGCTGTTTTTAGGAGCAAATTCCCATTATAGGCCTAGCGTACTACTTACTATCCTCGAGCACCACTCATTTACAGAAGATGTTGTGGGCAAGTAAGCAATGATAGCATAGGTACTATTTAAAAACTTTTTTTAAAACAAATTTTTACATAATCTAGAACCAGATTAAGTCAAATAAAATCCAAAGATATTTTTAAATGCGAATATGGGTAGACCTCTATCTCACCTGATGTTAAGTATAATGAAGAAGATGTTTCAGTTCTATCTAATCAGAAACAAAGACTCAGATTTTGTTTTTTTTTAATTTACTTTTTTAGGGTTCCGCACCACAACAGGTAAAAATAGGAACCCTTATAAGATCACTTTCTTGTCCGTCTGTCTGTCTGTCTGTCTGTCCGTGTGTCACCACTGATTTTCTCAGTAATGGGTAGACCTAGCAAGTTGAAATTTTTACTAAATACTGAGGTTTATAGTCTCTATTAGGTGTATGAAAATCAAGGTCCTGAGTCAACACGATAAAAAGATATGGGTAAATTTAAATTTTCGCAAAAACTTGTAAGTACCAAAATTTACCTTAATTTCAATTTCAACTTTTTTGGTTTTCGGAATTTTCCCTTTTCGTGTTCACTTTTAATAAAAAATGACAATTCTAGATCAACCGGAAGTGCCCTATAGGTTTTGGGTTGAAAACCTATAGGGTACTTCCCGTTGACCTAGAATCATGAAATTTGGCAAGAAGCAAGGTCTTGAAGCACTTATATAGGAATAAATCTGAAAACCGTAAATATGTAGTTTAATAACAAACAAACTTATTATTTGCGGTTGGTGCAGTACATTTTCTATCGATCGCACTACAAAGTTAAGTTTGTCTTTTCACTTAGTCTGAGAAGTTGGTACGGAAGCCTCGGTGGGCGAGTCCAACTTAACTTGGCCGGTTTTTTTTATGTTTCACCTACATTAAAAAGTATTAGTCAAAACGGTCTAACCGCCAGAAGTTAATAGACAGACAGAGTTACTTTCGCATTTAAACCAGATAGATGCCTTGTCTTATACCATGTAGAGCAGACATTCCTAAAATAAAGTTCTTGATATTTTTCCACCCATTCTAGCCATTTCACCGTAACACAAAGTATGCATGTGTAGAGTACATAATGTAATAGGCACTGGGCGGAAACCTAGGTTGTAAATCTAATGGCTTGGAGCACTGCGAGTGCAGACTTCGCGATGCCTATTTATATGTTTATAGAGGTGATACAATTGTGACTTTTGCTCGGAGATTGATTTTTTGAATGTTTTCATCATCATCTTCATATCCTTATCCTACTGAAGTGGGGTCAGTGCAACATGTTATTCTCTTCCATTTGGGTCTATCCGCAGTCATTTCCGCATCCACTCCTTTTACATCCATGTCTTCCATCACACAGTCCATTCACACTTTATTCGATCTTCCTCTTTCTCTATAGCCGTCCACTTTCATGTCAATTGCATTTTTAACCGACTTCAAAAAAAGGAGGAGGTTTCTCAATTCGACCGTATATATATATATTTTTTTTTTATTTTTTTTTTATGTTTGTTCGCGGATAACTTCGTCGTTTATGAACCGATTTCGATTATTCTTTTTTTGTTCAAAAGGAAATATCCTAAGTGTGGTACCATGGTAATTTTATCGAGGTATGATAAGTATCTCCAGAGATATTGAGATAAACATCTTAAAATTGGTACTGAAAATGAATAGCGCGGCATTGAAGTCGGTTGTTTTTTAGTTTTTAAACGATATTATTATTCACATGGACTTCAATTCTTCTCATAATATATCCATACCAGACTAACCTACTGCTTCTTAACTTTTCTATCAATTATGCCACTTTCAGGCTTCCCTTCACATACTCATTCCGAATTTTATCCATTCATCTGACTCCACTCATCCATCTCAACATTCGCATCTCCGGCATTGAATGCTCGAATATTGTTCGATATTTAAAATGCTTGTTAATACCCGACGGCTGGCCAGCTGAGAAGACAAGTTGATGTCGATGCGATTAGTGGATTGGAATTAAGTCAGCCTGCGACTTGTCTCATTGTCTTCTTCATTTTCCATCTAAGCCGCATGGTGAATGAACATCAAGTGATCAAGTGTTTGTTAGGAATATTAAAAAGCTGCTGGAGCTGGAGATATTCGATATCAATGTAGAGACTTCCACCCCAGGCTTGTAATTTTAAATGAACCTCATCATCATCGCCATCATCATCATCGTCATTAACAGCCAGTATTCATCCACTGCTGGACATAGGCCTCTCCTATGGCACGCCACTGAGCTCGATCTTCAGCTATTTGTTTACAATCACTGTCAGCCAGCTTGCGTATATCATCGCTCCACCTAGCTGGAGATCAAACCTAACTAGCTTGGATAAGACCAAGATCATGTTCAACGAACATATTATTCTGGAACCGATTGCCCTAACCGGAGTCCCTCTCGAGGCTGTTTAAGAATAAGTCTACCTTGGGAAAACCTTGCAATTGGATAGAAACAATTTCGATAATGAACCACATAAAACAATATATTCTACATTTTTATTATACCAATGACTACCAAAGAGATTTTAGCGCCCATTTAGTATATTAATAACGACCAACAACCTAAAACAAGCAGTTATTTTAAGCTACCTCTCAGAAAGTAGCTCCATTGTGCACCAACCATTAACAACAGCAAATATTTGTTGTAACAGCTCCATATAAATCCTGCCAAAAATTCTATTTGGCTGGTGCAACGAAGAATATGTCTCGGATTCGCATCTCTGCCTCTTGCATTATGGATATAGTCGGAGAGCCAACAGTATCATTAATTTACGAGTTTTATTTTTAGTATTAGATAACAGGACAAGCACGGCTCTCGTCTGATGGTAAGCGATGACATCTACCTATAACAGATGTGAAATTCTAGATAGACAGATGTTTGCACGTTACTGCACTGCGCGTAACAGGCACATAAAGATTAGTGTCAAAGTAAAGTCGAAGCATGCCCTGTAATTTCACTGGTCACATTGCCATTCAAACCGCATAACATTTCTGGCCAACACTGAGTACTGACAGACGTCCAACCAATACAAAGACTTTTATTATTTTTAATTAACAAAAAAATAATAATTATTAAGAATTTTAGCTGCGCCCCGCGGCTTCGCCTACGTAAAAAGTATCCTATATCATTATCCTCTCACTCCTATCCCATCTACCATGTTGAAATCTGAACATAATTTCAGCAAAATTGGTTGGACCTTTTAACCGTCAAGAGGTTAAGCAAATAAATATATTAACCGTCTTTGGCATCTGATATTGGCGTTTATTATAATTTTTATTTTATTTATAACTAGTTCCTGTTCATCCATATTATGTTGTCTGGTAGAGATAAGAATCGCTCTAAGCGATAAGACCGCCCGTTGTCAAACCAAACTCAATTTTATTTTTCTTGGTATTCAATAAAGTATTCGACTATCTATCTAAATCTAAACGCAATCCGAATGTTGTTAATACATAAAACTCCATGCAGCCGATATGACAGTAAGTAGGTCAATATCAGTTAAGGTACGGCCACACCGCGGCGTCCTGGGATCTGCGGGCGTGATCTCAGTACTTTTTAATTGTTTTCAGACCGCGTTTGGTGTGAACCAATCGCCGCCTTAAGGTACGGACACACCGCAGCGTCCTGCGTGCGCGATCTAGGCGCAATCAGATAGCGCAGTAGTATTTGTACCGACTGGTTCACACCAAATGCGATCAAATAACAATTAAAAAGTACTGAGATCGCGCCCGCAGGACGCCGGAGTCCGCGGTGTGGCCGTACCTTTAATCGCGCACGCAGGACGCTGCGGTACGTACCTTTAGACATAACTCGACTACCCCATCACTCCCGACCTAAACATAAATTACTATCAATTTCAAGCCTCAGTGAATTAATTTCGATAATATTTCGCCGATCGGTATTTTATGAAGTTATCGGGACTGGCTTGATAATATATAACGCTCGCGAATATTACTCGCAGCTTGTGTATTATCTTATATGAATTTCATGGATAAATTATGCACAACACATTTATTAACACGTAGATTGTAGTTATTTATTGTACGGATATTTTATTGGTAAACTAGCGACCCGCCCGGTTTTGCACGAGTAGAGCTTTTAATGCCTGTATCTGTTTCCATCAGTTTGTTGCGTCGAGTATGAATGAACGTCTTTAACAATTATCGTCATATTTCAACCAATTTTCACGAAACCTTAACGAATTATACACATAAACCTTCTACATAATGAATCACTCTATCTATTGGTGAAAACAGTATGAAAATCCGTTTTAGTGGTTTTTGAGTTTATCGCTAACAGACATACAGACAGACGCGGCGGGGGACTGTTTTACCATACGTAGTGATATGAATCAACACCAATATACCAATAATGCGAAAGTAAGTTTGTTTATTTATTCGTTTATTTGGGACTTCTTCTCGGTCAAACGGTTGGATCGATTTAAGTGAAATATTGCACAGGGATAGCCAATATTATGGATTAGGCTATAGGATACATTTTAACGCGGGCGAAGCCTCAGGGCACAGCTAGTATATACATATGTTTGTCTTTGAAAGAGCTCTTACAATAACAGCTAAAATACACCTGAGCGTATTATCAGTTTCCAGTTATGTTGTCTCAATTAATCCTCCAAAAGAGAAAAAGATCTTGCAAGAGAGAAAAAGTTCCTACAAGAGAGAAAAAGTTGCCTACACACAACCTCCAACAACCAAGCGAAAAATGTATGAATGGAAATGTAGATGTATGCTCGAAGTTTTTAAAATATTGAATCAGTAATTAATATTGCTTACAACATGCTTGCTTGCTTTTTGTAAGGGCTGAGTAGCTTACCCTGTTTGTTAGAATATATTTGCCATCTGAAGACCTCTAATATGGTCTTCGATTAAAACAAACAACTAGTAATGCTACGATGTGTCGTGTGCGGCGAATCAAGGAACGCTCAGTGCATATAGGAGGCTGAAGTGGTTATTTGCCGGCCATATCTGTCTAAGAACCGACAACTGCTTCTGGAGTAAACGAGTTCTTCAGAGGAAACGGGTGGTGCACTTTTCCATACATATGAACTTCCCCGTTTCCTGCCTGGAAAATGCTTCTAGAGCAACATGTATTTCTACGAAAAATCAAGATCTGCTGTAGCTATGCCCCTTTACTTTGCTTTTTTGGCCAACCAATTGAAAAAAGAAACATTGTAAGCATTTTAATCAACCTATTCTCTAAGATTTTTGAAGGGCCATTTTTATTTGCAATTAAATGGTCAAAAAAGGAAAATGATACTAAATGATAGTAGCTACAGCAGACCTTGATTTTTTTGTAGAACCAATTTTTTCTCTCGAAGAATTTTCCAGAGAGGAAACGGGGGAATACATTTGTATGGAAAAGTGCACCCCGCGTAAGACTGCGAATTGGAAAGCGTAGTGCAACTTGTGTAGGAAGATGTGTAAGGTGTAGACTTAGTGGAATTATAATCTTCATAGAATGGCTGGCGAGAGCTTTTTTTTTTTTTTTTTTTTTTTATACGTTATAGGCTAGCGTTTGACCACTATCTCACCTGTTGGTAAGTGATGATGCGGTCGAAGATGGTAAGCACGCTAGGCCTAGAATGGGAACTGGCTCTCAAGGATAGCTGCCGGAACACATTAGATGTTTGGTGACAGATTTTCTAGCTTGAGGGTGGTAGCTGGCCAGGCGGACACCAGATAGTGTCCTACCACCATGCAGAGCTGGACGACAGTGGCCGAGGATCGTACTTTGATGCGTGAATTCGTAGAGCTATGTCCAGTATTGGAATAGTGGTAAACTAATGATAATGATCACATTATAGAAAGCCAAATTTAGCAGAATTTTCTTTTTTAGGGTTTCGAACCCAAAGGGTACCAACGGAACCCTATTACTGAGACTCCGCTGTCCGTCTTTCTGTTTGTCTGTCTGTCTGTCTATCTGTCTGTCTGTCCGTCTGTCACCAGGCTGTATCTCATGAACCGTGATAGTTAGACGGTTGAAATTTTCACAGATGATGTATTTCTGTTGCCGCTATAACAACAAATACTAAGAACAGAACAAAGTTAAAAATTAAAGGGTTTAAAACAAAAAACGTGTTTTTTACGATACGATACGATACGAAATTAATTCACCTCGACGCAGCTAGATGGCAGCACAGGAAAAATTAGCACGCGCAAGCGTTTCATTTGTTAAATTTGTGGGCCTCGGTCGATCTGTTTACTTAATTAAGGTTAATATACACATATGTAGTGTACACTATTGAATAATATATCCACAGTTTTAGTACTTGAAGAGCTTCAATTAGTTAGAATTAGTAGAAAGTTAGTCGTACGAACACTCGGTCTTCCAGATATTTAATTATATTAATTACCTTTGTGTTAATTATTTACTTAGTTGGTGTTACAAGTTCGTGGCGTTCGGACTTCGAAAATTCGAAACCTTCCGTGTGCGGGACAAAAGTCTGACTCGCACTTGGCCAGTTTTATTTAACTAACATAATAATGTTAAATAGGTAATAGGCGCAGTGCAGTGACATGCAAAATTCTAGCAGTTCAGAATTTTGCATGCCGCTGTATTTGTTATAGGTAGACGTCATCGCTTTTACCATAATAAAAATTGGGCATTTTATGCAAAACCCCTTCTAACACGACTGACTGACTGACTGACACGATTGATCAGCCAATATTAAGTATGACTAAGAAGGTAGATAAACTAAAATACCTAAAAATGTGATTAGCTCCTGCACTATACCAAAAGCATTGTTCTTAGTTCAGCAAACTTAGGTGTCAAGCTGTGAGAGTGAACTGAAATAAATTACGAGCGTGCATTTTATTCGGGAATACTATTTATAAATATATTTATCCAATACTGCGTATATTTTATACTATTAACAGTAAAAAACGCGTGTGTGTAATATGTACGCACGTAAAAAGTTATACTTATTTGGCGTAACAAAATAATATCGTTTAAAAACTAAAAAAGAACCGACTTCAATGCCGCGCTATTCATTTTCAGTACCAATTTTGAGGTGTTTATCTCAATATCTCTGGATATACTTATCAGACCTTGATAAAATTACTATGGTGCCACACTTGAGATATCTTCTTTCCAACAAAAAAAGAAAAACCGAAATCGGTTCTTAAACGACGAAGTTATCCGCGAACAAACATTAAAAATATATATATATATACGGTCGAATTGAGAAACCTCCTCCTTTTTTTGAAGTCGGTTAACAAAAATAGCTAATGATTCCATCGATGACGATGAATTGCAATTCATCGTCCTATTTCCATCCCGTATGACACGACTCTGTGCTTGTAAAAGAAATGAAAATTTGTGAGACAGTTAACATTACAGCTAACTTCATTATGTCGCGTCTTGGTTGTCAGTGTGCGCGCATCGAATTTTTTTTTTTTTTAAATAGTACTCGAGATTTGGGTTGCACATTACTAGTATTCTTGTTAAACCCTCCAATTAAGCTAAATATGCTTGTGTCTGGAGTGGGTTCACGGCAATAGTGCATTGGGTGTGGTGGGGATCGAACCCACGACCTCTCGATTGCCAGTCCGACACCCTATCATTTGGGCTATTGCCGCCTTATTAACCGACTTCACAAAAAAAAGGTTCTCAATTCGTCGGAATCTTTTTTTTATGTATCTTCACAGATAACTCGAAGAGGCCTATATCGATTATAAAGTTCTTTTTTTTGTTTTAAAGGGTAATCTTTCCAGATGGTGCCATTTAAATTTCAACGAAATCGGTCCAGCCGTTTTTAATATTATCAACATTTGCATTACGATGCATTTGTATACTTAGATGACATGATAGTGAATGCTGGCTACTTTGACTAGCGCGACGTTTGAAGTCGGTTCTTTTAGTTTCTTAAACGATCTTAAATTATAGTTTACTATATATAGCTGATACCCGCGATTTTGTTCACGTACACCAATAATTTTATCACTGAAAGCGTGATCTAAGTTATTTAAGTACTAATGTATAAAAGTCATTATTTTAATTCAAGAAAAAGTAGCCTATAGTCATCCTCGTGCTGTATAAAGTATCTCCTTGTTAAATTTCAGTAAGATCGGATCGTCCGTATAGGTAACAAACAGGTAGAGTGACAGAGTAACAAACGCTTTTAAAATATAAGTATGGATCACTCTTGTACCACTGACTTGATTTCAAACTAAACGAACTAGCCAACTAAGGGTCCGTCTACACGACTACCCGCATCTTCCCCAACTTGACAGAAACCCGACTCAAGATTTACTGTACTTAGTTGTGATACTTTTGATATATGGTGGGCATTGGTGGGGTTGTGATTGACTACAGCTGGGAAATTTGTGTTGGTAAATGGTGAATAGAAATAATGTGCTAGCTTTTGGCTGACATTTTACTGGCGCTTAGTAGATTATATTCCATTTTCACAAAAGTTCTTACAGGCTATTTGGTGTTATTGTTTTTTTTTTACTCACCTTTTATTTAGGGGCTTTAGGCTAAATATAGCTATGGCAGCCCCGTATTAGCTTACAAAGTAAATAATTGTTATCTAACAGACGAACGCTCTTCAACCATCATATACACATAGAGCATTCTAGCCGCGTCTGACGTTGGATCAGATAGAATGCTCTGAAGACTGAAATATGCCCACATCAAGGTGGTTGATTTCAAACTTCTCGAAAATATCGTTTCTTAGGTTTTGGGTACATGAGCATTCCATCAGGAAATGAAAGATATCATCATGGTGTTATTGTTATACAGTGCTTGATGTTTGTAATCGTCTTCGAAAACAGAAAAGTATCTCGCATTGGATCTTTTTAACCGACTTCCAAAAAGGAGGAGGTTCTCATGGTCTGAGGTATGTTGTTGTTTTTTTTTTAATGTTACGCGATTACTCCGTCAATTGTTAATCGATTCAAATGATTCTTTTTTTAATCGGTAGAAAACATTCTTGAGGTCGATTTATTGTAATTTCATTGAGATCTGATAAGTGTCTCCAGAGATATGATGATAAACGTCTCAAACTTTCTACTGAAACTAACTCGCGGGGTATGGAAGTCGGTTGTTTTAGTTTTTAAACTATCTTAATTATTACAACATTTCAATTACAAAAATCAGGTTTCCGCGCCTAAGTAACTATATTTATGACGAGCTATCAGTGTATGTATGTGTGTCTCTGTGTATGTATGTGTGTGTCTGTGGCATCGTAGCGCCCAAACGGATGGACCGATTTTGATTAAGTATTTTTTTTTATTTGATAGATATTTTAATCGAAATCGTCTCAGCTTTGATTCATACATTTGAGCAATATTTGTATTTGAACAATAACAGAGGCTAAAAAAATATAACTGTTATTGTAATATTGTATTGTTGAATTTTAGGAAGCCCTGTGTATAGATAACGTTTGCCACTATCTCACATGATGTTAACTAACTATGTGGTCTACAATGTAGCACGCTTGCCTAGAAGATACCAATTCTCTAGTGACTAGAAGACCCTTAGACTATACCATTCTAGAAACCATTAGTGCAATACGGGATTTAAACCCATTACCCATACCCAAAAACACCCAAGGCTCTAACTTGTATAAAACCTACAAAATAGACATGGGGCCTAACTTAAGTTAGAGTCTAAGTTAGTCGAACCCATCGAGCTATAGGCGTGCATCGGGCGTCCATTGTAAGTTTCTAAGTTAGCCCAACTTGTGCCAACTTAGCCTATTAATCACTTGACGGCCGAGATCGAACTCCGTAAGTGGTATGTTGTGTTAAGTTGTGTAACGGTATGACGTCACACAACTTAGACCAACCTGTATGCAGAATGAGTTTTTTTTTTAAATAATATACAGCGGCAAACAGGCAAGCGGCCCACCTGATGGTAAGTGGTCATGGTAAAGTGGTGGCGCCGCCTATTGACATCTGCAAAACCAGAGGTATTGCCGGTGTGCTGCCTACCCTTATTAGAGAGCATTCTCATTACTCTTCGTTTGAAGCTACCAAGGTTGAAGGTTTCTGGGAAAGTTTCAGATGGGAGATCATTCCACATCTTACGCACACTTCCACAGGTACGTGGGAAGAACAGTCGTGTGAAACGAGTAGTATGTGATGCCCACGTATCTATAATGTGCGGATGTGCTTTTTGACGGGACTTTGCCCGCGTTTAATACCAATGAGTACTTTCCACTTGAATCAATCTGTTTATGAAAACTGCATTAAATTCCGTTGCGTAGTTTAAAAGATCTAACAGTACAGACAGCGGGACTTTACGACTTTGTTTAATACTGTGTAAAGATTACCTAAAATGAATTTATATACAGGGTATTTGGCTACCAACTAGCGATGTTTGAGAGACGTGCAAAAACAGCAAATTTCATCCACAAATTACTCCCATAATAGGTTTCCCAACCCCACATTTATGAATTTGAGAATGGCCGCCATTTTTGTTTTTTGGTATTTATTTATGAACCGCATGTAAGGACCATAGAGACATTAAAACAAATCTATTTAAAGGGAATAATGATGACTATCAACATCTTATACAACAGAACGTTACATTTTGATCGAAGATAATTAAAAATAAGTTAAACTTAAATCTCGCCGAAAAAACTACCTAAATTATATAGTTCAATTTATCGCAAATAGTTGCTGTTAAATGTCAAAGTATTGTGCTTATTTTTTAATGTCCCTAAGAAACTATTTTTAATCCAAAAGGCTAGCATATTTGACCATGGCTATGTAGCGGTAAGCAATGATGTGCTGAGTAAATACGCTAGACCTAGAAAATCCCGACTTTTAAGGGCTATGTGCTGCCGGAACACCGTAAGGTTATGGCGGCAGATTTTCTCCTTGATGATGGTAAGCTACTTTTTAGTAGCAACTCAGGCGGAACAATTAAATAATGCTCCCACTTATATTTTTTTCTTTATTTTCCTATTTTTGTGGAGTAAGTGGCCCGCCCTTATTAGAACATAAGTTATTTAAAAAAAAAAAACCGACTTCTTAACCACAAACAGGCACTCAAAAGCGAAAAATAAATTACTTTAAATTATTATATGCGCTACCCATTTATCTATTTGAAGTCGGTGCCAGCCAAGTCTAATAGGTAGTAGATAGATAATACCTACATGTATCTACCTACTTACTAACCTACATGTACCTACTTACTACTACTACATACATAGTATCTATCTACTATCCAATAGACTTGGCTGGCACCGACTTCAAATATATAAATGGGTAGCGCTGATAATAATTTAAAGTAATTTATTTTTCGCTTTTGAGTGCCTGTTTGTGGTTATGAAGTCGGTTTTATTTTTTTTGAAAAATAACTTATTTTACCCTTTTTAGTGCAAAACAAGTTTTAATTAAATTACATGCATCTATTAAATTTCGTGTCTGGGCCGTTATACAATGACGGATATATACTTTTTGAAAATTTAAAGTATGTACCTATAACGGTTAAGAAGATACAGATCTGTAAAGTGCGCACATATAGACACACTGACGGACGGACGGACGGACGGACGAACGGACAACAAAGTCTCAGATAGTGTTCATTTGGTACCCTTTGGGTTCGGAACCCTAAAAAATTTGACTTTAAATGCCGCGCTAAAGTGAAAATATTCACTAGTAATAATGATGTCATCAAGGTATCAAAGGACAATTTCCAAAATGGTCCTGTGCAAATAAAGCATCTGACACACACGATAATTAATTGTTTATTTTATTACAATAATTCCAAATACTTTTATAACACGGACTAGTTGTATTCCAAAATGAATATTAAAAAGTATTATTTGCGATTATTAACATTAATTGCCGCCATATGGCCAACAGAGTACTGAATTACTCTACTACGTTATAAGAGGCACTTCCCTATATTGTTGATAAATGAATTATGAAAGAACTGTGTAGCCAACCTTACAACGGAAAGTATTATTTACGAAGTAACTATTATATAATCTGTGGTATTATGCTTATAATTTTTTTTTTTGCAGTGTTGGTTGGTACAAAGTACGTTCATAATTCTGAGTTATTTAATTATGTATGCAGTGTCGCGGGACTGAAATGGCCGCCATCTTCGCCAAACGTCATGTCATGTCAAAAAATATTAGGTATGTTTAAAAAAGTTTGCATCCTAACTAGACTTTGCCCGGTAGAACATTCCTGTAAAGACAAATTATTTATATTTTTATGTAATTATTAATATATAATTATTTATTGAGGGCCCGGTGGCGTAATTGGGAGAACGGTCGGCTTTGATGCCGTGGTACCGAGTTCAAACCGCCGTGCACCAATGAATTTTTTTATCGAAAAATATAGGTGCGCTTCTCACAGTGGCCCTCCGGTGAAGGAAAACATCGTTAAGAAACCAACAACCCCCGCATAGTGGTAGGACATATGTAGTGTCCGCCTGGCCAGCTACCACCCTCAAGTTAGAAAATCTGTCGCCAAACATCTAATGTGTTCCGGCAGCTATCCTTGAGAGCCAGTTCACATTCTAGTCTACTTCTCTGTCTTCGACCGCATCATCACTTAGCAACAGGTGAAAGTGGTCAAATGCTAGCCTATAAGATATAAAAAAAAAATTATCTCCACCTTTATTTCTATCTCGCTCAAAGTTACCGTAAGAATATCTGTCAAAAACCAAAATCAACGAGAAGAAAGATGTAAAAAAATTATTCAAGGTCATATATTTTAGTCTTCAAAAGTATATGCAATAGCAACCTACACTGTGTATAATTTTCTTGGGACTCTTCTGCTAAAACCAGTACATTCTCCTATGTTTGAGGTATTTATCTCCATATCTCTGGAGATACTAATCAGATCTCGATAAAATTAAAATGGGACCACCTCGGAAACGTATCCTACCTATTAAAAAAAGAATCATTTGAATCCGTTCACAATTGACGGAGAAATCGCGTAACATACACAAAAAAAACATACAGACGAATTGAGAACCTCCTCCTTTTTTGTGAAGTCGGTAAAAAATTAGCTTTATCTAAATTTATAAACTACTTCAAAGAACGTTAATCCACAGAATACTTAATAGTACTCCGCTTAGAAATTTATTAGAATTTCTAAAATAATTGATTTAACAACCTTGACGTGAGTCAGGCTTTAGATAAAGCTTTTAGTAAAGAATAAATAAAAAATAAAATTAAAAAGCCTTTTATTTCCTGTCTTTAACATACAAGGTTTTTTAGTTTTAAGCATGAAATATGAATGAAGGTGACAAGAACCTCACTCAGGTGAAGGCCTCCTCCAGAGACCGCCAACTCTCCCGGTTTTGGGCTATTTGTTGCCACTGTGGTCCGGCGATCTTCTTTATGTCATCCTACCAGCGCGACAAGGGTCGACCTCTGTGACGCTTACCTGGTGAGCGTGATTGAGGGCATCGATTGCATTTGTCATAGATCTTATCTTTGAATATCTTGTCTTGTGTACTTTCTTAATACTTAACATACTGCGTTCCATTTGGTAAAGAATATTAGTATTTAATCTAAAAAGTATGCAACATAAAAGTATTCTCATCTGAGATCGCTATGCATAAACTATTCAATACTAGCTGTACCCGCGACTTCGTCCGCGTGAAATGGTGTCTTTGGGTAGCATTTTTAAATATTTAGGCTAATTATTTTACAAAAAAGACACGCGTACCCCACCCACACCGCACCGTACCACGCCGCGCAAATCCCCCTCCCCTCTCCCTCCCCTCTCCCTCCCCTCTCCCTCCCCTCTCCCTCCCCTCTCCCTCCCCTCTCCCTCCCCTCTCCCTCCCCTCTCCCTCCCCTCTCCCTCCCCTCTCCCTCACCCTCCCCTCTTTCCTCCCCTCTCCTTCTCTCTTCCCCAACCCCCTTTCCCCTCACTTACCTCTCCCCCTCCCCTTTCCCCCACTTCCCCTCCCCTCCCCCTCTATCTTCGCCCCACTTCACCCACCCCTCACTTCCCTCTCCTCCCCACTTGCCCCGCCTCTCCTTACTACTTACTACGAATTAATTGGCACAAATAGAATACTGAAATGTACTGGATGTGTAGCTCCTTATCACCCTATTTGCGTAAATGCGGGATCGTCAAATATAAACAAGTTACGCGACTGGCTGTGTCCAATCATGTCGCAATTCGCTCGTCTATAACACCAGAGGCCTCGATCAAAACTGCAAGTACCACGACGCGCGCTCAAAAGCGTATGGCTATTTCCTCACCGAACGAGACCGCGAGGGAAGACTTTGATCGTGACTCGGTTGCCAGCGAATTGCGCCTTCTGCGGTTGGATATGGCAGAAATCAAATCCTGCCTTCTGGCACTAACTGAAGAGATTAGTAAATGCAACAAAAGGCGCTCGAGGAGCAAAACTCCAACTCCATCGTTTTTTCACTTCAGAATACCATTCACGATCTGGAAGGACAATTAAATGAACTAAGCCAAGCGCCATTGACGAACGAGCTTGAAATTATTGGGATCAGCGAAACATCGAACGAAAGTCTGAAGCACATCGTGATGGTCACGGCAACCAAGGTCGGCATCAACCTACCAGAATGTGATATCGATTGGGTGATTCGCGCCGGAGGTAAACGGACCAATGAGAATAACAAAACAAGTTCACCGCGCCCAATTATAGTACGGCTTACCAGGAAATCTAGACGGGATGAGTTCTTGAAAGCAGAAAAACTACGAAGACACATGGTTATCACTACAGCGGATCTCGATCTTCTTGGGCCACCACGCAAAGTGTACATCAACGAACATCTTTCAAAAAGGAACAGGTTGTTATTTCGGGACGCCAGACTCCGCTTTAAAGAACTTGGATATCGATTTTGTTGGGTCAGTAATGGCAGAATTCATGTACGACGTCAAGAGGGAACACAAGCAATCACCATCAAAACCCCCGCGGATCTGGACAGCCTACAACGACGTGATGATCCACGATGCATGGAACCTGCTTCTCAGCGCCTGGAATAATGCTAATCACAACTGGCTCGACATTATATTTTCAATGCTATATGTATTTGTAATATTTGTGAGTAACTTCTGCTATTCACAAAAACACACCCAAACTCAGTACTACTCATTATTTTCTGTCCCACACACTCTCCACAGAACACACATCCAATACACATCAACCAGACTCACTCATGCAAACAAAAAAACTCGCAACCATATAATTATTGTACACGCAAACACTGGACGCAACTGTGGTACGTTCTCGTTTATTCAGTTGAAGAATCCTAGAAACGTCTTAACTCGGGTGGGGATGACGACACGCTCAAAAAGCAGCATTATTCTTTTCGTCTCATTACATGATTTTGATAATGGGTAGTCAGGATGTGCATAACGATATAGAAAAAACTGGAGATTAAGTGCCGCACACTGGATATGCCAGAACACTGTACTGAACCTATCGCGCCGTACAACTTCAAAATCTTAACCTGCAACATCAGAAGTATTCAACGCAACTTTCTGTCTCTATTAACGGCTTTAAAACGCTTTAATACCAGCTTCGATATTTTAGTGCTTACGGAGTGCTGGCTGCAGGAGTCTTCACATATTCATCAGGTTCCAGGTTTTAATATCTTTGCTACAAAAAAATATATTAATAAGTGTGGTGGAGTCCTAATTTATGTAAAAGACTGTTGGTCTGTAACTGCTCGTGAACCAGACTTTGATGATGCAAACTGTCTGATTGTAAGCGTGGCTCAGTCTATCGACCTTATTGGCATATATAGATCTCCAGCAATCAAGAATCTAGATAATTTTTTAAACTCTCTTGAACCTACATTAGTCATACTAAAACACTCAAAAACGTTAGTTGTAACTGGAGATATTAACATTAATTTACTGGCAGAAAACCCAGGCAAACATAACCAACTGTACCAAAATCTAATGGCAGAGCACGGTCTTCTTCCAGCAATAACAAACCCGACTAGGGGTAAAGCTTGTCTTGATCATGGCTACATAAAAACTAAAGAAAAGGCAATCGGTCTAGTGTGTAACAGTTGCATCACCGATCACGATTTGATAGTTATAGGATTGTCACTCAATCGAAAGAAACCAAAAGTACAAAGCAAAACAGTAACAAAAACGAACTACCTTGCAATAGCAATGGAACTTCAGAACACAAAATGGTCTAACATATTATCCAAAGATAATGTCAATGACGCGGTGAAAACATTTACTCAAATCCTTATAAACTTGATGAAAAAACATACAATTAAGCACAAAATTAGCCGGTCGAGGTTCATACTTAAGTCCTGGATTACACCGGGTATACTCAGATGCATGCGTCACCGCGACAGCCTTCATCTACAGGTAAGAACGTCACCCAAAAATAAGTTTCTGAAAACAACATATAATCGATATAAGAACTATTGTAACGAACTTTTACATAAACGCAAAAATGAATATGAAAGCAACAAACTCGCAGAACATCACAAAGACCCTAAACAGCTGTGGAGATCAATAAAAGACATATGCCACTTCTCTCAGCGGAATACCGACGCAAACGAACTGGTTTACATAAAGAAAGACCCAAAAACATCTTTGAACGCCTGTAACACTCATCATGCTACTTCTGGTAGTAACTTAGCCGCAACTATATTGGATAGATTGAAAGTAACACAGGACTCGCTGTGCCAGAAGTCTACTTCTATAAGTAGAAACCCAAACTCTCTATTCTTCACTCCTACGAATACTATAGAAATAAGTAGAATAATCGGGAATCTTAAACTCGATAGTGCGGCAGGTATCGACTCCATCACGCCATATCTACTAAAATACGTTAGAGAGGCCATTCTAGAACCTTTAACACACATCTGTAACCTGAGTATGGTGACTGGAATCTTTCCAGATGAGTGGAAGACCGCCATTGTTGTGCCCATTCATAAAGGTGGCTCAAGGTCTTGCCCGGACAACTACCGCCCCATTTCTCTGCTCTGCGTCCTATCCAAAATTTTAGAGAAAATAGTAAACAAAAGGCTTGTAGATTTCCTTGAGAAGTACAACCTTTTGTCGAACCGATAATTTGGCTTTAGAAGAGGAAAATCCACTGAACATGCAGTCGAATGCCTAACTGAGACTGTATCATCGTACTTGGATGGGGGACAGAAATGCATTGGCGTATTTCTCGACCTTGCCAAGGCGTTTGATACAGTTTCAAGGGATATCCTACTCAACAAACTAGAACGTCTAGGCATCCGGGGATGCACTCTCAACTGGTTTACAAGCTACTTGACAAATAGACAGCAGTGTTTGAGAGCAGCAAGTCACACTAGCGATAAAGCTAACATTGATTACGGAGTCCCGCAGGGAAGTATCTTGTCACCAACCCTCTTTACCATCTACATGGATGACGTCCTAAAAGCCGGCATCTCTGAGGCAGAGCTCATTTGCTATGCCGATGATACGGTTGCTGTCTTCCATGGTAAAGACTGGCCAAGCACCGCACGAGCAGCAGAAAAAGGTTTATCAGAATTAGCTAACTGGCTTGATACTAACATGCTTACACTGAATGTTAATAAAACAAACTTTGTTGCTTTCCACATAACACGGGCTACCAGCCCTGCCCTGAAGATACTTCACTTACATAGCCAAACTTGTAATTTACCTAAAAACTATAGCCCAGAAGCCATGGTATGCTCGTGTAAGCACATCGAACGATCGCAACACACCAAATATTTAGGCGTTGTAATAGACCAAAATATGACATTCAAAAATCATATCTCATATATGTCAAAAAGGCTCCGGAAACTGATTTTCATCATGAAATCGATTCGTCCAGCAGCTCCACTAGACATCAGAAAACTTGTCTACACGTCGCTGTGTCAATCTCTAATCCAGAACTGCATTGGAGTGTGGGGAGGAGCTGCAAAGACTCACATGATCGAGTTAGAACGCGCGCAAAGGGCTATTATCAAGGTGATGACTGGAAAACCTAGGCGATACCCCACTGACCAGCTATACAAAGAAACCTCACTACTAAGAGTTCGTCAGCTTTACATCGCACGCGCTGTTGACAAACGTTTCTCACACCCTGATATCCAACAACCTTCTGGTGGAAGGAGAAAACGACCCCCCAAACAATCTTTGCCGAAAGTTTGAACCACCTTTGCGCGTCGTCTACCCAAATATGCCCACATTTTCACATACAATGCAGTTAGTAGAGATCTAGACATTAAACACTGCACATATGCTGAAGCAAAATCAAAGTTAAAAAGATGGCTACTGGCGCTTTCCTTCGAAGAAACAGAAAGACTCGTCAAATCGGGCGACTTTTAGATGCATTTCAAACTAAGAAGTCATCAGGAAAACAAACACACACACACACCACACACACGCACGCAGACATACACACACGCACGCACGCAGACACAGACACACCAAAATAAATATGAAACACGCACTCGATAAATAGAAGTATCAATAGTTGCATAATAATATAATTAATGTAGGTATATAATAAATGATGACAAAATTTAAGATTAATTCACAATGTAATATTATATAAATTAAATACTTAAATAAACACTTATCATAATTAATTGGGGATGTAAGGGAGCACAAATACGACCTCGGTGCTCCCAGCCAACCTCACCTGCCCGTGGTGCATCCTGCTGACCAACAGACGGGGCTCTGGCGACCGACAAATGGCGGTATAACCATTCATATCTATGGCGTAGCTAAATTCTACAGGCCGGTGACGGGCAGCAGCGTCACCGGTGCGAGAAGCTACGTCCTGCGATCGCCAACACGCCTGCCCAGCGTGGCGATTAGGGCATATCCCTCCCAAGGGATGCAAAAAATTATGGAAGGACACCTAAAGCCAAGGCCCCCAGTTCCCGGCCGCCCTGCTATTCCTGACCACGGCGGCGGTCACGGTAACGGCAAGGCAGGGGGTGCTAAGAATCCCCGGGCTACGGTAGGCCGCCAGAAAAAACTGACCCTCGCAACCTATAATGGACGCACGATTCGGCTGGACGATCATCTGGCGCAGCTGGAGGAGGAGCTGAAACACATAAGATGGCACATACTGGGGCTATGTGAAGTCCGAAGACAGGGAGAGGACACCATAACCTTAGAATCGGGCCATCTTATGTACTACAGAGAAGGAGATCAGCCATCCCAAGGCGGCGTCGGGTTTCTGGTCAACAAGGTTCTCAGTGACAACGTTGTAGAAATCTCCAGTGTGTCGACCAGGGTAGCGTACCTCATAATTAAGTTAACCAAGAGGTACAGCCTCAAGGTTATCCAGGTCTACGCACCGACCTCGACACACTTGGATGATGAGGTGGAGAGCATGTATGAAGATATCTCCAGAGCTTTACACACCACCTCCAAGGCTCACTACAACGTTGTCATGGGAGACTTTAACGCCAAAGTGGGAGTACAAACTTGCGGCGAATCGTCTATAGGACCCCACGGATTTGGGAGTAGGAATCACAGGGGACAAATGCTCGTCAATTTCCTCGAGAGGGAGGGGCTTTTCTTGATGAACTCATTCTTCAAGAAACAGCCCCAAAGGAAATGGACGTGGCAAAGCCCCGACTTTGTGACTAAAAACGAGATTGACTTCATCATTACGGACAAACGGCGCATATTCAGAGACGTCTCAGTGATCACTAGGTTTAATACTGGAAGTGATCACCGACTGGTACGAGGCACTCTGGATATCGACTTTAAAGCCGAGAGATTCCGATTGATGAAGTCTACGCTCCGTCCGAACCTACTCCAAACCGTTGTTGGGTCCGAAACATTCCAATTAAAATTGGAAAATCGATTCGCTGCCTTGGAAACCACAGATGACGTAGACCAGAAACTCGAAGAAGTGGTGGAAATCCTCAGGGATGAAGGGACGAAGTTTTGCGAGAGCAAGCGTACGGGCAAAAAGTCCAAACTCTCGGCAGAAACACTTCGGCTAATGGAAGAGAGACGAACAGACCCTTTGTCAGCTTTGTCAACTAACCTGGTGCGCAACAAATCCATAAAGAAGCTGGTACGACGCGACCTCCGATCCTCTAACACGCTCTTGATTAAAGAATCAATTGAGCAGAATCGGGGGTCGAAAGTGTTCGTCCAGCCTCTGGGTAGAAGCCACCTCACAAAGCTGACAACGTCAACGGGGAACGTCGTCGCATCCAAGCCGGAGATTCTGTCGGAAGTCGAAGACTTCTACGGCAAGCTCTACGCATCGCATGCTTCAAGGCCCGAACCCGATACTGAGGATTCTAGAGCCACCTTAACCCGCCACTTCACAGAAGATCTGCCCGAAATTAGCCGAGACGAAATCGTGATGGCCCTTAAACAACTCAAAAATGGAAAAGCCCCAGGAGAAGACGGAATCACAACGGAGCTTTTAAAAGCCGGAGGAGCTCCAGCAGTTCAACAGCTTCAGCAGCTATTTAATTCCGTTCTTTTTACTGGGAGAACTCCACAGGCATGGAACAGAAGCATGGTGGTTTTGTTTTTCAAAAAAGGAGACAAAACCCTATTGAAAAACTATCGCCCAATTTCGCTTCTGAGCCATGTCTACAAGCTGTTTTCAAGGGTCATCACGAACCGTCTTGCGCGAAGACTCGACGAGTTTCAACCTCCGGAACAGGCCGGGTTTCGAAGCGGTTACGGCACCATAGACCACATCCACACGGTGCGGCAGATTGTACAGAAGACCGAAGAGTACAATCGGCCCCTGTGCTTAGCATTTGTGGACTATGAGAAGGCCTTTGACTCAATCGAAACCTGGTCTGTTCTCGAGTCCTTGCAGCGTTGCCAAGTCGACTGGCGATATATCGAAGTGATGAGATGTCTATATAATGCCGCAACGATGACTGTACAAGTACAGAACCAGCAAACTAAACATGTCCACCTGCGTCGAGGAGTGAGACAGGGGGACGTCATATCCCCGAAACTGTTCACTAACGCCTTGGAGGATATGTTTAAGACGCTGGACTGGAAAGATCGTGGCATTAACATCAACGGCAGGTACATCTCTCACTTACGATTCGCAGATGACATCGTCATTATGGCAGAGACGCTGCAGGACCTACAAAGGATGTTGAATGGCCTAGCTGATTCTTCTCGTAGCATCGGTCTCCGGATGAATTTGGACAAAACCAAAGTCATGTACAACGAGCACGTTGTTCCGGAACCGATTGCCGTAGATGGAATCCCACTCGAAGTTGTCACTAAGTATGTTTACCTAGGGCAAACGCTCCAACTAGGCAAACATAACTTCGAGAAGGAAATCCAGAGAAGAATTCAGCTGGGCTGGGCAGCATTCGGAAAACTCCGTCGAGTCTTCTCGTCGCCGATACCACAGTGTCTAAAGACAAAAGTCTTTAACCAGTGCGTCCTACCTGTGATGACATACGGAGCCGAGACGTGGACACTCACAGTCCGACTGGTCCACCAGTTTAAAGTCGCTCAGCGAGCTATGGAGAGAGCTATGCTCGGTATTTCTCTGCGGGATCGAATCCGGAACGAAGTAATTCGCCAGAGAACTAAAGTTATCGACATAGCTCAACGGATTAGCAAGCTGAAGTGGCAGTGGGCTGGTCATATCTGCCGCAGGACTGATAACCGTTGGGGCAGACTTGTCCTAGAGTGGAGACCGCGAATCGGCAAACGTAGCGTAGGACGTCCTGTGACCAGGTGGAGCGACGACATACGCAAAGCGGTGGGCAGTGACTGGAAGAGAAGAGCCGAAGATCGGGCTCAGTGGCGCATCTTGGGAGAGGCCTATGTCCAGCAGTGGACTGATACAGGCTGATGATGATGATGATGATAATTAATTTTCAAATCAATGTAATAAATTAATAACAATTGTACAGTTATAGTAAGTATATTTAAATAAATTATATTGCATGTTGGATTATGTATAAAATTATATCTTCTGTGTGGTAGCCAGTTAATTGTTGAGTCACCTATCAGCATGTCATTCTAGGTTAAAAGAAACAAAAATATGAAATATGATATAAAATAAACACGTACAGATTTAGTGTGACACTCAGAGCAGATTATATCTATAGAAACGTGAAGGGCGCCCAAGATACAGGCGTAGCCTAGTTTGGGGCCCACGGAATGCTAGCAATATCGTCTTATAAATATCAGTCTATCCTTACCTACTGTTGAATATAATTTGATTGTGTTAATTGCATAATACTAAAAGTTGCATGTGTACTGTACAAATTGCTTTTGGAAATAAATATCTTTATCTTTATCTTTATTTATAATATTAATATAATATATAATATATATATATATATATATATATATATATAAAGTTAGGATGTATCGTGTATTATACAAACAACTAACTTGAAAAAAATATTTTATAGTATTTCATAAATATTCTTAGTGGTGTTCAGTGGATACCCGTGGTCGTATATTACTTTGCAGAGTGTATTGTTTTGTTACGGTAGGTGACATACGACCACGGCTATCCTCTGAGCACCACAAAGAATATTTATGAAATACAATAAAATATTTATTACAAGTAAGTTGTTTATATAATACACGACACATATTGAATAGTTTGTGCATAGCGATCTCAGATGAGAATATTTTCTTGTTTCATACTTTTTAGAGAGTGGTTTTTCAGTAGTCGGGTTTTAGTTTTTGAACTTATTTGTTATCTAAAGCATTTTGGGGTTTTTGGATAGATGTATACATGTCAAGATACTTACATACATACACAGCGATCAATCAAAGAATCAAAGAATCAAAGCATTTATTCAGTATGTAGGCAGTATAAATATACGCACATATACACGTCAAAATCATAAATCATAAAGTAAATCATAACCAATTATCAAATAAACATAGCAAAAGCAGAATTTAACGCTTTGAATTAGAAAAAAAAAGTAATGAACCATTCAGCTGTCATCCAATCGTTTACGTCAGAATATTTAAAAAAAATTAAAGTAGGTTAAAACCAACCATACATGTAAGTGTGTGTTTCAGTACTTCAGACAATTTTTATATAAAAAAAATAAAAAAGTGAAATAGTGATACACAACATAGAGAAACGCATACCGATCACAGTACATATCATGATCCAAATGGAACTGATAGTCCGTCTGTCAGCTGCATAATATTGTTTAAATAAAAATAAAAATGGCAAGCCTAGAAAGAAAATCTGCGGACAAAAGGGGAAAACTGAATGGCTGTTGAATCTACCGGTGTTTCGGAAATACTCCCATCAGAGAAGAAACACCAAGAAACTCTATGGGGCTTGTCTTGTCATTTTATCTTTTTTTTTTTTTTAATTAATTGTACATGTCAGCTTTAATATTTTAACAATATATTATTAATTATAATACAATTTATATTTGTTCTTGGAACTTGGGGCATTCAGGCCATGCATTTTTGTCATCCATATAGTCACCTATTGTATAGTATGATTTTTTCATCAAATTGGATTTTACATAGATTTTAAATTTGCTCATAGGCAATTGATCAATATCTTTAGGTAGCTTATTGTAAAAGCGTACACAGTTCCCCATGAATGAACCACTAACTTTCTGCAGTCTGAAATTAGGTATAATTAATCTATTTTTATGTCTTGTATTAAAATTATGTACATCAGACCTTTTCTTATAATCATTTATATTCTTGCGTATGAACAAAATATTTTCATAAATGTATTGACATGCCACTGTTAGAATTTTAATTTCCTTAAATTTTTCACGAAGTGAATCTCGCGACCTCATACTATATATAGAGCGAATAGCTCGTTTCTGCAAAACAAATATTGATTGGATTTCAGCGGCTTTCCCCCACAATAAAATGCCATAAGACATTATACTGTGGAAGTAGCTGAAATAGACCAATCTTGCAGTGGCTTCGTCCGTTAAAAATCTAATTTTACGTACTGCGTATGCAGCGGAGCTTAACCTACCTGCTAGAACCGATATTTGAGAACCCCATTGAAGCTTTGAATCCAGGGTGATGCCCAAGAATGTTGTGGATTCAACAAGTTCTAATGGTTCATCATTTATTAATATACTTCTATTTAGGATACCCTTTTTTACATTTGGTAGAGAGAAATTAATACATTTAGTTTTTTTTGCGTTTAACAATAAGTTATTGGTTGTAAACCAATTCAAAACCTGTGTTATTGATTTGTTTACATCGTCAAAGTTAGGTGTAGTCCTATCTATTTTGAATATCAAGGAAGTATCATCTGCGAACAAAACAATATCACATAGGTTCTGTACGAATGACGGTAAATCATTGATATAAACTAGAAATAAAAAAGGTCCTAGGATCGATCCCTGCGGGACTCCCATTTTTATGAGGGATCCAGATGACCTGACGCCATTGACTTCAACCATCTGTGTTCTGTTACAGAGGTATGATGATACCAGATCAAGTGCCTTACCTTCAACACCGTAGTATTTTAATTTGTAAATTAGTGTTTCATGACAGACACAATCAAATGCTTTTGATAGGTCACAGAACACGCCAATAGCATCTTGTGCTTTCTCCCATGCATCAAATATATGTTTAAGAAGACCTATTCCTGCATCAGTAGTAGAACGCCCTTTAGTAAATCAAAATTGTTTGCTATTTAAAAGATCATTCATGTTAAAATGTGTTAAAAGCTGGTCTAATATTACTTTTTCAAAAATTTTACTCAATGCCGGTAGTATAGAGATTGGTCTATAGTTAGATGGATCATTTTTGTTTACTGATTTGAATAAAGGAATCAATTTACTTTTTTTCATCAAATCCGGGAAGACACCTTGATCAACGCATCTGTTAAAAATAAAAGCTAAGTATGGGCTAATAACAGTAATAATGTAACTGAGAACTGTGGTTGACATTCCCCACAGGTCCTCGGTTTTCTTTTGTTTGAGCATTTTAAATGTTTTCACAATTGAGTCTGCAGTTACGTGTTTGAACTGGAACAAGGTATCACATTTATTTACACACTTTGATAATATAGAATAAGCATCAGCGGGACTAGAATTTATGGACTGAGTGGTAGTAATGGGTACTTGAGAGAAGAACTTATCAAATGTATTGGCAACCTCATTACTATCCATGATTAATTTATTGTTAATTTTTAAGATGATCTTACTGTCTCTTTGTTTTATTTTTCCAGTTTCAGTATTGATGATTTTCCATGTTGTTTTTATTTTATCATCAGCATGCTTAATTTTTCTACTAAAATGCAAAGATTTTGCTGTCTGACAAACCACTTTAAAAGTTTTGGAATATAGTTTTAAGTGATTTATGAATTTAGTATTGAGTAAATTAATTTGTTTTTGTGAGTATAAGTTGTACAAATTATTTCTACTTTTGTAAATACCAGGAGTAGCCCAGTCATCGAACCGAATTTTCCCAGCTATTGTAATAGTTTTAAATTTAAAAATATTATTGAACTCTGCACTCAATATTTGAGATAAAGTGCTGCATAGGTCATCGGGATCCTCAGAAAATATTAGGTTCATTAGTTGCTTGTCAATGATATCCACAAACTGTTCAACCCGATTGGTTGTAATGGGCCTGTATGTGTATTCTTGACCTTTGGTGGATGTTTTACATGAAAATGTGGCACTCTGTCCCAGATGGTCGGAGCCAAGTTTATCAAAGATTGCAATTTTCTCAGGTTCACAGTTGCAAAACACATTGTCCAAGCAGGTTGCTGATGAGCTAGTGATTCTAGTCGGCTGGTTAAAAAGATGCTTTAAATTGAAGGTAAGAAATAAATTTTTTAACTTATCACTGAGCGGTGACTGCTCAATTAAATTAACATTAAAGTCACCGCAAACTATCAAAGATTTCGGGGTGTTGAAGACTTTCATCATGACTTCTTCCATAATTGTCTCAAACATTTTATAATCAGCCGATGGAGGTCTGTATACACAGATGACTATATGTTGCCCCAGCTCTATACAAGATAATTCAATACATCGTTCAACAGACAAAGCTACAATGTCTTTACGCTCCTTAAAATGACAATTTTCAGATACATATATAAGTGAGCCACCGCGAATTGCCTTCTGTCTAATAAATGTGCTTGCAATTGTATAATTTCTGATTATTGGTAACAAAGTACCTTTCACAAACCATCGACATCGACAAACTCATAACCCTCCGAACTGCTTTTTTGCGACGCCGCGGGGTAAAAATTAGTTTTCTTGACTTCGGCGGGACTCGCCAACGCTTCGCTCTACAAAAATATGATGTAACAAACCCTATCTTTATTTTAAAATCTCTATTCAACGATACCACACACAATGGAGTGGGGTGATTTTTTTTTTTTAGTTCTTGACTTCATCCACTCTAGGGGGCGCCACATTCAATTTGTTGTGACGTGACATAGCCTATAACCAGCAGACAAATAAGACGCGTCCAACGACACCTCATTTGTTATATTATGATAAGTAGTTTAGAAGTTATGAGGGAACAGATGAACATACATACAAACATACATACATACATACATACTTACATACATACATACCTACATACCGGTCAAAAACAAAGCCCACCTTTTTGCTTCGCCGTAGTTGGGTAAAAAACAAGGTTGCTTAAATGAAGTATGTAATGAATTATTTATTTTAGAGAAGCAAATGAACTAAAATAAAAATGGTAAAATGACTTTTATTAGTATAATTGTATGGCAATTTAAGCGAAAATTACATTACTTTAACTTAAATTAATTAAACTAATTTGTGACCGCCATCGCAAAAAGTAGTCGTGTGTATCAGTGTATCTGTGTGTCTGTCTGTGGCTTGGTAGTACCTAAACGGATGAACTTATTTTGATTTAGTTTTTGTTTTTGTGGGATAGGTGTATTAATCATGATTTTTCTTATCTTTGATTTATAAAATCTCTGTGAAAGCTCAATAAATTTCATTTCGCTTCGTTTTATTTTAATGCATACACACGTTACACTTATAACACCCTTCTTTTGTGTCGTGGGTTAATAGTAGAATAAGCCAACGTGCCCATATTCAGCAGTGTAATCAATTTCATAAAGCAGCAACCAACGTACTGCACCACCTGAATTATAAACTAAGGAATGCTAGGCAAGTTGGGCCAATGTTGGGCCGAGATAATACTTGCCGTTTTAACAGTTACTTCTCGTTGGTTCTAATCTGGTAGACGTTTTTATAGTTGTTGAATTCTTCTTGTCTAATTTTTAACCGACTTCAAAAAAAGGAGGAGGTTTCTCAATTTGACCGTATATTTTTTTTTTTTTTTTTTTTTTTTATGTTTGTTCGCGGATAACTTCGTCGTTTATGAACCGATTTCGATTATTCTTTTTTTGTTCGAAAGGAGATATCCCAAGTGTGGTACCATGGTAATTTTATCGAGGTATGATAAGTATCTCCAGAGATATTGAGATAAACATCTCAAAATTGGTACTGAAAATGAATAGCGCGGCATTGAAGTCGGTTGTTTTTTTAGTTTTTAAACGATATTATCTATATGGACAGTACGCATTATACTTAGCAAGAATTGTATAAAAAAATGTGTGGTTTTATGAAACCGATCCAAGTTAAACTTTTTGTTTATGTGTAGCTATGTAGCTAGCTACTATGACAGCAGTTGACGTGACACATAAGCATGTATACAAATATGGCTGCAAAAGCACCCGCCAATCGCAGCAAGACCTAGATGTCATACATCATATCCACCAATCAGCAACGGCTGTAATGCGACATGCCATGCGACGCCAATTTACACAAAGTCATTTAGGAGCTTTTACTAGTCAGTTATAAAATTTAACTTTAACTTGAATGACATAGATAACTAATTTTGGCCCCGAGTTGACACTCGGATGAGTACAATACAATACGCTTTATTGCACTTACATATCTTAGAATTACTTACAATAATGATTACATTTACAGTATAATCGGCAGCCTTATCGCTAATTAGCGATCTCTTCCACGCAACCGTCAAAAGAAAGGGACAAACTCCGTTCAAGGTCGGTCTCATGGGGGCCGGTGTACGCGATCTCGTTTGATATGTAGCAGGTTTGTGGTTAGGAGGTATTCAAACATCGTCGTTGACATGCATGTTGCAACATGCGATAGATGGACAAAAATAAACTGGCCAAGTGCAAGTCGGACTCGCACTCGTAGGTTTTCGTAACACAGTTAAGTATTCCATAACTATGAATTTTCGCAACTACAAAATTAACTTTGTTTTTCATAGTGTTTTTATGAAAAACAAAGTAATCTTTGCGGTCGCCATATCTCTAAAACTGCTGACTGTATCTCGTTCAAACCAATTTTCGTTGTTAGTTTTTATAGAGATCTACAGCATATAATTTTTTTTTGATTTTTCACTCCCATACTTTAAAAGTTATAGGGGGGGGGACACACATTTTACCACTGTAGACGCGCCAATCTTTCAAATGATTGACTTTGAGAAAGAATGATTTTAAGAACTTCAATGTCATTTTTAAAGACCTATCCATAGACACCCCACACGTATAGGTTTGAAGAAAGATTTTTTTTTGTTTCAGTTCCATGTATGGGATGCCCCCCCTTAAACTTTTATATTTTTTATTTTTGTATATAAATCGGAAAGCGGTCCACAAAATACATCTACCTACTAAGTTTCAATTCTGTAATTCTAACAGTTTCGGAATAAAATGGCTGTGACATACGGACGGACAGACAGACAGACAGCAGACATGACGAATCTATAAGGGTTCCGTTTTTTGCCATTCGGCTACGGAACCCTAAAAATTGAGGCAATGTAATGAATGTATCACTTAAACAATTTGGTATATTGGCGAAACGACGTAAAGTTGTTATACTTAATTTGCATTTATTATAAGCGCTGCAATAATCAATCCAACCAACTACAACCAACCCGTTGGCGCAACCCAGCCAACTTTTGGAGGCACACCTGAATAATTCACGACACAAGTCGCTTTGTTCAGTTTAAAAATAGTCGAAGAGCTTTTGCCGTCACAATTATTGTTCGGAAACATGGAAAGAAGAGAAAATGCGGAAAATATCCGTGGTTTATGTGTAGCTCCACGATATTGTGGTTAGAAATACCGACAAAGGAACGATGTTTTTATATATTAAAAGGAGAAAAGAGAAAGAAAACATCCTTTATATTGTTTGCGATAGTTTTTTGTTTGTTATTGCAGCGTGTGTGAACACATGAGTACCTTCTTTACTCATGTGGTGTGAATCTATGAACTTTGTTTTTAACCCCCGACGCAAAAATAAGGGGTGTTATAAGTTTGACGTGTGTATCCGTGGCATTGTAGCGCTCTAACGGATTAACCGATTTTAATTTCGTTTTATTTTTGTTTGATAGGTGTCTGTCTACATCGAGAGTGTTTTTAGCGTTGTTTCATGAAAATCCGTTCAGCCGTTTAAATATTATCAGCTCTTTCTTGATTTATGAGACTGCGATAGCAACAATACAATACAAAAACTCTTTATTGTATACCTACATACAGAAAAAAAGAAAACAATGTACAGAAAATAATAACTAAGGTAATAAGTACACTGGGCGGTATTATCGCTAACAGCGATTTTTTCCAGACAACCTTTGGATGGACAGAATTGCAGGAAGTAGTAGACGGTGCAGGAAGTAGTAGTAGCAACTTTCGTAGCCCGCTTCGACCGCGGACGTTAGAAAATCAAAATGGCGCTCTGTGCACTACTTACCCGTCACTCTGTTGCCGCCTGGTTAGCGTAGTTTACTTTTAATCCAGTCAAAATAGACTAAACTATGATTCCAGTTTGCATTAATTCCCAACAAGCTGGATTTTTGTGCAGGCCAACAAACAGACATGTCAACAGTCCCCATCGATCCCGCTTGTGCGTTGTTTTTTATTCGAGGTCAAAGATCACAAATTTGCGTTTTTTTTATGATCTACAATTTTATCAAAGGTAATGGTAAAACTTACCGTTTTTTCTGAAAATCGCGAAAAACGCAAATTTGTCCTCGAATAAAAAACAACGCACAAGCGGGATCGATGGGGACTTTTGACATAATATCATTTGTAATGACGTATTCAAGGCCTGCACAAAAGTCCAGCTTGTTGGGAATTAATGCAAACTGTAATGTCTATTTTGACTGGACTATTTAGTCAAGTAGGCGGCCATTATACATATACAAATCAGTCGGGGGTGGTTTAAAATATAAAATTTAAGTATTATTATATCTGTGAGGTTTACTCGCGGCAACATATTATATGATGAAAAATGGCCTGAACTTCAAGGCTTAAGGAGATTGAATAATTTAAGATCGTTTAAAAACTAAATGAACCTACTTCAAACGTCACGCTAGTCATTTTCAATACTAAGTTTGAGGTGTTTATCTCCATATCTCTGGAGATACTAAACATATCTCGATGAAATTTAAATGGGTTCACCTAAAAATTTGTCTTTTCAAACAATAAAATAATATTCCAAATCAGTTCAAGCGTCTTCGAGTAATCGGTGAACATACTTAAAAAAACTATTGCGACGAATTGAGAACCTCCTTTTTTTGGAAAGTCCGTTAGTAAAATAACCGAATATTTTACAGCAATATCCCATTACGTCAACGTCAATTTCACAATGGTACTCCGGTAAATGAAAACGTAAGAAGATCTTGGCTGAGCATTACAATTACGTGAACTTTCAATTTTACTAAATTAATAAATCAGTAGTTATTAAGAAAATCGTGGACATACATACATGCATACAGAAATGTATACAGAACCTACTTTTTATGTCAGTTAATTGAGTATGTTTAACCACCACCAATATTATAAATGCGAAAGTCAGTTTGTTTATTTGCTTGTTTGCCTGGGACTTCTTCACGGTCAAATGGCTGGTCCGATTTAACTGATATTTTGCACAGGGATAGCCAGGATTAGGCTATAGGATACTTTTAACGCAAGCGAAGCCGCACGACACAGCTAGTCTAATACTATAAGAATCTTTGTCCTGACATACTGACTGACTGACTGACTGACTGACTGACTGACTGACCCACTGACAGACAACGCACAGCCAAACCGCTGGTCGTAGAGACTTGAAATTTGGAGGGTATATTTGTCTTAGTACGTAGAGGTGTACTAAGAAAGGATTTTTCAAAATTCACCCCTTAAGGGGATGAAACGGGGTTTCAAAGTTTGTATGGAGAAACAAGATTAGTCTTTTCTATTCGAAACTTCACACGAGTACTTCAGGACATAAATAAGTAAACACGTGTTTTAGGTTTTTTCGAATTTCTTCCCTTAAGAGGGTGAAATGGGGTAACAAAGTCTGAAAATCAATATTGTTTTGGATTACGCTGAAATTTGGCATACAGGTGATTATTATGACGTTAGTATCAGCTAAGAAAGGATTTTTTAAATTTCACTCCTTAAAGGGATGAAACGGGGGTTCAAAGTTTCTAAGGAGAAACAACATTAGATAGTATTTTCTATTCGAAACTTCACACAAATGCTTGAGTACATAAGTACGTGTTTTAGGCTTTTTCGAAATTCCGCCCCTAAGAGGGTGAAATAGGGTGACAAAGTCTGAAAATCAATATTGTTTCGGATTGCGCTGAAATTTGGCATGCAGATATTTATTACGATGTTAGTTACCTCTGAGAAAGGATTTTTCAAAATTCACCCCTGAAGGGGATGAAACGGGGGTTCAAAGTTTGTATGGAGAAACAAGATAAGACAGTATTTTCTATTCGAAACTTCACATAAGTGCTCAAGTAAAAAAATAAGTAAACACGTGATTTAGGTTTTTTTGAAATTCCACCCCGCCAAGGGTGAAATGGGGTAACAAAGTGTGAAAATCAATATTGTTTCAGATTACGCTGAAATTTGACATGCAGATAGTTATTATGACGTTAGTATCCTCTGAGAAAGGATTTTGCAAAATTCAACCCTGAAGGGTTGAATTTTGCATCCCCTTCAGGGGATGAAACGGGGGTTAGAAGTTTGTATGGAGAAACAAGATTAGATAGTATTTTCTATTTGAAACTTAACACAAGTACTTAAGTAAGTAAATACGTGTTTCAGGCTCTTTCGAAATTCCACCCCTAAAAGGGTGAAGTGGGGTAACAAAGTCTGAAATCAATATTGTTTCGGATTGCGCTGAAATTTGGTATGCAGATAGGTATTTTGACTTAGGTATCCGCTAAGAAAGAATTTTTCAAAATTTACTCTGCAAGGGGATGAAGCGGGGTTTCAAAGTTTGGATAGTCATATTATTCGTCATTTCACACAAGTACTTTTGTAAATAAATAAGTAAATACGAGTTTCAGACTTTTTCAAAATGCCCTTCTAAATGGATAAACTGGGGTAACAAAGTCTAAAAATCAATATTGTTTCGGATTGCGTTGAAGAAGCTTTAGAATGCAGATAGTTATTATGGCGTAGGTATCCGCTCAGAAAGGATTTTCTCAGAATTCTTCCCGGATTCGGAACGGGGATTCAAAGTTTGTATGGCGAAACAAGATGGGATAAAGTACGTGTTGTAGGATTTTTCAAAATGGGGGTAGGTAACAAAGTCTGAAAATTTGGGTTTTTCGGGTTTAATTAAAAAATTACCCCATTTATAATTAATCCCGAATTGCCTTAGTCACGCGATAACATGAAAACGGGTGAACTGATTTGGCTAATTTTTATTTGATGTCTTTAATGATAGAATCGTTTAAACAAAAGAAAAGTTTTAAGTAAATAAAAGAAGTTAACGTTAAAAAAAAGAAGAAAGAGAACGTTAAATAAAAGAAGTTAACGTTTAAAAAAAGTTAACGCGGGCGAAGCCGCGGGGCACTTCTAGTTGCATATATATCTTAAAGTGCAAACTTAATGTCTTCATTCGATTTAGCATGATATAAAAACCTAATTATGTGATGGAGTTCAGTAACCATCAGAGCGCTCGAGACGTGAATTCATTGAGAATGAAACCTCATTTTAGTGCACAAAGAGCTTCACCTTAAAACGTCAAATGCAGAGTAGACAGATGCAGAGAAATACTTTATATAAGTCTAATAAGTCAGTCAGCGAATAACACAAACTTTTGCCTTTTTAACCGACTTCACAAAAGAGTAGAAAGAAGGTTTGTTAACGTTGTATTCTTTTTAGGGTCCCGAACCCAAAGGGTACCAACGGAACCCTATTACTGAGACTCCGCTGTCCGTCTGTCTGTCTGTCTGTCTGTCTGTCCGTCTGTCACCAGACTGTATCTCATGAACCGTGATAGTTAGACGGTTGAAATTTTCACAGATGATGTATTTCTATTGCCACTATAACAACAAATACTAAAAACAGAACAAAGTTAAAAATTAAAGGGGGTCCACATACAAAAAACGTGTTTTTACTATAGCGCAATCTATGAACGATTGTTTAACTTATTAATAAATAATATTAATTACCTACCTTTGTGTTAACGTTCACTTAGTTGGTGTTCGTTAGATATTCGTTCGATGGCGTTGTAGTTAATAAGCATATTTGTTATTTACACGGTGATATTATATTATACTTATATATTATTAAATTGCGGGTCGGAACCCTACGTGTGCGAGACAAGAGTCTGACTTGCACTCGGCCAGTTTTATTTTTATCTATGTATACCGATTACTCAAAGATGCCTGGATCGAATTAGAATTTTTTTTTTTTTTTTAATATCTTATAGGCTAGCGTTTTGACCACTATCTCACCTGTTGGTAAGTGATGATGCGGTCGAAGATGGTAAGCACGCTAGGCCTAGAATGGGAACTGGCTCTCAAGGATAGCTGCCGGAACACATTAGATGTTTGGTGTCAGATTTTCTAACTTGCGGGTGGTAGCTGGCCAGGCGGACACTAGATAGTGTCCTACCACCATGCGGGGGTTGTTGGTTTCTTAACGATGTTTTCCTTCACCGGAGGGCTACTGTGAGAAGCGCACATACATTTTTCGATAGAAAAATCCAATGGTGCACGGCGGTTTGAACTCGGTAGCACGGCATCAAAGCCGACCGTTCTCCCGATTACGCCCCCGGGCACTCGCCCCGTATTTGTTTATTTGAACCACCTAGCAAGTATACCATATACTTGCTAGGTGGTCACATTAAAATTTCATCGAGATATGTTCAGTATCTCCAGAGAAATGGAGATAAACACCTCAAATTTGTTTCTGAAAATGACTACCGCGGCATTTAAAGTCTTAAATTATCATAAATTATAATAAAGTTACCCGATAACATCATCAGGTTTTGTCAAGCTACCAAAAGCGGAATTTAGTTCCGTTTAATTCTACGATAGAACTAGACTGATTTAACTTCATGCATTTTTTTAGGCCAGCTATAATCAGCCTGTATCATGCCACTGCTGAACATAGGCCTCTCCCGAAACTCGGCACTGAGCTTGATCATCAACATTCATTATTTTCAGTTATTTTCAGTTATTTTCCATATCGTCCACCCGATCCCAGGTTTGTAGATTCAAGGTCTCCACTATAAAACCAGTCCACATCATGGAATATTTATACGTGCTACCATCGTCGACCGCAGCATCACTTACAAGCAGGTGAGATAGTGGTAGGAGCGCTGATTAAAGAATGTTGTCTTGAGCCACCGTGGAAGAAGCGACGAGAATACTCGATACAGCAAAAAGCGTCAATCAATTCTTAGTAACGGTGCGGGTGACATAGGGTAAACATTTTCTATACTCAACACGATAAAAAGATACGGGCAAATTTAAATTTTCGCAAAAACTTGTAAGTACCAAAATTTACCTTAATTTTCAACTCCTTTTATTTTTCGGAATTTTTCTTTTACTTGTGCTGACCTTGCTTTTGACCAAAATTGACAATTCTAGGTCAACCGGAAGTACCCTATAGGTTTTGGGTCGAAAACCTATAGGGTACTTCCCGTTGATTTAGAATCATAAAGTTTGGCAAAAATCAAGGTCTAACAGCACAAATAAAGGAAAAATTCCAAAAACTAAAAAGAGTTACAAATTAAAGTGTGTCCCCATACATAACATACATAGTTTCGCCAATTAAGATAGGCCTCTGATTTATATGATCGCTTATACTATTTAGAGGTCTAGCTGAATTGGTACCTACCAAAGTTGGTACGGAAGCCTCGGAGGGCGAGTCCAACTCGACTTAGCCGGTTTTATTTAAATGATTCAAGGACAAGTAAGCAAAATGCTTTCTAACCTGGAGAAGGTTTCTTAATTCGACCCTATATATATATATATATAAATAAAATATATATATATATATATTTTTTATGTGTGTTCGCGGATAATTTCATCTTTTTTGTTGCAAGAAAATATCCCAAGGGTGGTACCGTAGTAATTCCATCAAGATTTGATAAGTATCTCCAGAGATATGCAGATAAACACCTCAAACTTGGCACTGAAAATGAATAGCGCGGCGTTTGAAGTCGGTTCTTCTAGTATTTTAAACGATCTTATTTCTATAATTATTTTCCATTCCAAATTACAATAATTTCTCTTTCATATTGTACGAACATACACGCCTACATAGATTACCAAGGCCTTTCTTTTGGATTTACTATACTTGGTTAAAAATGTAATCTGCAGCTTCATCATCATCATAAATAAATAATAATAAATAAATAAATCGTTTAATATCTTTCACAAAAGGTTCTTAAATATTAGATAATTACATTATTGGCTAATTTTATATACATGAATAGCAACCTATCTTTGTGAAAGACTGGTGCCTGAAATAGGTTTAGAAAAACCTGTAGTACAGGTCACCAGTGCCCTCCCGCGGATTGTTCTATGTGAGTACTTATAGAGCCTTATAACGTAGACTATAAGTATGGTCTTGACAAAGAAAAAGATTGTATTTTTTTCGTAAAAACTATATATAAACCAATATTAACCTATTTAAATTTTAAGAATTGCAGCTTGTGTGCCAATGGAAAAGTATTTTGGTGGGTGATTACATGGTATGTATTAATTATTTAAGGTGTTTGATCAGTAAGTGCTAGGTGAGTGAGGCATTTAGTGTTGGTGATAACGATTATCTCTGTAATTGTCTGTGAGCGTGTGTAGTGTTAATTAGTGTTAGTGTATGTGTATGTAAATGCATGTAAGAGATATGTCGGTACATCATCATCATCATCATCACCCACGCCAGTCATATGTTGGACATGGGCCTCTCCTAATTTAATCTGCAGCTTACCAACGAAATATCTTCATTACTCAAAAAACAAAACTTATATCCCGATTCAATAGAAGGAAAAACAAACACCTCACGTACGGGGATTGAAAAGTTTGTTGCAGTTTACACGGACTCAGGTGTACTCTTAATTGTAAATGGGTTAAACGTTTTAAATGTTACACTACTGACTATTTCTCGGCTTAGTGGTTCATTAGGCAATGTGCTTTGCCTACATT
The DNA here is from genome assembly GCA_954871355.1 of Cabera pusaria. Classification (NCBI taxonomy): domain Eukaryota; kingdom Metazoa; phylum Arthropoda; class Insecta; order Lepidoptera; family Geometridae; genus Cabera; species Cabera pusaria. Next base: position 1,753,017 of record OX940909.1, on the reverse strand, counting down.
TGATCTCCTGATGGTGCCTATGTACTGCTGGTAGGCTTCAGCTTTGGCTCGAACCATGATTAAACATAGATGTGTAGCCAATCAGCTTGCTAAGTTCTGTCATGCTGTTTAATGACAGCCATTTTTCAACCAACTTCCAAAAAAAGGAGGTTCTCAATTCGTCTGTATGTTTTTTTGTAGGTATGTTACGCAATTACTCCGTCAATTATAAACCGATTCGAACGATTCTTAATCGGTAGAGTATATTTTTAAGATTTTTATATTAAAAGTTCATCGAGATTTCAAAGAATCAAAGCATTTATTCAGTATGTAGGCAGTATAAATATACGCACATATACACGTCAAAATCATAAATCATAAAATAAATCATAACCAATTATCAAGTAAACATAGCAAAAGCAGAATTTAACGCTTTGAATTAGAAAAAAAAAGTAATGAACCATTCAGCTGTCATCCAATCGTTTACGTCAGAATATTTAAAAAAAATTAAAGTAGGTTAAAACCAACCATACATGTAACCAACATGTGTTTCAGTAATTCAGACAATTTTTATATAAAAAAAATAGAAATAGTGAAACACAACATAGAGAAACGCATATTTGATAAGTATCTCCAGAGATATGATGATAATCGTCTCAAACTTGCCACTGAAATTGACTCGTGGCCATGGAAGTCGCTTGTTTTAGTGTTTAAACTATCTTAATTATAGAAGACATGTTGGGATAATTTGGTACCGATAAATAGAAATAAGTATGTTCAAAGTATCGTCTCGCTGTATTCTACTTCGAGACAAGAGATATTATAACCAATATAGTATTACACTATATTATATAGCCAATATATTATAACACTACTAGCGAGTCTTGTAGACATCGTCCTGCCTGATCGCAGCGCCACCTGTCGGGTCCAATTGCAAATCTTAACAATCATATTATACAAAGATATTGGCTATCTCGCTTGAGTTACGAAATTATCACGTGTTATATTCATTTTAGTTATTTATATACTTACCCGCATCCACTCGTATTTATTTTAAGAATTACGCTCCGACCGGTTTTGACTCAATTTGAGTCTTAATCTGGGAGCGGCTAGGAGAGCTGTGACTCGCGGCGTGACTCACGTGCTTCCCAGCGCAACAGTCCATCTCGTTTGTCTTGATACACCTATGTACCTATGTGTATAAAGGCAAACGAGATAGATAGATAGATAGACACAGCCAAGTAAATTAATTCGATGAGAAGTGTTGTAATCTCTGCTCGTTCCTACTCTACGGTAATGAAAGCGGTGCCTCGTAGGGCTCCGTAAGATCAGAATCTGCTTTCAGACGACGGCACTCACTCGAGGCGTTTCATTAACAAATTAGGTACTGTTTAGGTGCTACATTTGTATGCGGCATACTAGTTTAATTATTTTCTAATTCATGTCTATGTGGTGATTGCACATTATGGACTTAATTGGACTAAAATAATACTCTGACCAGACTTTACGACTGATGTCTACAACAACAATTGATGTTTACATTACCTTGAGATATTTAAATCTTAACATGCAGATTTGTATATATTGTATTTAAGCATTATAATATCTGGTTTACCGAGTTATACTCGGTATTGTATGTAAGTATATAATTTTTTTGTTAAATCGCGTTTTTTGAATTTCTTTTGGCTACCATTAATAGTTATTAGTTTTACTCACAAAAGGAGGGGAAAAAATAGAAAACAAAAAAGGGAAAAATAGTCATCTCATCTGGTCTAGAACCAATGACCTCCCGAACGCCATCCAATCGATCTTGCACCGAGCTATCATATCGTTGTCATATGAGTCAAAATTACCCTTTGTATTTTATTGATATTGTAGCAGATTTTCAATGCCTAAAACACGAATAAAACAAAACTTTCTGAAAATGAATCGTAGCTAGATCGATTTAGCGCCCCCAAAATCCGCTGTATCCTAAATTTTATGAAAATCGTTGGAGCCGTTTCCGAGATTCAGATTATAAATAATAATAAATCGCAAATTGACTAGCTTCACTCTAAATATAATATGTATGTATGTATTGTATAATTATATTTACTTAGTGTATTTATGTATGTATATATATTTATAATGTTATACATAAATGTATTTAGTTATTGTACTTGTATGGATATAATCATCTAGTATTTTGACTATATTTGCATGTAGGTTTATATAAAATAATAGTATGTCTAAACACATTTCATCAAGGGTATTGTATGCCACCGAACGCTTATTATCAAAACTAGCTCCTTACCATCCCATGGTTGTCTGGTAGAGATCGGTCTAAGTGATAAGACCACCCATTTTCACATCTAATTATTTTTTCCTTGTCTTAGATTAATTATAATGTGTTTATTGGTATGCAATAAAGTATTCATCTATCTATCCATATATCTTTATATTTGTTTCTTTTTAAAATATAAATAAAGAAATAAGTACGGTACCGGTACCCAGCGTGGCGATTGGGGCATACCCCTCCCAATGAAACGAAGATCGGGCTCAGTGACGTATCTTGGGAGAGGCCAACGTCCAGCAGTGGACTGACACACTGATTATGATGAAGTAAGAGTAAGATTTGCTATCTCCGTATTTAGAGTACTTTCCCTCATGTATAGATATTCTACTTTCAATTGGATACGCTCGAATTCAGAGGCGTAATTCTGAATTAAGAATATTTATTACTCTGTGGTCGCGGAAACTTTTCTGATTAGAATCACTGATTTTTTCGAGATGAAATATCAAAGTTACGGATTAGAGCATTGTGAATTGCAAAGAGCTGAGTCGAAAGACAGGCATTTTCCGAATCCGAATTAGCTTTCGAATTATTGACAATTGTACGGGCTACCTTACAAGTGCGTTTACATAATTCCATCCTGTATAACGGCTATACGGCTAGTGTTGGACTGGCTAGTGCTAGTTACTAGCACCAGTCAGTCTGGCATACCAGCACTGGCATCGTACAAATCATACATAATAGACGGCCTCGTCCACCAATAAAGTTTCTGGTCGATAACCGTAAAACGAGCGTCCCGTGGTGAACTACGTCTGGCAACATTACGATGTCACCGAGCGACGCCGGGGGAATGAGGTAGCTTGCAGATGGGAACAATTATATTATAACTTGACTGATCAGTTGTTGTAGAAGTTGGTAAGCATATTCCCGAAACCAAAGGATTTATAAAAAATACGTGAATTCACAAATAAAATTATTCCAAGTTTGGGTGAAATTCTGTCCGTGATTTGATTGTTTGTAAAGTACTCCAGTCGCAAATATATCAGGCGATTAGCGTAAAACGTGAGTGGCGTGAAAAAGGAGAGGCCTATTTCCAGTAGAAGATTAAGGGCTGATGATGGTGATAAAGTGAAACTTCTGAAAAGTCGTATTCTCATAGTAATAATTACTAAAGTGCTTTAGTAATTGTTACTCTGAGGTCGTATTGCATAGCTTGTCATATCAATACTTTTAATATTGGCAATATCGATAAAACACAATTAATTAATAATAAATAACTTATGTTATTTGAAATGAATTTAAGTTACTTGTACTATGCTCTGCATATATATAGGATGATATTATATAGGATGATATTTTTAACGGTTGACTGTTTTTAGAAGTACGACATTACTGTAGTAGATTTACCGGAAAAAAAAACCAACCTTCATGGACGTGAGCTGTGAAATATGTCCTATAATAGACAAGGTATGTGCTTTCAAAAATTAAATTAAACTGTACGCTTAAAAACTGTACTAATGCTGCCAGAACACTAGCAGAAGTTCAACCGCTATAATTAATTAACACGAGTACAAAAACTTCTGCAGTTTTATATTGCCAAGTTTTTTAAACTTTTCAACTTAAACTTAACGCAGTTTTATATTAGTACAATGTAAACTTTTCCAGTTTTGTCGACGGCTGAAATAATAACAGCCTTACAAAGAGGGTAGAGGGTAGGTACCGCATGAATCTGACCACAAATTTAATTTCTCATATGTGGGTAGTTGTTGAAAGCCGCGAGTAGGAGCTATGTTTCCTGTTATAACGGCGCCGTGGCGCCACCAGTGGCAAAGAGTATTCACCGTATAGATGGGTAACTTGATTTAATATAACTGAGTGTGTTGTGTAGGCAACTAAGCAATAGCTAATTTTGAGTTTAAAATGAAATTAAGGATAATGTACGATTAAAAATAATGTATTTCTCATTACTACCACAAGATATTATAGCAAAAATAATTATTTTCAATCGCTTTCAGCGATAAGTCTTAGCATTGTACCTATTGTTTCAATAGTTACGTTTTGCGTTAATTTATTTTTATAATCGCTGTATACCTTAAATAAAGTACAAGCAATATAATCAATAGTGACAATGTGAGTACAATGTTATTATTGGGAACTTAAAGTCAATAGTGTTTTTTTATTCTTATTTATCTGATAGGCTAAAGTTTGACCAATATGTCGCCTCGTGGTAAGGGCAACAGGCAATGTGACCCTTTGAATAAGACACAACAAGAGACAATACAAGTAAACTAAACTTAGTTATATTAGCAATGTACAAAAGACTTGATTAGCTTCAAAAATGAACCTCGAACCCGCATTGCAAACAGACCTATCACACAATTTTATCAACAGCAGCGCTTGAATAGTGCAACGTCTCATATTATGGTATATTTGAGCTACCGCTATATTTTAGGAGTTTTAAAAAATGCGTATTTTAGCAGAACGCTATTCAATAATTGTGTATTAATCGATATAGAGATTATCTTTCTTGTTTTATATATATTCTTTGAGACCAATTTACACATAACCTAACCATATAAAAGTCTTACTGTAGGTACCTAATAAATACGTTGTCACATCTGTACTATTAACGTACTCTACTATACCATCCCGCGAAATGTTCTGTTTTGTGTGAAATTTATTACACTTCGTATCTTTCACTATTGCAAAGCAATTTCAACCTAATTTCTATATGTGCTAAGGTTCATACTAAATAGAGTATTTTATTCACTATCTGTCTACGTTTGCAATAAGGTATAATGGGTCTTGTCGCAAACATTTTAAGGTTGCGATTCGAATGTGCTTAGAGAAAATTGGGGTAGTTGGCCATACTATCATTTTATGGCGAGTGACTGTTACAAGTAATGCGTTCGTTTACAAAGAGATTTATTATGTATTTACTTGTTTGTTGAAGTGGATTAGATTATTATACTATTTATGAGGGGAGGAAAAAATTAGAGTCATATTTTTCGATCGACAATTCATCACAGAGGTTGTTGTGGTGTGAGTCATGTGTGTCTAATGACATGATTTTTTTTATATTTGACAGACAACACGTGACCCTTATTACACCCGATCTTAAGTGTTGATGCGGTCTCAAGGTGCGTACAGAATATGTAACATGTTATATATCTTGTGTTTTATAACACGTCCACATTATCTGGAACATATTATGTTGTATAACACGTTGTGTTACATAGTCGCACGCACCTTCAAATGGAATCCAAAATGATGACGCCCCGTTGGCGTGAGGGATAGATGGCTTTAGGTGTAAGCGATAGCTAGGTCGCTGGTTCAAATCCTAGCACGGGTGTTTGTTTACAGTTGCTACGAGGATCATATCGATTTTCCGTCTGACTAGCTAGCAGAAAGTGGCTTACCAACATCAAGGAGAAACTTGACGTCGTAAGTTTACGGTGTTCCGGCAGCACACAGCCCTTAAGAGTCAGAGTATTCTAGGCTTAGCGTGTTCACCATCTTTGACCACATAATCGCTCACCACCAGGCGAGATAATGTACCCATCTATGACCCTATCATTGCATTCACAGAACTACTAGTTTTTTTTTAAATATATATATATTTTTAATACTTTATTGGCTAGCGTTTGACCACTATCTCACCTGTTGATAAGTGATGATGCGGTCGAAGATGGTAAGCACGCTAGGCTTAGAATGGGAACTGGCTCTCAAGGATAGCTGCCGGAACCCATTAGATGTTTGGTGACAGATTTTCTAACTTGAGGGTGGTAGCTGGCCAGGCGGACACTAGATAGTGTCCTACTACCATGCGGGGGTTGTTGGTTTTTTAACGATGTTTTCCTTTACCGGAGGGCCAATGTGAGAAGCGCACATACATTTTTCGATAGAAAAATCCATTGGTGCACGGCGGTTTGAACTCAGTACCACGGCATCAAAGCCGACCGTTCTCCCGATTACGCCACCGGGCCCTCAAATATATTTATATTATACCTATCACTCGTCTACACTGAATCGATAAGGTTTGTCAGGACAGTACCTATTTTCAAAGAGAATAGGTAAACTGTACGATAAAAACACAAAAAACAAGATCAGTCACAAAAACGTGATTATCCTTGAATCCGGGCGGATCCCTAATTACCGGCGGATGAAAAACAGGTTCCGTACGACCCGGCGTGTTCTCGACATATCCGATATCTGTTGTGATAAGAAAGGACTTTTAGGATGCACGATATGTGAGAATTTTGTTGAACTACTTGTTTCTCTTGCATTCTGGTTTAGATACATTAAACAAGACTATCAAGTCTTCACATAGCATCAGGTGAGATAGTGGTCGAACGCTTGATTATTTAATGTTTAAAAATACACATTACTAGAAAACAATGAAGCTGATATTTCACTACCGAATATATCGATTGATATAATGGAAGAAGCAAAAAACACCTGGTCCATGGCATGCCCAGGAGAAGCCTTCCCAAGGAGCCTCCGTTCGCAGCGGCAATGGGACGAGCCCTTATGTAAAACATTACAAAAACAACTATTGGATAGTTATATAGATAGTAGGGACCGTGCTCGTCTACTTGCTACGCGCGAACGGGAATCTGGATATTGGTTGCAGGCGTTACCTTCGTCCAAAAAAGGTACTTTCATGGATAACAACAGTTTTTGTATAGCGGTGGGACTGCGTCTGGGCATCCCCATAACAGAACCGCATCTCTGTCGCTGCGGTGACCAGGTGGATAGACTGGGTCACCACGGTCTTTCATGTCGTCGCAGTGCGGGACGGCTTTCTCGACACGCCTCACTGAACGACGTCATCCGTCGGGCTCTTGCCACCGTCAACGTGCCGGCTATTTTAGAGCCGAACGGTATCGCACGTGACGATGGTAAGAGGCCTGACGGCATGACGTTGGTTCCTTGGTGTCGTGGGAAGCCGCTAGTGTGGGATGCGACGTGTGTCGACACATTGGCAGTTTCCCATCTTCATAATACCTCACGGGTGGCAGGAGTAGCTGCAGACGCATGAGAGGCTCTCAAACGGAGGAAATATATGCGCATCGGTGACAATTATGCTTTTCTTCCGTTTGGGGTCGAAACCATGGGCCCGTGGGGTCAACAAGCACGCGGTTTTGTTAGGGAGCTGTCAAGACGCCTAATTGATGTCTCCCACGACCAAAGAGCTGGCGCTTACCTAGGGCAACGCATTAGTTTCGCGATTCAAAGAGGTAATGTCGCCAGCTTTTTGGGTACTCTACCAGCAGACAGCGACCTAAATTCCATTTATTATTTGTAGTTTTTATTAGAATTATTAGTCACAGTTAATATTTTAGTTTAACAAGTTTTTTAGATGTAAATGTAATTTCCTATACAATAATGATGATTGTTTTTGAAATAACGTAATTGAATGAAAAAAGAAAGAAGCTGATTACATAGTTATAAATATGAAAATACGGGACTGAAAATAAAATTATGTTTTAGGCGCGATAAGTCCCGTATTTTTAACCGACTTCAAAAAAAGGAGGAGGTTTCTCAATTCGACCGTATATATATATATATATATTTTTTTTTTTTTAATGTTTGTTCGCGGATAACTTCGTCGTTTATGAACCGATTTCGATTATTCTTTTTTTGTTCGAAAGGAAATATCCCAAGTGTGGTACCATGGTAATTTTATCGAGGTATGATAAGTATCTCCAGAGATATTGAGATAAACATCTCAAAATTGGTACTGAAAATGAATAGCGCGGCATTGAAGTCGGTTGTTTTTTAGTTTTTAAACGATATTATCATATTTATAACTATGTGTTCAAATCGCGAGAGTTTAAAGTTTACAAATGAAGCTGATTGCAGACCGTGGGCTTAGGTTTAGCTATCTGATGATTTAATTTTATCTGATAACAATAGGTTTTTTAGAGTTTCTCAAAAGATAAAAACTTTATCACAGGTTAATTATAAGTAGTAAACATTTCAGAGAGAATAATTATATGCTAAATAACTTAAAAATCGTTATTGATCGTAAATTTTTACATACGGAACAAAAAAAAAAAATATGAAAAACCTAAATACGATTTCTAAATACCTGATGAATCCAATTTCTGTCCTCTCCTTTATGAATCCAATATATAGTTAGCTTACATTAGCGTTAGCGCACATGTCATCGTAAAAATACGTACTATGAAAAATACTGAAGATATGGGTAGAACCTTGTGGTGCTACACTATAATACCATCAGCTACGCAATGACGTCAGTGCTACGCCTTAGTCATCCCAGCGCTACATGAGGGGAATATGCGGAGAAGGGAGGCCGCGAACGCGACCGTGACTCACAGCCATCCTAGTTGTAATATTAAACAAGAAATATTTGAAAAAACCTTTTTAAACACAAGCTTTTACATAACCTAGGACCAGAGTAAGTCATGACAAATCCAACGAACCTTAACACGACGGCTATAACATGTGTAGTTTAGGAGTTCCTTTGGCCACCATAATTAGATCAGCACCATGTCATCATAATGTCACGCGATTTACACATGTATACAAAATTTCAGCTCAATCGGTAACCGGGCAGTGGATCAAATTTAATTTGCAAGATTTGATGACAAACATCGAGAAAGGTGAAACTAAATAAAAACTTGTAATTAATAGACTCCTGCCACCTGTGAATATACATTTTTTATACATATATAATTTATTGTGATTTTAAAGTTATCGTGAATTTGTGATTCGCTCTTCCTCGGGAGTGAGGTCACGCGGTGAGATGTTCGCTGAACATCGCGTGACCTCACTCCCGAGGAAGAGCGACTGACTCGCTCGAAACCTAGGTCGAGAAAATTCGACTAAAGGTACGTGAATTACAGCCGGTATATAACAATAATAATATATAATTTATGCTGGCGTTTGACCATTATCTCAACTGTTGGTAACTGATGATGCAGTCGAGGAAAGCACGCTTGGCCTCGGTTCGTTGAACATATATTGCTCTCGTTCTACGCGCGTTTTACGATACGCATACATCTCGACGCCCTGCGCGGAGGGACTTATTGAGCGCTTTATATAAGTAGTACGTTGTAAAAGGACCCTACCGTGACCTCAGTAAGATTGGCTATTACTCAAAGAAACGTGTCCGCACCTAGCACATCACGGACTATTAGCAGCAATTAACGGAACACACGTGTAGGAGATTTTTTTAGAAACATACTTATCTGTCCTTGTGAGTCGCCCACGGGAATACAAGCTTTGAGATGTCAATGCTTAAATTCCCGTGGGTGAGTCACAAGTAACTGTTATATGAAACGATAATGTCATACAAAAGTTTTACAGCGAAATCTATAAACTTCCGCACGACGTTTACCCATTTAAATGTTTTAAAAGAAGGCTCTATTTATTCCTCACTAGTAGAGAAGAATAATACTAGATATATTGTTACAGCTACATAACAGTACAATAACAATTGTCATTGTCTTGAAGTAGTCTCTGCCTACCCCAACGGGAAAAAGGCGTGATTGTATGTATGTATGTATGTACAATAACAATTACAATACACTAACAATTACAATAAAATACTAATATTGATGTGGTCGAAGATGGTGAACTCGCTAGGCCTAGAATACTCCGACTATAAAAAAACACTTAACGCTGCCTCAAGGACCGCCAAGAAAGCGATTGCCAAAGCAAAATTTGACCATATAGGCCGTATTGGGGACCGGTTGGCGCAACATCCGACCGGAAGCCGGGCAAAATGCCCGGCTTCCGGTCACTGGCAAAAGCTGCCGAAGGCAATTTCTGCCAGTGACCAAAATGCCCGGCTCCAACCGGTCCCCAATACGGCCTATATGGTCAAATTTCTAATATAATAACAATTATATACTTATATATACTATATAGATAACTTTAAAATCACAATAAATTATATATGTATAAAAAATGTATATTCACAGGTGGCAGGAGTCTATTAATTACAAGTTTTTATTTAGTTTCACCTTTCTCGATGTTTGTCATCAAATCTTGCAAATTAAATTTGATCCACTGCCCGGTTACCGATTGAGCTGAAATTTTGTATACATGTGTAAATCGCGTGACATTATGATGACATGGTGCTGATCTAATTATGGTGGCCAAAGGAACTCCTAAACTACACATGTTATAGCCGTCGTAATAAGGTTCGTTGGATTTGTCATGACTTACTCTGGTCCTAGGTTATGTAAAAGCTTGTGTTTAAAAAGGTTTTTTCAAATATTTCTTGATTAATATTACAACTAGGATGGCTGTGAGTCACGGTCGCGTTCGCGGCCTCCCTTCTCCGCATCTTCCCCTCATGTAGCGCTGGGATGACAAACGGCGTAGCACTGACGTCATTGCGTAGCTGATGGTATTATAGTGTAGCACCACAAGGTTCTAGCCATATCTTCAGTATTTTTCATAGTACGTATTGTTACGATGACATGTGCGCTAACGCTAATGTAAGCTAACTATATATTGGATTCATAAAGGAGAGGACAGAAATTGGATTCATCAGTTATTTAGAAATCGTATTTAGGTTTTTCATATTAGTTTTTTTTTTGTTCCGTATGTAAACATTTACGATCAATAACGATTTTAAAGTTATTTAGCATATAATTATTCTCTCTGAAATGTTTAATACTTATAATTAACCTGTGATAAAGTTTTTATCTTTTGAGAAACTCTAAAAAACCTATTGTTATCAGATAAAATTAAATCGTCAGATAGCTAAACCCACGGTCTGCAATCAGCTTCATTTGTAAACTTTAAACTCTCGCGATTTGAACACACAGTTATAAATATGAAAATACGGGACTTATCGCGCCTAAAACATAATTTTATTTTCAGTCCCGTATTTTCATATTTATAACTATGTAATCAGCTTCTTTTTTTTTTTTCATTCAATTACGTTATTTCAAAAACAATCATCATTATTGTATAGGAAATTACATTTACATCTAAAAAACTTGTTAAACTTTAGTTTAACAAGTTTTTTAGATGTAAATATGTGAATATTTTAATATTAACTGTGACTAATAATTCTAATAAAAACTACAAATAATAAATGGAATTTAGGTCGCTGTCTGCTGGTAGAGTACCCAAAAAGCTGGCGACATTACCTCTTTGAATCGCGAAACTAATGCGTTGCCCGAGGTAAGCGCCAGCTCTTTGGTCGTGGGAGACATCAATTAGGCGTCTAGACAGCTCCCTAACAAAACCGCGTGCTTGTTGACCCCACGGGCCCATGGTTTCGACCCCAAACGGAAGAAAAGCATAATTGTCACCGATGCGCATATATTTCCTCCGTTTGAGAGCCTCTCATGCGTCTGCAGCTGCTCCTGCCACCCGTGAGGTATTATGGAGATGGGAAACTGCCAAAGTGTCGACACACGTCGCATCCCACACTAGCGGCTTTCCACGACACCAAGGAACCAACGTCATGCCGTCAGGCCTCTTACCATCGTCACGTGCGATACCGTTCGGCTCTAAAATAGCCGGCACGTTGACGGTGGCAAGAGCCCGACGGATGACGTCGTTCAGTGAGGCGTGTCGAGAAAGCCGTCCCGCACTGCGACGACATGAAAGACCGTGGTGACCCAGTCTATCCACCTGGTCACCGGACCGGTTGGCGCAACATCCGACCGGAAGCCGGGCATTTTGGTCACTGGCAAAAGCTGCCGAAGGCAATTTCTGCCAGTCTACACTACCATCTCTACAAAAGCCGGACAATTCTTTAGCCCATAGTGCGAAAGAGAAAGCCGATCTCTTAGGTACTCTCTTCGCCTCAAACTCAACTCTTGACGATAGAGACGCAATTCCTCCTGTGTTGCCTTGTTGCTTAAGCTCGATGCCGAAAGTGCGCATTTTTCAAAAGGCAGTACGCAGAGAATTGTGGTCTCTTGATGTTCATAAGTCGAGTGGGCCAGATGGTATCCCGGCAATCGTGCTGAAAGTATGTGCTCCGGAGTTAACGCCAGTTTTAACACGCTTGTTCTCGCTTTCCTACAGCACTGGAACAGTACCCTCTTCCTGGAAAGTTGCAAATGTCCACCCAATACCCAAAAAGATGACCGCACCGATCCGTCAAATTGTAGGCCAATAGCGATCACCTCTCTGCTTTCCAAAGTGATGGAGTGAGTTATTAATACTCAGCTTCTTAGATACCTAGAGGATCAACAGCTGATCAGCGACCGCCAGTATGGCTTTCGTCATAGACGATCAGCTGGTGATCATTTAGTTTATCTAACACACCGCTGGGCAGAGGCAATTGAAAGTAGAGGGGAGGCCCTTGCTGTGAGCCTTGATAAGGCCAAAGCATTTGATTGGGTTTGGCTTTAGGCACTCCTAGAAAAACTACCACCATACGGCGTACCAGAGGGGCTATGCAAATGGATTGAAGATTTTCTGCATGGTCGAAAAATAAGAGCTGTTGTTAATGGTGCTTATTCCGAGACCATGTCGATTAATGCTGGAGTTCCACAAGACTCTGTGCTATCTCCTACGCTGTTCATCCTGCATAATAATGATTTATTGCAAATAAACAATATTCATTGCTATGCGGATGATAGCACGGGAGTTGCAAGATATACAGGCCGTGCAAATGTCCCTTTAGCAGAGGTCCAGGAAAGCAAAAACTTACTTGTGTCTGAAGTGGAACGATCGGTGATACAGTTTCAGTTTGGGGTACACAAAATCTTATACAGTTCAACCCAACAAAAACACAAACATGCGTGTTTACGGCAAAGAAAACTCCGTTTTTAGTTGTTCCTCAATTTCGGAACATTCCCCTAACCTTATTGGGAAGTATAGGAATCTTAGGTGTGGACATTTCCAGCGAAGTCCAGTTTCGGAGTCATTTGGAATGCAAAGCAAGTATAACTGCTAAAAAACTTGGTGTCCTCAACAAAACCAAACGGTACTTCACGCCAAACCAACAGCTTCTACTCTATAAAGCCCAAATTCGGCCGCATATGGAGTACTACTGCTCTCATCTCTGGAGTGAGGCTCCGAAGTACCAGCTGCAACCATTTGACTCCCTACAGCAAAGAGCCGTTAGACTTGTTGACAGTCCTGTACTTACTGACAAGTTAGAGCCACTAGCGTTACGCCGAGATATTGGCTCACTTAGCCTCTTCTACCGATATTATAACAGGGAATGTTCTGATGAAATCTTTAACCTCATCCCGCCATCTCGCTTTTATCATCGTTCTTCTCGACACCGCGAGAGAGCTCATCCACACATTGTTGACACGTGGACATCGCATACGGTACGTTTTATGCGGTCGTTTCTTCCGCGGACTTGCAAAATGTGGAACGATCTCCCACCAGAGGTTTTTCCGCTACGGTACAACATGCAGCGATTTAAGAGAGGGGTAAAAAGAGTCTTCTATGCAAAAGGTAGGCAAAACACGTGCAATACTACTTGTGTTGCATGTGTTTATAGGCGGCGGTGACCACTTTCGATCAGGTGGACCGCTTGCTTGAATAACAATTTTGACATAAAAAAAAACTTTGAAACCACAAATAGGCACTGAAAAGCGAATGATAAATTAATATGATTATTATAAGCGCTCCCCACTCATCTATTTGAAGTCGGTGCCAGGCAAGTCTATTAGCTAGTAGATAGATACTATGTATGTAGTAAGTAGGTAGATACTTGTACGTATTCGGTAAGGTAGTGCCCCATATGGGAAAACTGTTGTCACTAAAGGTACGACCACACCGCGGTGTCCTGAGTCCGCGTGCGCGTTCGCGATCTGAATTCATATTGTTTTCCGATCGCCGTAGATTGCGTTTGGTGCCAGTCGGTAAAAATGCTACTGCGCTATTTGATCGCGCACGCAGGGCGCGGTGTGGTCGTACCTTTAAGTTTACATAATTATCACCACCATGTAACACAGTTTTTACAATAAAAATACATTCTTTACTATTTTGTACTTTTTATATGTTTTAAACCGACTTCCAAAAAGGAGAAGGTTCTCAATTCGTCTGTATGTTTTTTTTTTATGTTAATTATTAATACTATATTAGTATAGTATATTAATACTCTGATTAATAATCCATAAATTGTGAACTGATTGGAATGATTCTCTTTTTAATTGATAGGTTACATTTACAAGATGATTCTATTGTACTTTCTCATCGTAACATCAAGATTTGATAAGTATCTCTAGAGATATGACGATAAACGTCTCAAACTTGCTAATGAAACTGACTCGCGCGGCATGGAAGTCGATGATTTTAGTTTTTAAACCTTAATTATTGTCTTGTCGATCATTTTAACTCGTTAATGATACAAAAATACGCCAACATTTTGTCAGCAGAGTCCAAAAGTTCGAGATAAACAAGTACACATTTATCATTCCGTCAATCTTAATATTATTGGAGAAAACCTTGCGTATCTACATCCAGTTTAATTATATCATCCATCATTTTCCCGGAACGGGAATAAATACGGGAATTTTGTCATGTTGCGGGATATGTTATTTTCGGGCAATTACCTTGCGACAGAATAAAATAATTAGGAGTGTAGGTTGTTTTATCCGACGATAGGTTAGGAGAAGGGTAGTGTGTTTATGTCTATACGCTCTTGTACAGAATTGATTCGTAATCTGTGGAACTAATAGCTGCACTACTTGAAATCGCCCGAATTAAAATTGTAGGTATATCCTATCCAACCTCAACTTTGAGTGCTCTATTGAGCACTGAGGCGAGACGATACTTCACGTCACGTCAAAGACTTTTGCTCTACAAGCACAGGTCTGACCACACGTGGAGTATCGCTCTCACCCAAGACACTCTGTTCCCCCCAACAATCCGGGCTACCTCACCTCGCCACCAATTCTGGAGCTGTCGAGGAGCTAGTGTAAGCAAGGACGCCATACGCGCACGACTACAGAACAATACTACCTCACAGGGAGAAGAACATCAACTTCATACATGTATGAATATAAAACACAGAAATATTAATAATAAGTATTATGGAATATTTCTGTGGGACTAGGTAGACACAGGAGGTTCAAATTTACGTAGTTTCTATATAATATATAGAATAATACACTTATATTTGTGTACCTAACTATATATTCGTATTTTAGAATTTATTTTCATAAATAAAACAACGATATACTCGTGCGTATATAAACCTTAGTTTTTAAATTATTGAATAAAAAATTTCTTAATAATTTATTTCTCTTTGTCGCTTTTTCAAATCAAGTAACTTAAGTTTATGAATGGTCCCTACCTAACTCTACACTATTCAAATAACGTAATCAAATATTTAGAAGATTTTAGTTTGTAAAAACTTTTGCAACTGTTTCACTCGCACGGTATCGGTCTTCGTTCGCAGACAAGTGTCTTAGTTATGGCGTAACGCGTTAAGTAAATGAGAATAATTTTATTATCTATGTACTTTAGAAACCATAGCGAAGTACTGGCTAGCAAGTCTAAACCGACTTCAAAATGAAGTAGGTTCTTACGGTGACATCCTTAGACTTCACGCACACAATGACGCCTGTAGAAAAACGACATGTGTGTAGTGTCTGTGTCGGTGTCACAGTGTCACACTTATATTTGTATATCTAACTATATATTCGTATTTTAGAATTAATTTTCATAAATGAAACAACGATATACTCGTGCGTAAATAAGCCTTAGTTTTGCAATAGTGAATAAAAACTTTTTTAATACGTTATTTATCTTTGTCACTTTTTCAAATCAAGTAACACATATGAAATGTCCGTTCCTAACTTTACACTATTCAAATAACGTAATCAGATATTTATAAGATTTTAATTTGCAAAAACTTTCGCAACTGTTTCAATCGCACGCGTATCGGTTTTCGTTCGCAGCGAGACTTAGTAATGGCGTATCGCGTAAGTAAATGAGAATAATTTTATTATCTATGTACTTTAGAAACCATAGCGAAGTACTAGCTAACAAGTCTAAACCGACTTCAAAATGAAGTAGGTTCTTACGGTGACATCCTTAGACTTCACGCACACAATTGCGCCTGTAGAAAAACGACATGTGCGTAGTGTCTGCGTCATAGGTCGTTAAAACGCAGCTTTGTATGGGGATTTAGTCGAGTATCCGGGGTGTGCCCAAGTATCAAGTTCAGCCACATGCTGCGATTCAGCGTAGAGCTGCCGGAATTGTTGACGACCTCGGCCTTACCTCCAACATCGAACCTCTGAGCGTGCGTAGAGATATCGGGTCTCTATGTATCTTCTACCGCATTTATAACGGGAAGTGTTCTGAATAATTATTCTATTATAGACAACACGCTCATCCACACATAATCGAGACTTGGACTTCGAACACGTCTTGATTTAACCGGTCATTTCTCCCGTACACTTGTACATTGTGGAACGAGCTGCCGGCCGCTGTTTTCCCGCAGAGCTACAACATGGAGTCCTTAAAAAGGGGCGTTAAAAGAATATTGACAGGTCGGCAACGCATGAGTGACACCTCTAGTGTTGCAAGTATTTATAGGCGACGGTGACCACTTCCCATCAGGTGAGCCATCTGCTTGTTTGCTACCTATATCATAAAAGAAACTCATATTTGCATTGGAGACATTAGCGATTAGTTTACATGTAGACATAAGCAGGCGTCCGTCACTCGCTCAATGACACAAGTTTTATACCTACCGCTTCGCGTATCGTCCACGATGCAACTGACAGTCAGTTGCCGTACGCCCACCTGAGTGCTTGTTTGGCACGTTTACTGCGTTTACTCACAAAATGAGTAATATACTTTAGTGGATAGGGTCAAAAAAGTGACACACGAGCTTAGGTGACCTGCCTAAGCTCGGGTTAAAAAAACTTTTCCTGGGCTAGCAATCTACTTACTTATGTACTTAGCTTCTTAGATATTATATTTTTATTTAGACGAAATATCGATAACCTTGCTGTTAATACTGAGATATGAATAATTATATTATTATAATAATATATAATATAAATAATATATTTATTAGTAATAAATGGTAGCTTACCTACCGTCCCTACCTACAAACCTACCCAGTAAGATTTACATCTCATGTATATATAAGATGAATAACATTACCGTGACATCAGTATCATTCTACTACCAATTAATATCAAAGAGTTCAATTTGTTTTCTCACAACACCTAACCCTACAACAGTAGTAGGCTGGCCGCGGCTGCCTAGCGGCCGCCCGGTCTGGCTAAGTGATTTAGGCTCTCGCTGCGTGGTCTTACGGTGCATTTTCGCGTCGCAACACGTACTATTGCTTATTCTGCGACGCAAATTCAAAGTTGCGTATGAGGCGTGTAGCGTATTTTGAACGTTATTAACGTTGTAACTAGGTTTAAGGCCAGTTTCACCGGTTCCTGATAATGCGTCAGATAGTTATCTGACAGTTATCTTAAACTCGAAAAATTGCTATCAGAGAGTGCATCTTCTGTCGTCGTAGGACTAGTATTTCTTATGTGATATAGTCTTTTTCGACCGGCTCCCAAAAAGGGGGAGGTTTTTCAATTCGTCTGCATGCAAAGTTTTTTTTGTATGTATGTTACTCGATTTCTCCGCTAATTGTGAACCGATTTGAATGATTTTGATTTAGTTTTTTTTTGTTTTTGTTTGATAGGTGTTATAATCGAGAGTGTTCTTAGCTTTGATTCATGAAAATCCGTTCAGCCGTTATTAAACTATAAGCTTTTTTATAGACGATAACGCTATGAAATCAATTTTCATAGGTCTGATAAATTCGAAATTCAGTAGCCTCTTTCTTCAACGATATTAAAACTACAAAATTAGTATAAAAGTTAAAGTCAAAAGTCAAAGCATTTATTCAGTATATAAGCAAATTAAAAATTTGCACTTACACACGTAAAAAAAATTACATTAAACAGATCATATTCAATAAAAAATATTATAGATATAACTGAAAAATAACTTATTGCTTTGAATTTACAAAAAAAAACAAAGGTATTGAGCCATTCAGCTTTGATTTAGACGTCAAACGTCACACTTAAAACACACGTTTAATTCCCCTGATTAATGTAGGGTTGCCAACCGTACTATTACGTGCACCCATAACCCAGTGCATGTTTCAGTACTTCAGACAATTAAGTTAAGTTACCCTCAAGTTAAGTATAAAATAAATCTGAGAACCATAAATATGTTGTTCAATTACAAAAAAAAGGTAAATTTACTATTACAAACTAAATATATTATTTGGTTGATGCAATACATTTTCTATGGTTCGAACTATAAAGTTAAGTTTGTCGATTTATTATTTATTGTATGTTTTAGCCTAGTTTGAGAAGTTGGTACGGAAGCCTAGTTGGGCGAGTCCAACTCGACTTGGCCGGATTTATTTATAATATTAATATGGATTGTATAGATTACACGTTAAATACCGTTTATTTAGTTATTGACTGATTTCACAAAAAGGAGGAGGTTCTCAATTAGTTGGAATCTTTTTTCTATATATGTTCACCAATATCTCGAAGATGCCTGAACAGATTTGGAAAAATTATATTTTGTTTTTCAAAGGGTACCCAGGTGGTCCCATTCAAAATTTTAACGAAATGGGTTGAGCCGTTTTAAATATATCAACATTTGTATTACGATGCATTTATTTATTGATGTCATGCTATTTACTGCAGGCTACTTTGACTAGCGCGACGTTTGAAGTCCGTTCTTTTAGTTTTTGAAACGATCTTAACTTATATTAAGCCTAAAGTATCGTCGCCAATAGTCAAATTTCCAGTTAAACTTAACATCATTCGGTATTGAGGCAATCTATTCAAACAATATCATTAGCCGCTTTGCGTGTATAGTATCGTCACAGGTTACTTCGAAACAGTACATAATCTATGAGATAATTATTTAGTATTAGCTTCCTAACTGCGTATAAAAACGCATACTCAAAAATTGCGTTAGATAGGGCAACTATTATACAGGGTGTCGGGTTTCATATGGTCCAAACGAAAACTATCGATGGAGGACTCCAAGGGCTACCTAGAGAATCCCCCCCCCCCCCCCACATGTATGTTCCGCGAAAATCTATAGTTTTCGAGAAAATTGCGTTTTACTTGTTTTCGAGTTTGTCCCCGAAATGTTACAATTTATTAAAATTTTCTCCCAAACTGAAAAGGCCAGAGCCCTATTTTTTTTGTAGGACTATGAACAATAAATAGGTCTTTCAGGGTAAACTATGATTTTTTATTTAGGCTTATTAATTTCTGAAAAAAAAAATGACATCACATTTTTTTATTTAGACGATATTCGAACTTTTACTTTAAGCAGGCTATTCTCCAAAAAAACACTGAATAAATAAAAAATACAACTGATTTTAAAAACTTGTCTGTTTTATTTCAATTTCAATTTCAATATTTTTATTTTCAGATAAGACACATCCATTTGTTAGTAATTAATTAGCTTAGGAATAGGTTACTACAAATGTATACGAGCGAAAATTAAAAATAAAAAATGTAGAAAGAGGAAAACAAACCACTCGCCACAGCGCACTCTACACATACACTGATCGCTTTCTGTCAACCAGTACATGCACAAAGCGCACCATGACAGGCGAATTGTATCT
The DNA here is from genome assembly GCA_954871355.1 of Cabera pusaria. Taxonomy (NCBI): domain Eukaryota; kingdom Metazoa; phylum Arthropoda; class Insecta; order Lepidoptera; family Geometridae; genus Cabera; species Cabera pusaria. The sequence goes on along the minus strand of OX940909.1, from coordinate 1,733,176 downwards.
CTCCGCTACTGTTTTTAGAATGCTATTGTTTATTAACCTGCTGCTTGAAAAATTTCATTCTGCTACGACAAGAGGTTCTGGTCTAAAAACATAATTAACGAAATAGAAAGGTTTTCAATATTCAAATTATTTCTTCTGAAATACACTCTGGTAATCTCTTTCTTACAGTTGTCTCAATGAAATGTGTATCTTTTTGTGGAACAAAATAATGTTCTATTTTGTATCACTATCTTCAAAGGTGCGCGCCGAATTGCGTCGCGCCACGTTTCGGTGTGAGCTGACCCTTAGTATATTACAGGTGTTAGGGAAAGTGTACTAAGTAAATAGAGTTCAATTTGATGCTTTTTATGGTCCCGTACCTCAACTCACCATTTAGTTAAAAACGCGCAAAGGCATTTAGTTGAAATTTATAACAAATACTCGGCTCGGGGTACAATATCTTCCAGCTGTGAAAAAATGAGAACTTGAAAGTCAACGTGGTCATAAGATATGACCGTTTGTGTCGAATATTTTGCGATTTCACAAGGGAATCACAACCTATTGGATACTCTGAGGGCCCGGTGGCGTAATCGGAAGAACGGTCGGCTTTGATGCCGTGGTACCGAGTTCAAACCCCGCCGTGCACCAATGGATTTATCTATAGAAAACATTATGTGTGCTTTTCACAGTGTTTGCTCTATGTGGATCGAATAAAATACGTCGATACGGATTGCGAAAGACTTCTACAGCAATATAAATAATTTAAGATCGTTAGAAAAAGAAAAAGAACAGAAAAAGGCTGGTGTGGCCGCAGAAGCAGCTGAGAACCTCAAAAGGCGCAAATATAGTGGTTTAGACAGCTGCTATCTATTTGTGCCTTTTGGGGTTGAGACTCTAGGACCGTGGGGACCGGGTGCACACAGCATTTTCAAAGATCTTTCCACACGGCTGGTTGAAACGACACGGGACCAAAATGCTGGAATGTATTTAGCTCAGAGACTAAGCATCGCTATTCAACGGGGGAATACAGCCAGCATTTTGGGAACTTTACCTACTGGTAGTGGTTTGGTAGACTACATTTTAGTTTTTATGGTTTTTTATTAGGTATATTTATTTGTTTATAGTTAGGTAGTTTTATAAATATATTAATGTATATAATGTAATTGATAGATTGAATATTAAAGTAAATCGTTTAATAAAACTAAAAGAACCGACTCCAAATCCCGCGCTAGTCATTTTCAGTAAGATTGAGGTGTGTATCTCCATATCTCCGGAGATGCTCGTCGGATCTCGTTGTAATTTAAATGGCACCACCTTTGAGGTATAACCCTTTTAAACAAAAAAAAAAATCGAATCCGTCCAGGCGTTTTTGAGTAATCGGTAAACATACATAAAATATATATATATACTAGCTGTTACCCGCGGCTTCGCCCGCGTTATTTGAGTCTTTATGACCTTTGAGGTCAAGATCGATGATCTCTTAGGCTTTAAGTCAGCATATCTATGCTGAGTTCGACTTTTGGGTCATCTGACCCTAAAGTCGAACTCAATATCCTCTTTTGTTAAAGTCATTAATCATTTTGGCTAGGTATACGAAGTTGTGCTGTTTAAATGTTTGACTCAACACAAAAGTTCCTGAAACATTTCTAACAAAGAAAATAAGGTGAATAGCTGCGCGAGCGCAGCGAGTGCTATCATTGCGCGAGCGAACATTTTTTATGACCCTGACAGTTATACGACCTAATAATCAACTCACTATAGATGACTCTTAGGTCGAACTGGATATTGTCTATTGTTAAAGTTACTAATAATTACTTGGTAAACCTAACCAAGGTTTACCAAGTTTTGCTGTTAAAGTATTTCAGTCAGTCTAATGTATGAGGCTGTTGAAACACGCTATTATACGCTATATAGAGTAATTACTGCGCGAGCGAAGCGAGCGCGAAAAATTATGACGACTTTTTATGACCCTGACAGTTTTTATGACCTATTAAGTCACACTGAAGACAATCAGGTTAAATTCGATAATCACTTATTTTAAGGTTTATAATCATTATGATTATTGAAGGTTGTACTGTTTCAATTTATGACTCGTTTGGATGCATGTGGCTATTAAAATACAAAAGTTGTTAATATATTACCTTCAAAGTAGATAAAACAAATGCTTGCGCGAGCGTAGCGAGCGCTTTCACTGCGCGAGCCAAGCGAGCGCGAACATTTTTTACGACTTTTTATGACTGTTGGCGCGGGAAAGCTTACTTTTGATGATGAATGCGTGTTCCTCTTGAACCTTGATTTAGTCTTGGAGTTTGTGGCTTGAGTTTCGCCTCTTCTTAGGCTGACGACGTTCTACGCCGATGCTTGTGCGCGCTTCTTGAGATTTTTGTTGTAAGTGACCGAGACGATGGCAGATATTCTAGTGATGCGCCCGTAAATTAGTGAGGTGACCGTAGTCGATGAATCGGTCAATAGTCGATTGTAATTTCGGGTGTGAGAGGGTACGATTAAGTTGTTTTGTATGTGAACATCCTCCCACCCCTGGAAAGTCTTAAAGACTTTCAAGGCCCATCTTCCCCAATTGGAAGAGGGCATAGCCTGGACACCGCCCTCCTGATTATGGCACCCTTGGTCTTCACGTCTACGACTCTACATACATTGTCTGACCCTGGATACATCTTTGTAATTCTACCCATGTGCCACTTCATGGGAGGTATATGTACCTGACATTTTTTATGACCTACTAAGCTAACACCGATGACATTGAGGTTAAACTTGATATCCACTTATTTTAAGGTTAATAATCATTATGATCATTGAAGATTGTACTGTTTTAAATTATGACTCGTTTTGATGCATGTGCCTAATAAAATACAAAATTTGCTGAAATATTACCTACAAAGTAGATAAAACAAATGCTTGCGCGAGCGCAGCGAGCGATATCACTGCGCCAGCGAAGCGAACGCGAAAATTTTTACGACTTTTTATGACCCTGACAGTTTTTATGACCTACTAAGTCAACACTAATGACATTAAGGTTCAACTTGATATCCACTTATTTAAGGTTAATAATCATTGTGATTATTGAAGGTTGTACTGTTTCAATTTATGACTCGTTTTGATGCATGTGGCTATTAAAATACAAAAGTTGCTAAAATATTTCCTACAAAGTAGATAAAACAAATGCTTGCGCGAGCGTAGCGAGTGCTATCACTGCGCGAGCGAAGCTAGTGCGAAAAAATTTACGAATTTTGATGACCCTGACAGTTTTATGACCTACTAAGTCAACACCGATGATATTGAGGTTAAACTTGATATCCACTTAATTTAAGTTTAATAATCATTATGATTATTGAATGTTGTACTGTTTTAAATTATGACTCGTTTTGATGCATGTGGCTATTAAAATACAAAAGTTGTTGAAATATTACCTACAAGTAGATAAAACAAATGCTTGCGCGAGCGCAGCGAGCGCTATCACTTCGCAAGCGAAGCGAGCGCAAAAAATTTACGACTTTTTATGACCCTGACAGTTTTTATGACCTACTAAGTCAACACCAATGACACTCAGATTAAACTTGATATCCACTTATTTTAAAGTTAATCTTTATTATGATTATTGAAATTTAACTACTAAATTACTGTTTTAATTTATGACTCGTTTTGATGCATGTGGTTATTTATATACAAAAGTTGCTGAAATCTTACATACAAAGTAAATAAAACAAATGTTTGCGCGAGCGCAGCGAGCGCGAAAAACTTTACGACTTTTTATGACCCTGACAGTTTTTATGACCTACAAGTCAACACCGATTACCCTAAGGTTAAATGTGGCTGTTGAAACGCGAAAGTTTCTGAAATACTTCTCACAAAGCAGATAAAAACGTTGGGCAAGCAAAGCCAGCGCGTAAATTTTGATGACTACTAATGTCCCTGACAGTTTTATGGCCTAATTAAGACACTAATTAAGTCATTATAGACGAACCTAAGGTCAAATTTTTATGTTAATTCTATATAAGTTTACAAAAAAAATATAGGCACCTACACTTAACTGTCGAAAAAAGTATTCTTTGCCCTTTTATGCCCTATTAAATGTCTTTGTACAAAATGTCATGTGAATCGGTCAAATCTTTTGGCCGAAAAGAGGCCACACATTTATAAAATTCAATAATATAAAACTGACAACTGGACTCGATTGTAAAATAAGTAACCTATGTGCTCGGATAATAGATTCTACTCTTGGTCTATGTCTTATTGACTGTCTCTGTACAATTTTTGCTCAATCGGTCAACTCGTTTAACCGAGAAAAGGGTCACACGTTTAAAAAATTCAATAAAAAGTGTTAACCAGACTCAACCGCTAAAAAAATATCCTTTGTCTTTCTATGCCCTATTAACTGTATTTGTACAAAATTTGAGCGGAATAGGTCAAAACTATTGCCGGTAAGAGGCCACACATTATTCCATAATAAAAATCTGGACCCCCAAAATTGCCAGCCAAAAAAAAAGTATCCTATGTCTTATTGACTGTCTGTGTACAAAATTTCAGCTGAAATGGTTGACCCGTTTGACTGAGAGAAGGCCACACATTTACAAAGTTCAATAAAAAAAATCTGGAAACTTGGACTCAACTGCCAGAAAAAAGTATCCTATGTGCTTCTATGCCATATGAGCTATGTATATGTAGAAGTTTTCAGCCGTATCGGTCAAGCCGTTTTGCTGATAAGAAGCCACACATGCACAAAATCCAATAAAAAAATCTGGTTACCCAGACTCGATAACCAAAAAAAAGTATCCTATATCTTATTCTGCCCTATGAAGTGTCTTTATACAACATGTCAGGAAAATTGGTCAAGCCGTTTGTTCGAGAAGAGGTCTTATATTTACAAAATACAATTAAACATATTTGGGCCCCCTGACCCGATAGCCAGAAAAAAAGTATTCTATATCCTATTCGGCCCTATGAACTGTCTTTATACTACATTTCAGGCAAATCGGTCAAGCCGTTTATTCGAGAAGAAGTCTTATATTTACAAAATTCAATTAAAAATATCTGGACCCCCTGACTCGATAGCCAAAAAAAAAGTATTTTATATCCTATTCTGCCCTATGTACTATCTTTGTACAAAATTTCAGCCAAATCGGTCAAGCCGTTTGACCGTGAAGAAGTCCCAAACAAACAAACAAATAAACAAACTGACTTTCGCATTTATAATTTTTGTGTTGATTTTATTATTTACTTTAAGCTGTATTTCCCTACATAGTGAATGGAACCAGGAAATACATGTTTTATATACTTACAAATTTCATTTTGCACACGAATGTTGAGTGAATCAAACCAAGTTTGTAATAAAATTTACCATAGAAACTTTATCACCTTCTTTAACCATTTTAGGGATGATTTTTGAAAATGAAAGTACCTTATTATGTTATATTTCAGGACCTATACTATCTACATTTCCAATATCATCAAAATTGATTTAGTAGTTATACAGATACGTGGAAACAAACATTAATGTATTTTTTATAATTTCTCCAGATAAAATTATATATTCACTCCCCCAAGGGGTAAATTTAAAAGAAATAAAAAATACATGTTTCATTATTTGTTTTAAGTTTTATTTGTACCTAGTTTTGAGTAAACCAGACCAAGGAATAACATTTTTATAGAAACTTTACCAACCTATGTTACCCCTTCAGAGGTTGAATTTTGAAAATCAAATTACTCTATATGTTATTTTAAAACTTACACTATCTACGTGTCAAATTTTATTGAAATCGGTTAATTAGCTATGCAGATACGTCAAAACAAACATGACTGGATTTTATACGATTTTTCCATACAAAATTAGAGACCCCCTAGGGCTAGATTTGGAAAATAAAAAATACGTGTCTCGCTATTTGTTTTATAGATTATACTAGAAGTCCCCCGCGGCTACGCCCGCGTTAAAAACTCCTTTTATTTACTTAAAACTTTTCTTTTGTAAAAACGATTCTATCATTAAAGACATCAAATAAAAATTAGCCAAATTGGTTCACCTGTTTTCATGTTATCGCGTGACTAAGACAAATCAGGATTCATATTTTTAAAACCCGAAAACCCAATAAAGCGCAATCCGAAACTATATTGATTTTCAGACTTTTTTACCCCAGTTCACTCTTTTAGGGTGGCATTTTGAAAAAGTCTGAAACTCGTATTTACTTATTTATTTACAGAAGTACTTGTGTGAAATGTCGAATAAAATGACTATCCAAAATTTGAGCCCCCGCTTCATCCCTTGAAGAGTGAATTTTGAAAAATCGTTTCTCAGCGGATACCTACGTCAAAATTTCTATCTGGATGCAAAATATCAGCGCAATCCGAAACAATATTGATTTCAGACATTGTTACTCCACTTCACCCTTTTAGGAATAGAATTTCAAAAAGCCTGAAACACGTATTTACTCATTTATTTACTAAACTACTTGTGTGAAGTTTCGAATATAAGAGACAATCAATTCTTGTTTCTCCATACAAACTTTGAACCCTCACTTCATCCTCTTCAGGGATGAATTTTGGAAAACCTTTCTCAGAGGGAACTAACGTCGTAATTAATAACTATCTGCATGCCAAATTTCAGCGCAATCCGAAACAATATTGATTTTTACACTTTATTACCCCATTTCACCCTCTTAGGGGTGGAATTACAAAAAAACCTGAAACACGTCTTTACTTATTTTTTTACTGAAGCACTTATGTGAAGTTTCGGATAAAAAAGACGATCTAATCTTGTTTCTCCATACAAACTTTCAACCCCCGTTTCATCCCCTTCGAGGGTTAATTTTGGGAAATCCTTTCAAAGAGGGATCTAACGTCGTAATAACTATCTGCATGCCAAATTTCAGCGCAATCTGAAACAATATTGATTTTACACTTTATTACCCCATTTCACCCTCTTAAGGGTGGAATTTCAAAAAAACCTGATGCACGTGTTTACTTATTTTTTTACTGAAGCACTTGTGTGGAGTTTCGGATAGAAAAGACTATCTAATCTTGTTTCTCCATACAAACTTTGAACCCCCGTTTCATCCCCTTCGAGGGTCAATTTTGGAAAATCCTTTCTCAGAGGGAACTAACGTCGTAATAACTATTTGCATGCCAAATTTCACCGGAATCCGAAACAATATTGATTTTCACACTTTATTACCCAATTTCACCCTCTTAGGGGTGGAATTAAAAAAAACCTGAAACACGTGTTTACTTATTTTTTTACTGAAGCACTTGTGTGGAGTTTCAGATAGAAAAGACTATCTAATCTTGTTTCTCCATACAAACTTTGAACCCCCGTTTCATCCCCTTCGAGGGTTAATTTTGGAAAATCCTTTCTCAGTGGGAACTAACGTCGTAATAACTATTTGCATGCCAAATTTCAGCGCAATCCGAAACAATATTGATTTTACACTTTATTACCCCATTTCACCCTTTTAGGGGTGGAATTCCAAAAAAACCTGAAACACGTCTTTACTTATTTTTTTATTGAAGCACTTATGTGAAGTTTCGGATAGAAAAGACGATCTAATCTTGTTTCTCCATACAAACTTTGAACCCCCATTTCATCCCCTTAAGGGGTGAATTTTGGAAAATCCTTTCTTAGTACACCCTTACGTACTAAGACAAATATACCCTCCAAATTTCAAGTCTCTACGACCAGCGGTTTAGGCTGTGCGTTGTCTGTCAGTGAGTCAGTGAGTCAGTGAGTCAGTCAGTATGTCAGGACAAAGATTCTTATAGTATTAGATGTACCGAGTTTTGAGTGAATCGGACCAAGGAATACGTGAAAACAAACATTACTGAATTTTCTATGAATTTTTCAAACAAAATTAAAAACAATTTTACACCGCCCTTCGGGGTAGATTGGAAATAATATCGTGTTGTTTATCTCAATATCTCTGGAGATATTTATCAGACCTCGATAAAATTACCATGGTACCACACTTGGGATATCTCCTTCCCAACAAAAAAGAATAATCAAAATCGGTTCATAAACGACGAAGTTATCCGCAAACAAACATTTAAAAAATATATATATAAGGTCGAATTGAGAAACCTCCTCCTTTTCTTGAAGTCGGTTAAAAATAAAAAACATGTGTCTCATTATTTGTTTTAAGGTTTGTTTGTGCCGAGTTTTGAGTGAATAGGACAAAGGAATACGTGAAAACAAATATTACCGAATTTTTTATAATTTGTACAAAGAAAAATCATTTTTTAATCCCCCTAAGGGGTAATTCTGAAAAAATGAAATACACGTGTCTCATTATTTGTTGGATAGATTATATGTACCGAGTTTTGAGTAAATCGGGCCAAGGAATACGTGGAAACAAACATTACTGAATTTTCTACGACTTATTCAAACAAAATCATTTTACACCCCCCTTAGGGGTACATTTAAAAAAATAAAAAATACGTGTCTCATTATTTGTTTTAAGGTTTGTTTGTATTGAGTTTTGAGTGAATCGGGCCAAGGAATATGTGAGAACAAATATTACTGATTTTTTTATAATTTTTACAAAGAAAATTCATTTTTCAAGCCTCCTAGGAGTGGTTTTGAAAAAATGAAAAATACGTGTCTCATTATTTGTTTTAAGGTTTATTTGTACCGAGTTTTGAATAAATCGCCTTATCACCCAATTTAACCCCTTTAGGGGATGATTTTCAAAAATAATATTAGCCTATGTCTTAAGATAAAACCTACACTATCTACGTTTTAAATTTCATCAAAATTGGTTTAGTGGTTATTGAGATACGTGGTAACAAACATTCACACACACACACACACACACACACACACACACACACTTACTTTCGCATTTATAATATTAGTAGGATATACCAGTAGAACAAAGAACCTCCTCCTTTTTTGAAGTCGATTAAAAAGTGTGTTTGGTGTGTAGTTATGTACACATACTTCTTACGTAAGATAACTTGTTACGTGCGTAAATAAAAACACAACTCTCGATCAAGACAAACAATAAAAACTAAATCAAAAACGGTACATTCGTTTAAACACGGTAAAATGCCCAGTGGCTAAGGCGTCGACCAGGCGATCGTGAGGTCGTGAGTCCGATCCCCACCCATTGCTCAATTGACGTTAACCCACTTCAGACATAAGTAAGTATTTTTAGCTTAGTTGGAGGGGTTAACACGACTACTAGTAGTATGCAACAAACATTGCGTGTAAGCTTTTTTTAAAAAAAATAAATCATTTGGGTGCTACGATGCTACAGAAAGTGACGCACTTACATGTAATAGTTGCGTGAAAATTATAACACCGCATCTTTTTGCGTCGGGGGTTAAAAACAATAAGTACTGACTTCAAGGACAGTCGTAGTTCGAACTCAATTTCACTGTAACCATACAATTAGAATGTCCCGGACAATTCCAATGAGTTAATGTAGCAATTAAATCGAGCCACTGATTGGATTCTATATCAATGTCACCCTACCGGGAACACGGGTACACACTAAAATAAAACCTATTCCCTAACGAATTAAGTGGTAAATGGCGTAACATGCTAAATTACTTCAAAATCAAGCCTTGAACTACGATAAATATTGCTATTTTATCGACTTCACAAAAAAGGAAGAGGTTCTCAATTCGTCGGAATCTTTTTAAAGGGTTTCGTACCCAAAGGGTACCAACGGAACCCTATTACTGAGACTCCGCTGTCCGTCTGCCTGTCTGTCTGTCTGTCTGTCAGTCTGTCTGTCTGTCTGTCTGTCTGTCTGTCTGTCTGTCACCAAGCTGTATCTCATTAACCGTGATAGTTAGACAGTTTTGAAATTTCCACAGATGATGTATTTCTGTTGCCCCTATAACAACAAATACTAAAAACAGAATAAAGGTAAAGATAATAGAGGGTCCCCATACAAGAATTGTGTTTTTTTAAACGTCCCATAGAAGGCGTTATAAGAAACGAAATGTTTATTAATTATTATCTTTTACTGGCGAAAAATGATAGTGGTATTTTTTGCTCGATCTTATAAAATACTGTAGTGTGGTACGGAACCCTACGAGTGCAAGTCCGACTTGCACTTGGCCAGTTTATTTAATGTATGTTCACCGATTACTCGAAGATGCCTGACTCGATTTGGAAAATTCTTTTTTGTTTTAAAGGGTACCCTTCTTAGGTGGTCCCATTTAAAGTTTAACAAAATCAGCCGAGCCGTTTTAAATGTATCAACATTTGTACAACGATGCATTTATTTATCTCGACGACATATGTACTACTAACTACTGGCACAGATTATATAATAGTTACTACGTCTACGGGCTACTTTGACTAGCGCGACGTTTGAAGTCGGTTCTTTTAGTTTTTTAAACGATCTTAAATTATTTGCATAACTTTTTGATGACACTTGATGAGTATTTGTCTTGGATTTCATTATTGAATCTTAAAGTTAATTAATTAAGATTATATATTAATTTGGGTTCATACAAATATAACTCTTGTCCTAGACGTTTTTATTTTATTTTATTACATACATATATATAAAAGTAATTATTATTAATTTAATATTTTAAATATTTCTGTGCTATTAATAGCACAGATTTTTTTTTATTGTGTGTATGTTATGCGATTACTCCGTCAATAGGGAATATGCATGATTTTTAGGGTTCCGAACCCAAAGGGTACCAACGGAACCCTATTACTGAGACTGTGCTGACCGTCTGTCTGTCTGTCTGTCTGTCCGTCTGTCACCAGGCTGTATCTCATGAACTGTGATAGTTAGACGGTTGAAATTTTCACAGACGATGTATTTCTGTTGCCGCTATAACAACAAATACTAAGAACAGAACAAAGTTAAAAATTAAAGGGTTTAAAACAAAAAACGTGATTTTACGATAGCGCCATCTAGCTAGCATCATAAATGGCGCTATCGTGTTTACCTTAATCTCGGAATCTGAATCTGAATCTCGGAAACGGTTTCAACGATTAAATTTAATTTAATATTTCGGGGGCGAAAAATCAAAATAATCTAGCTAGGATTCATTTTCAGAAAATGTTGTTTTATTCGTGTTTTCAATAATCAACTTCATCGATAATCAACTTAAAATATGACTCTTCCCGACATCTATTGGCGAGTAGAAGTAGCTTTAGTGTTTTATTGTGTCGTTCAAGCAGTTAGTTGCTCTCAATTAAAAAAAATAGTATTTTTATTCGTCAACAGATGTCGGGAAGAGTCATATTTTTCTGTTTAAGTGGCAAAAAATACCGAGCAAAGGTCGGTCAACCAGATATTTAATAATATTAATTACTAACACCTTTGTGTTAATGTTTACTTAGTTGGTGTTAGAAGTTCGTCAGATAATCTCTAGATGGCGTTCGGAACCCTCCGTGTGCGGGACAAAAGTCTGACTCGCACTTGGCCAGTTTTATTTTAATATGTTTATTTAACTGAATACATCCATTTAACCCAGTAAAAAAAATAATACTGAAAGTGTTCAAATTAAGCTACAAAATATAGTTTTAGCATTGAAAAAATATGAGGTATCTAAAACGCTGCCAAATTTTCGAGCGCCTTTGTGACGTCACAGTGCACCACACGGTCTCCACAGATTAAATATTTTAATAGAAATACTACGTATTTGTACCACAGTGCATACTATTTCTATGAAAAATATTTAATCTGTGGAGACCGTGTGGTGCACTGTGACATCACTTTCTAATTGACAAGTGGTGATGTGTTTAGCAAATTAAAATTTCCCACGCTTTTTTTGCATTTTTCACATAATATTTTAACACATGTAAGAGTATTTTATTTATAAAAAAATGTTTAACATACAACACCAGAACAATATTGATTCGAAAATAAATGATTTCAAGTAAATGTATACCACATGCATATTCCTTATTGTGATTCGATTCGAATGATTTTGATGAAGGAACGTTTTCGAGGTGGTCCCATTGTAATTTCATCGAGATCTGATGAGTATCTCCAGAGATATGATGATAAATGTCTCAAACTTGCTACTGAAATTGACTCGCGGGGCATTGAAGTATGTTATTTTAAACTTAATCTTAATAAAAAACATACAGACGAATTGAGAACCTCCTTTTTTTGGAAGTCGGTTGATTATTAATAAGGTATTAATATTTCTGTAGTTAATAGTTTATGTTTTATTAACTGATACCACACGAGTAAAGAAAAGGAACTGCTACACTATATATAAGGCGGGTTTAGCCCTATGGATAAGGTGTCGGACGGGCGATCGAGAGGTCGTGAGTTCGATCCCCATCCCACCCAATGCACTATTGACGTGAACCCACTCCAGACACAAGCATATTTAGCTTAGTTGTAGGGGTTAACAAGAATACTAGTAATGTGCAACTCACATTGCGAGTAATCTTTAAAAAATAAACTATACACTACTGTATCATATTATATACCAGCTGCGCCCCGTGGCTTTGCAATTTCATTTTTTGTTTTTTCATTTCATATGACGATAAACGTCTCTTTGCTACTGAAACTGATCGTGCGCGCGACATGAATTTGGTTGTTTTAGTTTTTCAAATCTTTGTCTCAGTCAGTCAGTGTGGATTGTGTGTTGTGTGGATGGAGTGGATTTTATATATATAGATTTTTGTTCGTCAGTAGGTGGTTATTGGGTGTTCTACTCCACCCACAGGGTGGTGGGTGGAGTAGAACACCCAATAACCACTAATTGATTATCTCTCGCCTTTTGTGTTTTAGAACTCTCAACGACCCTGGTAAGAACAGGCAAAAAACAGATACAGAAATAGAAATAAAATAACAGAAACGAGCAAACGCAGTTGAGTATATAATTTTGATCAACATGTTTTAGAACTCTCGAAGCCTCCGGTGTAATAATTTTAATAAACATGTTTTAGAACTCTCAAAGCCTCCGGTGTAATAATTTAAATCAGCATGTTTTAGAACTCTCAAAGCCTCCGGTAAGATCAGGCAAAAAACAGAAACAGATACAGAAATAAAAACAGAAACAGAAACGAGCGAACGCAATTACTAGTTTGCTTATTTGGTAACCAAAAAACTCAACCGTTCCGCTAATAAGGTATATCGTTTGATCAACTGATGTGTTGTGGAACCCTCAATATATTTAAATTGGTCTGTTATAGATAGAAAAGAACGGAGAAAAAACTGAATGAGTGTTAAAATAACAGAAACGAGCGAACGCAGTTGGGTATATAATTTGATCAACATGTTTTAGAACTCTCAAAGCCTCCGGTGTAATAATTTTGAACAACGTGTTTTAGAACTCTCAATGACCCTGGAGTAATAATTTTGATCAACGTGTTTTAGAACTCTCAAAGCCTCCGGTAAGAACAAGCAATAAACAGAAACAGATACAGAAATAGAAACAGAAACAGAAACGAGCGAACGCAATTACTAATTTCCTTTTTTGGTAACCAAAAAACCCAACTGTTCCGCTCATCAGGTATATCGTCTGGTGTTTTTCACTAGTAGTAACTGAAAATTTACTTACTTAAATCTTACAAACTAATTTTGTATGACGAAATATTTATTAGATCAAACAAGATACATTTGTATAATTCCAGAGCGTAGGTGTTCATACTGGAAATCTGAAACAATATAAAAAATATTACAAAATTAAAATCTGCTACCCCTAAAGCACCAACTTTTATATTTTCTGTGCTTTAAAGAAATGTGTGTATATACGTTAATTAAAATTCAAGCGTAGTCACTCACCATTTTCATCTAAAGGATTTTAATTTATTAAATTCATGAAGATCTCATTGTTCCTGCTGCTTGTCGCTCCTGTAAAATAGAAATTGGTACACATTAGTTTAAAACTAAGCATACACAATTTAATTTAAAAAAATCTTTACTCAGAATAAATCAAATTAAACTTGGAAATAACTAAACATTAAATCAGTGTGTAGTTAATATAAATAGCAATCGAAAAATAATCATTTTTATGTAATTTTTTAATATTATTTTCTTTACCTAACATTTACATAACATATTCAAAATAATTAGGATCGTTTAAAAAACCGACTTCAACTGTCACTATAATAAATTTGAGTAGCAAGTTTGCGGTTATTATCTCCATATTACTCAGAATAAATCAAATTAAACTTGGAAATAACTAAACATTAAATCAGTGTGTAGTTAATATAAATAGCAATCGAAAAATAGTCATTTTTATGTAATTTTTTAATATTATTTTCTTTACCTAACATTTACATAACATGTTCAAAATAATTAGGATCGTTTAAAAAACCGACTTCAAATGCCACTGTAATTAATTTGAGTAGCAAGTTTGCGGTTATTATCTCCATATCTCTGGAGATACTCATTAGATCTTGATAAATTTACAATGGGAACCACTACAAAAGTATAATCTTTGACATAAATATATAATTTAAAAAATCGGACCACAATTGACAGAGAACAAAAATAATAAATATTTCACAGTGAAACATAGAACATCCTCCTTTTTTTTAAGTCGGTTAGTAGGGCTTTTTGTCGTATGAAGACCTATTTTATTTTTTTATTTTTTCGATTTCTAGTTATTGAGAAAATCTTTATTATATAATACGACAGAAACTTTGTTTGTAATTTTATTTTCGAATCAATCAAAAAAGTTTACGTTGCAAAGTATTATACAATAAAAGCTAGGTACTTACTTGTTAATTCCAAATAGTTAATTAGTATAGAATGAATGGTCTTGTTCACACGCTCGATAGTAGGTACAAACGTACGATGGATGGATTGAGTTACATGTACATCGTAAGCATTTCTTTTAAGGGTTCGCATACACGTTCGTTTTTAACTCTGCGATTGAATTGTTCTGTAGGTACAGATAAATCATGTCCCTATAACCTGTAAATGTTTATACCATTAAGTTTGCACTGTACAGTTAATTGAATGCTATTTTAACCGACACCTAACCAAGGAGTAGGTTCTGAATTCGTCGGAATCTTTTTTTATGTATGCTTCTCGATTACTCAAAGATGGCCGTACCGATTTAGAATATTTTTTATATTGTTTGAAAGGACACACTTTCCAAGTAATTTCATTTAAATTTCATCGAGATCTGATGACTATCTCAAGAGATATCAGGAGACAAACACATCAAACTTGGCACATGACTAGCGTGACATTTGAAGTTAGTTCTTTTAGTTTATTAACGATTTTAAATTATAATTATAACCATTCAGTTAAACTATCATTCATATGTATAGTCAAAACTATTTAGTGAAAACGAGCAGTTAAAACTCAAGGTGTGTAGCGGCCTTACGACAAATTATTTTTAAACAGACTTAACAGATAGCGTTTGTACGAATTACTTTTTTGTTTGTTATATCAATCATTTATGAACTGATTTGTTTTTTTCTTTTTACCGACTTCACATAAAGGAGGATGTACTCAATTCGTCTGTATAATTGTATTTTTTTTTTACCTCAGAACTTCATCACTAATTAACTGTGTGTGGATTTGGAGAATGTTTTTATTTTTTATAAATAGAATATGTTTACAGTGTAGTTCCATTTTAATTTTATCAAGATCTGATAAGTATCTCCAGAGATATGGAGATAAAGACCTCAAATTAAGTACTGAAAATGACTTGCGCAGCATGTGAAGTCGGCTTTTTGTTTTGTGAACGATCTTAAATTATGTAAAAATGTAAATAGTAATACTTTCCGTGTGGTGTATTGTACAGTTCAAATAATTAGATACCGTCTTATTATCTAAACACATAAAATATGATTGCAATATTTTATGCACTGACTTTTAATTTTACGTAAAACATGAAAGGCAATCCGGACAACCGGGCCCCCTACCTATTTACCAAATCCGTTGCCAGAACCGATGATGTTAATTTTTTTCAAAATAATCATGCTGTTGCATGATTAGGTGCTTTAATAGTAGTATACAGGATGTATTGTAATGCTAAATAATGAAATGTAGCTGATCAGAATGTTCGTTTAAATTGAGCTAAAATAGAGTTAAAATAGAGAAAATATAAGGCGCGTCGCTCACTACCAAGTCGTGGCGGCGTAGTATTTTTGGTAAATGCATGTTGCCCTTTAATATCATCTGACAGAATATACACTCACGAACTAATAAACTGCACCAAAGTTCAGTATTACTTTCGAATTAATTGAATGGTCTTTTCCAGTATACAAACATACACTTAAGGATATGATACTTCGCTGCTATGAAGTTAACGAACCAAACTATAGGTTTCAATTTTAATTTGTGTAATGAAATTTGAAATAATATTTAACGTTTATATTTTATTTCGAAGGCGTCTTGAACGTTGATGTAGTTTATTGGTTCATAAATGTAGGATTACCCTACCTAATTATATTATTAATTTTGACCAACCTACTTTTTAAACCAACCTAATTTTGACAGATGAATAATAACCAAAGAGTATCTCAAAATAAACTTTAATAATGTGAGTGCCTGTTGTGGGGTTTTATAATAAAAACAATAAATCAATCAATTTATTTATTAAGAATACAGGTATACCATAATGATTAATAAAGCCCTCTGTACTCAGCCATATACAACTTAAAATTAATTATAAAATTAAATTATTTGATAGGTAATATAGTTAATGGCAGTTAAATTTTTGTCAATTAATATTCTTGCACACTATAGTAGGATTTGTTAACTAAAATTAGTTTTAGCTTCGATTTTAAAGCATTACAGTTAGTACAGAGAAGCAGCAGTTTCTGAAAAAATGTATCTATGTACCTATATTATTTATTGATTAATATACTTGTAAACAATTTTATTAGAAAACAAAAATAATCATTCAATTTTCTTATCAAATAATTATCATATTATAATATATTATTTTAACATTCTACCATAAATATCATTTATTACTACTAAAATGTTCAAGTTGTACACCAAAAATTTACAAAACTAAATAAACATTATTATTACAGTTAGTACAGAGAAGCAGCAAGTTTTGATTAATATACTTGCACAAAAATTTCAGAAGAAAATAAAAAAGAATAATAAAATATTCTTATTATTTAATTTTCCTGCTCATTCTATCACACAAATCATTTATTGCTACAAAAATGTACAAGTCATACACCAATTAATTCAAAAATTAACAAAACTGAATATACAATATTATTACAGATAGTAACAGAGAAGCATACATTTTTGAACAATGTGTCTATGTACCTTTATTATTAATTGATTGATATACTTACAAAAATGTTTAATAGAAAATGAAAAAGAATCATTCAATATTCTTATTACTGCTACTAAAATGTTAAAGTCATACCTCAAAAAATTTACAAAACTAAATATACATTATTTATCAAAACATGTTTCGTTAATAATATAAATACGTTAATGATTAAACGATTACTTCATCATCATCATAATCAGCCGCTATCAGTCCACTGCTGGATATAGACCTTTCCCAAGTCACTGTTCACCGCTTCTTAACTTTTACTTATCTAAACATAATTTTGCGAAACGTTCACCACAAACATGAAATATTTTGCTATCGGGACGATACGTTTTTAGTCGCCACTTCCACACCAACATATGGGCCCGAGATAGATATTCTTTTTTAATATTAGCAAGCACTGCAGAGTTTTTGTGTGACAGATATTTCTCACACCAATATAAATATTTATGGATCACACTATTTAATGTCATTAACCACAATGACGGAACCGTTTCGTCGATTTTGGAAGATAATTTTAATTCCACACACATCCACTTACGTCTCTCTGCTTGTTTGTTTATGTACCATATAGGTACCTCTAAACAAAGTTGTTCTTCCATCGTGGTATTTATTTTTTCTTCTAACCAATTATTCATAATAGTCACATCTCCGGCCAGATCTAGTATCCGGGATGTGATGTTATTAATCTCTTCCATAACAATAATCATTGCTGCTATAGTGCCTTTTTCCATCACATCAGCTGAGATGATTCCTACTTTAATAAACGAATTTATTACATTGTCACTAAGCACATATTCATCACAAACCATATTGTGTCGGATTACAAATTTCTCAATCATTTTAATAAATAATTGGTTCAAAAGCACTTTTACTTCCGCCATGATAAATTACTTTATTCAACGTCTAGAACTTTGCATGTAAAGCTGCTCAATGTTTTATTGTAATGGAATCCTAGTGGGGTAACGAACGCAGAGATTACTACATCACTCGTGTCTACGAACAAGCAGAAACAAACGATCGTAAGTATGGTGGACGTGGAGACGAAAGACAGCACATTAACCGACTTGATAAATATTTTTTGTTTGAGAAGGTATGCTTTCGGTGTGGTCTGATTGAAAATTTATCGAGATATGAAGATAAGCCTCCGTAACAGTCTCACAGTGTTGGTGATTTTTTAATTCTATAAGATTGTATGAAATTTTCTATTAAATTCTATAGAAAATAATACATCTGTAATAGTGTTGTAAAGTTCAAGAAAGTAAAAACTGTCATGTCACCAAACAAAACCGACTAGGAATATTCTTTTTATTTTTTATTACTTTTATTTGAGAGAGATGATGGACCGATGAAATCATAAATAAATTAATGGTGATGATGATGATGATGATGATGGTATCGTACCTAGTAAGTATCATATTTTATACTTCGACTTTTATTATATCACAATCGAGCACTTAATGGAACGTGTATACGATTTTATAATAAATTTCCTAAATATATTCATGATTAACTGTCTATGTGCAGATTTAAAACCTTTGCAAATCCCAGTTACATGAAAAAGTCATACTATACATTAAATGACTATATGAATGTCAAAAATGCATGGTCTGAATACCCCAAGCTCCAAAATATAATATAAATTGTGTGTTAATATAATTATTTGTTGTAAATTTAAATAATATCTTAATAAACAAGATTTTTAAACAAGCGACAAGCGTCATAGAGTTTCTTTTTTTTTAACCGACTTCAAAAAAAGGAGGAGGTTTCTCAATTAGACCGTATATATATATATATATATTTTTTAATGTTTGTTAGGGGATAACTTCGTCATTTATGCACCGATTTTGATTATTCTTTTTTTTGTTCGAAAGGAGATATCCCAAGTGTGGTACCATGGTAATTTTATCGAGGTCTGATAAGTATCTCCAGAGATATTGAGATAAACATCTCAAAATTGGTACTGAAAATGAACATTGAAGTCGGTTCTTTTTTAGTTTTTAAACGATATTATGTTGTTTTTTTTTTTTTTTCTTCTCTTTTGTTTGCAGATGTTGTCTATTACGACAGTATTATGCAGTCGATAGACGGACAATCAGCCCCATTAGAGTAAGATTTGTAATGTGATTAGTTTGCGTTTTATTTATTTATTGAGTTTTATTATTTCACATTTTTTTGGATAAAAATTGTCTTAATTACTAACACATGCAATGGGGGTGCACGTAACCGTACAATCATCAGAGGAATTATTATTATTATTTTTAATGCAACATTCGACGCTTGGATGAAGGCTGAATAAAATAAATAAATAAATAAATTCTTTATTTATGTCTACAACTGGTGTTGGTACATAGCAATAGTTACAGTACAAATTATAATTTCATTGCAATATGGGTAGTACCTAGCTGACCTCTGTACCCAGCACTGTGTCTCCTAGGAGCCTGTATTGCTAGTTACATGAACCTTCTCTGATCCTTAAGCATTTGACAAATGTATGCTATAATAATGTATATAGTAAGCAACTTTGCAATCTTATGTAATTCTTATTTACTGTTTAATTTAATGAATAGAATAAGTGACAAAATCAGATTATAGATAATTTACATATATTTTGTTATTCTCTTAGTGCATAAATTTGTTGTGCCTTTTACTAAACAATATTTAATTTTTTAACTCAATAGATACTTAACCTAATTGGAATGATTGGATGGAATGAATTAAAGAATGGATTCAAACAGATGCCTATCAAAAATGTGTTTTTTGATTGTGTGTGAGCGTGTGTAGTGTGTTTAAATGTGATGTTACCTACTTTAATGATACTATGAAATTCTCTGTGACCATATTATTATTATAATCAAGTGTATAAAGGAAATTGGAAATAACTTTATTGCAATTATACCTTGATGTACGCAGTATATTAACGTGTTTACTTACACGATTTTCAAATAGTGGTCCTAGCGAGTTTAGACTGTTCCAGCCAAATTATTTTCTCGCGACTTTCATATTAAAGATCTTATCTTTTCTTCGCTGTAGTGCGTTTCCTTCAATATGACACCTATTTACAAGAGAATATTGTTTGATAATTACAGCTCTAATAAATAGTTGTCGTACAGTAAGTACTCCGCATTGTTGATAAAGTTGACAGGTGGTAAGTTGAATGCTGAAAGGCTGATTATTTTTTAATTCAAAGCAATAAGTTGGTTCCCTGCGTGCATATATTTTGTACTTTATATACAGCACTTTGTTAAGTAACATAACATATTTTAATCTAGTACGTATCTCGTTTATTGAAGTAGGTTAAATAGTAATTTTTGCCGAAGGCCTCTAAACAACGGAAGTCTCCTCTAAAGAACAAAAACACACGGAGTTTTAATTGGAATAAGTACTCGTATACCAAAAAAAAAAAACCTAATCGGTTCATAAACAGCAGTTAGATATGAGTTAACAATCAAAAACATCATACATAAAAATCGAGTACGACGTATCTTGTTTATTGAAGTCGGTTAAATAGTAATCTTTCCCGAAGGCCTCTACACACGGAGTTTTAATTGTAATAAGTACTCGTATTTTAAAAAAATAAACAAATTTGAACTTAATCTATTGCATAAAGCTAATAAATGTACCTACTGGTCGCACTCAACTAACATGAGAAAACCTATTCTGTTACCCGACTACGATAGAATTAAAAGTGAATGTGTAAAATATTACACACACTATTAAACCAAATATACAACAAGTAAAAAAGTTAAATAATCATCAAATATTTGAAAATAGTCTTCATTATTCACTATCTCACCTGATGTTTCGAACGATTTCGAGTTTACGATCGTGGTCGAAGATTTTATGAAACAGCGTTTGTTAATTGCAAACACTTATATGTGGTTAGGTAATGATGTTAGCAGGCCTAATAATCCACACAGGAAGTATTTGGTTCATAAACAACAGTTAGATATGAGTTAATCGTACATACATATCGAGTACGTATCTCCGTTTATTGAAGTTGGTTAAAAAGTAATCTTTGTCTCTACATACCTGGAGTTATGATGTAACAAACAAAAAATCATAAAATCAAATCGAGTACGTATCTCCATATATCGAAGTCGGTTAAAATGTAATATTTGTCTCTACAGCATAAATCAAGCCTTAATTATAGAATGTCGACGTAGTCGTAAGTCGATACCCAGTCACCTTTTATCAACAGTGTAGGGAAATAAACTGACCTATATCTTCAGATAATATGTATCCCTAAGCGGATATATAGATTTAGATCTTTCCTTCCTCTTACCAAAACCTTTATATATCCGGTATATCTTAATGAAGATTTTTTTTATAATTCAATTTCAACCGTGATATACAATTATTTGGATCTCATCATCACTAACAACAGGTAAGAAAAAAAAAAATGCAAGTTCAAAACACAACAGATACGACATAATAATGTTAAATAATATAGGTTTAAAATCTCGACTATGCTTAATTTTGGATATGGAATATACTAACGGATATAATGTGTCTTTTTGAGTGAGTTTCAGATATATCAGAAGCAGTTATACCAAGCGGATCAATATCCTTTTATGAGCAAAATTTATTATTATATGGAAGGATATACGATAGTTCCACTCCTCTGTCAGATACCCAAGCCTATTGCAAAGGTGAAATATTCTGTTAAAATACGAGTACTTACTACCTTTTAGATTGGAATATTATTTGCTGACAAATAGGTATTCTACTGAGACTGATAAAAATAGGGTTCTCTCATGTCATTTGAATCAACGCAATCCACGGAGCTAGTAGCAAGCCAGGGGGACGAGCGTTAAATTGATCGTTTTTTATGTAGTACGCACTCTTTCATCAAATATTACTTATTAGTTCAATAGAAAAAGGCAAGACACTGCAATCGACTTGACGTACAAATCTTCATATAACCGATTTATAGTTCGGTACCTTGTGCGTTCCATGACATTTATCAATAAAATACCGATAAATAAAAATTGAATTGAAGTTGAAGTGTACTATCTCCATGGTTAAGATTCAATAGCTCAAGTGTTAAAATTTAGGTCTGGTAAATGTCTAAAAGTTATACAACGTTTTGTAGGAAAAAAGTGTTTATTTGCTTATGTAACTTTAATAAATAAAACAGTAGGTACTACATTTTCATGTTTAATACAAATTACTTACTATAATTTATACGTATTTCACATAAACAATGTAAACAAATTAAGTGTGCTACTACTTACTTGATTAATTAAAAATGCTAATCACTAATTCAGAATCACTGATCATATTTTCAGTTAAGTAACTAGTAAGTTTAAGTTAGGGAGCGTATACAAAAAACTCGATTTTTCAGTATTTTTTTGCTCGATGGTACGGAACCATGGTAAAGTGTTAGTCCAACTTGCATTTGACCAGTTTATTTCTTCACACGGTTGATAAAAGGTTTTGAATTACAGCTTCGACAACATTAAAGGCTAAGGGTGTTGTACATACGTTTTAACTCTATGATGTAATTTTAGTTTGAAAGTTTTCGTATATTCATATTGAATGTGAACATGTAGGCTTTTTTTGCGTTGTATTTTTTGGATTTGTAAGTACTTATTTTACGAATGAGTAGACCATCTTCTGGGAGTAGCTAGATCAAAGATTTAACGTTCCTGTACACATAAATCATGTCCTTACAGCCTATTCATTTTCAACTATCTATATATTCACCTAGAGTTTTAGCTGCGCGTTTTAACTAAATGTTTTTAATTAAAATAGCATTCGATAGTTCATGTTTATATTGAAAACTTGAGTTTATAGATATTTGAAAATGAATAAACTATAAGAACATGATTTATCTCTACATGACAGTTTAATCATAGATTTAAAACGTATGTACAAACCCTTAGCTTTTAATTTCGATGAAGCCGTAACTCGAGACTTCGTTTGTTTTGTTAAAATATCAGTACTTAATACCTATTAGATTGGAATATTATTTGCTGACAAATAAGTATTCTACTGAGATGGATAAAATAATAGGGTTCTCTCATGTCATTTGAGTCAACGCAATCTTCGGAGCTAGTAGCAAGCCTGGGGGACGACCATTACATTGATCGTTTTGTATGTAGTACGCACTCTTTCATCAAATATTACTTATTAGTTCAATAGAAAAAGACAAGACACTGCAATCGACTTGACGTACAAATCTTCATGTAACCGGTTTATAGTTCGGTTACCTTGTGCGTTCCATGACATTTATCAATAAAATATCGATAAATAAAAATTAAAGTACAAATAACATTTTAAGAAACTATTATTGTAACATGCTATTGGGATAAACTGCAGCCTATGTCACTCTCGAAGTCCTCTGACCAACTTTATACAAAATTCACATAAATCTGTTGAGCTGTTTTGACGTGAAAGGATAAATAACATATAAACATACTTTTACATTTTTTAAACATTAAAAGTTGTAATAATATATTTTTAGTATTATATATTTTATTGTGATTTTGTTTTAGTTATTATAATATACAATGGTTTGTAGGAAAAAACGTCTTGAAGCACCACTGTCGAATACAACCAGTCCGCGACACAGACAAAAATCACCTGTTTTACTTATTCTGTGGTTTTGGTACAATAATACCTTTGATTGTGCAGTACTTGAAGTATATATCTAGTCTATGGTAAAGATTTAATAGCTCAAGTGTTAAAATGTAGGTCTGCCAAATTTTTAAAACATTAAAAGTTATAGAATGTTTTGTAGGAAAAAAGTGTTTATTTGCTTATGTAACTATAATAAATAAAACAATAGGTCTGTACTATATTTTCATGTTTAATACAAATTACTTACTATAATTTAGACTTATTTCACATAAACAATATAAACAAATTAAGTGTGTTACTACTTAATTGTTTAATTAAAAATGCTGATCACTAATTCAGAATCACTGATCATATTTTCAGTTAAGTAACTAGTAAGTTTAAGTTAGGGAGCGTATACAAAAAACTCGATTTTTCATTCAGTATTTTTGCTCGATGGTACGGAACCATGGTAAAGTGTTAGTCCAACTTGCACTTGGCCAGTTTATTTCTTCACACGGTTGATAAAAGGTTTTGAGTTACAGCTTCGACAACATTGAAGGCTAAGGGTGTTGTACATACGTTTTAACTCTACGATTTAATTTTAGTTTGAAAGTTTTCGTTTATTCATATTGAATGTGAATGTATAGGCTTTTTTTCGCGTTGTATTTTTTGGATTTGTAAGTACTTATTTTACGAATGAGTAGACCATCTTCTGGGAGCGGCTAGATCAAAGATTTAACGTTCCTGTACCCATAAATCATGTCGTTACAGCCTATTCATTTTCAACTATCTATATATTCACCTAGAGTTTTAGCTGCGCGTTTTAACTAAATGTTTTTAATTAAAATAGCATTCGATAGTTCATGTATATACTGAAAACTTTAATCGTAGAGTTAAAACGTATGTACAAACCCTTAGCTTTTAATGTCGATGAAGCCGTAACTCGAGACTTCGTTTGTTTTGTTAAAATATCAGTACTTAATACCTTTTAGATTGGAATATTATTTGCTGACACATAAAAATATGTGCTATAAAACCGTGGAACAATTGGTAAACCGTCACATTCGGCGAGAGGTAATCCTACCTTGGACTCTCAGAATGAACTTACCATGGTTCATCCAACCGTATGTGTTTAGGCAATGAGAGATAATCCTACCTTGGACTCTCAGAATCACACTTGCCACAATTCATCAAACCCTGTGTGTTATGAACACAGTTGGCGGGAGATAATCTTACCTCAGGCTCCTAGAGTGAGTTCATCACATACGACGAGAGATAATCCTACCTCGGACTCTCAGGATGATACTTACCATGGTTCATCCATCTCGATGCTCAAACACATACGGTGTTTGAGCATCGAGAGATAATCTTACCATGGGCTCTCAGAATGACACTTACACAATTCATCCAACCGTATGTTTTATGAACACAGTTGGTGGGAGGTAATCTTACCTCAGGCTTCCAGAGTGAGTTAATCATATACAGCGAGAGATAATCCCGCCTTGGACTCTCAGTTTATACTTATATTGCTCACTCAGCCGATTGTGTTTATACATCGCATGCGGCGAGAGATAATCCTGCCTTGGACTCTCAGGATGACATAAGGGAGGGGGTTTTAGTCAGTAGGAGTCTGACATAACCGAAGAGTCTGTGCTCAACGGCATCCAATGAGGATTTCCCCCTCCGACGAAAAAAAAAAAAAAAAAAAAAAAACATTTGTGTTAGAAACATAGTTGGTGGAAGATAATCTAACCTCAGACTTCCAGAGTGAGACTTACCATGGACCACTCAGCCGATTGTGTTTAGGCACCACATGAGATATAATCAATTTTAAGATAAAATGATATAACAAACGAGTTGATTAATAGTACATTACGGTACAAGTGTGTAATGTTGGTGAATACCGCTGAGGCGCCATTGAGATCCGAGCCGTTAGGTGAAGGTCTTAAGAGAGCCGAGGACGGTATTCATCAATACACACGTGTATCATACGACGTTTTTTAACACACTTGTGAAGAAAATAATACAAAAAAATCATGTTATATAGTAGACAATTATAGATATTTTACCTTGGAGTTTTCAGGTAGTAAACTTTCCATAACGTTCAAAGGGCTTCACATCTTATATTGGGCGTTGTACAACATAAATCATTTTCTTTATAACTAGTACTTTTAGACATTTCAATTAATAAATAACTATAATTTCATCAGCGAAAACGAGTTGTGAAAAATGTTTCGCAATGGTGGGAAAAAATTCATTAGTTTTCCAATGCGCGCGCATCTAACAATGGCGATCGGCCATAGACTAAAAGAATGAGGTTTATTTATTTATTTATTTTTTTGTTTGACGCGGTTAGCGTTTTGGCCACGTACAGAATGGGGAATTATAGTTTTTACAGACAAAACAAAAGTTATAATTAAATAAAAGTTTTGTTTATTAAACACGTACAAGTTAAAATTATCTATTTAAACACGAAGTTGTTTAAAATGAGCAAGCAATAGGTATATTAATTTATTTGTGCTATTGCACACGATCTTTTTTGTATCGAAACTTTTTTAAGAACAAAGCAACTCAACCAATAAAATTTAAAAAAAAATATCTATAACTCACTTGCGAATAATAGTAATTAAAAAGTCACAGTTTGATAACAGGCGTCATTATGTGCCTGATTGCAGTGAAATAAGAGCCACTTCATGAGCAAGTGTATTAAAAACGATATACCCAACTGCGTTCGCTCGTTTTTTATTATTTTAACACTGACTCAGTTTTTTCTCCGTTCTTTCCTATGTATAACAGACCAATTTAAAATATATTGAGGGTGCACAACACACCAATTGATCAAACGATATACCTGATGAGCGGAACAGTTGGGATTTTGGTTACCAAAAAAGCAAATTAGTAATTGCGTTCGCTCGTTTCTGTTTCTATTTCTGTATCTGTTTCTGTTTTTTGCTTGTTCTCACCGGAGGCTTTGAAAGTTCTAAAACACGTTGATCAAAATTATTACACCGGAGGCTTTGAGAGATCTAAAACATGTTGATCAAATTATATACCCAACTGCGTTCGCTCGTTTCTGTTATTTTAACACCAATTCAGTTTTTTCTCCGTTCTTTTCTATCTATAACAGACCAATTTAAATATATTGAGGGTTCCACAACACATCAGTTGATCAAACGATATACCTTATGAGTGGAACGGTTGAGTTTTTTTGGTTACCAAATAAGCAAACTAGTAATTGCGTTCGCTCGTTTCTGTTTCTGTTTTTATTTCTGTATCTGTTTCTGTTTTTTGCCTGATCTTACCGGAGGCTTTGAGAATTCTAAAACATGTTTATTAAAATTATTACACCGGAGGCTTTGAGAGTTCTAAAACATGTTGATCAAAATTATATACTCAACTGCGTTTGCTCGTTTCTGTTATTTTATTTCTATTTCTGTATCTGTTTTTTGCCTGTTCTTACCAGGGTCGTTGAGAGTTCTAAAACACAAATGGCGAGAGATAATCAATTTGTGGTTATTGGGTGTTCTACTCCACCCACCACCCTGTGGGTGGAGTAGAACACCCAATAACCACCTACTTTCGTCTTCTTTTAAAGTTAATTCTGTGCTAACAATTAACGAGCTCCTATTCAAGAGGTATTAAAATATTCCGATACGGAAATAAGGGTGGAGGTCGATGCGGGAGTGACGACGGTCGGGTGACAGCGCTAGTGAATAATAAAGGTGGGAACGACGAGCTCTGAGGTTCACTGATGCAGTATGTGCGGTACGAACACTGTGGACTTGGAAAATTTTATGCAAAAACATTACGTTTATTATTGAAATATTTCAATAAATTAGGTTAAATTTTAATTTTTCAATAACTTATTATTTAATACAGTCATTAGTATCAAAATAAATTAAGAGTATAAATTCAGATCGTTTAAAAACTAAAAGAACCGACTTCAATCGTCGTGCTAATCACTTTCAAGTAACGTAACAAAGTTAAAGTTTTTATCTCTATATCTCTGGAGATACTGAACAAATCTCGATGAAATTTAAATGGAACCGCCAGGGGAAGTATACCAGTCACTGCCAGCTACCCTGCGTATATCGTCGCTCCATCTTGTCATAGGGCGTCCCACACTATGCTTGCCAATTCGTGGTCTCCACTCCAGAACGCGTCTTCCCTAGCGGTTATCGGTTCTTCGACATATATGACCAGCCCACTGCCACTTCAGCTTGCTAATGCTTATACTTATACTTAACTTATTATATAACCAGCTAATGAAAATTGAATTGTTTTATCAGTTGATGGTAAATAATAACTAGACTAATTAAAATTGAAAATCTAACTGCAGTAAAATTACAGAGCATGTGAGACTCGACATCTGTACCTTAGTACGAGTTTTTATCGTAAACGCTTTTGACAGATCTCACATAGTTATCGACTTATTCTGGCTCCCTGATTGGTCTAAATTTAGTAACACACGTAACCACTAGAGGCGCTGTACTGTTTTTCATACAAAATTTGCTCGATATACGATATCGAGTTTGGTATGAAAACCCGTACTAAGGGTACTGAATTGAATGGACGTAGTTAAGCAAACTAGAACCAAACCACAATATATAACTTTTGAGATAAAGTTTTGTAATTAACTACGTAGATTTAATATGGTCGGCTAAACCACAAACTGGCATACCACCGTGGGAGTCTTGCTAGATAGTTCTACCGCGGGCTCCAAGGACAGCATTATTTTCAAAGAGCTGTCTCGTAATGTGTGGCCGCATTTACAATTCTGTTCCTACAGAGATAAAAAATCTTCCAATGACACGATTTTGTCAAAAACTAAAGTGTTGGTTACAAGAAAAATGTTTCTATAATGTAGCAGATTTTTTAAAATAATTTAATATCCTACAAAATTGACATCTATATAAATCTATAATATATAATATATATAATAAATCTATATTTAATTCTATTTTTTAATTCTATTTTAAATGATGATGACTAAGTAAACATGTAAAATTATAATTCTATTTTATTTTGATTATGACTTAGTAAATGTGTATAATGATAATTTTTAATGATTAGATTTTAATTTGATTTTATATATGTGATATTTGCATGCCGCTTTGTGGTAAAATGTTTACGGAACTATTTTTTACAATTTGTCAACACCAATGATACCAACATTTTAGGCAAATAAATAATTCTGATTCTGATTCTGAAACAATTTAATAGTGTTTTGTGATATTGGTGTAATATCATGGATCCATTAATTTTATTATAAACACTTTTGTAGCTTGAACTTACCAGCATAGTTCTTTTTAGTATTTTTTTTATCAAAACAAATTATTTACCTAGGGTTGGTAAACTAGGTGATTATCGTTTTCTTATTTTTGGTTTGATTCCCCTATCTCTTGTGAAAATGTAGGGACTATGATAGAGACTCGACTTCATCACGTAACTTAATTTCGGCCTCAATATTTTGTTATCTTAATAAGTTCAATAAATTTAGATAGTACTATGATCACCATCTGACCTTACTATACAGGGTTATATATATTTGACTGACTTCTAAAAAGGAGGAGGTTCTCAATTATTGTCTGTATGCTTTATTTTGTTTTCTTTCTTACGGGATTATTGCATTGCGAAAATAACATCTAATTGTGATCCGATTTAAATGTTTTTGTATCTCGAGAGATATGAAGACCTCAAACAAAAATCTCAAACTTGGTACTGAAACTGAATCGCGCGGTATGTGAAGTCAGATTTTAAACTTAATTATTTGATTAATTCGGTAAATCGAAATTCGGTTTAGATTTTGTACTGAAATATTTGTTACCAAGTCCACAGCATTAATAGTGTAACCTTGCCTGTCGATACCAGGTGTAAAGTTTCACCTCCGTCCGATCCGGATGCACCGGGAATTCTTATATTACCGGGCCATGGGAATTCTACCGGAATATTCCCGGAGCCCGGTAATTTTATTAAAGGCTAATAACCGGAGTTTACGAAAATATATTCCGTACGTAATTTATGAAAATTTTAAAATGTTATGGTATATCTTGGAGCAATATTGCGTTTTTAACCGACTTCACAAAAAAGGAAGAGGTTCTCAATTCGTCTGTATGTTTTTTTTTGTGTATGTTACGCGATTACTCCGTCAATTCTGAACAGATTCGAATGATTCCTTTTGTTATCGGTAGTGTACGTTTCTGAGGTGGTCCCAATGTAATTTCATCGAGATCTGATAAGTATCTTTTTTTTTTTTATACGTTATAGGCTAGCGTTTGACCACTATCTCACCTGTTGGTAAGTGATGATGCAGTCGAAGATGGTAAGCACGCTAAGCCTAGAATGGGAACTGGCTCTCAAGGATAGCTGCCGGAACACATTAGATGTTTGGTGACAGATTTTCTAACTTGAGGGTGGTAGCTGGCCAGGCGGAAACCAGATACCTACCACCATGCGGAGGTTGTTGGTTTCTTAACGATGTTTTTCCTTCACCGGAGGGCCACTGTGAAGAGCGCACATAAGTTTTTCGATAGAAAAATCCATTGGTGCACGGCGGTTTGAACTCGGTACCTCTAGCATCAAAGGCAAGCGTTCTCCCGATTGCGCCAACGGGCCCTCAAATAATAATAAATAATAATCTCCAGAGATATTATGATGAACGTCTCAAACTTGCTACTGAAATTGACTCGCGGGGCATTGAAGTCGCTTGTTTTAATTTTTAAACTAATTTATCTTAACTACTAAATGTGAAATATAATATTTTCCGGTAAAAAAGTTTAATATATGTACAATATTAATATTGATACACTTACGAAACGAAAAAACCACTTCAAATACCATTTTCAGTACCAAGTTTAAGGTGTTTATTTCCATATCACATTCACATCATAGAAAACTACTTGGCCTAGAATAGATAATTATATAATTACCGGTCAGATCTCAATGACATAACAATGGGACTAAACGGAAAGTATACTGTATCAGAAAAAAAGCAATTTCCAAATCGGTTAATGAATGACGGAGTCCTGAGGTAAGTTAACAAAGATTACAAAAGCCAATTACAAACACCCTCCTTTGTTGATGTCGTTTGAAAATAAATATAAATCAAAAGCTCTTTTCTGGGTGATGGAAAATGTGACTAGATTTCACCAACGTGATAATTTCAAGGTTATGAAACGTATCAAAGGTAAGGAAGCAAGGTACATACCTACCTAGTAGCACACGATAAATGATAAGAGTAGGCCAAGTATCAAACATTTTTAGTCGTACTAGTAATGACAGCAGTGTTATCAATGCAACAAAAACAGTAAATTAAAACGACCCATGCGACCTCAATTTTTACGACGGTTCTCATTTTGCAAAGACTCTAGCTGAGCTAGCGTGCTAACTTTGAATGGTGTAATGGCAGTTAAACAGTATGTGATGTTTAGAGCAATCGTATGGACTCTGTCACGCTTACCCAGCTAGTGCACATTTGGCCGATAAAAATACGCCCTTAAACTTTATGTTAATCAACATTAGGCCAAAACAATATAGCCCAAATGAAAATTATGCCTATTTATACAATATGCCAAAAAAGATGCAATAGTACTATTTGTTATTTAAATTATGCGTGACCCGTTATGCCTACGAAACTTAGGAATAAAAAATATGCTAATGAAAGGGATCCCTTAAAAAATATTGTATTTAACCATGAATTTTAACAGCGCTCGGCACACGTTAGATAATAATGAAGCTCTGATCTATTATTCAGACTCTCCGCCGCATCCATCTTGTTGTAATGAATATCAAAATGGACGAGCTGCCGTGCACTATTCCACTTTCTTCTTCTTCTTTGATAAGAAAATATATTTTAGAGAATTTGGTAATATGTAAAACTATTTGGTAAACTAATTTGAACATTAATCTTAAAGTTCGATGAGTGACATTTGCAAGGCAATGTAAACTTTTATGGCAGTGGCTAAATTCTCTATATTAATTATTTCTTACTCTTTAAGATTGTTTTGTTAAAATCATTGACGTATATAAATATACGGAAACAAAATACCTACAAAAAAAGGTGGATACCTAAAAACTACTTACGTCATAGTGGAACTTAAAATGGCTGACATTGATTGTCCATTGGTCCATTGCTAGGATTGTGTCATTCAAGCAATGGACCAATAGACAATCAATAGCAGCCATTTTAAGTACCATTATGACATTTAGGTATGCACCTCTTTTGAAGTTATTTCCATACAGGGAAATGTATCGCGGCGCCTCCTTGTTTATATGTATTTCCTTTAATAAGTTATCAGTTATTTCACGAAACCCATAAACTCAGTGTCCCTAAAATAAGTTAAGTATGAGTTATTTAATTTATCCAGACTAATATTAGGCCTTCTTATAGTTCACAAATGCTAAGTACAGGGTTATTACCTGTGCTTAGCATTTGTGGACTATAAGAAAGCCTTCGACTCAATCGAAACCTGGTCCGTTCTGGAGTCCTTGCAGCGTTGCCAAGTCGACTGGCGATATATCGAAGTGGTGAGATGTCTATATAATGCCGCAACGATGACTGACGAAGTACAGAACCAGCGAACTAAACATATCCACCTGCGTCGAGGAATGAGACAGAGGGACGTATCCCCGAAACTGTTCACTATTTCTTATTAATACTACGGCATCAACATTAACGGCAAGTACGATTCGCAGATGATATCGTCATTATGCCAGAGACTTTGCTGCAGTATCTACAGTAAATGTTGAATGGCCTAGCTGATTCTTCTCGTCGCATCGGTCTCCGGATGAATTTGGATAAAACAAAAGTAATGTATAACGAGCACGTTGTTCCAGAACCGATTGCAGTAGATGGAATCACCACTCGAAGTTGTCACGCAGTATGTTTACCTAGGGCAGATGCTCCAACTTTGAGAAGGAAATCCAGAGAAAAATTCATCTGGGCTGTGCAGCATTTGGGAAACTCCGTCAAATTTTCTCATCGTCTATACCACAATGCATAAAGACAAGTCTTTAATCAGTGCGTCCTACATGTCATGACATACGGAGCCGAGACGTGGACACATACGGTTTGACTAGTCCACCAATTTAAAGTCAGCCAGCTATGGAAAGAGCTATGCTTGGTGTTTCTTTGCGGAATCGAATCTGGAACGAAGTATTCACTATAGAACTAAAGTGGTTGACATAGCTCAGCGGATTAGTATACTGAAGTTGCAGTGAGCTGGTCATATCTGCCGTAGGACCGATAACCGTTGGGTATACTGGTTCTAGATTGGAGACCACGAATCGGCAAACGTAGCGTTGGACGCCCTGTGACTAGGTAGAGTGATGACATTCGCAAAGTGGTGGGCAGTGACTAGAAACAAAGAGCGGATGATCGGACTCGTGGTGGCGTGTGACTACTAAGACTACGTTGAATAATTAAAATTTAATATTATAAACACAATAAACGATTGAGTATTGAGTCTTCCAAATAACTTCCAGAAATTATGATGCAGAGTTAATGAAGGCTTTTATAGGCAGAAATTTTAAATTTCGCTTCCGTTGGTAGCTCATTATCTATATCTTTATAATCTCTTGATAAAATATTCATTACCAAGTTTTTGGGAAATTGAAGTAACAGGATACCAAATTATCTGATGTTCTTCAAAAGGCTGAACAGATTTCCTTATTTAAAGCTAAAAAAAACACTTTTGATCACTATTAAACTGTTTAGTTCAAGAAAAATGATTTAATGTAGTTGGTCGAGATTGTTAAATAACAACATAAAACTCGTATATAGTATGACCAAGTGTCAAACAAAATTCTAACTTAAACAACCAAAACCATTCTCTGTAGAGATTTGGTTTACAGACAGACAATCTTTGGTATAAATAAAATATGTTCTGTTCTAGCGTCTACGAATTTAACGACTGCTACGAAACGCTACGTCCTGCGTTGTAGCACTCGTAGAGTTTGTAGCATTATCGTAGCGGTTCTAATTTGTCTAGAAATTCAAACCAAATAAATAAGATGGGCTTTGATTTTCTTGTGAGTACTATAAGTATTAGTGAAATATGCGTGGTGATCGTGGCATGGATAAAAAACAAATTTTCTTGTCAAAATTCTCTACTTACTAATTGGGCAGGGAAGATGCGGTCTATGAAGGCACCCTGGTTATCAAGAATACGAAGAGGGTAGATAGAAGAGGCATTGATATTTATTCTAGCGTTGAAATTATAATTCTTGTTATAAATTAGCACCTCTATTTATTAAAACAAAAACAAGTTTTAAAAAGATGTATATTTAAACATAGTAAATTAGGGCGTGATAATGTATTCTTATCGAGTATATTACTTACATAAAATTATCTCAAAACCAAGCAGTTTCATCATCAGCCGGTGTCAGTCCACTGCTGGACGTAGGCCTCTCCCAAGATACGCCACTGATCCCAATCTTCGGCTCTTATTTTCCTTTTTTCTTTTTTCTGAAGTGGCAGTGGGCTAGTCATATCTGTAGCAAGACTGATGACCGTTGGGTTATACTTGTCGTACGTAACGTAACGTAGGACGTATGGCATAATATATTCGCATATTTTATAGAAATCAAAACCTATAGAGCACTTATTACTTCCCGTTGACCTAAAATCATGAAATTTGACAAAAATATTATATATAGTATATTTTTTCGTATATATATATATATATATATATATATATATATATATATATACATATGTATATACTAGTAACTATATATATATATATATAGTTACTAGTATATATAATAATAGTTATATATAAAATAGTATAATAACTTCAACCTAGTTTGTACGGAACCCTCAAAGCGCGAGCCTATCTTGCACTTGACCGATTTTCTTAGTGACAAGTCAAGTGGAACATCGATATAATGATCCTACCACCTGTAAAAAAAAAAACTTTTCGCCATTTGTATAACTTAATTTAATATCAAAAAGTTAAACACTGTCAAACAGAAATAATCAAACAAATCGAACAACCTGCCAGATAAAAGCATTATTGATCATCTCTAAATATTGAGTTATAATTTTTTTTTCCAGGCGGTAAAGACAAAATCCTCCCTGTAAAATTAAGAGCGCTATATTTTAACTAAATAAAACCAGTAAGCTTTAAAAGCTTTTCGATTATGCTGTAAAAAATTCTGTATGACACTATAGTCCTGTATGACTGGGTATTCCGCATGGCTATTGGCGATTTCCATCACGACATAAGGTTGTATGATCTTAGCTTCTTTTCCATACGCGAAGACTTGTAACTCTACAGAGTGGTCGAATCTGATTTCCACGAAGAGTTGGATTTCTATACGTTGAAAACCGTAGCACATGGAATTAGGTGTGGCGCACCATCTTCTTATATTGATTTTTGGGAGTCTTACGGCACCTTGGTCGTCATAGTATGTGTCGTTAAGCGCCTTTGCTTTGAAAACAACGCAGGAGTATTCTACGCTCGCATAGAGAGATAGCTGAAAGTATTACATTGAGCATTCACAATCCAATCATCACAATCCAAAATTTCATAGTACTGACGGAACTCGAACCCGTACCCCCCGGATAACATGTTCATGTGCTCTGCCAATTAAGCCACGGTTCGATTAAAATTGAATTGAAATTTTGGATTGTGTTGAACAATATACAAAAATATAAAGTGTGTAACACTTCAAGAAACATAATATCTGATTTACGCAGTGCCACATCTCTCGTCAGAATTGAAAACTGTAATGATTTCTTCCGTATGATTAACTTTCGAAAAAAGTTATCATAGATGGCGCCACCAATGCATAATTGGGTTAAAAATGCAATGCACTAATTTTGTCGTATCGATAGTATCGAACCGTGGCTTAGTTGCAGATTTAATGGCAGAGCACCTGGTCATGCTATCCGGGGGGTGCGGGTTCGAGTGCCGTCGGTACGATGAAATTTTGGACTTTAATGGGTAACACTTTAAGAAACATAATATTAGCATTAACAGAACGGTGGTGTAAGTGGGAGATTGGTCGGCTTTGATGCCAGAGGAACCGAGTTAAATCCCCGCCGTGTACGTATGGATTTTTATATCGAAAAATGTATGTGCGCTTTTTTAAGAAACCAACAACTCCCGCATGGTGGTAGGACACTATTTAGTGTCCGCCTGGCCAGCTACCACCCTCAAGTTATCAGTTATCAGTTCCCATTCTAGGCCTAGCGTGCTTACCATTTTCGACCGCATCGTCACTTACCAACAGATGAGATAGTGGTCAAACGCTAGGCTATATGATATATATTTTTTTTAAAGTTGTATTCTGGAGGTTATTTTCAATCATTCCAAAGCATATTCTGATTCGGAAACTGCTTTAACTGCGACTGCAAAGATCCATTGCAATTCACAATGCTCCGATCGGTAACTTATATATTTCAATTCGAAAAAATCCGTTTTTTCTAATTGGAAAGGTTTCCACGACAAAATAGCTCACGGATTGATCAATATTCAACATTAAAAATTAATCTTCCGAATCGGAATAGGTTTTCGAATGATTGAGATTCAGGGGGCTGGTTAGTAACAAAAAAGTAATAAAATGGACTTAGACTAGATTTGTTGCTTTTGTTAAATACCTCTACATTGGCGGAGGCGTAAATTCACGCGTCATGAGATTTAAGCTACAAGTAAAAGATTAAACACATTAAAATCGGTTCATTCGTTTAGGAGTTCATCGCAATGTGACAAAATTTTCAAATATAAGGATAATATCAAGCGTTTGACCATCAACTCACTGAATAATTATTGACGATCGATAAGTGATGATGCGGTCGAGGGTGGTAGCACGCTGGACTTTGAATAGAAACTGATTCTCAAGGATGCTGCCGCAACAAATTACAATACATTTTTTTCGGTCCATCCACCAAACACCTGTATATAATGTAATATATTTTCTATCGATCAAATTAAGATATTCTTACATTATATTTAGCTACGAAATAGGCATCATCACGAATTATGGCAATCTTATCCATGTACAACTCGATTTTGGATTCCTCCGGGTCACATGGACCGAACCTTTGAAGGTTGGAGTACGCTGAAACAACACATTATGGGTCGTAAATAATAGTTATAATACGCACGTAATAGCTAAAACGGGAGAGGAATACTGCAGAGAGTGTGGCTAAATAAACACAACGGGTTGCACTCCGGGAGTGCCGGCAGAATTGAAAATTTGAACATTAACGTTGTGCATTTGGTCTACTTTCCCTCCGTCTTACGAATGTTTGATCAGGTCACGTGTCCCGACGCGAATTCACATTTTTTAACAATCCAAAAAAAACGTTTGTACTTTTCCTCCGTTTTACGAATTTTTGATCAGGTCACGTGTCCTAACGCGAGATTAACATTTTTTACCCAGCCCAAAAAGTTCACAACGCCGCTTAAGAAGTTTTCACTTCAGAAATAATAATTCTAATTAGTCCGTCAATGGGAGATTATCAAAAAATTATCGACTCATATTTTGTTTATTTTACAAATCAATAGAAATTGACGTAGACAAAGAGCGTCAAAGTTCGGGAGTTCGGGCTCGTGACG
Source organism: Cabera pusaria (assembly GCA_954871355.1). Lineage (NCBI taxonomy): Eukaryota > Metazoa > Arthropoda > Insecta > Lepidoptera > Geometridae > Cabera > Cabera pusaria. The sequence goes on along the minus strand of OX940909.1, from coordinate 1,695,866 downwards.
TCATGGACCGCTAAACGTGTACTGAGCCGTGACGTCACACGGAATTTCAAAGCTCTTCGTAATTTTTTGTAAAATAAGTATCGAATATTTTTTGATTATGTAAATAACAGACTAAACATATTGTTTTATAAATTTAGCTTATTGAAGATATATATTATGCTGGAAGATGTGATTGAATAATATACGATCGTTTACAAAAAATATTAGTTTCAAGGCTTCTAGCTTCAAAAACTGGCCAAGTGCAAGTCGAACTCGCACTCGTAGGGTTCCGTACCACACTACAGTATTGTAAAAGATCGAGCAAAAAATACCACTATCATTTTTCGCCAGCGAAAAATCGGCATCAAAAGGATCGGCATTTTAATAAAACGCCATCTACGGACGTTTACTTAAGCGTTCATAGATGGCGTTACATTGAAATGCCGAAAAAAACACGTTTCTTGTATGGGGACCCTCTATTATTTTAACTTCGTTCTGTTTTTAGTATTTGTTGTTATAGCGGCAACAGAAATACATCATCTGTGAAAATTTCAACTGTCTAACTATCACGGTTCATGAGGTAAAGCCTGGTGACTGACGGACAGACAGACAGACAGACAGACAGACAGACGGACAGCTGAGGCTTAGTAATAGGGTCCCGTCTTACCCTTTGGGTACGGAACCCTAAAAAGGTGCGTAGAACGCTACGCGTTAGAATTTAAACTTCCAAATTCATTCAATTTATTTCTCAACATCACTAATTATTTTTTTGTACAACTCCATCTGTTGAACTTTTCGGGACAAATGCCCAATTTATAGCGAATACGTCTTCGCAGTTACGCCGTTCTACAATAGAGGGCGTTTATAATTATAAAATATAACATGACGCTTACGTCATTTCCGTTGATTCGGACCGTGACGCTACGTCATTTCCGTCTTTACCCCAGTAGGTGTACTGGGAAGAAATTTATTTTACAATAAAATATTACGGGCTAATTAAGAGTGACTTTCGAGATGTCGATAAAGGGGTCCACATAATATGTATACTATGACCATCATATACTTACTTCTCCTCAGAACCAGGTGGTTATCTGCCAACCTGGAGACAGCTGGGTGTCCCATTGTGATGATGCTTCTTCTGATCCAGGTGTGATACATCCCGTAGTCCAGAAACCGGGATGGTGCGGCACAACCGGGACCGCACACGCTGAAACCTAGCTGTCAATCAATAACAGGCTATGGCTGGATGGTACGTATTTTTTAACCGACACAAAAATGCAGGAGGTTCTCAATTCGTCGGAACCTTTTTTTTTATTTTTTTTTTTGTATGTTCACCGATTACTCGAAGATGCCTGAACCGATTTGCAAAATTCTTTTTTTGTTTCCCAAGTTCCCATTTAAATTTTAACGAAATCGACCGAGCCGTTTTTAATATATCAACATTTGTATTACGACGCATTTACTTATCTCAACGACTTACTACTGGCACAGATTATGTAATAGTTACTAAATCTATTAGCTACTTTGACTGGCGCGACGTTTGAAGTCGGTTCTTTTAGTTTTTTAAACGATCTTAAATTATTATTTTGTCAATTTAACAAAGTATGACGAAGATATAGAGCGTTGTAATTCCGCGAGACCTTAAGAACCGCTAAACAGTGTACTACTTTTTAGTGGTTCGTGACGTCACGAGCCATGAGTAAAGAAAGTTTTCTTTACTCATGTGCCCCCACCCCCGAACTTTGAAGCTCTATATCTTTGTCAATTTCTATTGATTTGCAAAATAAAATGCGTTTCCATAATTTTTTGTTAATGCAACTGACGGACTAATCAGAATTATATTATTTTTAACCAGAAAACATTTCTGATTGTTAAAAAAACGAAAGAACTTAAAACAAAAAGACTTTAAATGACATGCTAGTCGTTTTCAGTACCACGTTTAAGGTGTTTATCTCCATATATCTGGAGATACTGAATTTATCTCGATGAAATTTAAATGAGACCACCTCGGAAGTTTATACTTTTAAAAAAATATATTCAAATCGGTTCAGGCGTCTTCGAGTAATTGGTGAACATACATTAAATAATTTATGATCGTAAAAAACGAAAACACCGACTTCACACACCGCGACAGTCAACGAACTGGCTGTTATAATCATGTCATCAAAGTATACAATTTTGCTTATCTCCATAATATCTCCGGAGTTAATTGTGATACCTAGATAAATTTAAAGTCGGTTCTTATAGTTTTTTAAACGATCTTAAATTATTATGTTTAAAACAAACATGTTTTATATTCACTACCAGCCCGAAAGAGACCGACCTTGTACGGAGTTTGTCCCTTTCTTTTATATGGACCACATATATAAATACTAAACATTAGCATCGTACATTACAGCACTGGCAGGTTGTTAGACAAGGACATACTCCCATTCAGGTTCCTTTCGTTTAGGCCGTTTTGATGTAAATAGTAATTACAGTGTTTAAAGCATACGAATTAAATTAAATTTGCTAACCCATCTACTGTGCACGATCCTTATATATTAAATCTATTGTTTAAAACAGTGTTTTTCAACCTTTTTCATGACGGTATCCCCTTAGTATGAAAAAAAATTCGCGACCCCCTGCCTGCTGTTTATAATGTGTATTTTATTATATTACTAGCTTCATCGCGTAGCCTACAGGAAAAAAATTACATATTATTCTTTATAAACAAATATTATATGCGCTCTCACTCCCTATCAATTACAACACGTATTTAAATGCTTTTTACTTAATGTTTAACCTAATAAAAGTGTATTTACAAACTTTGTTTTTTTTTCTTTAACTGATGCTTTAATACCCCCCGCGACCCCTTATAGAGACTTTGCGACCCCCAGGGGGTCGCGACCTACACGTTGAAAACAACTGGTTTAAAATAATTAAAATAACGTGTTTCCTTACTAGTCTCCACCTGTTATCTTGCTTGATGGCCAGCACAGAGCCACTTCTCCACAAACATCGTCGACCGGAAGTAGCCTGAGCACACGCCGTGTGTTTCGGCCAGATACTGTCTTGATCCAGCTGAAGAACATATGGAAGAAGAAGAAGTAAGAATGAAGAAAAAGGAAAGTAGTACTAGAACTAGCTGCTTCTCGCGGCTCGCTTGCGTGAGACGTTTTATTTTAATATCATATAAGCTAGCGTTATGACCACTATCTTAACTGTTGGTAAGTGATGATGCGGTCGAAGATGGTAGCACGCTAGGTGTTAAAGTGGGAACCATCAATGTAGTCGATGAGCTAGGTACTTGCTAAGTTAGTACTTAAGAAGTATGTCAGATGGCGATAGCGTCGCTTGAACATTTTCCTGAATCACGCTATCGTTTCATTTTCAAAAATGGTATACGTGCCGCGATATGTTAATTTTGGTGAACAATAAATCCAGTGGTGAAAGTTACTAGTGTTTCATTTACCGAGCTATCGAAGTGTACATTGGTCCTTCGTGCCGGATCTTAGGAACCCAGTTTTGCACGGTGGTCATTGGGGACCACTGAACCCGTGCTCGCAGTGGATAGCTGCAAAGGCTAAGCACGTGGAAGGAGGACTGGCGGGAAGGAGCCACACCACCGGGAGAACCAGATCAGAGTACAGGCTGCTGAGCCGTCAAGCAGGTGCCGGAGCGGTGCCAAACTGAGGGAGCGGCGGTAGCCATAGGAGAGGAGCAAGGAGACGACGTCACATATCTGGAGGTTCTATGTGCATGTGTGTCGTGAGTGTGAAGTGCAACTGTGAGTACATTTATACTATTCAGTAGGCGGATTTCAATCAAGAAGATAGAAAAAATTCATCTTGGAACTGGACATGAATACTTAGAACGTAGTTTAGTAGTTACTTAGTAATTAGTTAAGGACTTAGAAAAATAAGTGAAAAATCGGGGATACGGGGAATCCATGCCCGATTTTACTTAGGGTTGTAATAACTAAAAACACTTGTAAAATTTTCGGGAGATTTTGAGACTCAGAATAATTTTCTTGAAAATTGGAAATATTTGCATTGTTTACAGTTGACAGATTATTTTGTCATATCATAGAAGTCTTTCGGAATTGTATTGATTGGTGATTTCATAATGTCAAAAATGGAATCTTTGCTAAACTTCCAATTTGAAATATCGAAGTGGATTTTTAAGGCTAGAACAAACTTTAAAAAATCACCAAAAGATCGCTTAAATTATGATTATATTCAAATGCGTTTGGAATCATTAGAACAACTTTGGTCTGAATTTAGACAGAGTCATAAAAATCTAGTCCAACAGGGTGATCCTAAATTATTAAATAGAGAATCATATGTGACTGAGGACATTTATGATAAAACTGAGGAGGAATACACAGATTATAAAAGTGATATCAAAAATAGTTTGCTGAAATATAAAGAGGCTAAGCCATTGGATAGTAGTGACGGAAATTCTAATAAGTCAAGCCATGTCAAGTTGCCTCAAATAAGTATTCCAACGTTTTCGGGCAAATATACTGAGTGGATCACATTCCGGGATCTATTCGTATCAATGATTCACAAGAATAATTCTTTGGATAACGTGCAAAGGTTGCAATATTTAAAGGGTTATTTGACTGGCGAAGCAGAGCAGTTGATTCGCTATATACCGGTTTCCGACACTAACTACATACAATGTTGGAAGGTTTTAGAGGAAAGGTATAGTAATAAAAAGTACTTGTCACATTGCATTCTAACTCGATTGTTAGGTCAAAAGAATGCAACTACGGAGTCGGCAGGGTCTCTGAAGGAACTTGTGGATACTTCATCGGATTGCTTGAACGCGTTGAGTAATCTTGGCATTGATGTTTCTACATGGGATATCATTATTATACATCTGCTTTCGCTAAAATTAGATCCTGAGTCTCGAAAGCAGTGGGAACTCAATGTTACAACGAACATTACTTCAGATTCCTTGCCCACTTTTAGTCAGTTTAAACAATTTCTTACAAGCAGGTATCGTGCTTTAGAATTCATAGTACCTAATTATGTCAACAGGCCAGGTGCATCGTATGCAAGGTATCCTATAAGTCAAAAGGTTAGTCAAACTAAGGTTTTACACGCGGCAAATGTATCTAAAATTCAATGCGAGTTTTGTGGTGACGAACATAAATTATGTTTCTGTAAGAAATTTGCCTCTCAAGATTACGAGGAGAGACGAGGCTTTGTTACCAATAATAGAATCTGTTTTAACTGTTTGGGTAGCAACCACGGTGTCAGATTTTGCCAAACTCCTACTAATTGTAAGATTTGTAATAAAAGGCATCATTCCTTACTTCACCCGAAGGGTATTCCCACCGATGCACTGAAGGTTTCTTCTAGGAATAGTGTCGGGCCTGAACATGCACTAAACATTGAGGCAAGTGAGAACAAGCCAACTACATTGGAAAATGAGACGGTAGCATGTTGTGCCAAAAGTGAAGTGAGTAATCAAGTACTATTGGCTACAGCCCTAATACAAGCTGAGGATAGGACTGGTCAGTATTCAGTTATAAGGGCATTACTGGATCAGGGATCACAGGCTTCGTTCGTGACAGAAGCCATTGTTCAAAAATTGGGATTGAAGAAGTGGTCTGTGAATAATGTTATATCCGGATTAGGCGGTGATAAGTCGTCCGTCATTTCAAAACACATGGTGGCATTGAAAATAAAATCTAGAATTGATCAGACGTTTAAAATGGATTTGAAGGCGTATGTTCTCAGCAACATTACCACATATCTACCAGGCAAAAAAGGTATCACTTGACAGTTGGGTAGACGTACGACAGTTGTGTTTGGCTGATCCCGCATTCGATGTACCAAATAAAATAGATGTGCTGCTAGGAGCAGAAGTTTACTGCCAGATTTTAAAAGAAGGTTTGTTACGAGGGCCCTCGGGATCTCCCGTAGCTCAATGCACAACCTTAGGTTGGTTGTTATCTGGACCAGTAAACGCAGCCACAGGAAACAATAACATCACAGTGTTGCATAGTCATAATGAAGATGATGAATTAAAACGATTTTGGGAATTAGAATCTGAACCTGTATTAAAATCAAAATTATTATCAAGGGAAGAACAAAGTTGTGAAGATTTCTTCGCAGCGACTACGCGTTGTACTGATGATGGCAGATATATCGTCAAATTGCCACTTCGCGATGAAGACCCAGCCTGCAAAAATGGAGATTCACGAGAAATTGCTATTAAACGATTGAAGAGCCTGGAAAGAAAATTTGTTAATGATCCGGTGCTCAAAGAAAGGTACAGCGACGTAATTAATGAATACTTACAGTTAGACCACATGGTGTTGGTGCAAGTACCTGATGAGAAAAGAGACCAGGCTGTATACTTAGCGCATCACGCTGTTGTAAGGGAGGATAAGACCACGACAAAAGTAAGAGTAGTTTTTGATGCATCCTGTAAAAATATCAATAACGTGTCACTAAACGACACCTTAATGATTGGACCAATACTGCAGCCAGAATTGCGACATTTAATTATGAATTGGAGAAAATATCCGGTGTGCATAATAGCCGATATTGTGAAAATGTACCGTATGGTAAAAGTCGCAGATAAAGATTGTGAGTACCAACGCATTGTATGGAGGAATCAACCTGAAGAGGAAATACGCGACTACAAACTGCTAACTGTCACATTCGGTACAGCTTCAGCACCGTATTTTATAGATCACAAGACGGAATACCCAATTGCAGCAGAGAGAGTAGAGAAGGAATTTTACATGGATGATTTAATGACTGGCTGTCAAACTGTAGAGGAAGGAAGAGAACTAATGAGGGATATGGATGCACTACTACAAAAAGGAGGATTTAAGCTACAAAAATGGTCAAGTAATAAGGATGAGTTATTAGATGATTTAGAACAAAAGGCAAAAGGAGAAAAGAAAACATGCACAAAGGGAAAGGAAGTAAAGGATAAGGAATTGGAGTTCATTAAAGATAATATTGTAAAGATTTTAGGACTTACCTGGAACCGAAGCCGTGATGAATTCCAGTACTCGGTGAATCTGCATCCATTATCTGCACCTGTAACAAAAAGAAAAATTATATCGGATGTGGCACGTCTGTTTGACCCTTTAGGATGGTTAGCGCCATGCGTGATTAAAGCAAAGGTTTTTATACAGCGATTGTGGATTGCAGGAACAGGATGGGATGAAGAACCACCAAATGAAATATTACAAGATTGGTATACTTACCGTAGAGAGTTGGCTGAACTGTGTGAATTTCGTATTCCAAGATGGTTGCACACGAAGTTAGATGATGCAGTTGAAGAATTACATGGTTTTTCAGACGCCTCGACTTTGGCTTTTTCAGCTGTAGCATACCTACGCGTAATAGATTTTGCAGGCAACGTCCATGTCAGCCTAGTCGGAGCAAAGACGAGAGTGGCCCCTGTGAAACAAGTCAGTATACCACGCCTAGAGCTTTGTGGTGCAGTTATGCTGGCTAAGTTGTTGGTCGAGGCTGCTCAGGTATTAGACATTCCAAGAAATCGAGTACGAGCATGGACAGATTCCACAGTGGTATTAGCTTGGCTTAATAAACATGCCAGCACATGGAAAACCTTTGTGGCCAACAGAGTTTCAAAGATTCATTCAACTCTGGAATCGTCACAGTGGTCGCATGTTAGCACAAAGGATAATCCCGCAGATTTCGCATCTCGTGGGGTACGGCCTACCGAACTAGTTCAACATGACTTGTGGAAGTTTGGTCCAAAGTATTTATGGGAAAAAGAGATCACGTATACCAAACTTAAAGATAATGACACACAGGAAGAAACGATCAGGGTTCATATTGGCGCTGTAGACGAGTCTATTTTGGAGAAATATTCATCGCTCACGAAATTAGTTCGTGTGGTAGCATACTGCAGGCGATTTATTACGAAACGCAATGTTTCCCAAGGAAGGCATTTAAACACACAAGAATTAAATGAAGCTCTACAAACGTGTATCAAGTTGTCTCAGGCTGTAGCGTTTAAACAAGAAATCAGCGAAATAATATCACATGGACAAGTCAAGTCAAAATCATCGAAGATTTTATCCCTCACCCCATTCCTCGATGAAGCAGGGTTGCTCAGATCAGACGGTAGGATATCGAAGTCTCAAGAAACTGAGGACGCTAAACATCCGATCATTCTGTCACCTCAATCAGCTTTGTCAAGGTTATTAGTTGATGAAGCTCACCGAAAATTATTACATGGGGACGTGCAACTGATGGTAAATTATTTACGGTCAGCGTATTGGATTATAGGGGCAAAAAATTTGGTGAAATTTCACGTTCGCAAATGCGTTATTTGTGTACGCCACAAGGCACAAACACAAACCCAGTTGATGGGATCTCTGCCTTCCGTAAGAGTTACACCTGCCAGAGCGTTTTTAAATAGCGGAGTAGACTACGCGGGTCCAATTATGCTAAGAACTGCAAAGGGTAGAGGACACAAGGCATATAAGGGTTATGTCGCTTTGTTTGTGTGCATGGTTACAAAAGCCGTTCACATAGAATTAGTAAGCGACGCGACATCAAGAGGTTTTTTAGAGGCATTTAAACGGTTTGTGGCAAGGCGTGGTCATTGTGCTAACCTGTATAGTGACAATGGTACAAACTTTGTAGGATCGTCAAAAGAGCTCAAGGACATGTTTAACGTAGAAAAATCCACAATGGCCCAAGAAATAGCTGACAGTCTAGCAATACAGGGCACTGAATGGCATTTTATACCTGCAAGGGCACCAAATTTCGGTGGATTATGGGAGGCGGGTATTAAATCTACTAAATACCACATTAAACGCGTGATTAGAGAATCTACTTTAACTTTTGAAGAGCTGACTACATTGTTAAATCAAATAGAAGCCTGTCTAAATTCTCGACCGTTGTCTGTCATTTACAATGAACCAGGTGAAGCCAATGCGCTAACTCCAGGACACTTTTTAATTGGGGAGCCAATTATCGTAGTTCCCGAGGTCAACTACGAAACAGCAAAGATTAGCTCATTGAAAAGATGGCAACTGACGCAATCTATGCTACAATTTTTTTGGCGAAGATGGTCAAATGAATATTTAGTTCATCTTATGCATCGCTACAAATGGGCATACAAGATTCCTGAACCTCAGGTTGGGGATATTGTTTTGGTGAGGGAGGATGATTTACCTCCATGTAGATGGGTTTTTGGTAAAATTCTCGAGAAACATCCTGGATCTGATGGAATTACAAGAGTGGTCTCTTTAAAATGTAAAAACCGGGTTATCAAACGTCCAACTTCAAAACTCTGCATTTTACCAATTACAGACTAACTAGTTTAAGATTCTGCGTGGGTAAATATGTAAAATCTGCTAGTAATATTGCTCTCGATGGCATCCATATAATACTGTATAATTAATGTAATATAGAAAACTTTGTCATGGTGGGCGGTCGGAAAGGACATTCTGTCCTTGGTGGGCGGAATGTTAAAGTGGGAACCATCAATGTAGTCGATGAGCTAGGTACTTGCTAAGTTAGTACTTAAGAAGTATGTCAGATGGCGATAGCGTCGCTTGAACATTTTCCTGAATCACGCTATCGTTTCATTTTCAAAAATGGTATACGTGCCGCGATATGTTAATTTTGGTGAACAATAAATCCAGTGGTGAAAGTTACTAGTGTTTCATTTACCGAGCTATCGAAGTGTACACTAGGCCTAGATGGGAACTGGTGCTCAAGAATAGCTGCTGGAACACATTGGATGTTTGGCAATAGATTTTCTAACTTGAGGGTGCTAGCTGGCCAGACGGACACTAGATAGTGTCCTACCAGCAAGCAAAAATGTTGTGTTAAGGATCTTGTAATGGCCTTGATGAACTAATAAATAGATCAGTCGGGGGTGGTTTTAAATTTAAATTGTAAGTATTAGGTAAAAGTTATACTAGCTATACCCGCAACTTCGCCCGTGTTAAAAGCTACTTTCATTTATTTAAAACTTTACTTTTTTTTAAACTTTCTTTTAAAAGAAACTTTTTTATAGACCACGAAAAGATTAGCCAAATCGGTCAACCCGTTCTCAAGTTATACCGTGACCAAAAAAGTTAAAACGGGATTCATCTCTATGCATCGCGAAAACAATTTTGATTTTCAGACTTTTGCAACCCACAATGGGGTGGATAACAAACCCACTCCATTTCTCGTAGTTAGGGTTGAATTTTGAAAAAGTCTGAAACAAGTATATCTATGGTATGGACTGCCAGTATTATAGATTAGGCTAAAGGATACTTTTTAAGGCGGGCGTAGCCACGGGGCACAGCTAGTAGGTAACATGACAACTAATTATGTACCCCTGACCTCCTGTAGAACAGTTTGCATTTTTTAATGTCAACGTATTCCATTCTATATATCCTTACTTTGGGTTTCTTGCAGCCTGAAAGGGAAAAATATTGATTATAAAGCTCAAACAATTATGACTTGACAGTAAATATTTTAAAGAGCTTCTATTATTTATCATAGATCACTTTCATTTATTTATTTCTTTTCTTTAATTAGTTACTTTTGAAGTTATACTTCTTTTGGCGCGATAGAGAAAAATGATGAGAGTGAATTTTTACGATGCGCGCGCACACCGACACCTAATTTCTACACAGTGAAGTTAGTTCTAGGTGGCATGACTATGTTCAAGTTGTATATTCTAGTATTTTTATATTTAGAACACGTGTTTTGTAAGAACGTCATAATTAACGTCATATTTTTACGTTATTTAAATCTTTTTTATTTAAATAAAATCTTGATGATTAATTTTAATATTTATCGTTAATCACTACTGCATTTTAGTTATTTTTTTTCCATACGCCACAGAAGTATAACTTCTAACGCGTGTACAAAGTACACACACTCTTTTTTTTTAATAATAACAAGCTTTTATTTAACTTGCCATGTTAGTCTAAGGCTATTATTATTATTTTTAAATATAAAAGCTTACTAGCAATGTGTGTTGCACATTACTAGTATTCTTGTAAACCCCTCCAACTAAGCTAAATATGCTTGCGTCTGGAGTAGTGTGTAATAGTGCAAAGGGTGGGGATCGACGACATCTCGATCGCCATGTCCAGCACCTTAGCCATTGCTATTGCCGCTTACATTTATATTAATATGTATGTTTGCGTGGTTCAATCAAAGTTAAGTTAGACTCATTTTTTGACGTTCGATTGGACTCAAAATTGGTATACTGGCGTGTCTTCAGTGACAATGACTACGCAATTATTGTATGTTCAAAAAGAACAAACTGTTGATACCTACTACATAATTTTAACTTCTTTTCAACCGACTTCCCAAATAGAAGGAGGTTCTCAATTCATCTGTATGTTTTTTTTTGTGTGTATGTTACGCGATTACTCCGTCAATTGTGAACCGATTCGAATGATTCATTTTTTAATCGGTAGAGTACGTTTTCGAGGTGGTCCCGATGTAATTTCATCGAGATCTAATAAGTATCTCTAGAGCTATGACGATGAATATCTCAAAATTGCTATTGAAATTGACTCGCGGGGCATGGAAGTCGGTTGTTTTAGTTTTTAACCAACTTCACATAAAAGTAGGAGGTTCTCAATTCGTCTGTATGTTTTTTTTTAACTTTCTTAAATAACTCAGATCACACAGATGTTGATTTACAGAGCTTTACAGTGGTACCATTCTTGGTGTACGTGAACGAAGTCGCGGGTACCAGCTAGTGTTACATAAATCATCTTACTCGCAGATAGTGTCATAGCTAAAAACTGCGGCTTCATATAGTGAGGCGGAGGAGCACATATTGGACGTAATTCTGAAACAATATTCACTTATATAATATAATAACATGTATTTAGTATTTCAATAAAACTAAAGGCCATTTAAGACTAAATTATGTGTGTCACATTTTACAATAAAGGTCAGTTCACACCGCAACGCGACGCGAGAAGCCGCGTGGCGCAACAAAACGCGCGACGCTACCAAATTATCTCAATCGCAATGTGTAGTTAATAAAGTTCAATTGTTTATCACGCGGTTTCCCGCTGCGCCACGCCGTGCAGCGTGACGCCGCGCGGCGCAGCCTGAAGCCGCCAAAATAACTCAATGAAATGTGTATCTTTTTGTGTAGTAAATAAAGTACTTTTTTGTATATCTCTCTCTTAATAATTGCGCGCCGCGTCGCGTCGCGTCGCGTTCTAAGCTGACCCTAATGCGTAAATTTATGATAACAGATAGATCTATGTGTAACATTGTGTGCCATCGCTTACCTAATGATAAGGTAGGTAACTGTATAAGCACGTCGGTTATACAATAATTGAAATACGAAATTTTATTATATTTGAAATATATATATTAACTAGAAGTGCCCCGCGGCTTCGCCCGCGTTATAAACTTCTTTTATTTACCTATAACGTTTCTTTTGTAAAGACTTTCTATCATAAAAGACATCAAAAAAGAATTTGTCAAATCGGTTCATCCGTTTTTAAGTTATCACGTGACTAAGGGAAATAGGGATTCATATTTATAAAACCCGAAAAACCATATTGATTTTCAGACTTTGTTACCTACCCCATTTTGAAAAATCCTGCAACACGTATTTACTTATTTATTTTCAAAAGTACTTAAGTAAATATTATGTTTTCTTTGAAGTGTAACACACTTAATATTTTTGTAAATTGTTAAACACAATCCAAAATTTTCATCGTACCAACGGGAACATGTTATTCCGGAGGTTGCGGGTTCAAGTCCCGTTGGTACGATGAAATTTTGGATTGTGTTTAACAATTTACTTAAGTAAAGTTTCGAATAAAACAAACTATCTCATCTTGTTTTGACATACAAACATTGAATCCCCGTTCCGTCTCCTTAAGAGGTGAATTTGGAAAATCCTTTCTTATCGGATACTTACGTCATAATAACTACCTGCATTCTAAATTTCAGCGCAATCCGAAACAATATTGATTTTTAGACTTTGTTACCCCACTTCACCCTCTTCGGAGTGGCATTATGAAGTGGCATTGTGTGAAGTTTCGAATAAAATGACTATCCAAACTTTGCACCCCCGCTTCATCCTCTTAAAGAGTGAATTTTGAAAAATCCTTTCTTAACGGATACCTACGTCAAAACAACTATCTGCATGCCAAATTTCAGCGCAATCCGAAACAATATTTATTTCAGACTTTATTACCCCACTTCACTTTCTTGGGCTGGAATTTAAAAAAATCCTGAGACACGTATTTACTTATCTATATACTAAAGTACTTACTTGTGTTAAGTTTAAAAAAAAATACTATCTAATCTTGTTTCTCCATACAAACTTTGAACCCTCATCCCATTACGGGGTGATTTTTTGGAAAATCCTTTCTTAACGGATACTAACGTCATAATAACTATCTGCATGCTAAATTTCAGCGCAATCCAAAACAATATTGATTTTCAGAATCTGTTCCACATTTCACCCTCTCAGGAGTTGAATTTCGAAAAAGCCTGAAATACGTTGTAGCGGACGGCAAATACGCGAGCGCTTATGAGCTTGGGCAACCGCGAAACATGCCACTGATAGCGCGATCTTATTATTGTTCCCGACCGGTGCGCGTACGACACCGCCCCCGCACCGCGCACACCGGCGCAGCCGCCGCCGACACCCTTCATTGCGATCCTAACCTTTGAAACGCACGCTCGTGTTAAGCTTAGCATACTCATGTACATTTCTCGTAATCTATATTTATAATTTTTGCTGTAAAAGTTTAGCTGTTTCTGTTGTTAAGTTATGAACATAATTTCTTTTTGTGCTTTATTTTGTTCTTCGTAATCACTTTGCTGTAATCATATTCTGTTTTTTTTTGTCGTAATTCATTCATTTCATTTTGTGTTCATTAAACCAAAATTCAACTTGTGTTACGCGTTTCCATTTATTCGTATTTCAAATCATTATCATCATATCGAAATCGCTTCGATCGCAATACATTCATAGGTAGGCGCTGGGTTCGATTCCCAGCGTGACGCCACCGTACTGGTGACGCAACCTACAACTTTATTACTTATTTATCTACTGAAGCACTTGTGTGCAGTTTTGAATAGAAAAAAACTATCTAATCTTGTTTCTCCATACAAACTTTGAACCCCCGTAACATCCCCTTAAGTGGTGAATTTTAGAAAATAATTTCTCAAAGGGAACTAACGTTGTAATAACTATCTGCATGCCAAATTTCAGCGCAATCCGAAACAATATTTATTTTCAAACTTTGTTTCTCTATTTCAACCCTTAGAGATGGCATTTAAAAAAGCCTGCCTCACGTGTTTGCTAACTTTTTTACTGAAGCACTTATGTGAAGTTTCGAATAGAAAATACCATCTTATCTTGTTTCTCCATACAAACCCCCATTTCATCCCGTTAGGGGTGAATTTTGGAAAATCATTTTTTAGAGGGAACAAACGTCGTAATGACTATCTGCATGCCAAATTTCAGCGCAATCCGAAACAATATTTATTTTCAAACTTTGTTTCTCTATTTCACCCTCTTAGGGATGGCATTTCAAAAAAGCCTGCCTCACGTGTTTACTAACTTTTTTACTGAAGCACTTATGTGAAGTTTCGTATAGAAAATACCATCTTATCTTGTTTCTCCATACAAACCCCCATTTCATCCCGTTAAGGGGTGAATTTTGGAAAATCATTTTTCAGAGGGAACAAACGTCGTAATAACTATCTGCATGCCAAATTTCAGCGCAACCCGAAACAATATTGGTTTTCAGACTTTCTTACCCCATTTCACCCTCTTAGGGGTGGAATTTTGAAAAAGCCTGAAACACGTATTTACTTATTTTTTTACTGAAGCACTTGTGTGAAGTTTTGAATAGAAAAGATTATCTAATCTTAATTCTCCATACAAACTTTGAACCCCCATTATTTCATCCCTTAAAAGGGTCAATTTTGGAAAATCCTTTCTTACTACACCCTTACGTACTAAGACAAATATACCCTCTAAATGTCAAGTCTCTACGACCAGCGGTTTAGGCTGTGCGTTGTCAGTCAGTCAGTATGTCAGGACAAAGATTCTTATAGTTTTAGAAGATTAAGATCAGTGTGCAGCACTCATTGTCACATCCTGCCGTAAAGAATATAGGTTCTTTATTTTTATACATTATTTTATAACACTAGCAGCGCCTCGTGGTTTCACCTGCGTAGTTCCAGTTCCCGTTAGAATACGGGGATAAAATATAGTTAATATTATTCGCTAATAATGTAGCTTTCCATTACGATATACTTTTAAAATCGGTTCAGCAGTTTTAGAGTTAAATTAAATCTTTCCTTTCGACCGACTTCCAAAACGAAGGAGGTTTTCAATTCGACAGTATGTTTTTTTTTTGTATGTATGTTACGCGATTACTCCGTCAATTGTGAGCTGATATGAATGATTCTTCTTTTAATCGGTAGGGTATGTTTTCGAAGTAGTCCCATTGTAATTTCATCGAGGTTTAATGAGTACCTCCAGAGATATGACGTTAAACGTCTCAAACTTGCTACTGAAATTGACTCGCAGGGCATGGAAGTCGGTTGTTTTAGTTTTTAAACTATGTTAATTATAATTATAATATCAGTTTAGATTTCTACAACATATACATACCATAACTAATATGATCAACTTCCAGCTGCACCACAGCCAGTGCGCTGATGCTGTACTGGTTATACTCCGGATGGAAGGTGTAGTCTCTCACGCGGATCTCGTTCTGTCCACACTTGCCCCCGAGCACCACCCTGGATTTGGCCCTGGGAGAGTGCAATACCTCTTTATTAACCGACTTCACAAAAAGGAGGAGGTTCTCAATTCGGCGGAACCATTTTTTTTTATGTATGTTCACCGTTTACTCGAATGCCTAGATATACTAGATGCCTGAACCGATTTGGAAAATTCTTTTTTTGTTTCAAAGGGTACCCTTCCCAGGTGGTCAAGTTTAAATTTTAACGAAATCGTTTGTATTACGACCCATTTACTTATCTCGACGACTTACTACTTGGCTGGCACTTTACTTACTGGCACAAATTATGTAACAGTTACTAGGTCTACTGGCTATTTTGACTAGCGCGATGTTTGAAATCGGTTCTTTTAATTTTTTAAAAGATCTTAAATTATTATGGGTCAGTTCACACCGATGCTTGTGGTTTCGCACTGTGCAGCGAGACGCGCGGCGCCGCCGAATTTTGTCAATTAAATGTGTATTTATGTGTGTTATAAATAAAGTCCTATCGTGCTTTCCAGCGTAATACAAATATTTCGCCGCGCGGCGCAGCCAAACGCCGCCGAACTATGGCAAATAAATATGTATGATTTTTAGGGTTCCGTACCCAAAGGGTAAAACGGGACCCTATTACTAAGACTCCGCTGTCCGTCTGTCTGTCTGTCTGTCTGTCTGTGTGTCTGTCTGTCTGTCTGTCTGTCTGTCTGTCTGTCTGTCTGTCTGTCTGTCTGTCTGTCTGTCTGTCTGTCTGTCTGTCTGTCTGTCTGTCTGTCTGTCTGTCTCTCTGTCTGTCTGTCCGTCTGTCACCAGGCTATAGCTCATTAACCGTGATAGTTAGACAGTCGAAATTTTCACAGATGGTGTATTTCTGTTGCCGCTAGAACCAGAAATACTAAAAATAAAATAAAGTTAATAATTAACGGGGGTCCCCATACAAAAAACGTGTTTTTAAACGCCATCTATCTAATGAGTTTCGGCAAAATAACATAGATGGCGCTAGTAAACGAGCGCCCCGTTTTTCTAGATCGCGACCAAACCAAATATTCTTGGTAATATCAAATAATCAAATATATGAGGTTGAAACTCTGTTATGTTTCGTATTGTACGGAACCTTCCCTAAGTGTGCGATAAGAGACGTGATGCTGATCGCACTTGGCCAGTTTTATTTGTAGTAAATAAAGTTCTTTTTAGTATCATTCTCTTTAAATGTGCGCGCCGCTTATTATACTAGCTGATATCTGCGACTTCACTCACGTACACCAAGAATGTAGTAGCCTATGTTCATTCTCATCCTATAAAATATCTCTTTGTTAAATTTCAGTAACATCGAATAACCCGTTAGGCGTGATAAGGTAACAAACAGACAGAGTGACAGAGTTACAAACGTTTTTACAATATTAGTATGGAAGTTTGGATTAGTCTGGTTTTAACAACTGAAATCCCATCAATAGAAAAAAAAGATAACAATAATTATTTATCAATTCTTCTTGTTTTACCTAAAATCCCATTTGGGCAGTTTATCAATCTCATTGGCCGCGGCGATAACCATCTGTCTAGTAACCAGTACTACAGCAGTTGTGAAACGATTTTTTTCTGAAAAATGTACAAAACTGTTATTGTATTATATTATTATAGTAACCGCCCACGAATGGCGGTAGGACACTATCTAGTGTTCGCCTGGCCAGCTTCAACAGCAGCCATCAAGTTAGAAAATCTGTCGCCAAAACATCTAATGTGTTCCGGCAGCTATTTTTATTAGCTTTATCATACAACTATTACCAACAGGTAAGATTGTGGTTAAACGCTAGCCTATAAATATGTATATAAAAAAAACTTAAATTTCAAATTTAAGACCATCACAAACAGATTCAATGTTTAAAAAGTTATTGAGACCATTCCATCGAGTCTAAATATTTAAGACTTTTGACATAGTGGTCAAACGATAGCCTATTTTCGATACAAAAAAAAACAATAACAGCTAGAAAATATTATGTTTCTTTAAAGTGTTACACACTTAATTTTGGATTGTGTTTAACAAGCTAGAAAATATCTTGATGTATCATGGTACCGAAGTGCAAATGCACAAATATTTGTTGGTAGGTCAGAATTTTTAATCGACTTTAAATAAACTGGCCAAGTGCAAGTCGGACTCGCACTAGTAGGGTTCCGTACCATACTATAGTATTTTATAAGATCGAGCAAAAAATACCACTATCATTTTTCGCCAGCAAAAAATAATAATTAATAAATATTTTATTTCTTATAACGCCATCTAACGTCTAACAAAGGAGTTAGGGATCGACATTTCAATATAACACCATCTATGGGACGTTTACCTAACTAAATTTCATAGATGACGTGAAATGCCGAAAAAAACACGTTTCTTGTATGGGGAGTCTCTATTATTTTTAACTTTATTCTGTTTTTAGTATTTGTTGTTATAGCGGCAACAGAAATACATCATCTGTGAAAATTTCAACTGTCTAACTATCACGGTTCATGAGATACAGCCTGGTGACAGACGGACAGACAGACAGACAGACAGCGGAGTCTTAGTAATAGGGTCCCGTTTTACCCTTAGGGTACGGAACCCTACAAAGAGAGTGGTTCTCAATTCGACTACATATATTTTTATTCGAGCCATTTGAAGATATATGAGCATTTTCCTGGATGATGACGCTATGAAATAAACTTTTGAAGTTCTGATCAATTTGAAATTCAGCATACTCTTACTTCAACGATATTGTAAGAAATTAGTAGTAGCGTTGACCGGATGCTGGGACATCTCCTGGAATCTGCAGAATACTCAACTTCTCACCAACTTACAGCAGAGATTTCAAGTTTTAACTCATCGGAATAGTCTCAATCAACAGATTACGAATAGATCGGTCTGGGGTGATTTTAAATAAGTCATCATCATCATCATCATCAGCCTGTATCAGTCCACTGCTGGACATAGGCCTCTCCCAAGATGCGCCACTGAGCCCGATCTTCGGCTCTTTAAATAAGTCATAAGTACTATTAAGCTAGAGACTCCAGAGTCTCGCGCATCGCCGCAAAGTTGCTTGCTTATCGGTTTTTTATCGGATACATTTCGGCGAGTGTGCAATGGAACTGCATGATTTGATTCCACGATCCCCATTTTATAATCGGGCATCCAGAGATACTAAAAGGCGCCACCGATCTATGGTAGATATACCATTTATCTGACGAAGCGATTTGTTTCTACTTTCGTCACACGAACCGCCAAAGAATGGAATACCTTGCCTGAGTCTGTGTTGCCGGTAAAGTACAATATGGGGGTCTTCAAATCACGACTGAATAGGATCTTCTGGGAAAGCTACGCTCTATCACCGAGTGCATCATCATTGACATTAGGGAGATAGGGTCAAGTGCTACCCAGTTCTGTGTAAAAATAATTATAATATCGTTTAAAAACTAAAAAACAACCGACTTCAATGCCGCGCTATTCATTTTCAGTACCAATTTTGAGATGTTTATCTCAATATCTCTGGAGATACTTATCATACCTCGATAAAATTACCATGGTACCACACTTCGGATATCTCCTTTCGAACAAAAAAAAAATAATCGAAATCGGTTCATAAACGACGAAGTTATCCGCGAACAAACATAAAATATATATATATATATATATATATATGTATATATATATATATATATATATATATATATATACGGTCGAATTGAGAAACCTCCTCCTTTTTTTGAAGTCGGTTAAAAAAAGTATTTCAATTTATGTATTATAATATGATATGTAGTGATACTTACTTATAGGATAGTATAGCATTCCCATCCAAGGATAGGACTCGATGGCTGCTGTCCCTTTACGCACCACGGATCTTTTAGTCAGGTCTATTCCACATGAGCTGTTTTGCGATGCTTTATTAAAATACAAAGTTAAATCATTTATTCAGTATATGTGCAAATTAAAAATCTGCACTTACACACGTGAAATAACATTATATAGATCATATCTATAATAATTATTCTGCATATAACAAAAACATTAGAAACTTATAGCTTTGAATTAAAAAAAAAAAACAAATGTAATGAGCCATGATTCAGCTTTCGTCTAAATCTAAACGTCGAACATCACACTTAAAAAAAGTTTAATTCCCTTGATCATTGTAGGGTTGCCAATGTTATTTTCTATAATATTACTTTTTTTAATATAGGTAGCAATCAAGCAAACGGCCCACCTGATGGAAGTGGTCACTGTCGCACTACTGAAAGGTTTACTGACTACGCCGGTTACCGACAGCTTATTGGAAAATATTTGACAAATACTCGTATTTGATACCTGTTAAATGGCGTTATATTATGTGTCTAATCACTATGTGAATCTTTTGGTCCTAATTTTCATTGTGGCCCGTTTATACAAAACGTCATTAAATAAAATTAAAATACAATTTGAAGCCTTGCGTTGTACATAGATTTAAAAAACAATACATCTGATGAAAAAGGTCTGGCCTGAAATTCATTTCTATTGTTATTTATTTATTTACATAATTAGAACGGCCCCAGCCAATTTTCATTATTACACTAATTACTTACATTTTAAACATCAACTTAAACAGAATATTATTAATTAAAATCGTTCAAATCCAAATTATATAATGATCTATAAGTTTACGAAATGTCAAACATTGTGAAACATTTATCATGCATTCGTCCGCTAGCAAGTCACAATCAGATTTTGAGTCTGGACTCAATGCTCTCCTGGGAGAGCATTGAGCGCTGCCAGAGTGCGCGGGATGGGAGACCGAGCACGCATGTGTTATTTTTTTTTTGTCTATGGTAACAGCGGCATGCAAAATTCTGGACTGCCAGAATTTTGCATGTCACTGTATCTGTCACTGCACTGCACCTGTTACCTTGAGACATAAAGATGTTGAGTCTCACATGCCCTGTAATTTTACTGAACACCTTGCCATTTCAACCGAAAAACATTCCTATTTCTCGGCTGAAAATTAATAGGCAAAGCGGTGGTTATGTATCAATTATGGTAACTATGTATTAATTGAATTGATCAACAAATTTATGGACTCATCACTACCAATAAAAATAACGTCAAAGTCAAAGTCAAAGCATTTATTCAGTATATGGGCAAATTAAAAATTAGCACTTACACACGTCAAATAACATTAAATAGATCATATTCAACAAAAAATATAGATATAACAGAAACATAACGCTTTGAATTTACAAAAAAAAAACAAAGGTATTGAGCCATTCAGCTTTCATCTAGACGTCGAACGTCACACTTAAAACACATGTTTAATTCCCCTTATTAATGTAGGGTTGCCAACCGTACCATTACGTGCACCCGCAACCCAGTGCATGTTTCAGTACTTCAGACAATTTTTATCCAAAAAATTGTGAAATAATGAAACATAATAGATAAATAAAACGCAGACTATTTGCAGTACAAATCATGTTCCGAATGGAACTGATTGTCCGACTATCAGCCGCATAATACCGTCGTAACAGGCAACCCTAGATCTGCAAACAAAAGATGAAAACTGATTGACTGTTGAATCTACTGGTGTTTCGGAAGTACTCCCATCAGAGAAGAAACACCAAGAAACTCTATGGGGCTTGTCACTTATTTTAATTCATTTTTTTTAATTCATATTAAATAAATGTTTAATGTACAATAAGTAATTCTATTGTCATACAATTTATATTATATCTTGGAGCTTGGGGCATTCAGGCCAAGCATTTTTGTCATTCATATAGTCATTTATTGTATAGTACGATTTCTTCATTAAATTGGATTTTACAAAGGTTTTAAATCTGCTTATAGACAGTTGATCAATATCTTTAGGAAGTTTATTATAAAATCGTATACAGTTCCCCAGAAAAGAACCACTAACTTTCCACAACCTGAATTGAGGTAGAATTAATCTATTTTTGTGTCTTGTATTGAAATTATGTACATCGGACCTCTTATCATACTCATTCAAATTTTTGCGTACATACATAATATTTTCATATATATATTGACATGCCACTGTGAGAATTTTAATCTCCTTAAATTTTTCACGAAGTGAGTCTCGCGACTTCATGGTATATATAGATCGAATAGCTCTTTTTTGTAAAACAAATATAGATTGGATTTCGGCGGCTTTCTACTATGGAAGTAGCTAAAGTAAACCAATCTAGCAGTGGATTCGTCAGTCAAGTTTCTGATTTTACGTACTGCGTATGCAGCGGAGCTCAATCTACCTGCCAGAGCCGATATTTGAGAACCCCATTGTAGTTTTGAATCCAGGGTGATGCCCAAGAATGTAGCGGATTCAACAAATTCTATCGGTACATCGTTTATTAATATCCTGCTATTAATGACACCCTTTCTTACATTTGGCAGCGAGAATTTAATACATTTAGTTTTTTTGGCGTTCAGTAATAAGTTATTGGTTGTAAACCAATTCAAAACCTGTGCGATTGATTTGTTAACATCGTCAAATCCAGGCGCAATCCTATCTATTTTGAATATTAAGGATGTATCATCCGCGAACAAAACAATGTCACATAAGTTTTGCACGAAAGACGGCAAGTCATTAATATAAACTAGAAATAAAAATGGTCCTAAGATCGATCCCTGCGGAACTCCCATTTTTATGAGGGATCCAGATGACCTGACGCCATTGACCTCAACCATCTGTATTCTATTACTGAGGTAGGATGAGACCAGATCAAGTGCTTTTCCGTTAACGCCGTAGTGTTTTAATTTGCAAATTAGCGTTTTGTGACAGACGCAATCAAACGCTTTAGATAAGTCACAGAAAACGCCGATAGCATCTTGTGCTTTCTCCCAGGCATCAAATATATGTTTAAGAAGATCTACTCCAGCATCAGTAGTAGAACGCCCCTTAGTGAAACCATATTGTTTGTGATTTAAAAGATGATTAATATTAAAATTTGCCAAAAGCTGGTCTAATATAACTTTTTCAAAAACTTTACTGAGCGCCGGTAATATAGAGATTGGTCTATAGTTTGAAGGGTCATTTTTGTTCACTGATTTGTATAGGGGAATTAATTTACTTATTTTCATTACATCAGGAAAGACACCTTCATCGACGCATCTGTTAAAAATAAACGCTAAGTGAGGGCTAATTGCATTAATAATATAACTAAGTACTTTGGTTGACATACCCCACAGATCCTCGGTTTTCTTTTGATTGAGCATTTTAAAAGTTTTGATAATTGATATTGAAGTTATGTGTCTGAACTCAAACATAGAGTCACATACATTCACACACTTTGATAGTAAAACAAAAGCATCCTTAGGGGAAGAGTTTAAAGGCTGAGTAGTAATAATAGGTACTTGTGAGAAGTACTCAACAAATGTGTTAGCGACATCATTATTATCTATGATTAATTTATTATTAACTTTTAACATAATTTTACCGTCCCTCTGCTTAATTATTCCAGTTTCTGTATTAATGACTTTCCATGTTGATTTTATTTTGTCATCGGCATGCTTAATTTTTCTACTTAGATGCAGTGATTTTGCTGTCTGACAAACAACTTTAAAAGTTTTTGAATACAATTTTAAGTGATTTATGAATTTAGTATTATGTAAATTAATGGTTTTTTGTGAGTACAAGTTATACAAATTGTTTCTACTTTTATAAATACCAGGAGTTGCCCAGTCATCGAAACGAACCTTCGCACCCTTTCTAACCATTTTAATTTTAAAAATATCATTGAACTCTGCATCTAACATTTGAAATAAAGCACTGCATAGGTTATCAGGATCCTCAGAAAATCTTAGGTTCATTAATTGCTTGTCAATGATATCCACAAACTGTTCAACCCGTTTGGTGGTAATGGGCCTGTAAAAATGTTCTTGGCCTTTGATGGATAATTTACATGAAAAAGTGACACTTTGTCCCAGATGGTCCGAGCCAAGTTTATCAAAAATTGCAATTTTTTCGGGTTCACAGTTGCAGAACACATTGTCCAAGCAGGTAGCTGACGAGCTAGTGATTCTTGTTGGCTGATTAAAAAGATGCTTCAGATTGAAGCTAGGTAGATTGAAGCTGGGTTAAAACTACCTATAAACAATTATTATTAAACTGGACATAAAACCTAAAAACCACTACCAGTAGGTAAAGTTCCCAAAATGCTGGCTCTGTATTCCCCCTTTAATTAGCGATGCTTAGTTTCTGAGCTAAATACATGCCAGCATTTTGGTCCCGTGTCTTTTGCAACCAGACGTGCGAAGAAATCTTCAAATGGGAGTAAAAACGTATATTTTTTAGTCTGAAAAATGCAAAGAAACTTTTATTGTATAAATTTAAACTTACCGACATAGAAAACGTTTAAAAGAATTACACCAAACTTAAAATAATTCATTCTTGTAGTCTCATTTAAAAACACACTTTAATTTTATTTAAAAACCTTTTTTCTACAAAGACTAGACTATAACAACAACGTAAGTATTATGTCAAATCTTGTGTTTACAGTGATTTGGAATGTCATCAACTATTAACTGATTACTAATTCCAAACAACATTCTGCAACATCCTCTTGTTTACTTTTCACTTATGGATATTTTCGAATGTTTTCCGTTAAGAAAAACACAAATAATATCAAGTGATAGTCAGTCAATTAAGTTTTCAGATGTACGTTTCAGTTGTTCTTTTTCATATTCCTGAAGATATAAGGTTTACTTAGACCCAATCTGCAATAATCCAAATTTACGATGCCGCAGTTCTGTCAAATTTAAATTTTCTTTAAAATTAGCCAAACATCACGCGTACCTTAAAATACAAAGCTTTATAGTCGGAGGAGATTACAAACAGGTCATTGCCTCATGGGCCTTAAATGTTCAATGAGGAAAGTGTCACATCATCATCATTATCATAATCAGCCGGTATCAGTCCACTGCTGGACATAGGCCTCTCCCAAAGTGTCACACCGAATGCAATTTTTTTAATCTCTATACATGACGAACACATTGCTATAACCTATAGTTGAGAAAGCCAAAGTTAAAGAAATAATTTGAAGTTTACAATCACACATGCCTTGTTTTCAACCGATTTCAAACAAGTGATTTGTTGAAAAGAACAAAAAACCCGACTGCGTGAAAAAGATTTATTAGTATTTCCTATTACAAACTCCAATAAAACATATAAGTTATATATATATATTCGTTATCACCGTTAAAAATTTTGATACCACACTCGATGTATTTTGAAACATTTTTTTTAAATTACTTTTTGGCGCCATATATATTTTTTTTATTTTGATGTACCCAGTGTCATTCACACGACTAATGGCCGGTTGCTGAGTACATTTATTGAGAGTTCATCTATTCAATAACGGTACAA
This sequence comes from Cabera pusaria, assembly GCA_954871355.1. Lineage (NCBI taxonomy): Eukaryota > Metazoa > Arthropoda > Insecta > Lepidoptera > Geometridae > Cabera > Cabera pusaria. The sequence continues at coordinate 1,670,795 of OX940909.1, read as the reverse complement.
TTGAAACGAAATATACATACATACATACACTTGAAAAACATAACCTTCCTTCTTTCGCAGTCGGGTAAAAACGAAGAGGATTTTCAATACGACCGTTTGTTTTATGTTTGAAACTTCAGGCCTCCGTCATTTTTTTATTAACATATTTGAAAAAATATTTTTTTGTTTGAGAGAGTACATACTTTTAGCTTGTTTGCATTGTGATTTCATCGAGATCTGATGAGTATCTCCAGAGATATGGAGATAAACACCTCAAACTTGGTACTGAAAATGACTTACGTGGTATTTGAAGTTAGCTGTTTTCGTTTTTTAAACGAGCTAAAATTTACTTTTCAAGATATACGTTACGGCCATAGCCGTATTCTGGCCGTTAATTTGACACAAATACTTAATGTCAAAAAATGTATAGTCTTAAATAATCAAGGAAAAAATCCGTCCGTAAATGACGGAGTTATGCCCAAAAATACATAAAAAAATAGTTCAGATTCAGATTCAGATTCAGATTCGTTTATTTGCATAAAACACAGGTTATAATGATGGTGAAAATACAATGTATGTGCTTGATACCGTATTTTGCCCATACAGGCGTGCAAATATTTACATATATTATGTTTTTATATTATAGACAATGATACAAGTGTTAGGCATTATAATTAACATTTTAAAAATAATTATTGTATCTTATACATTATACCAATTTGGATTGTCAGTTTAGTCTAAATAAAAATAATTACACATGTCAAAGAATAAATTATTAATAATCAAGTCAAATGTCGTACATCCAAGAAATCTTTCACCGAGTAAAATGCTTTTTTGAGCAACCACTCAAACATCTTTTTCTTAAATTGACGTAGAGGAAGTTTCTTAAAATCTTCTGGTAATTTATTAAATATTTGTATTGCCATGGGATAAGCGCTTTTTGAAGTAGAGTGCTTTCGTATTTTCGGATATACAAGCTTATCCGGATATCGTGAGTTAAAATTTGATATGTCCTTAAATTTTGTAAACAGTTGTGGATACCTTTTTACAAAAACACTTAGTTCGTAAATGTAAAGACAAGGCAATGTGAGAATACGAATACTAGGGAATAGCTCTCGACATGAGTGTAAGGGTCCAACGCCACAAATGGCTCTGATGCATTTTTTTTGTGCAATGAAAGCCTTGTTTGCCCACACACTATTTCCCCAAACTATAATACCATACCGTAAATTCGAAGCCACATAACCATGGTACGCCATGAGAGCAACCTTTTGGGATGAGTTTCTGGACAGCGTTTTTAGGGGATAAATAAATCTATTTACTTTTTTACATAATTTGTCAATATGACTCTTCCAGTTACATAGGCAATCGATCTGGAGCCCCAAGAAATTAATACTGCTTGGTTCTTCTTTTATTTCTTGGCCATCACATATAGTTGTTTCATGGTTAGGTTTAGTTTTGAGATAGAAATGTAAGACTCGGGTTTTACTGAAATTAATAATTAGTTCATTTGCGTTGGTCCATTTTATTATATCGGAGACTGACTTTGCCAATTGTTGGCTATGAGTATTTTTGTTATCATTTCTGACAATTAAGGATATGTCATCAGCAAATAGCACGCAGCTATATTTTGTTACTTCGGGAAGGTCGTTAATGTATAACAAGAATAGAAGAGGTCCCAAGACACTGCCTTGGGGCACTCCACGCTTGTTTAGTTGGAAAGATGACCTGAATGTTGTTACGTTACTTTTGTTATCCAGTCCTTGAATTTCGACGCATTGGTGCCGGCTACTTAGATAAGATTTTATCCAGTCTGATGAAACACCACGAATGCCGTACCTTTCTAATTTTTGTACCAGTATTTCATGATTGACAAAATCAAATGCCTTGGTGAGATCGAAAAAAACTACTGATATAAAATTATTAAGATCTACACCAAATACAATTTGATTTAACAGTTGATATGCTGCTAATGCTGTCGATTTATTTTTCTGAAATGCATTTTGCTCAATTTTTATTATATTACATTTAACCACAAAATCATACAGTCTAGCATGCATTAATTTTTCTAGTATTTTCGAAAATATAGAAATTAATGTTATAGGGCGATAATTATTGATATCTGATTTTTGGCCTTTTTTATGTAATGGTTTTACGACAGAAATCTTGAGTTCTTTTGGAAATACACCTTGTGTGAATGATAAGTTTGTCAAGTAAGCAAGTACTGGAGCTATTTCGTTCACACATTTCTTAATCATATGTGTAGATACGCCGTCATACCCAACGGCGTTGGTATTATTTAATGATGCTATAACTCGTTTTACTTCATATGCATCGCAAGGTTTTAGAAATATAGTTGAGAGATTATTTGTAATTTTACATTCATTTAAATTATTTTTATCAGAAGTTACATTTGTCATATTATCATTTATAAAATAATTATTAAATATTTCGGATATATATTTTTTATCAGTATAAGTTTGGTCAGCAATTACAATAGAGTCAATGGTTTTAAAAATATCGTTGTTACCACAAGTTTTTCTTTGTATTATGTTCCAGGCTGCCTTACATTTATTTTTACTTCGGCACATATATTTATTATGATATATTTTCTGCGACGCTATTATACACCTTTTTAACATTTTTGAATATGCCATGTATTGGCTCTTGTAACCCACTCTTTCTTTGAGCTTCGCCGTATAATATTTGTATCTCAAGTGTCTTTTAGTTCTAGCGGACAGTTTTAGACCTCTAGTGATCCATTTTGGACCGCATACTTTTACAACGCATTTTACATTAATAATGGGGAAACAAAGAGAATAAAATAAATTAAAAATGTCATAAAAGGATTCAAAAGCTATGTCAAAATTGGTTTGTAAATAAATATCATTAAAACGAAGGGCATTCAATGCCTGCTGGAATTTACGCACATTTTCATCACAATAGTCCCTTCTCTTTAAATACAAAGTTTTAGTTGTATTCACCTTTTTTTGTATAGAAAATGTCAATGATTGTCCTGTGTTGTGATCAGATAACCCAATTTCATGTATTTCTCCTTTTCCATCACTAATGTTACTTGAAATATGATCGATACAGGTATCGAGTCGCGCGGCCTTTTGAATGTGTAGAGTTAAGTTATTATTGGCCAATATATCTAAATAAAAATGTGCAGTTTTCGTACTCTTTAAAATATCAATGTTAAAGTCTCCTGCTAAGATAAATCTCAATTTAGTTCCCATAGTGAGTTGGTGAAGCAGTAGTTGAAATTTCACTAAAAATTCGTGAGGGTTTGATTTTGGAATTCTATAAATGCATAAAATATTGCAATTGTAAAAGGGGACATATATACCACACACTTCAAATGTTTTTTCGGATTGGAATGTGTTTACTATAGAAAGCTCCTGAAACTGGATATTCTGCCGGCATAATATACATACACCGCCTCTGCTTTTTTCTTTTCGTGAAAAACTCGCAGCAAGAGAAAAACCATTTAATTTAATGTTCTCCTCTTCACCACTTTTCAGGAATGTTTCACTTAGGCAGATAATATCGACATGAAGTTTAAAATTACTTGGAAAATCATCTATACATATTTCCAGCAGATTCATCTTATTTAATACGCCAGCAATATTTTGATGAAATATCGTAAGTGTTTTTGTATTATTTGTCACGAAATAACTGGTTTTTGAGTGGCGTTGATACGGGCAATGTATTAGATTTTTTTAGCTTAGATTTTTCTGATCTGACTGCAATCGAAAAGTAGTCTAGGATAGAAGTCTGGATGTACGCTGTATCTTTCTTTGCTTCACTCATCTGTCTTTGTTTTGGTAGGTTTCCGATAGATCTGGCAAATGATGTACATCGTAAGCTGCGCTTGAAACTTAAATATTTATTTTCATAGTCCATGCAGTCTACCAGGAAATTTATTCTTTTACATGCAAAGTCCAAATAATTTTTATGTACATTATCTTTAGAGTAGTTTATATCTAGGTATTTACAATTTTTAAAATTTGAGCACAACAATTTCAATTCCTGGTTTAACAGCCTTTCATTGAGATGAATATTTTTACGAACGTTTAGAATAATTACATTTGAATCTAGATATTTGTTTAAAACCATAGCTAAGTCAAGTTTAAGCTTTGTAGGATTCCTATCGTTTTCACCCACACTTAACACTAGTTTGTCCTTTTTTTGTAGACGTAGGTTGTCACACTGTCGTAGAATTTCGTCTGACGTTGCATACGGTTTCGTAACACTGGTCACTGCATATTTTTCATAAGGACTGTTTGTTCTAGATTGAAGAAGAGCCGAGGCCATGCCTACGCACTGCTGGCCGCCTAAAATATAAATTTTTTGAATATCTGTTTCCAGAGAAAATTTATTCGTTCCAGTAGTTTCCTCAATGATGGATTTTTCAGGTAACTCAAAGGTAGTGTCAACATACACAGGCTCATCCATCGGTGGCACAGTTATTGACAATGCAGTATTATCAGCTGTATCTAAATGCGGATCGTCGTTTGTTTGCTTATCAATAAAAACTTGTTCATCAATTATCACTGGCAGAGGTTTCACACATTTTCGAACCTTCCTACTGTTAGGGCTGCAAATCTTCATCAAATTATTTATAGTTATATCACGATCTATTATTTTCTGTTGAAGCTCATGTTTTTCAAGAGTGAGATTTTCAATTTCAATATGAGCGCTACTTAGCTGTAATTTTAGATTATTAACTGTCTCTTTGAGCTCTTCAACCTCTTCGCACGGACGGGTCGATAAGTCAGGAAGGCTACGTCTCAAATTTGAGTCAATTGACAAAAGAGAAACATCTTCGTCATCGGAGAGAGACAACTGCAATTGTGGTTTTTTGCCTCTTAATGTAACATACTGTTTTATCGATGAAGCGGATTTTTCTAGCGGAGATTTGTTTCCAGAAGGCGTCAACAATTCCAACGTTCTTGCATTTTTGTTTACCATTTCTACTTCTTTATCTCTCTGACCCTTTTTTTCTAAACACTGTTGACAGTTCCAATTAGATTTTCCATCACTACTCATTAAATAATATCGCCTTAACGAGACGTTGGCACATTCCAAGTGAAGAGTCCGCTTGCAAATCATACATTTTAACGAATACTCTTTCACACTAATTGTCTTTATACATCTACAACATTTTCCAGGTTTTTGATGAGTAGCTGGCTTGTTTTTATTCGAATTCCTCCCGAATTGAGAACCTCCTCCTTCATTTTGGAGCCGGTTAAAAAATGGTTTTCGATCTTTTTGTTCGTATTGATTTATCTTCTCGACTTTACGCATCCGCTAGCACTGAGAGAACTCATAGTTTTGTTTATGAACACCAGTTATTACTATTAACCATAGAATTCTCAGGCGAATCTCAGTGGAAACTACCATAATAATCTAAAATGTATTAAGTGAATTGTAGACAAACTGCAGGGATGTCTGCGAGCGGCCAGGCTCCGAGCTTCAATATTTATTTGATAAATATGCTTGACGGCAATCAGACCGGGTTGGAGAGTGGGCAAGGAGTAAGAGCTGTGGATGTGGCATCGTTTTATTTTTTTGTCATATTTGAAAATAAGCAAGCGGCCCACCTGATTGAGAGTGGCCACCGCCGCCTATAAACACCTGCAACACAGGTAATATTTCAAATGCTCTTTCTACTTTTCTGCATAGAGGACTCTTTTTACCCCTCTCTCAAACCGCTGCATGTTGTACCGTAGCGGAAAACCTCAGGTGGGAGATTGTTCCACATTTTGCAGGTCCGTGGAAGAAACGACCGCATAAAACGTGCCGTGTGATGTCCACGTGTCTACAATATGTGGATGAGCTCTCTCGTGGTGTCGTGAAAATCGATGATAAAAGCAAGATGGCGGGATAAGGTTAAAGATTGTACTAAATTAATTCTAGAGAATAAAGAACTTTCATACAGTTTCTTTTTCAAGAATCTAGAAAGAGAAACTGTTAAAAAATTCTTACATGTATGGAAGTTGGTGACAGTGAAAACTACGAGTAATAATTAAGATAGTTTAAAAACTAAACCAACCGACTTCCATGCCGCGCGAGTCAATTTCAGTATCAAGTTTGAGACGTTTATCGTCATATCTCTGGAGATACTCTTCAGATCTCGATGAAATTACAATGGGACCACCTCGAAAACGAACCCTACCGATTAAAAAAAATAATCATTCAAATCGGTTCACAATTGATAAGTTGATTAGAGTAATCGCGTAACATAAACAAAAAAAACGTAACTACGAATTGAGAACCTCCTTCTTTTTGGGAAGTTGGTTGGAAAGGTCAAAAGTCGAAACATTTTATTTTGCAAAATAAAGCATCTTATACCTTGTCATTGTTGTATTATATGCCAACCATATTTATTAACTAAAATATTTAAAAGAAAAAAAAAATTGTGTTAATATTCTAATACGACATATTATGTAACATATTTAGATGATAATAATGTAGTACATAGGCACACAGTAGGAGTAGACTTGCTACCAAAAAGTAGCATACAAACATCAAGGAGAAAATCTGCCTTATAACCTTGCGATGTTCCCGGCAGCAAACAGTCTTGAGAGTCAAAGTATTCTACGTCACCATCCTCGACCAAATCAATGCTTACGACTAGGCAAGACAGTTTTCATACATACAATCACGCCTTTTTCCCGTTGGGGTAGGCAGAGACTTCTTCTTTCCACATGCTACGATCCTAACATACGTCTTTCATTTCTTCCACTTTCATGAGCGCTTTCATACATGCTCGCCGGTTATAGGTATTTGACTTAACGTCTCCGATCAGGGGCCTTATTCAGTATGGCCATTTTAAAGTCTTACCGTGCCGTGTTACGTTATCTCCGCGTTATGGTATTCTCTATGCCAATTAAAACGCGATAGGGTAAGGTTATGAGCGCGTTTTGAGCTGTCAAAATATCGTGACATATGAGGACGTGTAACGCGCGCGTTTTGTATAATTTACCTATCGTGTGGCACACAGAATACAAATTTTCAATAACGTGACGTGGCGCGTTAAGGAACGCGTTATGTCATTGGTCATACTGAATAAGGCCCCTGGTCGTGATACGTTCGCCTAGGTCGGCCTCTACCGACTGGGCCAAGCACACTTGTCTTGTAAATCTGTTTCGTCAATATTTCTTCAACCATTTCTCTACAGTATTCAAACGTTATTAAATCATCTAACACAAAAGATTTACCATATCCACGACTTTCTACTCCTAACTCTTCGAAGCTAGGGCAGACGCAGCCAAATTAACTGAATGGGACGCTCTCTAAATCAACTGCTGACTGTATGTACGGAAAAACAACAACTACAGAACATAAATCAACTGTTTATATTGGGAAATGTTGCTTTACGTAATAGCTTTCGTCTTTTACAAATAACCAAGTAAAAATAGTAAATTTTTAACCAACTTCACAAAAAAGAAGGAAGTTCTCAATTCGATTGTATTTTTCTTTTTTACAAGCTTTATCTCTACTTCACGGTGAATTTATTTGTCCGTCACAAATCTTGCAAATTAAATTTAATCCACTTCCCGGTTACCGATTGAACTGAAATTTTGCATACGTGTGTAAATCGCGTGACAATGCAATATTATGATAAGATGGCGCTGATCTGATGATGGAGCTGGAATGTGGCCAAAGGAACTACTAAACTACACATGTTATACCCGTCGTGTTTGGGCTCGTTGGATTTATCTTAACTTACTCTGGTCCTAGGTTATGTAAAAGCTTGTGTATAAAAAGGTTTTTTAAAATATTACTTGTTTTTATGTTTGTTACCTCAGAACTCCGTCAAATCTTGACCGATTAATTTTTTTTTTGTTTGAGAGATTATGCCTCCCGACTCATTCAAATTTTATCGAGGTATGACAATTGTCTCCGGAGATATAGAGATTCAAACACATCAACACATTACATACCTTGATGACATATGCATTGGTATACCTTGACGACATCATGGCTATTTTGATTATCGCGGCTTGTGAAGTTGTTTTTTTTTTCGTTTTATACGATCAAAAATTATTAGAAAAACCGATTAAGTGCGAGCTAGCTCGCGCACTGAAGGCTCCGTTAAAAACTTGTCAAACTAGGTTAGAGGACAAACTTAACTCTGCCGCTCGATCCTTAGACATTGCAGGTTGCTGGGTTATTGCGCAAACGGCAAATAATAAGTTTGTAATAGAAATTCGTTTTTTTTTGTTATTAAACAACATATTTATAGTTTTCAGATTTTTTCTTTACATGTGCTGTAAGACGTTGCTTTTTTCCCTTATAGTTTCGTCATGTCCGTCTGTCCGTCTGTCCGAGGTTTTGCTAAGAGACCGTTAATACTAGAAAGCTGTAATTTTGTGGGGGTATGTATATAAATTACGCCGACAAAATGCTGAAATGAAATTGTGAAAAATATTTTTTTTAGTTTAATTTTAGTAGCTCCCCTATATGAGAAGTGGGTTTTTTTTTTCATCGTCTACCCCTTCGTGTGTGGTATCGTTGAATAGGTCTTTTAAAAAATGATTGAATGGTTGCTAATACCATTTTTTGATTGAATGCTCCATTTACGAAATATTAAACTTTAAAGTGCAAATTTTTGTTCCAGTAGAGCGTCCCCTTCCCCCTCTAAAAGCTAAACTGCTTCCTTGAAAAATCTGGAAAAATTCGTGATAATAGCGCATTTCATGAACTTTAAAGGAAAATTATAGCGGTTAAGATAACTTAATTAGTTTAGCAGTAATAGTCGTTGAACTTGGGTGTTGGATAATTTTGTACCAAATACAAAATCCTTAGAATAAATCCTTTAAAGTGACAAAGACGGAGTACCTAGTTGCTTGTTTAAAACGGGTAAAGACTTGCTTGCATTGAATAACAGGCTACTACGGAACCCTACACTGCGCGTGGCCCGACACGCACTTGGCCGGTTATTTATTATCAAATTTTATCATAGATTATATTCGTATCATAGATTTGAGTAAACGATATAAATTTCAACTGGATACATCTACGCGTTTCAGAGAACATTTTTTGAAAAACAGACACGTCAGACGGACAAAAAAGTGATCCAATAAGGGTTACTTTTTCCTTTTGAGGTACGGATCCCTAATAAGAACATGTTTGTGTGATATCATTTAAGATCGTTTAAAAAAATAACCGGCCAAGTGCGTGTCGGGCCACGCGCAGTGTAGGGTTCCATAGTAGCATGTTAATCAATGCAAGTCTTAACCCGTTATAAACAAGCAACTAGGTACTCCGTCTTTGTCACTTTAAAGGATTTTTGGGAGTTATGTCTGCTCGCGTCCGTAGGATTTAGCCAAAGTTGTCCTACACGTGGCCCCTGGGTGGCGCCAAAAGAGCAACCGAAAAATCATCGGTGGGAGGCTTAGCCAACGGCACTTTACCACCCCACGATCAAAGCCTCGATGCCAAGCGGCCGTTTTACATAGATATGATCGTGGAAGCCGATCTGACAAGGAGGGTTGACAGTTGTGTTGGGTACAGACGGAGACTGGTGCTTTAGTTCTTTTGCGTCGGAGGTCTTACTTTGGAGAGCAGCGGGATCCGAAGCACGGTTCTCTCTGCTGGCCGACCGCAAGTTGTAGGGGGCCCAATTAGTAGCCCAGCCAGCTACGAAAGGCTGCCCCGCCGCTTGTGAAAAATCCTTAGACGGGCTGTCGGGCCGATTGGCGACCGGACGTGAGGAACCGACAGGCTATTTGAGGGGGGTTCGGGCGTCCCGCGGTCTCCACGCAAGCCTTCCATCTACGTTGAAGCTCTCAAGCACTAGTAAGTCGCACGCCCAACATCTCGTCAACTTAATTTGTCAAACCTATTCACAAAAACTACATGAAAAAGTCCACTAGAAAGAACAAGATTTTATTTTGTTCTATATAGTTGCACGTCCACGGCTAGTTGCACGGCAGGGATTTCCGAACATACGTGGCATCCGCTCAAATATCTTACCGGTCCATCATCACCTGGAGACCAGTAAACCTCACTTGTTCTTCTTGTTTGAGACGCAGATTAGAAGCCCGTCTGACACAGCCTACCTTCACTATCCTGGCTATACCCTCGAGCATCGCTTTGTCCCTCGAGCTGGCGTCTGTGTCTATGCTCGAGACGATATCTGTTGTCTGCGTCTCAAGAACATTGAACATCCCAATTTTTCAGTTATTTGGATAGTGGTTAATACCGGCATAGAGAAAATTCTCTACGCCGGTGTCTACCGGTCCCACAGTGGTGACCGGGATGCAATGTTGTTGGCTGATTACTTGAGTGAGTCGGCTGATGTGGCCCAGCAGCGTTACCCTTCGGCTCAGCTAGTAATTTTGGGAGATTTTAATGCGCACCATCAAGAATGTCTGGTCCCACACCAGATTACTGACCACGCCGGGAGAGTGACACGAAATCTTGCCCTTACATTTAATCTCTCCCAACTAGTTCAAGAGCCGACGCGAGTACCGGACGTGGTTGACCATACGGCCAACTGTCTCGACCTTTTGATGACGACCGAACCAGACTGTTATACAGTGTCAGTATCATCGCCTTTAGGCAGCTCTGACCATTGTCTGGTTCGTTCCGTATCAGTTAACTTCCCCTCAGACTCAAGTCCAACAGGTAGCAGGCATGTATGGAGGTATAAATCTGCTGATCGGGACGAAATACGACACTTTTTTGCATCGTACCCTTGGCGACAGGTATGTTTTTCTGACGAAAACCCATCGAAATGTGCTCAAGAGGTGACTGATGTGATTCAACAAGCAATGGAATATTTTATTCCCTTTTCTGACAAATCTCTTTCTAATAGTACTACACCATGGTTTGGATCTGATTGCGCGCGGGCTTCAGTTTTAAAACAAGCTGCTTATCGGGCTTGGGCTGACGCTCGCCAGCGTAAAGCTTCTAATATCCGAATCAAGAAGAAAACATTCAATTCAGCAGCCAAATTGTGCAAAAAAAGAGATAAAAAAGGCCCAATATCAGCGTATTCAGTGGATAGGGGAAAAACTTGCTGCACAACCAGCTGGTAGTAAGTCATTCTGGTCTCTAGCGAAATCAGTAGAGGCTAACTTCTATCGCCCCTCATTACCACCACTGATCAAACCCGACGGAGGACTAGCTCACTCAGCTACCGAAAAGGCTAATTTATTTGCCACACTTTTCGCTGAAGCGTCGCGTCTTGACTCGGCTGACGAAACGCCTCCTTCACTGCCTCACTGCGGGGTATACATGCCCGAAATTCGCATACGACAGAAGGAGGTCCTTAAGACGCTTCGATCACTAGACATCAACAAAGCCAGTGGTCCCGACGGTATCCCAGCAATTGTCCTCAAAACGTGTGCGCCTGAACTATCTCCCATCTTGACCCGTCTATTTCGTCTTTCACTAGAGTCAGGTATAGTCCCCAAAAGTTGGAAGTTTGCCAACGTTCAGCCAGTGCCAAAAAAGGGTAGTCGAGCTGAACCGTCTAATTACCGACCCATATCCATTACATCCTTGCTTTGTAAGTCTATGGAACGCGTGGTTAACAATAGGCTCCTGGCATACCTTGAAGACAACGAACTCCTCAGTGACCGACAGTACGGGTTTCGCCGAAACCGGTCAACTGAGGATCTTCTTGTGTATGCCACCCACATATTGAGCGAAGCTATTGATAATCACGGTGAAGCACTAGCCATTTCTCTAGATATATCAAAGGCCTTTGATCGTGTGTGGCACAAAGGCCTCCTTGGCAAGCTTCCTTCTTACGGTCTGCCTGCTGGTCTGTGTACTTGGATTTCCGACTTCCTGGGGGAACGGTCGTTACGTGTAGTCCTTGATGGAGTATCGTCCGACTTATTGGCAATTAATGCCGGCGTACCTCAGGGGTCTGTCCTCTCAGCCACATTATGTTTACTACATATCAACGATCTTAAACCCGGCACCTTTGGGTACGCTGATGACAGTACTGTTGCTGTGAGATACATGTCCAGTGCGCGTACCAGCAGAGACGAAATATTAAGTCAGAGAAAAGATATGGTTGAACAACTTAACCTAAAATTGGAAAAAAAATCCGAGTGGGGTGACGCTAACCTGGTTAAATTTAACGCCAATAAAACACAAGCTTGTTTATTCTCCGCAAAGAAGAGCCAATTTCCTTTTCTACATACATGCAGGGAAGTGGAAGGATATTACATTTCTTAAATAAAGGCTTACAATTGTCTAAAACCCAAGCTATATTTAAAACGCGAACACATCTTTTCTGTACTTTAAAGGCTTTATCAGAGTCCAACGAATTTCCCCACAATATTAAGCCATAACTAAGAGTTGAAGACACATAGCCATGGTATGCAGCTAGAGCAGCTTCTACAGAGACAGTTTGCTGTACTCTTTTTAGTGCAAAAACAAAGCGACCAAGCATTTGACAAACCGTGTCTACATGTTTTTTCCAGTTAAGGTGTTCATCTACATGCATTCCTAAAAAATTAAAAGAGTTTACCTGCTCTAGTTTTTGATTGTCAATGGCAATGTCAAGAGAAATTAATTTGGAATTATACGAATGAAATTGAATTATTTTAGTTTTATTAATATTGACATTTAAATTGTTGTTATTAGTCCAATTAATTATATCAGCAAGAGCTTCGTTTATATCATGTTGACTAGAGTATTTATTTTTTGATTTTACAATTACTGTTGTATCATCAGCAAAAAGGATGCATTTATGTCTAGTAACATCAGGTAGATCATTGATATATATCAAAAATAACAAAGGGCCTAATATACTTCCCTGAGGGACTCCCTTGTTATTTAATATTGTCTTTGATCTAAAATTATGTTTTGTAAAAGTATTTTTTTTACTGATCCTTACTTTTGTTATTTGAGTGCACTGTGCCCTGTTTCGTATATAACAACTTAACCAATCTAATGCTTTACCCCTTATACCATAATAATCAAGCTTATTTAAAAGTTTAGAATGATTAACAAAGTCGAAAGCTTTCTTTAAGTCCAAAAATAAAGTGACTGCTGAATTGCCACTATTTATGGTCTCTGTTACACTTTTAATTAAATCGAAACATGCTAGTGCAGTCGAACTACCCTTACGAAAGCCGAACTGTTCATTTTTAAATATGTTATGTTTAGTCAGAAAGTTACTTAGTCTTTTTAGCATAGCTTTTTCAAGTATCTTGGATATAATTGGGACTATAGTGATTGGTCGGTAATTATTCGGATCAAATTTATCACCCTTTTTAAAGAGCGCTCTGACGATAGACATCTTCAGTTGTTCGGGGAAGATGCCTTCCTCAAAAGATAAATTAGCAACATGAGCGAGTGGGTAACATATCCAATTTGCACAACACTTCATTGGTTTAGTTGCGATTTCGTCAACACCACTAGTTTTACTATTATTAAGAGACATAATAATGTTGTAAATCTCTTGTGGGTCAACAGGGCTAATAAAAATTGAGCTCGCGTTTTTATGAATATTTGACTTGGTAGATATATTACTAGAATTAGATGAATTATTATATGATAAACTAGAGAAATATTTGTTAAAAATATTACAAATGTCAATTGGACTATTATATATCTTATCATTAAAATAAATCGCGTCGATGTCATTCTTATACAAATTACTAGTTATAGTAGATGAAATCGCATTCCAAGTAGCTTTACATTTGTTTTTATCATTTAATATTTGTCTAGTGTTTATGTTTTTTTGTGATCTTAGAATACATTTTTTTAGTAAAAAACTATACTTTTTAAGAGAACTTTTATTTTTAGATTTCTCAGAATGTGTATATTTATAATTTAAATGCATAATTCTTTTCGTTTTACATGACTTTTTTATGCCCTTTGTTAGCCACTTTAGCTTTAAAGGTTTGTGATTAATTTTTACTTTGATTAACGGAAAACACAAGTAGTAAAATAAGCAAATGAGATCGTATAACAGTTTAAATGCTTCTGGTAATGAGCGAGTTTCATAAACTTCGGAAAATGACAGGGAGGACATACACTCATAGAATTTTTGCATGTTGTCAAAACTATAATCACGTCTGTGTTCAAACCAATAAGGTAGGGCTTTCTGCTTCTTTGCCTTCAATATAACGGTTTGTGCTGTTTCATGGTCACATAGTCCTAGGTGGTGTATTTCTGACTTCATATCTTTTACATTACTAGCAATTTGGTCTAAACAAGAAGCCATTCGAGTAGGTAACTTAATATGTGGCTGGAAATTGTAACTTTCTAGTAAATTAAGTAACTCCTTCGTAACCGAATTTTGCTTCATCATATCGATGTTCCAGTCCCCGCAAACAACAATTTTATTTCTTCTAAATTCATCAGTTACATAATTAAGCAATCTATCGAGTTTGTAGAGAAATAAGCCGGTCTGAGATCTATTTTGTTCGGGTATTCTATATATATTAAGAACTATGATATTGAGGCCAAGCACCTCAATACCGCAACGTTCAAAACAAAACTTAGTAACCAAATTTCCAGGGATTATTAATGGTTTGGTATTAAGTGATTTTTTCACTAATATGCAAGTACCTCCTCTAGATTTATCGCGGCAAAATGTAGCAGCCAATTTAAAATTTTTAAGAACTATATTACCCTCCGTATTCTCCTTTACAAAAGTTTCACTAAAGCAAAGAACATCGACCACTCTGTTGTTAGCTTCTAATTCTGCTATAGCCAATTCTACCATGTCAAGCTTATTACAAAGACCAGCTATATTCTGATGCATAATTCTAAACTCTCCTTGATTAGACTCTAACTTTAAGATACTACAATCTTTAGAATTCGAATACATTAAATTAGGTCCGAAAAAATGTTTTACATACATTTCTTTTTTCCATATCTGCTCTAGTCTTTTATATTTTGATTAAGTTCATTTGTCACTTTGACCAGCTTATGTTTCATTACATCAAATTCCATATCTAACTTAAAAGTAATTAAATCTAACTGAGATATTCTTCTATAATGTATAGCATTGTGCATATTATTGAATTCTACAAATTTACAGTTATCAAAATTTTTAACTAAGATTCTCAGTTCAAAATTCAATTTATTTGCATTAAAGTAGCGATTATTTGTGACATTCAATAATAAAACTTCATATTTACTTAATTTACATAAAGCATTGTAAACATTAGACAGTAACAAACATGGATTTTTGTCATGATTTCCAATTGATAGTACAATAATATAATCATCCGATGTGGTTTTTTCTACATCATTAAGACTGCGTAAGATTTCATCCGATGAAGCATGTGGTCTTATTGTGCCTTGTATATTATGATTATCATAAAATTTACTAGAATTCTTGACTATGAGATGTGCTGCTAACCCTTTTACTTTTTCTTCACCAATAATATGGATGTTCTTGCGCCCGCTTTTTCCTGTTGCACATTTATTACGACTTGCCGTATTTTTGATAGATGAATCAATTGGATCAAGGATATGTTCCACATTAATACTCACTTCGGTGCTTTTGAGAACCTCTTATTCAGTTTGGGCCAGCTCAATAGCTGAAAAATTCAAGCTTCTTCGATCCAGACCGACATTGGTAGTTGAGGTATTTATACTGTCTCGCAATTTACCTTGGGGTTTGAGAGGTGTAGATTTACATATACTTTTGAGTTGGTTTACTTGAGTATCGTATGACGAAATTTGTTTTTTAAGGCTATAATTTTCTGATAAAAGGTTACATATTTCATTTTCTGCAATAAATAATTTCTCCGTCAAGTCTAGAAGTTGTTTTTCCAAAGTTTCTATTTTGTCAGAGTTGTCATCTTTAAGTTCAGGACAGCTTCTGTTCAGTTTAGAGTCACGTTTTAAAATAACTGACAAATCTTCAACCTCCTCGTCGAGTGTCAAAGTCTGAAATGAATTTTCAGTTGAGACATTCGCTTTATAGGTTTTTTGTTTAGTGACATGTTCCTGAGGAGAAGATGAAATTCTTGCCTGCTCATAACATTTCACTTTTTGCCTATTTTGAGTTTTATTTCGTGTACCTGTTGATGTCTTGGCAGATTTATTAGTTTTTCTAATAGTCACGTGGTCTTGAGAGAGATTTATAAATTCTTGCGTGACATAGTCTTTCTGTTTCTGGTCCTTAATTTGCAAACATCCTATACACTTCCATGTTTTTTTCTTCTCAAGGTCCATTGAATAAAAAAGCTTTTCAGATTTGTTCACACAAATTATATGAAAAGCATAGTTGCAGCTTGAACATGTTAAATATTGTCGTGTACATATGGTTTTTTTACATTTAAAACAGTTGACAGCCGTTATATTTTGTTGTAAAAATGGTCGAAATAATAAATTGAGTGCAAAAAGTATCTGCAATTGGTACGTGTCGAACCCGGTGGTGTCACTTGAAAGGCAGGTGATGTCGCCGCTACGCCACTGAGTCGTACTAGTACTGTGCGAAAATAGCAATCAGTCTTTAGATCTCTGTGCAATTACGTCAAGAGCGTGGCTCGGTCATTGACCCGTCCCCACCACACTGTCACGACTTAATGTATTCACTGCACTCATTTCAAAATTCAACGACTATTTCTAAATTACTTTTTGAGATTCTCGGCTAAAACGACCCTCTTCTTAAAATATTTTTGTGTTAAAATACTGTTGACAGTTATAGTAATACACTGTAATATATTTAAAACTATAATTTTTACTTTTTGAGCACTTTAACTAATTTAAAAGACGGAACAAAGAGTACCGTGACTGCTCAGGTTAGCGCAAGCGCGCGTCTCTTCAAGTCCAAAGTTCATTAAGTCCAAAGCCAAAGTAGCATCTAAAAAGTTGGGGATCCTGTCGAAAGTCAGACGGTACTTCACTCCGAGCCAGCTTCTAAGCCTGTATCAAGCACAAGTCCGCTCGTGTATGGAGTACTGTTGTCACCTTTGGGACGGGTCTGCCAAATATCCATTTGCGGCGTTGGACTCAATAGAAAGGCGTGCGACTAGAATCATAAATGACAAAAAACTAGTAATCTCCAAGCTTCAAAGTCTGGCCCACCGTCGCGAGGTAGCAAGCCTGTCGGTTTTCTATCGATTGCATTTCGGAGAATGTGCACAAGAACTGCACAATCTTATCCCATCGTCTCCATTCTTCTATAGAACATATAGAGGAACATCAAGACCCATTTATGGTAGACATTCCAAAAATTCGCACAAAACGTTTTGCCTCCTCGTTTGTCATAAGAACAGCCAATAAATGGAATTCCCTGCCGTCGACTGTGTTTCCTGAAAAATATAACCTGGCAATGTTCAAATCGAGAGTGAATAGGTATTTACTGAGCAAGCGTGCTACATCTTCGGCTACATCATCACTTTCCATCAGGTGAGATTGTAGTCAAATGTTTGCTTAGTCGTAAATTAAAAAAATAAAAAATCTAAGGATTTTGTACAAAATTATCCAACACCCAAGTTCAACGACTATTACTGCTAAACTAATTAAGTTATCTTAACCCCTATAATTTTCCTTTAAAGTTCATGAAATGCGCTATTGTCACGAATTTTTCCACATTTTTCAAGCCAGCAGTTTAGCTTTTAGAGGGGGGAGGGTCGCCCTACTGGCACAAAAATTTGCACTTTAAAGTTTAATATTTCGTAAATGGAGCATTCAATCGAAAAATGGTATTAGCAACTCTTTAGTCACTTTAAAAGACCTATTCAACGAAACCCCACACGATGGGGTAAACGATGAAAAAAAAATTCACCCCCACTTCTCATATAGGGGAGCTACCCTAAAAAAAATATTTTTCAAAATTTTATTTCAGCGCTTTGTCGGCGTCATTCATTTACATACCCCCACAAAATTACAGCTTTCATGTATTAGCGGTCTCTTAGAAAAACCTCGGACAGACAGACAGACGGACATGATGAAACTATAAGGGTTCCTTGTCAGGACTACGGAACCCTAATAAAAGAACCGACTTCAGACTTCGCGCTAGTTAAAGTAGCCAGTAGACGAAGTAACTATTATATAATTGGTCAACATCTTGTGTAGAATGAAGTCCTTAGTGTGCCTTTTCAATTTTACTGAAATCCGTTGATAAATAACGATACACTAAACTTCTCCCCCCCCCCCCCCCCTGTTTTCCTCCCCTCTATTTTCCTCCTAATCAAAACAATCCGACACAAAAATTTTAATTTAATAAATCAAGGAACTTGTGTGCCAATTTTCATAAAAATCAAAAAATGCGACCTGTAGACAACATACAGACAGACAAACATCTGGACAAAAGCATTTTTGGCCTAGTCGAAACTAAAACGCTTTGCTCGTTAAGCTCGTAAGATTCTCCCGCCTACCCCAGCATTCCGCGAGATAAATTGTTCACGACAGAGCTTCAATAAATATTAACTACAGCCAGTTCTATCCATAGTTCTATCATTCTGAATTCTCTTCGGCATTTTATTCGATTTTACAAAATATTCCGCACAAGCAACAAGCCTCGAATATGGCAGTATTTTGCGGGACTACATTTTGCGGGATTTCGAATTTGTTGAAATGTGGTTATTATTATATTACTCGTGAGAGTATTGGGTTATTTTTACCGAATTTTCATAGAAGTGAGTTCGATTTTAGGCGTATTTTCCGTAGCTTAATTTAAGATAGTTTAATAGTTATGATAATTTATAATTAAAAAAATAAAAACCAACCACATTCCGCGCGAAGCAGTTTCAGTACCAAGTTTGAAATGTTTTTCTCCATATCTCTGGAGATACACACCATAAATTTTAATAAATGGTATAATAAAACCACCGTGAAGATGTACCTATATTTAAAAAATAATCATTTGAATTGGTTCACAATTGGCGGAATAATCGCGCAACAAACATAAAAGAAAAACGAAAACATTCTTTAATGATACGAGTATATAACAAGACAAACACGACGCTCGCCTGATGGCAAGCAATGATGTCTACCTATTACAGACACAGCATCATGCAAAATTCTGTATAGCCAGATTTTTTTATTTTATTATTTTTTGTTTTCGCCTGTTACCAAAGATCTAAAGTCTCACAAACCTTGTAATTTCACTGGACACTTTGCCATTCAAACCATAAAACATGTCTATTTCGGCTAAATTAATTGGCAACGTGGTGGTACCACCCCAGGCGGACTAGCAGAAGTCCTTACACTACAGAAACATACAGACGAATTGAGAACCTTCTCCTTTTTGAAAGTTGGTTGAAAATGTGGGGCGACAACATGATATATGTCCCAGGTACCTGAGCCGCGACAAAGTGGGTAGTTGCAAACTTCACAGAACATGTGGCGTTCTCATCAATTTGTTATACGTAAAGATTTGAGCATGTAGCTCGGGAGGCTACGGTCTTAATGAGAAAGAGGTTTTTAATATTTCACTGTATACTTACACATGCATACTGTATTTAAAAACAATTGCTCTTTGATATATTTACACCCATATTCATAAAAAATTAAATAAACGCGTAATATAACTAGCTGTGCCCCGTGGCTTCGACCACGTTCAAAAGTATCCTATGGCCAAATCAACACCAATATTATATTTAAAAAAACTCACGTTCAGTTCGTTTTAAACGTATTGATTTTGAAACGGGAAATTAACAAATTTCAATCGCTACATCGACATATTGTAAGTAACGTTAAATTCCCGTTTTAAAATGGATGACCAATATTATAAATGCGAAAGTCAGTTTTCATATTTGTTTGTTTGCCGATTTAGCTGAAATTTTGCGCAGGGATATCCAGTATTATAGATAAGGCCAATCTACCTGTACTATCTTATTTTGAGCGAAATATTTATTAAAAATATTTTAACGACATTGACATAAAGTAGTTAAGGTTGAACATACGCTGCTATTTCCCCGGGTAACGCCTTACCGTACGGCTAGCACGGCGTCGTATTGTTTATTAATTTTTTTCTTTTTTTTTAATATAAAGTTTAATAGCTATTTGGTTGGCACATTACTAGTATTCTTGTTAATCCATCCAATTAAGCTCAATATGCTTGTATCTAGAGTGGGTTTACATCAATAGTACAATGGGTGGGGATCGAACTTACGACCTCTCGATCGCCAGTCCGACACCATATCCATCGGGCTATTGCCGCTTAATTGCCGTAAGCGCGTTAATATTCCGGCAATGCAAATCAGCTACGGTGACGTGCTGTTTCCTTTGCGTATGTAAAAGAAACGGCACGTCACCGTAGCGGATTGTGCGATACCACTAAATGACCTTATATACTACACCGTAGACGGACAATCAGTTCCATTCGGAATATGATTTGTACTGCAATTACTCTGCGTTTTATTTATTTATTATATTTAATTATTTCACAATTTTTTGGATAAAAATTGTCTGAAGTACTAAAACATGCACTGGGTTGCGGGTGCACGTAATAGTACGGTTGGCAACCCTACATTAATCAGGGGAATTAAACATGTGTTTTAAGTGTGACGTTCAACGTCTTGAAAGCTGAATGACTCAATACCATTATTATTTTTTTGTAAATTCTAAGCAATAAGTTATGTTTCTGTTATATCTATAATATTTTTTATTGAATATGATCTATTTAATGTTATTTGACGTGCGTAAGTGCAAATTTTTAATTTGCCCATATACTGAATAAATGCTTTGACTTTTGACTTTCACGTCTACCTCCTAAACTATATTATTCCTCTGGGCCGCTCAGTTTCGTCCCGAGAGCGTCTGATAAATGTACGTAGTACGGCTAACTCGGGCGATATTTCAATATTTTTATTGGATACTTTAGAAATATTGTTCGTATTTATTATTTAAGCTGAGAATTTGAGTGTGAAGTTTTGTTGATGTCTTCTTTTGTGGTTTTACAAAATAGATTTTTGCTATGCCTTTGAGAGATGATATTTTTAACCGACATCAAAAAAGTTTAGATATATATTAATATTATACATATTTTCGGCCTCAACTCTGTCTTAAATATCGTACGTTTTTTCCAGTCAATGGTTGTTGGGATGTATCACTTTAAACAATAAGTCTACCTATTGTTGCACTTTTACTGTGAGAGTAAGCGCGCTCCATCATCGACCGCATCATCACTTAACATCAAGTGAGATAGTAGTCTAGTGCTACCCAGTTCTATGAAAAACAAAAAAAAAGAGATTTTATTACATTTGTTTGTTAGTTAGTTTGTTGTAAGTTATGCGAATGAAAACTTATTAAAAATTGACTTACTTGCATAATATGTCAAAGTATGCAACATTTACGTACTGTACCCGCGACTTCGTTCTTGATCCCTGTTATTCCTAGGATCTTGTCAGTTCAGTTCACGGTGGTTCCTTTATTTTGATTCATTCATTCATATTTAATGACTAGCAGCCCGCCCCGGCTTCGCACGGGTAGAACACATATGCCTACAACAATTTCATTAGTTTGTTGCAACGAATATAAAATATTAACAATCATCGTCATATTTCATCCAATTTACACAAAACCTTAACAAATTATGCACCTAAACCTTCTTTATAAACACTCTGGCTATTGGTGAAAACCGCATGATAATACGTTCAGTAGCTATTGAGATTATTGCGAACAGACAGACAGACGCAGTGATGGACTTTGTTTTATAATACTTACGTAGTGATATTGGACGGCCCTTTGGCGTAAAGGATAGTTGCCCTGATTCTGACCCGACGGTTGTTGGTTCTAATCCTAGCTATATACCTACCAATGAAAGTTTTATGTGCGTGCGTTCATGAATTATGTCTTTTCGTACAGAGGTAGTGGGATTATTAAATCTACCAAAACTGGCCAAGTGCAAGTCGGACTCGCAGTCGTAGGGTTCCGTAACAGTAGAGTATTTTATAACTTTAATATTTCGCCACCAAAAAAATTACTTTGTTTGTCATAGAGTTTGTTTGTAAAACGAAGTTATCTTTGCAGTCGCTATATCTCAAAAACTGCTGACTGTATCTCGTTCAAACCAATTTTCGTTGAAAGTTTTTATTAAGATATACAGAATATATATTTTTTCTGGATTTTTCACCCAATTATTTAAAAAGTTAGAGGGGGGGAGATATACATTTACCACTTTAGACGCGCCTTTCTTTTAAATTATTGACTTTGAGAAAAAAAGATTTTAAGAACCTCAATGACATTTTTAAAGACCTATTCATAGACACCTCACATGTATAGGTTTGAAGATTATTTTTTTTTCAGTTCTATGTATGGGATGCCCCAATTCCAAGTTTCAATTCTGTAGTCTTTATAGTTTCGGAATAAAATGGCTGTGATAAAATGTGTGTGTGGTATGTTAAGTTATAACAAGCTTTTATTTAACTTGCAATGTATGTATGTATGTATGTATGTTCGGGTGGAATCTTGGAAGCTAAATTAGACCCACTTCCCGATGTTCGATTGGACTCAAATTTGGTACATTTATGTATCTTCGGTGACAATACAATGATATGGTACCATGGAGCTGGTCTGATTATGGAGACGGAAGGTGGCCACGGCATCTCTGTGATAAAACAATATAACTCCACCGAGTTTGGGCTCGATTGATTTGTCTTGTAGAGAACCTAGGGTCTGATGATAAAGCTGGAAGGTGGCCAGGGCATCTCTGTGATAAATCAACATAACCCTACCAAGTTTGGGCTCGATTGATTCGTCTTGAAGAGAACTTTTCACCTAGATTATATCCAGGGTCTGAGGATAAAGCTGGAAGGTGGCCACGGCATCTCTGTGATAAATCAACGTAACTCTACTGAGTTGGGGCTCGATTGATTCGTCTTGAAGAGAACTTTACACCTAGATGATATTTAGCGACTGGTGATGAAGCTGGAAGGTGGCCACGGCATCTCTGTGATAAAATAACGTAACTCTAGTGAGTTTGGACTCAAATGATTCGTCTTGAGGAGCACTTTACACCTAGATGATATTTAGCGACTGGTGATGAAGCTGGAAGGTGGCCACGGCATCTCTGTGATAAAATAACGTAACTCTAGTGAGTTTGGACTCAAATGATTCGTCTTGAGGAGCACTTTACACTTAAATTATAGCCAGGATCTGATGATGAAGCTGTAAGGTGGCCATAGCATTTCTGTTGTAAAGCAACATAGCCCCACCGAGTCGATTGATTTTCCTTGAAGAGCACTTTATCCATAAACACATCAAATATCCGTGGAATATTTTTTAAAACATCATGCCTTCTCTTAAATACCTATAAATAGTAGTAGGTAGGTAGTCGGTATCTATACCTACCTACTAAAAAGTTAAAAATAAATTATCCTTAAATAAAAAATATTTTTAAAAACAGCTTTTATCTCGGACAATGAACTATAATGTTAAAAATAAATTCTAGTAAGCATTTGGCATGTAGGTACTTACCTATATTTTTAAAAGATTGAAGCACTGAATTATAGTAATTACCTAGCCTAAAAAACGGGTAGTGCTTCAAGCTTTTAAGAATATAGGTAAGTACCTACACGCCAAATACTTACTAGAATTTATTTTTAACATTTTAGTTCATTGTCCCAGATAAAAGCTTGCTTTTAAAAATATTTTTTACTTATTTTTTATTTAGTTCTTAGTTATTATTTTTTAGATACGGAACCGAAAGAAACTCTCACCCTGTTTCTACTAATATTGTTAATGCAATGATAATCATTGTAGCACATTTCGCTACGAACTACGTCGTAGCACCTTTGTAGAAGTAAACTATTATCAACGACAAACATTGGATTACGTTCCGTTCACCAACTAAAAATATCTTTACATATATTCTACAAATAGAATTGTCTTTCAGTTGCGTAGGTACAGAGCGAACTTTTTCACACGTTTCACAAATAAGTGATTGTACAGCAAAAATTCTTTGTCCAAAATACAGGAATATTATTTCGGGTTCCGGACTCAATGGTTTCGCTGAATGCAGTGAAAAAAACTAGAAAACAGCCGAAATATGAGTCCAAAGCCGAGTGTAAACCACAAAGGTGATTGAAAAATCTGGTTATACTCTCAAAAGAATACGTTCGCTTTGATTCAACGGACGTGTGCAAGCAGCTTTATATTATTTTGGCAAAAATTTGGAAGGTAAGTTATCATATTTTGACGGACCTTACAAAAGGAGAAGCACTTGGTTCGTGGGAATGATCATTTTTAGGGTTCCGTAGCCGAATGGCAAAAAACGGAACCCTTATAGATTCGTCATGTCTGTCTGTCTGTCCGTCCGTATGTCACAGCCATTTTATTCTGAAACTGTTAGGACTACAGAATTGAAACTTGGTAGGTAGATGTATTCTTTGAACCGCCACCAATACGTGTCCTATCCATACACGTCTTTAAAAATGACATTTTTTTCCTAAGCTGCCTAAAATCATATTTTCTCAAAGTCAATCATTTGAAAGATTGGCGCGTCTAAAGTGGTAGAATGTGTCCCCCCCCCCCTCCCCCCTCCAACTTTTAAAGTATGGGAGTGAAAAATCTAAAAAAAAATATATGCTGTAGATCTCAATGAAAACTAACAACGAAAATTGGTTTGAACGAGATACAATCTGCAGTTTTTGAGATATGGCGACCGCAAAGATTACTTTGTTTTTCATACAAACACTATGAAAAACAAAGTTATTTTTTTAGTTGCGAAAAATCATAGTTATAGAATACTTTACTGTGTTACGGAACCCTACGAGTTTGAGTCCGACTTGCACTTGGCCACTTTATTTTTATTTACGTTAGGTACCTCATAATTCCAAATTTTTTTAATCAATTGGGTTAGACTTTTTTTTTTATTTTATTATTATAGAGCATATTACTTGTTAGTAATACGTCCCTATTGTAACTACAATCTAGCCTTTTCGGCTAATAAGCAATTTTACTTTAGCCTAAACTGTATACATAAACTACACTAAGAATGTGTCCATTGACACTTTTCTTATTGTCTCTAATAAAGATGTATACACATTGTTCAAGTGTTCATACGTATAGCACTATTAGCACTTTATCACTAAACTTTATTTTTATACACTAGTTCGAACGGTTTTGTCCGCTTAAGTCTTCTTACTATGTTTGTATGGTCAAGGAGCTGGATTGCCTCGACATTCACATGATGGTGAAGTCTTTTTTCGTGAGCTTCTGCATACTTTTGGACAATTTTGACGACAGTCTCAATTTTCAGGTCCCGATGTAGATCGTCATTTCTGATGTACCAAGGAACCATTGCGATTTCTCTCAATACTTTATTCTGGAACCACTGTATAATTGATATATTGCTGTTTTTGGTACAGCCCCATAACTGTATACCATAGGTCCATACTGGCATTAGGACTTGCTTGTATAATAATAATTTGTTTTGTATTGACAACTTAGACTGTTTGCCAAGTAGCCAATACATTCTTTTGTACCGTAGCTCTAATTCTTCCCTTTTCTTCTTGACGTGTGCTTTCCAGCGCAGCTTGACGTCAAGGGTCATGCCAAGGTATTTGGCCGTATTATGGTAGGGGATTTGGTTCCCGTTGATAATGACTGGGCAATAATTATGTTTTTTGTTACTAAAATCTATATGTATTGATTTAGATTCGTTCAGTTTGATTTTCCAGTGTCTTGTCCAATCGTAGATTTGATCAACAGCTTTCTGGACTTTTTCTGATGCTTCTGCATGGGTACTTCCTACAGCCATTGTCGCAGTATCATCAGCAAACGTCGCTATGGTGTTATTTTCTAGCTCTGGAATATCGCAAGTGTAGAGAAGGTACAGGACCGGACCAAGAACACTTTCTTGCGGTACTCCAGCTTTTATTTCCTTGACGTCAGAGTATGAATCTTCATGCCTTATTCTGAATACTCTATTAGAGATGTAGGATTCAAGAATATCTGCAAAGAATCTTGGTAGACTCTTTCGTAGCTTATATATAAGGCCCTCGTGCCAAACTTTATCGAAAGCTTGTGCCACATCTAAGAATATAGTTGAGCAGACCTTTTTGTCTTCCAGTGTCTTTTCAATAATATCTGTGATTCTGTGTACTTGGTCAATTGTGGAATGTTTTTCTCGGAAACCAAATTGGTGTTCTGGAATAAGTTTAGCTTCTTCTAATATCGGCTTCAATCTTTTTAAGAGTAACTTTTCAAAAAGCTTCGACATTACGGGGAGCAGAGATATTGGTCTGTATGACGTAGTTTCATTGGGTGGTTTTCCTGGTTTTACTATTATTATAACTTCAGCTACTTTCCATAAATGAGGCACATATTTCAATATAAGGGAAGCATTGATTAAGGTGGTTAATTTAACTACCGCTTTTTTTGGAAGGTTGTGTAGTATTTGTCCTGATATAAGGTCATAACCAGGAGCTTTACGAGGACTTATAGTATATTTTATTTGTCTAATAATTTCTTTAGGTGTCGCTAGTTTAAAGCTAGTTTCTTCTTCTTGGAGACTTTCATCATCCTGTAGAAGTAAGCTATGTTCTCCTTCATTTGGTTGAAAAATAGTTGTAAATTGGGTTAGACTGATACAGTGTATTACGTTGATTAATAATGTTACCATACGATACAAAAACACTTTATTTGCATACCAAGAAATAACAAACAGATACAGAAACATATTTTAAAAATAGTACAAATGGTGGTATTATCGCTAAAAGCGATCTCTTCCAGACAACCCGATATGGAGAAGAATAGAACATTGATTATTAATGATAGATGGTGTTGCAAAAATTGTTTATATGTTTTTAAACGACTTCAAAAATAGGAGGATTCTCAATTCGACCATATATATATGTATATATAATTCTACTGTACGTGTGTATGTCACTGAACTCCTCCTAAACGGCTGGACCGATTTAGATGAATTTTGGTACGTGTGTGTTATGGTCGGTTTCTGATGTACGTTTATTGAAAGTGTATCTATTATTTTTCTACTCAATTGTACAGTTATTGAATAGATAAACTCTCGATATATGTACTCAGAAACCGGCCATTATTGCGAAGATGGTTTAGTTTAGGTTCACAATTGGACCCGATAGGTGGCGCTGCGAGACAACGTCTGCCGGATCCTCTAGTATTTTATGTTTGTCCGCGGATAATTTCGTCGTTTATGAATGATTTTTTTTTGTTAGAAAGGAGATATCCTATTCTCATTCATTTCATCGAGATCTGATTAGTATCTCCAGAGATATGGAGATAAACACCTCAAACTTGGTACAGAAAATTAATAACGCAGCATTTGAAGTCGGTTCTTTTAATTTATTAAACGATACCTTTTTTAATGTTTTATTATTCATAAAAAATGCACACCTAGTTCTATGTACTTTACCTAGATCACCTTTAGGATAATATATTGTAATACGGGACTTACCATGCTCAAAAAATGTTGTACACTGGCGCATTAGTATATTACGATACGTGTGACTTAAGTAGTCTTTTATTGCATGGCGTGAAGTTAGCACCTGAGCGCAGCGAGGGTGCTACGCCGTGCAATAATAGACAACTTAAGTCACGAGTATCGTATATTATTTTATATGTCAGTGCGACATAAACCCGCACTTCACGCTTATAACACTTTTCCGTCAAATAGAAGAGTATTGCACGGCGTGAAGTTTACACCCAAGCACAGCGAGGGTGCTAAACGTTGTGCAATAATCGACTATTTAAGTCACGGAAAAGCGTGCGTAAAGTGCGGGTTTAGGTCACACTGTGCTTATAAACATAATTCTGGTAAATGACATGGTCGCATTTAGAAATTTTACTACCTGATTGTCTAGAGTTTGACCACCTTTCTCGTATCTCACCTATCTCAAATGACCTATCTCACCTGGTGAAAATCGATGATGTGATCAAAGTTGGTGAATGAGCTAGATTTGGAAAACCTTTTTAACTTAACTTAACAAAAAAGGAGTAGGTTCTCAATTCGTCAGAATTTTTTCCTTTTTTTTTGGTGTTCACGGATTACTCAAAGATGCCTGAACCGATTTGGAAAATTATTTTATTTCAAAGGGTACCAGGTGTTCCCGTTTACATTTCAATGAAATAGGTCGAGTATATCAACATTTGTATTGTGTTGCATTTGTATACCTCAATGACACGATACTGGCTACTTTGACTAGCGCGACGTTTGAAATCGGTCTTAATCTTTTAGTTTTTTAAACGATCTTTTATTATGAGTTAAGTGTATATATATATATATATCCTTGTAAATAAAACAATCGTGTAGATCCCCTCAGGCTAGGTTTAGTGTTCACTGTATGTACCGCGTATGTACAATGTAAAGGTTCCGACAGCCGTCAAAAGTTATGGAGCTGTTGGTACTGGCTGCTAACTAGCCGGCAGCGATGCAACTCAACTTGGCATATTGATGACATCGTGTCGGGATTAAGAGTAACGATACTAGAACGATAATATTACTGCTTAAAAAAACTTATAGAAATGCTCATTCTCATCCGCAGCCTGTTTGATCCCACAACTGGTTATAACCATATTAGGTCTTTCAAAAATATATAGCGATAGCATTCTTATGAGTCTTGTGATTTTCTTGACCCAATCCGTGATCTTAACTAACTTAGATATGATATTTTTTTTAGTGTTACACACCTTAAATTTTTGTACAGTATCGTTACACAAAATCAAAAATTTCATCGTACCGATGGGATTCGAACTCGCACCTCCTGGGAAACATGGCCTGGCGCTGTAACCAAATTATTAGAATATAATAGAAAACACTTTATTGAAAACCATAAAAAAGAAACAGTACATTACATAAATTAAACAATAGTGTAACAATAGGCGGTCTTATCGCTAAGAGCGATCTCTTCCAGACAACCTTTAACGTGACTTAACTAACTTGTTTAAAACTTTTCGCTAGTATATTGAGTTTACAGTGGTTCTTTAGGCACGACTCCATCACAATTTGAAGATAAAATAATATTAACATACTTTAAAGTTTTCAAAATTATAAATTCATCAAACTATTATTTACCAAGTTATGAAAATGTGTAAGAACGTATTTTATATTATGTTCAGTTAGTTCGTTTTATTTTATTTAAGTATGTTTTTTTTTATATTTGTCAGTTTCAAGACGATTTTCATCAATAAAAAATCTGTATAATTTATCAATTATGTATTTATTACCATAAATTAAATATTAAGATGAATGGAGGGAGAAAAAAAAATCTCTTTGTCATGGTTTAGCATGATGATAGCACGGTAATATTATCATAATAATATGACCGTGATAATAGCAAAAATCAATAATAAATATCTCATTTGGTGTTCAACATATCAATATGATTAGAATTTGAAGTTCACCTTACGTTCACCATTTTAATTCCAACATTCATCGTTCTAATACCGTCCCTCAAAATATCACCGTGGATGTTTAGTCAGATTCAGGCTTGTATTGAATTTTAACCGTAGCGTTCAGTTCGGTGTTCTACACGTATTCACTACACGTGCACCGATGTATACGTACGACGCGATCCGTATGCGAATTGTGTCATTACTGCGGTATACACCCGATTTGTGTTATGATTTGTGCTATTATTGCACTCGTATGTATAAGATATCGTTTAAAAACCTTTAAACTATTTAAAAACGCATAGGTGCAAGTGGTTTGCTTCTACCCGCCGAGGTTTTTTGCTGCATAGGGGCCAATTAATTGGACAGATTGGACAAAAAAGTTCGAGCTGTCCCCTTGCTCATAGTTTAAGTGGACAGGTCGAATTTTTTTGCCCTGTTTGTCCACCTAACTTACCGCTCGCCTAGCTGCCACCCTCAAGTTAGAAAATCTATCGCCAAACATCGAATGTGTTCGGGCAGCTTCCCTTGCGAGCCAGCTCCCATTCTAGGCCTAGCGTGCTACCATCTTCGACCGCATCATCACTTACCAACAGGTGAGACAGTGATCAAACGCTAGCCTATGAGCTAAAAAAAATCTTACCACTTTATCGTTCTAATACTATCCCTCAAAATATCACCGTGGATGTTTAGCCAGATCCAGGCTGGTATTGAATTTTAACCGTAGCGTTCTGTGTCCGTATTCACTTCACGTGCACCAATGTATACGTACGACGCAATCCGTATGCGAATTGTGTCATTACTGCGGTATACACCCGATTGGAGCTATGGTGTTATGATTTGTGCTATTATTGCACTCGTATGTTTATCATATTGTTAAAAAACCTTAAAGGTATTAAAGAAAACATAGATGCGAGTGATTTGCTCCTACCCGCCGAGGTGTTTTGCTGCATAGGGGCCAATTAAGTGGACAGATCAGACAAAAAAAGTTCGAGCTGTCCCCTTTTTTTATATATCTTATAGGCGTTTGAAGATGCGGTCGAAGATGGTAAAGACGCTAGGAATGGGAACTGACTCTCAAGGATAGCTGCCGGAACACATTAGATGTTTGGCGACAAATTTTCTAACTTGAAGGTGGTAGCTGGCCAGGCGGACACTAGATAGTGTCCTACCACCATGCGACCCCCGTTGGTTTCTTAACGATGTTTTTCCTTCATCGGAGGGCCACTGTGAAAAGCGCACATACATTTTTCGCTCCCCTTGCTCGTAGTAAGTGGACAGGTAAACATTTTTTTTTAGGCCCTAATTTTTCAATGGACAAACTGAAATAATATACAAATTTCATCGGTTCTTTATAATATTTCAGATAATTATCTGACAGATAAAACCATATAAAAGTTAATAGAAAGATAAAAAAATAGAAAGATTGACACAGTCCAAGTTGAAGGTAATAAAATACATTCTACTATCATGGTTTCCGTCGTATATGTATTCATAGATACAAAGTACCATCATAATCAGCCGGTATCAGTCCACTGCTGGACATAGGCCTCTCCCAAGTCATGCCACTGAGCCCGATCGTAGTACCGACGAAGTACATTGATTACAAATATTCAAATATCAATCACAGCGACTCAATATTTTCAATAGGTAATTTAAGACATAATTTATTTACAAACACATAATATCACCAAAAATATGTTTGACAAATAACAGTAAAACCGATGTTAAATCACTGTCGCTCTCGAGTTGCTAGCAAATTGCAGCAACGGTAGCAACTTTAGCCAGACTGATCACCTGTTGTCAAATGCTGGCCGGTGACGTTGGGCGATGCAATGTATTGAGAATTCAAAGCGCACAAAACAATACTTTAGTTTTATAGATATAGCGAGTTTGAATTGATGATTTGATAATTGTTGAATGATTAGAAAATTGAGGGCCCGGTGGCGTAATTAAGACAAAAAACGCGGGTAGGTGCGAAATATATAACACCTATATATTTTAGCTCTTGTTTTAAATTTAAAATAAATAATAATAAGATGTTTTAAAATCAAGTGTATAATGTTTAAGTGAATATAAGCACAAACCTCATCTGCCAATTGTGTTTTCTCACAAACATTTTCAAGACAAAGTTTAATTCACTTCAAAATATGGATGCCATACAAGTTAGTCTGAACCAGATGATGTCCACTTTTGGACAGCGTATGGATGCCTTCGAAGAACGTCAGGCCTCAAATGCAAGCACTCCCACAGCTGAACACGATAATGTGGCACTGGAGTTCCGTGAGTTCAAAATGTTTGTTCTTACTTCATTCAAAGCTCTCCAGAGCCAAATTGAAGCAATGGCTATGCAGCTAGACAAGCAGGAGATGCATTCTAGAAGAAAGTTCCTTATGCTTCATGGTCTACATGAACAGCACAATGAGAACACATCCCAGGAGCTCATAAAGACCTTATCAGACAAGCTGAAACTATGTGACCTCTCTACAAACGATATCACCAAGTGTCACCGGCTGGGTCGTTCACAGAATGGTGATAAGCCTCGCCCTATACTGTTCAAGCTTAGGGATATAAACCTCCGTACTAAAATTTGGTCATTGAAAACCAGCCTTAAAGGTTCAGGACTAATTGTTTCTGAGTTCTTGACAAAACTGCGCCAGGAGCTTTTCTTAGCTGCGCGACAAAAGTACGGACTAAACAAATCCTGGACAAGCGAGGGAACTGTTTTTGTGGCTGAGCAGGATGGTCGTAGACGTCGCATTGAGTGCATCGCAGATCTCGCTAGGTATGCAGATTGTACCGTAGATCTCGCTAGTTCGTCTCAAAAAGAGCCGACGAAGCGATCTGCAACGGCGAAGCAGTCGAAGGCGAGGCGGACAGCGGCCAGCAAGAAGTGAATAGATATTATTTCGGCTAAGCAGGTTACTTTATTCTTTTGCAGGGTGTTTAAATGTTTTCATTAAACCCCTATCTGTTCCTTTGCAAATCACCCTCTCTGTAGAATTTATTCGTGTCATGTAGGTAATCATAACAACAAATATTTGTTTCTTTTTAGATTTTAGAATTCACGTACAAACAAATAAATTGCAAGTTCCACAGATCACTGTCTGTAGCCGTAGCCTAGCAGTAGCACAGACCACAGAACACTATTACTCAGCACAGACTAACAAGTATAACGGCTGTCAGTTATATAGTGTAGTAAGCAAAGCAAGTACATTCCTTTTATTTTTGTTGTCACCTGTCACTGTCACTTCTAACGCGATGTAATCACGGGATGTAAATGTCAAAAAAATTACTGCAGTCCGTAGACGGCTCGGAAAAATGACTAAAGTCATTGTTCTGAGGTAGACGGAGAATTTTTCCTATTGCCTTCTTTCTCTACGTTCCTATTGTATTCTCCGTGATCATTTCGCTAGATCCGTACCATAGATTATACAATAGTTATTTCGCCCGTGCATATTGGCTTGGGCCCGGTGAAGGGCGCGGCCTTCTTATATATAATATTATGTTCGAGCTAATTTTTGGCTTCCGTGGCGTTTTTATGCAAAAAGCATCGGTCTACGAATCTCATTGAAATTAAGACTTATTTCATCTAGTTCAAAATTGCAAATATATACTTGCTTAGCCATATTTTCTTATTTAATTAGTTTCCAAAATAGACACTTGTTAAAATGTTAAAAAATTTTATGATCTTTATTGTTATTAAGAAACACATTTTGGCAGGGTGAAACAAGTACATAAAAAACTTAGTACATTAATAATAATATAAAGCTTATCCATAGGTCTATACAATATTATTATTTTAATACACTAACTACATAACTTGGTACATAATTATTCTACATTATATTTTATTTATTTAAATACGAACACTTTATAAAAGTCATGCAATGTAAAGGTCTTTTTAGAATTGGATTTCTAAACGCTGGGTCCCTAGGAACAAATCATGAAGATTTTATTTTCGCATTGGACAGGCATGACGTGGATATAATGGCCATCAACGAGACCTGGCTTCGAGCCGGCGAGGAAGGGCGAGCACCAAGAGTACCCGGCTACCGGTTGCGTCACATACCGCGACCGGACCATGTACGTGGTGGTCGTGGAGGGGGTGTAGGATTTTATATTAAGCGTGGTGTAAATGTTCGCACACGTCCTCATCCCTATGACCCTCGATACAGGTCAGTGGAGCAGATGTGGCTTTCACTTACTATAAATGGCAAAACTCTTGCGGTGGGTACTGCTTACCGGCCTCCGTGGCTAAATGTAGAATTATTCCTCGACGCATTATCCGACTCAGTAAATTTCTTCTCGAGTTGCGATAATTTAATTCTACTTGGCGATTTTAACATAAACATGTTAGATCGCAGCGAAAATAAAACTAGATATTTAAATACGATACTAAAATGTTTAAGTTTGTCTCAGTTGGTCACTTCTGCGACACATTTTACTGCAAATAGTGAATCACTAATTGACGTTGTGTGTTCTAACATGCAAGCCAAACAGGTGACCGTCGAACCATTAGGTAGTATTGGCCATTCTTTTGTTATATGTGACTTTAATATAAAAAAGCAGAAGCTAGTGCCATTTACAATTAATTATAGACCGTTAAAAGACATACCTATTGAATTATTCAACTCAGAATTGAGTAACATCGGTTGGGACTCAATTTATGAACTGGACGATATAAATCAAATGGTCAGCCGCTTCAATAATATCTTATTAAACTTGTTCAATATATATGCTCCATTGAAATCCATTTCAATCAAAGACCATAATTACCCATGGGTTACAAACAACATTAAGCTGATGATGCAACTGCGTAACGAAGCTCTATCCGTATACAGACAGACTAAACTAGATACCAAACTTATTTATTACAAAGATCTAAAATCTTTAGTAAATCGATCCATATTTTTTTAAAAAGTAGCATATTATAAACATAACATAAATAATAAAATTAATAATCCGAAGGTTCTTTGGAAAAATCTTAAATCAACACTCTTAAACACATCTAGTAGCAAAGACCTTCCACTACATTTTACGGATGCAAATGCAATAAATTTTCATTTTTTAGACGTTCCGGGAAATTCACATACACATATCTCACAACTAACTTACTTTGAATTTCACCGACACTGCTATGCAAATGAAAGTACGTTTTCACTTGCAACAGTAAGCGCCGATTCTATTTATAAAATTATAAGCTGTTTAAAATCTAACGCAGAGGGCTGTGACCATATCACATTAAACATGATACTCTTTACCTTGCCAAATACCATCGATATTATCACTTCTTTGATAAACAACTCTATTCGTACCTGTACCTTCCCTGAAGCCTGGAAAACCGCCATCGTACGACCTTTACCGAAAAACAACAATCCAAATGAATTAAAAGATCTTAGACCAATAAGCATCTTACCATGCATGTCTAAGATCATGGAAAAAGTAGTATGTCAGCAGCTAAATAGTTTTCTAGAAAATAACAAAATACTACCGGAGGTGCAGTCAGGATTCAGGAGAGGTAGAAGCACGGCCACAGCATTAATTGACGTCACGGACAATATTTTAGCGGCCCAAGACAAGGGCATGTGCACTTTGCTAGTTTTGTTGGATTTTTCGCGAGCCTTTGACGCAATAAACATAAATTTACTTCTTTCAAAATTAAATTACTACGGTTTTGACGCATCAGCTATTAAGTGGTTCGACAGTTACTTAAGTAACCGTCGGCAATATGTCGAACTGAGACAGAATAGTGGTCCCCCTTTAATATCTTCACAAGCCGAAGTAAATAGAGGCGTGCCACAAGGGTCCATACTGGGCCCTATTCTGTTTATATTGTATAGTGCCGACGTTACAAAATACATAAAACATTCCAAATTTCACATTTATGCCGATGATATCCAAATTTATATACATTTTGCACCAGACTTTCTAGACACAGCTATTAAAAATATAACTGAAGATTTAAATGCTATAGTAAGCTGGTCTGTTAATAATTGCCTTTTACTAAATCCCAGTAAGACTAAATTTATGGTTTTTGGAAGTAAACATAAACTCTCTTTGCTACCTCTTGATATTAATATAACTATATTGGGCGAAAAGGTTGAGAGAGTATACGTAGCTCGCAATCTAGGTCTTAAAGTAGACGTACACTTGCGTTTTGAAGAGCATATTGCAGAGTCAATTAAAAACTGTTTTTATAGACTAAAAACGCTCTATAAGCTTAGACCCTTTTTAAGCGAAAACCTTCGCATTGCATTGGTTGAATCACTCATCTTGTCTAAGCTTAATTACGCGGACACTGTGTATGGATCACGATTGCTGTCTCGAACTCAACATTTAGTTCAAAGAGTACAAAACGCCTGTGCAAGATTTTGCTATAATATCCCCGCTAGAGGTCATGTCACACCTTTTCTTAACAACCACTACGCTTTGAAAATGAAATCTCGACGTAAACTCCACCTCGCGTCCCTTCTTTTCGGGATTCTTAATTACGGACAACCGTCATACTTATGCGACAGGCTCATCTGGAGATCTCAGAGAAGGTCGTGTCCCATAAGACAGGTCTCACAGCAACTCTCCACACCGCATCATCACTCAGCCGGTTTTAGGGGCTCTTTCCGCTACTCCGCTACCAGGTGCTGGAATAACATCCCTCCTCCGATAAGGAGTACTAAAACTTTAAGTTCTTTCAAGTTTAAGTTAAAGCAGTACCTGATAGTTGAGCAGCGGAAAAATGCTGATGTAAATAAAGACATGTCGATCATATAAGACATATACAATATATTCTCGCTCATCTTAATAATTTTATTTATTTAGTTCTGCCTTCCAAATGACCCAGCTATTCCTTTCTAAATTAAAAGCCTCCAAATGTTGTTCCTTTCTTAATTAACCTAAAATACATATTTATAAGTTTTATTATATTTTTTCGCTCCGACATATAAATTTTTTATACATATATTTAGTATCTAATATCTATATTTAATATTATTATTAAATATATTTATATTTAATATCTATCTAAGTGTACCTATTTTATCTATGTATCAATTTATCATTTATTTTTATTATTTTATTTACAAATATTTTCGCATTTTTTTTCATCACCCGCAGGCTTGTCTGAAAATCAGCGTCCAGGTGTAAATCTAGACATAATGTGCTGAGACAAGCCTTTTTGACACCTCACATTGTTTCTTGTTTTTTCTTGTTTCATTGTTTTAGTAAGTATTTTAATGTGTTATGTCAAATAAATGATTTTTCTTTCTTTCTTTCTTCTTTCTTAATTCGAGGGCCCGGTGGCGTAATCGGGAGAACGGTCGGCTTTGATGCCGTGGTACCGAGTTCAAACCGCCGTGCACCAATGGATTGTTCTGTCGAAAAATTTATGTGCGCTTTTCACAGTGGCCCTCTGGTGAAGGAAAAACATCGTAAAGAAACCAACAAACCCCGCATGGTTGTAGGACACTATCTAGTGTCCGCCTGGCCAGCTACCACCCTCAAGTTAGAAAATCTGTCGCCAAAACATGTAATGTGTTCCGGCAGCTATCCTTGAGAGCCAGTTCCCATTCTAGGCCTAGCGTGCTTACCATCTTCGACCGCATCATCACTTACCAACAGGTGAGATAGTGGTCAAACGCTAGCCTATAAGAGATTAAAAAAAAAAAAAAAAAAAAAAAAAAAAAAAAAAGTATCGACGATATGTAATCGTCGCGATCTTGCTGCGTAAACTCCTGAGGAAGTGCATCGGAAATGCACGAAACCTAGGTCGAGACATTCGACAACAATAAGTAGTATCTTAGTTTTTCGCGGGAACGTGGAAAAGTGTGTGTGATCTCATTGTATTTTTTCCTAAAACTTGAGTTCTTCCGCGAGTTAATGTGTAATAAATGTGGATTATTAACCATTAAGTGCCGGTGAATGTGTGCGAGTGTAGGGAAACAGCACAATGTTGAAAAACATGCTATTTGCGTTCTCACCAAAATTCCACTGAAAATCTTCAGTAAACACCACATCTTTACTAAAGGTATGACTTAGACTAGACTTTTACTTGAAAAAAACTGACCTGAAATGTGACTTGACTTTGACCTATCTCTTCGACTAAAATTTATAAAAACTTGAAGAATTTCAATACTTGACACTGGCTACACTAATTGTGTGGAGCCATAATAAAACTTAAAAAAAAAAAAAGTAGTATCTTGGATGGAAGGATGAATTCATATTAATATCGTACCACATAAAAAAGATTTTCGTAACAGCTGCTTTCAGTTTAACGGCTTTTCGAAAGGGCGTACCCTCAGATAAATTTGGCTGTATACTCAAAGGGCGTACCACTTGACATTTTTTTGCGCAACAGCGTTCATCGCTGCGATGGCATTCAAATCTACATATCAGACCCGTTGCAAGTGATCATAGGCGATGGTGACCACTTCCCATCAAATGGGCCGTTTGCTTGTTTGCTACCTATATCATAAAAAAACTTATTTTTTGCTTATAATAACAGATTGTATGATCTGCATTTGTTTTTTAAACGTGTTCAATAGTATATCTATCTATGTTTCTACAGAGACACAATATGTCATATTACTCAAAGCTTCTTCGCTCAGGGCGAAGCTCGGTCATCAGTCACTCGAAGCTCGAATGTCCAACACGTATAAACACGAGTGGCTCTAAGACTGATGTAAGTGATACACTACAATACAAGGTAGACAAAGTAAAGGGATCCGGTGCGGCTTTGATTGCAGCTTTGTTTGAAACTTGCTTGTATGCTGACGCCTCTATTACTTTGTGGATAACGTAAGTACAACGATTTCGACTGTGGAAATTTCAAATGTCGTAAGGTTCATTTTGTCGTAAGTACACTGAAATGGCATTTTATTCTCTCATCATCATAATCAGCCTGTGTCAGTCCACTGCTGGACGAAGGCCTCTCCCAAGACACGGCACTGAGCCCGATCTTCAGCTCATTGGGAGGGATATACCCTAATCGCCACGCTGGGCAGGCAGGTTGGCGATCGCAGGACGTAGCTCCTCGCACCGGCGACGCTGCTGCCTGTCACCGGCCTGTAGTATTTAGCTACGCCATAATTTAAAATGGTCATACCGCCATTTGTCGGTCGCCAGAACCTCGTCTGTTGGTCAGCAGGATGCACCACGGGCAGGTGAGGTTGGCTGGGAGCACTGAGATAGTATTTGTGCTACATGTTTTTCTCTATAGAACTGTTTTTTAACTTTTCTTCACTTAACATCAGGCGAAATAGTGGTCAAACGATACCTATCTAGTATTAAAAAAAACATCCATACTAATATTATAAAAACGTTTGTAACTGTTACTCTGTCACTAGGTCTGTTTGTTACCGAATCACGCATAAACGGACGATCCGATCTTACTGAAATTTGACAAGAATTACTTTATAGCATGAGGACATAGGCTACTAAATTCTTGGTGTACGTGAACGAAATCGCGGGTATCAGCTAGTCTCTTATATATCTTCAATTATTTTTAAGTTAACAGAATACAATTGAATAGAAAAACTCTTAATTGGGAAAACGAAAAAACATCAACAAACTTAACTAGGGCAGTACAATATTAACATTATATATACAAATGACGTTTTAGATGAGATAAATAACCAATGAAGAAAAACGTCAAAAAATTAATAAAAAAATCAACTACCGATGTTCTTCAATATAAAAATATATTACTAGATAGTATAAAAGCCGAGCAATATTCAGAACTACGAGTAAATAGAACATCTCGGAGTAATTTCAATATTTTTCCATCAATACAGAGCTCAAGAAAGCAATTTTCTCGCATAATAACTTAAGGTGGTAACCTTGTCGGGACCAGACGCGCCGCAAATTAAATAGTTGTTTGAAAAAGAGGTCTTACAGACTTATTAATTTATCTAGGCATTAATAAAAATTAGAAATTAGGTTTACATTAAAAACTGTTTTGGAATGTAGCTCTTTAATTGTCATAGTTTCAATGTGTCATAGTTTTACTCAAACTAATCAGTGAATGCCATCACACTTTTGAAATAAGCCAGTTCCCATTCTAGGCCTAGCGTGCTTACAATCTTCGACCGCATCATCACTTACCAACAGGTGATATCTCACCATGGTCAAACGCTAGCCTATAACATTTAAAAAAAATAATGATAAGAAGTAATTTTTTGTTCATGTCCATATTTTCTCTAGAATGCATTTAATGTGATATCTGATTGATTGATTTATAGTTTATTCCAACGACCAAATGTACAAATAAAATTAACAATTTTACTAAAAACTAGCGAATAAAAATAAAAACTCAATTTTTTTAAATGTAAACATGAAGTTGAGAATCGCTGACGTGAACATAGCCGTTGGAAAAGGGTTGGGCTCAGCATATTACTGTGACTCTGAAGAACCGCAGCACTGATTTTCAGCCCAGCCCTAAGGAGACGTACGGATTTCTATCTATGTAGTAGTTAATGTATATACATATTTTTTAATTGATATTAAAAAAACGCAATAAAAAAGAAAATAAATAAATAGTGCTTTGAGTAGACAGACATTATTAATATAATAAAGTAGCAACAAGTTTGAAAATAAAGTGAACTGATAGGTATTATAAATCAGTGACAGTATAAGTACAACAAGGCAAAATACATATACCCGCGACATAGAAATTAAATAAGTAAAAACATAGCAAGATAGTGGGGGATGAGACAATAGTAAGTGCAGAGTACTGACATAACAAGCACTCTAACTCGTTTAATTTTGATATTCGATGTATATAAATTATCTAAATTAAAATGCTATATATAGTCGATTTTTGTACATCTAACAGAAGCCGTTTAAATTTTAATTTGAAAGTGAATTTTGTAGCTATTAGACGTAGTGGTGGAGGAAGCGAGTTCCAGCACTTCGTGGAACAAAAACGAAAACTGCCACGAAATGCTGCCGTGCCGTGTCGATGATGCACGAGTTTCGTACTTGCTATGGTTCTGTGATATACTAACTGATACCCGCGATTTCGTTCACGTACACCAAGAATTTAGTAGCCTATGTTCATCCCACTAGTCCATCTTCATGCCATAAAGTAACTCCTTGTTTTATCTTTCTGGTACGGACACAACGCGGCGTCCTGCGATTTGCGGGCGCGATCTCAGTACTTTTCAATTGTTTTCTGATTGCGTTTGGTGGGAACCTGTCGGTACAAATACTACTGCGCTATCTAATCGCTGTCTAGATGGCGCACGCAGGACGCTGCTGTGTGTCCGTACCAAATCTCCATAACCGTAATAGGTAGATACTTGAAATTTTCACAAAGTATGTATTACTATGGCTATAACAACAAATACTGAAAACAGACAATAATACAATAATACACATTTGAAGATTTTTACAGATATATAACCATTTGACATTTAAACACAGTTGTCATATCACCACCCATAATATTGTGGTTGCTTTGACAACAAAACAATAACATTTTTCATTGATTTATTCAGGATTTTTTTGCTCGATCTTATAAAATATTATACTGAGGTACGGAACCCCACGAGTGCGAGTTCGACTTGAACTTGGCCTGTTTTTTATATCATATAGGCTAGCGTTTGACCACTATCTTGCCTGGTGGTAAGCGATGATGTGGTCGAAGATGGTTTACACGCTAAGCCTAGAATACTCGTCAGAGTATTCTAGGCTGGAAGTCATTCCAGGCTGTGTTCTGCTGTAACACCGTAAGGTTACGCTGGCAGATTTTCTCCTTGATGGTGGTAAGCTACTTTTTGGTAGAAAGACAGGCAGAACATCGATATAATATGCTACTACTTCCAGTGGGATTACTAAAAATATTAGGAGTTCATTTTAAAGAAAATGCTTTATTCATCCATTTTAGTCTACATTAAAACATTATATAAGATCATAGCGTAACATGTATCTCGGCGGCGTGCACTTGACCCGTTTCTCAGCGGAATAATGACGTCACGGTGACGTCATCAGAGCCCGCCTTTTGAGGGTTGAGGAAACAAACTGTACTCAAAATGTTGAGGCAGTTTTGGTGGGAATTAGTAAATGTGTGGTTTTAGGCTTTGTATTTTTTACTATGTGTTTCTTGGACATTTTTAATAATTGGAGATTCATGCGCGTAATTTAACAGAATAGCATCCTCCGTTTTTGTGATGACAACGTATTCTGCAAACTATGATTTTTAAAAAAATCACCTCACCTAAAAGTACTTAATATTAATAGCAGTATTTTTTCGTGTAAATAAAATATAACAAATCTAAAGCATTATAAACATTCATTCTAAACAACTGTTTATCCCTCATTTGATTTTGAGGGCCCGGTGGCGTAATCATGAGAACGGTCGGCTTTGATGCCAGAGAGGTACCGAGTTCAATCACCACCGTGCACCAATGGATTTTGCTATCAAAAAATGCATGTGCACTTTTCGCAGTGGCCCTCCGGTGAAGGGAACCAATAACCCCAGCATGCTGGTAGGACAATATTTAGTGTCCACCTGGCCAGCTACCACCCTCAAGTTATAAAATCTGTCGCCAAACATCTAATGTGTTCCGGCAGCTGTCCTTGAAAGCCAGTTCCCAGTCTAGGCCCAGCGTGCTTACCATCTTAGACCGCATCATCACTTACCAATAGGTGAGAGAGTGGTCAAACGCTAGCATAAAATATATTATAAAATTGGTTGTCTGTAAAGTTGGTTTACGGACGATAGTTTAACTTGACAACGTCATAACAAAACATTGATGAAATCGGCGCAAGCTTACAATGAGCGTAACGGGACAACGAGCGTAACGAGACACTTTTTCGTGCATGCAGCCGGCGTTCATCGATTTATTAGGAGTTGTCACGTCAAAAAAATATCTAAAACTCATTCAGACAATTTGGATAGAAAGAAATATAACAAAATTAATTTCCATCCTAGCTACAAAAGTCGTTGTTTATCACCGTGTCACCGTGTATTATGACATTTATGACAGTGTTGTATTCTATGCAGCTACACATTGAATCTAGCTGTTACCACGCGGGGACAGGGTATTGTGTTCTGTGTCCTCTTATTGTTGTATGCTACTTAGCTACT
The DNA here is from genome assembly GCA_954871355.1 of Cabera pusaria. Classification (NCBI taxonomy): domain Eukaryota; kingdom Metazoa; phylum Arthropoda; class Insecta; order Lepidoptera; family Geometridae; genus Cabera; species Cabera pusaria. Next base: position 1,628,473 of record OX940909.1, on the reverse strand, counting down.
TACTTTCACGTCTGAAGTGGAATTTTAATTGCGGGTAGAAGTAGTATTTTATTTTTTATGAGATTAATATAAATGTTTTTTTATTGACAACGTGAAAAGGTCTGTGAAGCTTAACATTATAATCCTTACTAATATTATATTATATTATTATTATATATATTATATATAATATTATAAATGCGAAAGTAACTCTGTCTGTCTGTCTGTGTGGCTTTCACGCCAAAACTTCTGAACCGATTTAAATCAAATTTAGTACACAGATAGTCTAGAGCCTGAGAAAGGACATAGGCTACTTTTAATGTATTCGTATTCGTTTATTCCGAGAACAACATTTATTGTATTGGAAATTACACATAAAAATACTTAATTACTTACTACATAATAAACTTACACATAAAAAATGAGAATTAAACATAAATTCATTTCAAAAAATTTTCAAAAATTAACAATGAAATCATTACATATTCAATTAAATTAATAAATTAAAATTATACAATTGCAATTAACAATTATATACATTGGTAAAACAATTAAATAATAAATGTGAGTCAATTTTGAAATATGCCAATAGTCAAATTGATAAAAAAATAATCAAAAAGTCAAACAAATAAAGGTTCCATTAACAAAATTCGTTTTCATTAGTCAAAATCAAAGTATTAAAACACATGTCAAAACAAAACAAAAAAGGTCAAATTACAATTACTTATTTAGAAAGTCATATCATATTTTATTAGTATCTCGGTCTTCCATATATTCCGTAACAGTGTAGTCTCACTTTTCCAACAAGAAGGACTTTAAATTATTTTTAAAAGAGTTACTATTTTGAATAACTTTTAAGGCAGTTGGTAATTTATTAAACAGGCGAACTGACTGCACTCTGACACAGTGACTAACAACATTTAGGGATGAGACAAAATTATTTTGTATAATTATCTTTCCTTCGCGTCCGTTCTCTTTTTTTTCGATCCTCTTCCGATTCAAGACTACTTAATTTTTTTACAAAGTTCGTAAGTATAACTAGAATGAAGAGGCATGGCACCGTCAGTATTTTTAAAGCGATAAAATGTGGTTTACCTGAGTCCGTTTGCGGAATACGAACCATAGTTCGATGCCATAATTAATGCGAATAGAGGGTTGTAAAGGGTTGAAAGGGGGGATGAAAAATTGTATGGAAGTATCGTCATTTTTCAAGTTAGAAGCTTGAAACTTATTTTTTAGGGGAGGGGAGGGGGAGCGGAGTTGGAAGTGAGGGGAAAGGGAAGGGGAGGGTAAGTGAGGGGAGGAAGGAGGGGAGATTAGCGTGGCGTCACGTGGTACGGCGCGGTGTAGTTGGGATACGGATGTGTCTTATTTGTTAATGGTATCCAAAGACACAGGCACAGCTAGTTAGTATATAATAACAAAATACATGCCTATTAGGTGGCAAAGGACGTCAAATAACTTTAACCTAAAATTGTATAAAAATATAAAATTTCTAAAAACATGTTTTATTACATTTCTTTTTTGTTATTATAATCATATTTTTTTATTTTATTTATTATAGTTGAGCGATTGACCAATGATGTTAAGTTATCAACGATGTGGCCCAAAATGTAGCACGCTTGCCTAGGAGATACCTCGTGACTTGAAATATGTTTCTAGAACCATTTCTGGTACCATTTAGGTGTCAGGTCAGGAACGGAGTTCCACTTCCAGATCGACAGTACATCATCATCATCAAGCCTATCTCCGTCCACTGCTGAACATAGGCCTCACCTAAGGCACGCTACTGAGCTCGATCTTCAGCTCTATGTTTCCAACCGCTGCTAGCCGCCAACTTACGTATATCATCGCTCCAGCTAGGTCTACAGTACGCATGATGTAAAATAAATAGTTATCTTTCTCTTTATCGAAAATAAATGTACATACAGATATTTAATACGACAAGCACATCCAGCAACTTTATATCTATTAAGCGGCAATAGTCCAATGGCTAAGGCACGGTAATATTATAATATTATGTGGCCGTGGCTAAGGCGTCAGCCTGGCGATCGTAGGGTCGTGAGTTTGATCCCATCTATTGCACTATTGCCGTGAACCCACTATTCTACACTAACTACAGACACAAGCATATTTAACTTAGTCGGAGGGGTTAACAAGACTACTAGTACTGTGCTAGTAAGCTTAATAAATATAAACAACTGATATTAGAAAAATTGGGTTACAAATTCTCAAAGCAGAGCTTAATAATTTAATGGCAGTGGATTCACAGAAATAGATCCAATAAGTATTTTAATAAGTACAATAAATAAATGTAATTTGCCAAAGAACGAACTGACATTCATAAAAGTAAATTAATAAAAGAAGTCTTTACCACACTTTCCCAGAAAGCTTACAGAAGGAGAAATAAAAATCAAATTTCTCTTCTCAGAAGGAATCCTATTACTAAGCACATCGTTTACACTCAGCGCAGCTATCCGACGGCGCTGGTGATAGGTATGTAATTAAAAAAGTATTTTTAAACTGTTAAAATTCGTGGTAGATGTACAGTTATAGTAGGTATCTTCTACGACTTATCCAAAAAAAGTAACTGCATAAAAAAGTAATAGGTACAAAAATGTTCTCAGTATCGTATCAAATGCCTCTCATACTATGCTGTCATTCGGACTAAAGACATTATGTATCTAGATTTTTACACATTATTTCCCAAAATACGAGTACATATTTGACACGTTATTATAGCATAAATTAAACATTTTCGTTTCAATTATTCTTCACTAAAAACTCAGATAATCGGTAGAGTTTTTGTCCAGATATATAAATTATGTATTTAGTGTAAATTATATTATTTGGTGACAAATAATATAATTTACACTAAATACAAAAATATTTAAAATATTTAACAAGTGATTGTTAAATATTTTTCATGGTGATCAAGTAACAAAATTAAAATTTTGTATAAACACCCACGACAATGTCCTTTGGAAAATTAACGTCATAACATCTATCTAAGAACCACCACTGATTTTTTACAAACCGTTTAAAGACAAAATTCGAACTATTTTCGGAGAAAAATGGCAACATGGATTTGCACAAGCAAATGTTTATTGCAGCGCCCCCTGGTGAGTTGACTCTGTAACACCTATTTAAGAACATGCACCAATAAAACACGAACCCATAATTACTGAAAATTGCATCAAAATCGGACTAGGCGTTTTGAATAAAAATGGCAACATCAATTTGCACCATTAAATGATTACTGCAGCGCCCCCTAGTGAGATATCACCGTAACACCTATCTAAAAACATCCACCAACTATACCCGAACCCACAACTGAAAACTGCATCAAAATCGGACCAGTAGTTTTGGAGAAAAATAGCAACGTGGATTTGCACACACAAACAAACATCCTCTCACCCCAAACGCAGTCTCCGTTCCGTCATGGGTAAAAATGAGAGTGAATAATATAAATCGAAAAAGTAATGAGCAGTGGCAGTAGCGCCATGTAAATGTTTTATAAATTACTGGTTCCAATTCAAGTTGAATAATCAGTGCTTCCATCGCGGAGCCAATTGATGGCGTCGAAGGTTCGTCCAACATAATTTCGACCAACCAACCAACATTCGTCCAACCTTTTCGGGTGCTCGAACTAGGCTGCGAACTTTGCACGAAATACTTGGATCCCTAGCACATGCTGGTACTTTTAATTTTTTACTGTCAATAATTATTTGTAATTTTTCAACCGACTCTCAAAAAGGAGGAGGTTTTCAATTCGTCAGTATGTTTTTTTGCGTGTATGTTACGCGATTACTCCGCCAATTGTGAACCAATTTGAATGATTATTTTTGTTACAGGTAGGGATTATCTCCAAGATGATCCTATTTAAATTTTATCGCGATCTAATTAGTAACTTCAGAGATATATTGATAAATGTCTCAAACTTGCTACTGAAACTGACTCCCGTGGCAAGGAAGTCAGTTGTTTTAGTTATTAAACTATATTAATTAAACAACAACAACAATTAACAAATTTGAGTTTTGGAGTGATATCTTAAAAGAAGGAGGTACTTAATTTGTGTGAGTGTCGCTTTTTTATCGTCACTTAACATCAGGTGTGTGGTCAAAGACTTTTCTGTCTAGTATGAAAAAAAAGACGTGTGGCACTCGGGGACTGCCGCGGTAAAGCTATTGCATAGCATTTTATTATTTATGCAGTATTTTTTTCTTTGATATTAATTCAAGTTACACTTTTTGAGCGTGGTAACCGATAAGAAAACATTTTTTTTCTTTTATTGAATAAATAAGAAGTGAGCTACTTTTAATATCGCTCATTTTAATATCAAAAATTTTGGTTATATTTATAGCAGTATTATATATAAATTAATAAAACAAAAAATAATACTGCATTTGTGATAATAATAATAAAATGTATGTATATAGAGTACTCACTCATTTTCTTTCACTATTTTTTTCGTGACTTTCTTCATTAATAAATGCACTTTGTTTATTCATATTTAAAACACTTTGTACACAAATTATACGAGTACAGATATTCACTGTTGCACATAGATTATAAATACCTATACACATATCTGTGACAAGGTTCGTGTATGAAGGCAGTGAGTGTTTAACAAGGAGGAATTATGTAAAGTTCCGAGGACTTGTTCACCCTTGACATAATTTGAAAACAGAATTCGGAATTTATATTTGAAAAAGGAACGAGAAGATAAAATCTGTGCTACTGCAAAAACCAACTGTCCATTACAGTTCGATCTAACGAAAACCTCATTTATTAAGCCTTAGCGTAGTAGAGATAAGGTCGTCTTTGGTTTCATCAATAGTAGTGGAATGTTGCTGGATAATGGTATTTAATTATTTGGGGTGTTAGATTATTTTCGTTACGGAATTTCTGGATTCGGTCTCCACGCTCAAGGCCCGCGATAGAAGCTATGCAATAGCTTAAAAAATAGAAAAGTACATTTACGTTATCAAATTTATGCTGTTTGTTATTGTAACTTACCTACAACCAGATGCAGACGCGCGTCGCGCGTGTTACCCACACTACTTTTGCTTACCGACACAATCGCATTATTATTTATATTTTTAGATTAAATTTTTTGGCACCCTGCGTGCACATTGCGTGTACTTTCTATACTTACTAAGCTAAGCAACATAAAATGTATTAAGCATCTCTGTAGGTGAACTATGTTCTTAGAGAAAAATAAAAAATCTTTAACCCGAAATTTAAAATGACCGCAGAAGAGCACAAGCTTTATACTCAACGAATGTTTGTATTCTGTTTGGAGGGTTGGACGTAACTGCGGTATCAGGAGAGAATAGGTGACGTCACACAGCTAATGCCGGTGAATCGTGTTAGGCGTTTCAGAGTTTCAATCGAGCTTGATTTAGAGCTTATCTTTGATAGCTTTCAGGCTCGACTTGAGCTTTGAAAGCATTTCTGGAAATTAGTTTCAAACTTCATACACACATACGTAAAATGTAAGATCGTACAAAACGAAAAATACCGACTTCACATGCCGCGATAGTCAAAGTAATCAGTAGCTGTAATCATGTCATCAAGGTATACAAATTTGTTTATATTGTTTATCTCCATATCTCCGGAGATAATAATTAGAACCCGATAAAATTTGAATGGGACCACACAGGAGGCATAGTCTCTCAAACAAAAAATATTTTTTTTAATCGGTTAAGATTTGACGGAGTTCTGAGGTAGCAAACATAAAATACCGTCGAATTGAGAACCTCCTCAATTTCTCCTTTTTTTGTGAAGTAGGTTAAAAATCCCTTTTTTCCGTTGCGGTAAGCAAACACTACTTCTTTCCACATGCTACGATCCTGAAATACTTACCTCTTTCGCTTCTAGAATCAATCAAGAATCAAAGCATTTATTCAGTATGTAGGCAGTATTAATATACGCACATATACACGTCAAAATCATAAATTATAACCAATTATCAAGTAAACATAGCAAACGCAGAATTTTAACGCTTTGAATTAGAAAAAAAAAACAAAAGAAATGAACCATTCAGCTGTCATCCAATCGTTCACGACTGAATCTTCTTCCACTTTCATGAGCGCCTTCATACATGCTCGCCATTTATAGGTGCTTTTAACTTGGCCTTTCTTTAAAACGTCTCCGATCTGGTCGTGATACGTTCACCTAGGTCGGCGTCTACCGGCTGGCCCATTCACACTCGTCTTATAAATCTTTATTCTATTAATCAAACTTTATGCTATTGCTTTGTGTAATTGCTATCTAACGTAACAGCAATTTTTATAATAATGTAGATGATTTATTATTAATATAGTTTAATAAAACATTAAATTAAAAAATCAAAAAACCCGACTGCGCAAAAAGTGAAGTGTTAAAAAACGAACTGAAAAGAAAAAAACAAGTAAGTCTAGTGTCTAGTGTAGTAATGGAATGTAGAGACTTTAACAGTCGGGACACATTAATGGCTTAACGAATGGGAATTAATGTGTCCCGACTGTTAAAGTCTCTATATTCCATATAACAATGTATAATTTATTTTATGAGTGTATCGACCGAGAAAGAATTTAAATGGTATAGTTTTTTGATATCCCTAAACAGAAGTCTAAACTACTAGACTTACTTGTTTTTTTCTTTTCAGTTCGTTTTTTAACTCTTCACTTTTTGCGCAGTCGGGTTTTTTGATTTTTTTAATTTAATGTTTTATTTTACACTTTTTAGTTAAGTAAAGGATGGCACATTCCGTAATCTTCTCATTTAATTTAGAGAGTTGATGTCATGTGGATTATTGAGTAGTTTCCGGGGATCTAAACTACTTATTACTAGTCCATCTAAAGATCTAACCCAGCTCAATGCTACATAGGCTTGACCTTTCGCAAAAATGCGTGAACTTAAGTCGACCACAGCTTTGTCCAAACTACCTTGGAAAAAAAGAACAAAAAACCGACATGCGTGAAATAGATAGGGTATTGCTTTTTAAGCTTACTTACTTTACAGTTGTACTATTAAACGACTATACCAAAAGGAAGAGGTTGTTTGTTACCTCAGAACTCCATCAATTCTTAAACGATTTGGAAAATTCTTCTTTTGTTTGAGTTAATATGATTTTCGTTTGGTCTCATTGTAATTTTATTGAGATCTGATAAGTAACTTCAGAGATAAGCACCGCAAACTTGTTACTGAAAGTGACTAACGCGGCATGTAAAATCGTTTTTTTTTTCGATTTGTACGATCATAAATTATTTGTTATAAATATATTTTGGATACCCCACTCGATAGGTTTTGAAAATAAAATTTTTTTTGAACCCGAAATTTTGGCGTCTAAAATCCGCCATTTTGAATTTTTCAATTTTTTATGTTTTCGTTGACACTCGCGCTAGCATGGCGAATCTATTGACGTGCCAATTATCAAAAACGGCCCTCGCGTTTGATCTCTAGTGTGCCACAAAGGAACAAACATACATACATACATACATAGACTGATAAACACATTATCTCTCCTTTGCGTCGCGCAGTCGGGTAAAAAGCTAGAACACACGCTTTTATAGCATTACAAGCTAAAAAGTGAAAAATATTTGTTAATATAAGCTGAAGCTAAATAAAATATTAATGTAAACTTTATTTATTTTTCACTTTTTAGTTGTTTTTTTAGTTTGTATTATTGTATCGTCACTGAATCTTGATAAGTGTACAAAGTTTGAATTAAATCTATCCGTTTAAAGTGGGTCAAAACCGAGTCTAAAGAAGTCTGTTACATACATAAAAGCAAACACACAGGAGAAGCTAATGTAAGAGTGATAAAATAATAGCATCTTGTCTGTCATGATCGGTTTTCTTCTGATCAGATATGATATCATGATAATCAGCCGGTATCAGTCCACTGCTGGACATAGGCCTCTCCCAAGTCACGCCACTGAGTCCGATCTTCGGCTCTTTGTTTCTAGTCACTGCCCACCGCTTTGCGAATGTCGTCACTCCACCTGGTCACAGGGCGTCCTACGCTACGTTTACCGATTCGCCTTCTCCACTCTAGAACAAGTCTACCCCAACGGTTACGGCAGATATGACCAGCCCACTGCCACTTTAGTTTGCTAATCCAATTAATAAGCTATGTCGATCTTTAGATCTCTGGCGAATTACTTTGTTTCGGATATGATATAGACCGCGCAGATGCTTCACGCATCATGGGTTATTCAGTCGATGCTCGTCATCAACTGAACGCACACGTCTACTAAGTAGCTAGTGCAAATTTTCTTCAGATTTATTTAATTACTCACGTGAAAGTAAACCTGGATTTGTATGGGAAATACTGAAAGTAAACCTAAATTTGTATGAAAAATACATGTTACCTATTATGCGTACTAGATGGCGCTTTTTAATTCCATACAAATCTGCGTTTACTGTAACGTAATTGAGTAAGTAAATAAACTCGCACTAGGCACTCAGTACACCAGCATACAATTAATCCATCAACTGATTATTTTTAAATACCTTATAGGCTAGCGTTTGACCACTATCTTACCTGTTGGTATGATGCGGTTGACGATGGTAAGCACTGTAGGCCTAGAATGGGAACTGGCTCTCCAGGACAGCTGCCGGAACACATTAGATGTTTTGGCGACAGATTTTCTAACTTGAAGGTGGTAGCTGGCCAGGCGGACACTAGATAGTGTCCTACCACCATGCAGGAGTTGTTGATTTCTTAACGATGTTTTTCCTTCACCGGAGGGCCACTGTGAAAAGCGCACATACATTTTTCGATAGAAAAAACCCATTGGTGCACGGCGGGGATTGAACTCGGTACCTCTGGCATCAAAGCCGACCATTCTCCCGATTACGCCACCGGGCCCTCATAATATGAATTTATCAGTACTTACGACTCATGCTAGCTATCATACCCGTCTGAATATTCCAGTACCTATAAAAGGTTTATTATTAAAAACCTATTTGACACACTTGCTCATAAAGTGGCTCTTATTTCACTGCATTTAGGCACATAATGACACCTGTTATCTAACTGTGACTTTTTCATTACTATTATTCACAAGTGAGCTAAAGATTTTTTTTAAATCTTATTGGTTGAGTTCATAGAGAAAGTATATTAATCCATGGTTGAGTTACTTTGTTTTAAAATAAGTTATTTTTCAAAAAAAATTAAACCGACTTCATAACCACAAACAGGCACTCAAAAGCGAAAAATAAATTACTTAAAATTATTATAAGCGCTACCCACTTATCTATTTGAAGTCGGTGCCAGCCAAGTCTAATAGGTAGTAGATGGATAATACCTACATTCTAATTTCTAATTTCTACATGTACCTACTTACAACTACTACATACATAGTATCTATCTACTATCCAATAGACTAAGCTGGCACCGACTTCAAATAGATAAGTGGGTAGCGCTTATAATAATTTTAAGTAATTTATTTTTCGCTTTTGAGTGCCTCTTTGTGGTTATGAAGTCGGTTTTATTTTTTTTGAAAAATTACTTATTTTACCCTTTTTAGTGCAAAACAAGTTTTAATTAAATTACATGCATCTATTAAATTTCGTGTCTGGGCCGTTATACACTGACGGATATATACTTTTTGAAAATTTCAAGTATGTACCTATAACGGCAAAGAAGATACAGATCTGTAAAGTGCGCACATATGTATAGACACACGGACGGACGGACGGACGGACGGACGGACGAACGGACAACAAAGTCTCAGAAAGTGTTCATTTGGTACCCTTTGGGTTCGAAACCCTAAAAAAATTGACTTTAAATGCCGCGCTAAAGTGACAATATTCACTGGTAATAATGATGTCATTAAGGTATCAAAGGACAATGTCCAAAATGGCCCTGTGCAATTAAAGCATCTGACACACACGATAATTAATTTTCTATTTTATTACAATAATTCCACATACTTTTATAACACGGACTAGTTGTATTCCAAAATGAATATTAAAAAGTATTATTTGCGATTATTAACATTAATTGCCGCCATATGGCCAACAGAGTACTGAATCACTTTACTACGTTATAAGAGGCACTTCCCTATATTGTTGAAACCCGAATTATGAAAGCACTGTGTAGCCAACCTAACAACGGAAAGTATTATTTACGTAGTAACTATTATATAATCTGTGGTATTATGCTTATAAATTATTTTTTGCAGTGTTGGTTGGTACAAAGTACGTTCATAATTCTGAGTTATTTAATAATGTATGCAGTGTCGCGGGATTGAAAGGGCCGCCATCTTCGTCAAACGTCATGTCATGTCAAAAAATCTTAGGTATGTTTAAAAAAGTTTGCACCCTAACAAGACTTTGCCCGGTAGAACATTCCTGCGAAGACAAATTATTTATATTTATATAAAATTATTTATTGAGGGTCCGGTGGCGTAATTGGGAGAACAGTCGGCTTTGATGCCGTGGTACCGAGTTCAAACCGCCGTGTACCAATGAATTTTTCTATAGAAAAATATATGTGCGCTTCTCACAGTTGCCCTCCGGTGAAGGAAAACATCGTTAAGAAACCAACAACCCCCGCATGGTGGTAGGACATATCTAGTGTCCGCCTGGCCAGCTACCACCCTCAAGTTAGAAAATCTGTCGCCAAACATCTAATGTGTTCAAGCAGCTATCTTTGAGAGCCAGTTCCCATTCTAGTCCACTTCTCTATCTTCGACCGCATCATCACTTAGCAACAGGTGAGATAGTGGTCAAACGCTAGCCTATAAGATATAAAACAAAATTAAAAATATTAATTATTCCTACCTTTATTTCTATCTCGCTCACAGTTACCGTAAGAATATCTGTCAAAAACCAAAATCAACGAGAAGAAAGATGTAAAAACATTATTCAAGGTCATATTTTTTAGTCTTCAAAAGTATATGCAATAGCAACCTCCATTGTGTATAATCTTCTTGGGACTCTTCTACTAAAACCAGTACATTCTCCTATGTTTGAGGTATTTATCTCCATATCTCTAGAGATACTAATCAGATCTCGATAAAATTAAAATGGGACCACCTCGGAAACGTATCCTACCTATTAAAAAAATAATCATTTGAATCCGTTCACAATTAACGGAGAAATCGCGTAACTTACACAAAAAAAACATACAGACGAATTGAGAACCTCCTCCTTTTTTTGTGAAGTCGGTTAAAAAGTTTCGATACAAAAAAGATCGTGTTCAATAGTACAAATAAATTAATATACCTATTGCTTGCTCATTTCATGCAACTTCGTATTTAAATAGATAATTTTAACTTTTACGTATTTAATAAATAAAACTTTTAGTCAAATATAACTTTTGTTTTCTTTGTAAGAACTATAAATTCCCCATTCTGTACCTTGCTAAAAGCCTAAAACGCTATCCGCGACAAACAAAAATAAACTGGCCAAGTGCAAGTCGGACTCGCACTCGTAGGGTTCCGTACCACACTACAGTATTTTATAAGATCGAGCAAAAATACCACTATCATTTTTCGCCAGCAACAACTAATCAACACCAATCAACACCAATCAACACCTCAACACCAATTCAACACCAATATTATAAATGCGAAAGTCAGTTTGTTTATTTGTTTGTTTGTTTGTTTGTTTGGGACTTCTTCACGGTCAAACGGCTTGACCGATTTGGCTGAAATTTTGTACAAAGATAATACATAGGGCAGAATAGGACATAGGATACTTTTTTTTTGGCTATCGAGTCAGGGGGTCCAGATATATTTAATTGCATTTTGTAAATATAAGACTTCTTCTCGAATAAACGGCTTGACCGATTTGCCTGACATGTTGTATAAAGACAGTTCATAGGGCAGAATAGGATATAGAATACTTTTTTTTTGGCTATCAAGTCAGGGGGTCCAGATATTTTTAATTGAATTTTGTAAATATACGACCTCTTCTTGAATAAACGGCTTGACAAAATTGCCTGACATGTTGTATAAAGACAGTTCATAGGGCAGAATAGGATATAGGATACATTTTTTGGCTATCGAGTCTAGGTGTCTAGATTTTATTGAATTTTGGGTATGTGTGGCCACTTATCAGCTAAACGGCTTGACCGATACGGCTGAAATTTTCTACATATACAGCTCATATGACATAGAAACCCATAGGATACTTTTTTTCTGGCAGTCGAGTGCAGGTGTCCAGATTTTTTTTATTGAACTTTGTAAATGTGTGGCCTCCTCTCAGTCAAACGGGTCAACCATTTCAGCTGAAATTATGTGCACAGACGGTCAATAAGACATAGGATACTTTTTTTTTGGCTGGCAATTTCGGGTGTCCATAATTTTGTTATGGAATAATGTGTGGCCTCTTAGCGGCAATCGTTTTGACCGATTTAGCTCAAATTTTGTACAAATACAGTTAATAGGGCATTGAACGACAAAGGATTTTTTTTTAACAGTTGCGTTTGGATAACAATTTTTTTAAATTGAATTTTTAAACGTGTGACCTCTTCTCGGTTAAAAGAGTTGACCGATTGAGCTAAAATTGTACATAGACAGTCAATAAGACATAGACCAAGAGTAGAGTCTATTATCTGACATTTTGTATAAAGACATTTAATAGGGCATAAAAGGGCAAAGAATACTTTTTTTCGGCAGTTAAGTGAGGGTGCCTATATTTTTTGTTAACTTTACATAGAGTTAACATAATCATAAAAGTTTGACCTTAGGTTCGTCTATAATGACTTAATTAGTGTCTTGATTAGACCATAAAACTATCAGGATCATTAGAAGTCATCAAAATTTACGCAATGGCTTTGCTTGCCCAACGTGTTTATCTGCTTTGTGGGAAGTATTTCAAAAACTTTCGTGCTTTAACAGCCTAAGGGTAATCGGTGTTGACTTAGTAGGTCATAAAACCTGTCAGGGTCATTAAAACACGTAAAATTTTTTCACGCTCACTTCGCTCGCGTAGTTAAAGCACTCTCTGCGCTCGCGCAAGCATTTGTTTTACCTACTTTGTAGGAAATATTTAAGCAACTTTTGTATTTAAAAAGCCACATGCATCAAAACGAGTCATAAATTGAAACAGTACAAACTTCAATAATCATAATCATTATAAACCTTAAAATAAGTGGATATCACGTTTAACCTGGGTGTCATTGGTGTTGTCTTAGTAGGTCATAAAAACTGCAAGGGTCATAAAAAGTCGTAAACATTTTACGCGCTCGCTTCACTCGCGCAGTGTTAGCGCTCGCTATGCTCGCACAGGCATTTGTTTTATCTACTTTAGAGGTAATATATAAACAATTTTTGTATATTAATAACCACATGCATCAAAACGAGTCATAAATTTAAACAGTACAACCTTCAATAATCTTCATGATTATTAACCTAAAAATAAGTGGATATTACGTTTAACCTCCGTGTCATCAGTGTTGACTTAGTAGGTCATAAAAACTGTCAGGGTCATAAAATTTCGTAAACATTTTTCGCGCTCGCTTCGCTCGCGCAGTGATAACACTCGCAACGCTCGCGCTAGCATTTGTTTTATCTACTTTGTAAGAAATATTTCGTCAACTTTTGAATTTCAATAGCCACGTGCATCAAAACGAATCATAAATTGAAACAGAACAACCTTCAATAATATTCATGATTATTAACCTAAAAATAAGTGGATATCACGTTTAACCTCAGTGTCATCGGTGTTGACTTGGTAGGTCATAAAAACTGTCAGGGTCATAAAAAGTCGTAAAAAATTTTGGCGCTTGCTTCGTTCGCGCTGTGATAGCGCTCGCTACGCTCGCGCAAGCATTTATTTTATTAACTATGAAGGTAATATTTCAGCATCTTTCGTATATTAATAACCACATGTATCAAAACGAGTCATAAATTAAAACAGTACAACCTTCAATAATCATAATGATTATTTACCTTAAAATAAGTGGATATCACGTTTCACCTGAGTGTCATCAGTTTTGACTTAGTAGGTCATAAAAACTGTCAGTATCATAAAAAGTCGTAAACATTTTTCGCAGTAATAACGCTATATAGTGTATAATAGCGTGTTTCAAAAGCCTCATACATTAGACTGACTCAAATACTTAAACAGCAAAACTTGGTAAACCTTGGTTAGGTTTATCAAGTAATTATTAATGACTTTAACAATAGACGATATCGAGTTCGACCTAAGAGACATCTATAGTGAGTTGATTATTAGATCGTAAATTTGTCAGGGTCATAAAAAGTCATAAAAAATGTTCGCTCGCGCATTGATAGCTCTCGCTGCGCTCGCGCAGCTATTCACCTTTTTTTTTGTAAGAAATGTTTCAGGAACTTTTGTGTTGAGTCCAAACATTTAAGCAGCACAACTTCGTATACCTAACCAATATGATTAATGACTTTAACAATAGAGGATATTGAGTTCGACTTTAGGGTCATCTATGGTGACTTGGCCTAAGAGATCATCTATCTTGACCTCAAAGGTCATAAAGGCTCAAATAACGCGGGCGAAGCCGCGGGTAACAGCTAGTAATTAATAAACATTTATAACACGCAAATTGTTTGTAAAAAATGTATAATTCGATGTCACAGAATATCACAAGCACAAGGTATAAGTAATATAGATATACAGAATAACGCTGGTAATAGAATCGCGGAGGAAGAGTAGAATTTCAATAAAAGATCGTGCGCGCAGTTAAACTGTCGCCAATGGAACTCTCGCGTCCCGCTTGGGGCGCTCGCGTCGCGCATCTTCGCGGTTTTGTTGCTAACTGCGCATGCACGACGGATAGCTACTATGGAGGGAACGTATGAAGTGCGCGGGAAACGCACGCGACCGATAGCGCGCGTAATATTTGAAAATCCCCGCATTACACATTTTATTTCTTATAACGCAATCTTACGTCTAACAAAGGTGTTAGGGATCGACATTTCAATATAACGCCATCTATGGGACGTTTATCTAACTAAGCGTTTATAGATGGCGTGAAATGCCGAAAAAAACACGTTTCTTGTATGGGGACCCTCTATTATTTTTAACTTTATTCTGTTTTTAGTATTTGTTGTTATAGCGGCAACAGAAATACGTCATCTGTGAAAATTTCAACTGTCTAACTATCACGGTTCATGAGATACAGCTTGGTGACAGACGGACAGACAGACAGACAGACAGACAGACAGACAGACGGACAGCGGAGTCTTAGTAATAGGGTCCCGTTTTACCCTTTGGGTACGGTACCCTAAAAAGAAACCTCATTCTTTTTAGTCTATGGTCGCCATTGTTAGATGCGCGCACATAGGAAATAGGAAAACTATTGAAAGAGTTTTGGCGGGAAAGTGGAAAACTGTGTGTGCTCTCATTGTATGTTTTCCTAAAACTTGTGTTCTTCCGCGAGTTAAAGTGTAATAAATGTGGATTATTAACCATTAAGTGCCGGTGATTGTGTGCGAGTGTAGGGAAACAGCACAATGTTGAAAAACGTGCTATTTGCGTTCTTACCAAAATTCCTCTGAAAAATCTTCAGTAAACTCCACATTTTACTAAAGGTATGACTTAGACTAGACTTTTACTTGAAAACTGACCTGAAATGTGACTTTGACCCATCTCTACGACCTAAATTCCTAAAAACTTGAAGAATGTTAATACTTGACACTGGCTAAATACACTAATCGTGTGGAGCCATATTAAAACTTTAAAAAAAACTAACGTATTTTTACCGCTATTGCGAAAAAGAATTCACAACTCATTTTCACTGATGTAATTATAGTTATTTATTAATTGAAATGTCTACAAAATACTAGTTATGAAGAAAATTATTTATGTTGTACTTCGCCCGATATACGATGTGAAGCCCTTAGAATGTTATGGAAAGTTTATTACCTGAAAACTCCGAGGTAAAATATCTATTGTCTACTATATTAAATGATTTTTTAGTATTATTTTCTTCACAAGTGTGTTAAAAAACGTCGTATGATACACGTGTGTATTGATGATTACCGTCCTCGGCTCTCTTAAGACCCTCACCTAACGGCTCGAGTCTCAATGGCGCCTCAGCGGTAATCACCAACATTACACACTTGTACCATAATGTACTTACTATTCCAAACATGCATATAACCAACCATAGGTAGGTCTAACAAGCTTACAATAGTTACAATTACACGGTACATATTGAAACTAGGCTATGGCCTTCATGTCGAACTCGTAATTAGACGAAACACTAAGTACAGTCAAAGAAAAATGTTCTCTTAATTTATTTTTATAAACATAAAAAGAAAAATCTTATTGAAAATAACACGCGCAGTTATGTGTTATATTATTTTAGTCTTAATTTAAGAGCATCCTCGGGCTGCGAGATATTTCAAAAATAGGTATTTAAAGAAACTTGCCGGCGCGCAGCGCCCGAACAACCGAGCAATCAATGTGTGTGTGAAAACTGTGTTGGTGTGTGTACTTAGGAGAGCACGACCACCCGCACCCTTCCCGCGCTCGCTATCCACTAGTTGTCAGCATTCGACTCTTAGCGATTACCGGCGTTTCCAGTGTTTGGTCACAGATTATATAATAGTTACTGCGTAACAGATATTTCTATATATAAGTGACACATATTTCGCAGTTAAATCGTGATAATTGGTGTATAAGACCAAACAATAGGGTACACATATTTGGTTGCTTATGACTCGTTTTTAGGGTTCCGTAGCCGAATGGCAAAAACCGGAACCCTTATAAATTCGTCATGTCTGTATGTCTGTCTGTCTATCTGTCCGTCCGTATGTCACAGCCATTTTATTCCGAAACGATTAAGACTACAGAATTGAAATTTACTAGGTAGATGTATTCTGTAAACAGCTTTCCGATGAAGAAATAAAATATATAAAAGTTTAAGGGGCATCCCATACATGGAACTGAAACAAAATAAAAAAAAAATCATCAAACCTTTACGTGTGAGGTGTCTATAGGTCTTTAAAAATGACATTGAGGTTCCTAAAATATTATTTTCTCAAAGTCTATCACTTAAAAGATAGGTGCGTCTAAAGTACTAAAACGTGTAGCCTAATTTTAAAGTAAGGGAGTGAAAAATCTAGAAAAAATTTATTCTGTAGATCTCAATAAAAATTTTCAACGAAAATTGGTTTGAACGAGATACAGTCAGCAGTTTTTGAGATGTAGCGACCGCAAATATAACTTTGTTTTTCATACAAACACTATGAAAAACAAAGTAATTTTTTTGGTTGCGTTGGTTTGGTTTATCTTTATCTTTATGTTTATTTTTTATGTTACGCGATTCCTCCGTAAATTGTAAACCGATTCAAATGATTTTTTTTTAATTGGTAGGGTACATTTTCGAGGTGGTCCTATTTTAGTTCCTTCAAGATTTGAAAATTATCTCCAGAGATTGACTTGCAGGGCACGGAAGTCGGTTTTTTCTAGTGTTTAAACTATCTTAATTATCAAGAATCGGTTCGTTAAAGTTTATCTAGTTTGATCGTTTAAGGAATAACTAAGATAGTTTAATAACTACAACAACTGACTTCCATGCCCCGAGAGTTATTTTCAGTAGCAAGTTTGAGACGTTTATCGTCATATCTCTGGAGATACTTATCAGATTTCATTGAAATTGCAATGAGATCACCTCAGCAATGTACCCTGTCGATCAAAACAGAATCATTTCACAATTGACGGAGTAATCGCGTAACATGCATACAAAGAAAAAAAAACGGCTAAGTCGAGTTAAACTCGCCCACCAAGGCTTCCGTGCCAACCAATTAAGCTAGACCTCTAAATTGTATCAGCGCTCATATAACTCAGAGGTCTACATTAATTGGCGTTAACTATGTATGTATGGGGACACCCTTTAATTTTCAACTTTTTTTATTTTTTGGAATTTTCCTTAATTTGTGCTGCTACCTTGCTTCTTGCCAAATTTCATGATTCTAGGTCAACGGGAAGTACCTATAGGTTTTGGGTCGAAAGTACATCCGGTTTACCTAGAATTGTCAATTTTGGTTATAAGCAAGGTCTTAGAACACAAGTAAAGGGAAAATTCCGAAAAATATAATAAGTTTAAAATTAAGGTAAATTTTGGTACTTACAAGTGTTCGCGAAAATCTAAATTTGCCCATATATTTTTATTGTGTTGACTCAAGACCGTGATTTTTATAAACCTAATAGGGACTATAGACTTCAGTATCAGGTATACATTTCAACTTGCTAGGTCCACCCGTTCCTGAGAAAATCTGTGGTGACACACGGACAGACGGACAGACAGACGGACAGACAGACGGACAGATAGACAGACAGACGGACAAGAAAGTGATCTTATAAGGGTTCCTTTTTTTTACCTTTTGAGGTACGGAACCCTAAAAAAATACAGACGAATTTAGAACCTCCTTGTTTTTTGAAGTCGGTTGAAAATTGATGGTACGTGGTCGAAAAACAGCACAATTAATACGGTAAAATAAAAAATATATATCAGTGAACTCTCAAATTAGCTACTCTTAAAAATTGATATACATGCAACTAACTTGAACATTAACGTTGTGCATTTGGTCTACTCTCCCTCCGTCTTACGAAATATCAATCAGGTCACGTGTTCTGACGCGAGTTTAACATTTTTTACACATCCCAATAACAGTTTCTACTCTTCCTCCGTCTTACGAATTTTCGATCAGGTCGTCTCCCAACGCGATGTCCTGACGCGAGTTTAACATATTTTACCCATCCCATTCAAATCCTATACAAAGTTCACAAAGCCGATAAAGAAGTTTTCACTTCAAAAAAATATTATTTGCTTTTATAGCTCCCATAGTAATATGTGAAAATTTCAAGTACAACGTTTAACCTGGACATAGTCACATAAACATTATGTATAGGTAACATTTGTCTGTAATATTTTTATATTATATCTTACAGTCTAGCGTTTCACCACTATACCACCTGGTGGTAAGTGATATCTAGAGTAATTTGAAGTACCTACAATGATAAAAGTAACATATACACTTTGTAGAAAATTAAATTCATGAAAACGCGATAAATATCGATATCGATAGACATCACTAGACTATCGATACCCATTATCGACAATTATCACTTCCTTAAATGTTTACGTGCTAATTTCACCCTCCCTCACCTCCAGGCCTCCAGCCTTCCCCCGAAGAGTGCGATAGGGACAACTGCAGCTCAGACCCATTTTGCCTACAAAATTAAAATAAAAAATAAAGTAAAATAAGGTGTTGTATTCCCGTGTTTTCTCCTCGAAAACTGATCCGATCAAATAATTTTTTTCACGATATCGACGATATCGTAATCGAAAATACGAAAGCACTCTACTTCAAAAAGCGCATATCCCATGGCAATACAAATATTTAATAAATTACCAGAAGATTTTAAGGAACTTTAAGAAACTATCATTTTGTTTTGTCTTAAAACCCTTTAGGACTTGTCTGGTAGCCGTCTAGATCAGGGCAGTATAATATCGTTTAAAAACTAAAAAAGAACCGACTTCAATGCCGCGTTATTCATTGTCAGTACCAATTTTGAGATGTTTATCTCAATATCTCTGGAGATACTTATCAGACCTCGATAAAATTACCATGGTACCACACTTGGGATATCTCCTTTCGAACAAAAAAATAATAATCAAAATCGGTTCATAAACGACGAAGTTATCCGCGAACAAACATAAAAGTATATATATATATACGGTCGAATTGAGAAACCTCCTTATTTTGAAGTCGGTTAAACATGGGTAATTTTTTCAGGTTTTTGAAGGGTCATATTTCTTTTTGCAAATGTATGATGAAAAAAAGCAAATGATAGGGGCATAACTACAGTAGACCTTGATTATTCGTAGAAAAAAATTTTGAAAAGCATTTTCCAGGGAGGAAAATGGGGAATACATTTGTATGGATAAATGTACCCCGCGTTTGCTCTTGTTGAATTCACAGAGTGCAAAACTATCTAAAAACTGTCAAACTGTTTTTTGCCACCATCAAGGAGAAAATTTGCCGCCAAAACCTTACGGTGTTTCGACAGCACACAGTCCATGAGAGTCAGAGTATTCTAGACCTAACATGTTCACCATCTTCGGCCACATTATCGTGTACCTACCACCAGGTGAGATAGTGGTTAAACGCTACAAGATATACAATAAAACTTATGTTTACGACAGTACTTAGTGAAATGAACTTTTACCTGCCACTATGTAGGGTAGTATTTCACGCCAATAATTATGCAAATTGTATGTTTGTGTCGAGATTTTATTGTTTGCATGCATGACATTGTATAGCGCACACTGACATTATAAACATACATAACTAGAAGTGTCCCGCGGCTTCGCCCGCGTAAAAAAACTTTTGTGTTTGTGTGTTTTTTGACGAAAATAACTATTATCAATTCCTGATACTAAAGTCAAAAGTCAAAGCATTTATTCGGTATATGGACAAATAAAAAAATTGACTTACACACGTCAAATAACATTAAATAGATCATATTCAATAATTATTATTATAAATATAACAGAAACAGAACTTATTGATTTGAATTTTAAAAAAATAAACTGGCCAAGTGCAAGTCGGACTCGCACTAGTAGGGTTCCGTAACACACACAGTATTTTATAAGATCGAGCAAAAAATACCACTATCATTTTTCGCCAACAAAAAATAATAATTAATAAACATTTTATTTCTTATAACGCCATCTAACATCTAACAAAGGTGTTAGGGATCGACATTTGAATATAACGCCATCTATGGGACGTGTACCTAACTAAGCGTTCATAGATGGCATGAAATGCCGAAAAAAACACGTTTCTTGTATGGGGACCCTCTATTATTTTTAACTTTATTCTGTTTTTAGTATTTGTTGTTATAGCGGCAACAGAAATACACCATCTGTGAAAATTTCAACTGTCTAACTATAACGGTTCATGAGATACAGCCTGGTGACAGACGGACAGACAGACAGACAGACAGACAGACAGACAGACAGACAGACAGACAGACAGACGGACAGCGGAGTCTTAGTAATAGGGTCCCGTTTTACCCTTTGGGTACGGAACACTAAAAAGAAACAAATATATTGAGCCATTCAGCTCTCATCTAGACGTAGAACGTCACAATTAAAACAAATGTTTTATTCCCCTGATTAGTGTAACACGTACTATTACGTGCACCCCCAACCCAGTGTTTGTTACAGTACTTCAGACAATATTTATCTAAATAATTAAGATAGTTTAAAAATTAAAACAACCGACTTCAATGCCCCGCGAGTCAATTTCAGTAGCAAGTTTGAGACCTTTATCGTCATATCTCTGAAGATACTTATGAGATCATGATGAAATTACAATGGGACTACCTCAAAAACGTAACCTACCGATTACAAAAATAATCATTCGAATCGGTTAAGAATTGACGGAGTAATCGCGCAATATATACACACAAAAAAAACAGACGAATTGAGAACCTCTTTATTTTTGGAACTCAGTTGAAAATTATGAAATAATGAAAATCAATAAATAAATAAAACGCAAACTAATCGCAGTACAAATACAACTACTACTTGCACGATCTAGAGCAAAAATGTAACATGTAAAAGCATAAGAAATTAATTTGATATTAAAGTCAGTTGCTAAGAATAGCAGAGGTAGTGTTAAAAAAATAATTTAAAAACATAAATAAAAGCTTTCAAGTGGTCACCGCGGACTTAAGAATTTGTAACCATAATTTTTCCACAGGTTGTCGGAGCATATTATATCGATATTCCGCCTGACTTGCTACCGAAAAGTCCACCACTATCAAGGAGAATTTCATCGAAATCTGATGTGTAATCTCTAGATATGTGCAGATAAACACCTCAAACATGGTACTGAACGATTACTAGCAAGGCATTTGAAGTCGGTGGTTTCTCTTTTGAAAACTATTTTAAATTATTTGCATTATTTTTACTACTACTACTTACTACAACTTTACTATCTAGAGAGAGAGAGGATGGATGAAAGAATATCGACGAAACAGATTTTAAGACGAGTGTGAATGGGTCAGCCGGTAGAAGCCGACCTAGGCGAGCGTATCACGACTAGATCGGAGACGTTTTAAGGAAACACAAAGTCAAAAGTACCTATAACCGGCGAGCATTTATGAAGGCGCTCATGCAAGAAGCGAAAGAGATATGTCAAGTTCGTAGCATGTGGAATAAGTAATCTCTGCCTACCCCAACGTGAAATAAAACATTAAATTAAAAAATCAAAAAACCCGACTGCGCAAAAAGTGAAGTGTTAAAAAACGAACTGAAAAGAAAAAAACAAGTAAGTCTAGTAGTTTAGACTTCTGTTTAGGGATATCAAAAAACTATACCATTTAAATTCTTTTTCGGTCGATACACTCATAAAATAAATTATACATTGTTATATGGAATATAGAGACTTTAGCAGTCGGGACATATTAATGGCTTAACGAATGGGGATTAATGTGTCCCGACTGTTAAAGTCTCTATATTCCATATAACAATGTATAATTTATTTTATGAGTGTATCGACCGAGAAAGAATTTAAATGGTATAGTTTTTTGATATCCCTAAACAGAAGTCTAAACTACTAGACTTACTTTTTTTTTCTTTTTAGTTCGTTTTTTAACACTTCACTTTTTGCGCAGTCGGGTTTTTTTATTTTTTTATTTAATGTTTTATTTTACACTTTTTAGGTATGTAAAGGACGGCAAATTCCGTAATCTGAACAAAAAACCGTAATGCGTGAAATAGATAGGGCATTGCTTTTTAAGCTTACTTACTTTACAGTTGTACTATTAAACGACTATACCAAAAGGAAGAGGTTGTTTGTTACCTCAGAACTCCATCAATTCTTAACCGATTTGGAAAATCCTTTTGTTATTTGAGTTAATATGATTTTCGTTTGGTCTCATTGTAATTTTATTGAGATCTGATAACTTCAGAGATAAGCACCGCAAACTTGTTACTGAAAGTGACTAACGCGGCATGTAAAATCGTTTTATTTTTTCGATTTGTACGATCATAAATTATTTGTTATAAATATATTTTGAATCTCCATTTTAAGACCTGTAATTCGATACCCCACCCGATAGGTTTTGGAAAAAAAAATGTTTGTGAACCCCAAATTTTGGCGTCTGAAATCCGCCATTTTGAATTTTAAAATTTTTTATGTTTTCGTTGACACTCGCGCTAGCATGGCGAATCTATTGACGTACCAATTATCAAAATCGGCCCACGCGTTTGGTCTCTAGTGTGCCACAAAGGAACATACATACATATATAGACTGATAAACACATTACCTCTCCTTTGCGTCGCGCAGTCGGGTAAAAAGGCGTGATTTTATGTATGTATGTATATTTACTAACAGATTTAACAACGATCACCTGATGTAAGCTGTGTGTAAGATGGAATCGTGTTTGAATGGAAGTGTAAGATGAACGAGGACGCATATTAATGGAAACAATCCATCTACCACTCATTTAATATTTAATCTAAACAGTAATTGAAAATCGCGGATTGATTAGTGACGTGTTTTAGTTTGACAGAAGTCAATGACTTTCTTTCTAATATAACCATTCGTGTATATGTTCCACAATACACAATTCCACAATTTGGAAATCGAGGGGGTCATTGTTTCCTACCCGCGTTCAAAGGCCTACGCGTGATCGCTAGGGTTGCAGATTGGGTTACCACGCTCCACCGAACAAATACATGCACCAATCGTCTCGTCTAGTTCTGATATAATTCTAGCCTAGTAATAGAGCGGTTTAGCAATTGGACTAAATTAAATTTAGTTTTTCAGCGCTCACCAGCAAGCATTCATCGTAGACCGCGTCGTACATCACTTACAGCTGTAGGGCTATTCTGTAAGCTAGTTTACGCATCTGATCTAATCAATATCACAATAATCACACCCACTAATGGTTAATAATCTATCTATATAAATACTTAACTTAAACGTTTCCACTATGCGAGATGTTATGACCACATTTCGTCAAATAGTTTCTTTGTTTACCGACAGCCTAGTTTATTTGCTATTTGCCAAATACAAACAGGTTCCCAAAAGTAGTCAGTTTTATGCATAATTTGAACGATTTATACTGTGTTTTTGCATTGAAAGGGTGTTTGTGTTGCAATAAAAATATTTGTTGAAGAGAGATGCAGTTCGTAATGATTTTAGCAATTGTTTTCTGTGCGTGTAAGTGCTATTTTCACTAATATAGTTTTAATGGATATTTTTCTTCAAAAATATTATATCTGATTTCACATGCTAATTTATGACTGTGACTTTCTGTTGCTCTTTGAAGTATTTTGCTGCATACTTTTAAAATTTTCCATATTGTATCTTTGATAATATTTATATGATATGTTATCTCTGTAGATATCTTTAATTCATCATTTTCCAACCCTTATCAAACTTAAATAGCGTAGGTGCAACATGTAATTCTTGGATAGGTCTATCTGTTGTCATTTTTGTATCTAGATGTATGTAAGATATCTTCAACTATTTAATTGAATAGCATATTAGTCAACAGACGCCGATAATGTGAGCTAGCATATAAAATGCCACTTATTTCGTTTCTGAAGATAAACGATATTATCCAACTGAGAGAACTAAAGTCGTCAAATTAGCACGCTGAAGTGGTATTGTATTTAAGGTACGGCCACACCGCGGCGTCCTGCGATCTGCAGGCGCGATCTAAGTACTTTTCCATTGTTTTCTGATCGCGTTTGGTGTGAACGAGTCGGTACAAATACTACTGCGCTATCTGATCGCCGTGTACCTTTACAGTATTAACCAAAGAACCAATAACTGTCCGTTAGTAGTCTTAAACCTCAACATGTATCACCAAGGGGGAGGCGGGGTTAAAAATGCTTAAAATAAAACCGGCAAAGTCGAGTTAGACTCGCCCACCGAGGCTTCCGTACCAACGTTGATTAGTACCAATCAAGCTAGACCTCTAAATTGTATGAGCGCTCATATAACTCAGAGGTCTACCTTAATTGGCTGAAACTATGTATGTATGGGGACACCCATTAATTTTCAACTTTTTTCATTTTTTGGAATTATTCCTTTATTTGTGCTACCTTGCTTCTTACCAAATTTCATGATTTTAGGTCAACGGGAAGTACCTTATAGGTTTTCGACCCAAAACCTATAGGGTACTTCCGTTTGACCTAGAATTGTCAATTTTGGTCAAAAGCAAGGTCTTACAGCACAAATAAAGGAGAAATTCCGAAAAGTAAAAAAAGTTTAAAATTAAGGTAAATTTTGGTACTTACAAGTCTTCGCAAAAATCCAAATTTGCCCATATCTTTTTATTGTGCTGACTCAAGACCATGATTTTTATAAACCCAATAGGGACTATAGACTTCAGTATCAGGTATAAATTTCAACTTGCTAGGTCCACCCGTTCCTGAGAAAATCAGTGGTGACACACGGAAAGACAGACGGACAGACAGACGGACAAGAAAGTGATCTTATAAGGGTCCCTTTTTTTTACTTTTTGAGGTACGGAACCCTAAAAAGATCACGTGATTAATGGACGGCCCCTAATAGTATGGCGATAAAGTATTGCAGTTATTATTACTTTATTTGCAGACACAGTCGATGCTGTAACTGAGAGATCATGTGGTACAGACAGCACCAACAGTTCTCTAGTGTACGAAGGAACGGTGCCGGCGAGTACTTACCCTTGGCTCGGCTTACTCTACTACCCTACAGGTGAGCAAATATTTTACTTGATAATTTGTAGAGATTTATTTATACTGAGGGCCCAGTGGTGTAGTGGGAGAACGGATGGCTTTGACGCCAGAGGTACGGAGTTCAATCCCCGCCGTGCAATAATGGAATTATCTATCGAAATATGTATGTGCGCTTTTCACAGTGGCCCTCCGGTGAAAGAAAATACATCACTAAGAAACCCATAACCCCGCATGGTGGTAGGACACTATCTAGTGTCCGCTTGGCCATCTACTACCCTCAAGTAAGAAAATCTGTCGTCAAACATCTAATGTGTTCCGGCAGCTATCCTTGTAAGCCAGTTCCCATTCTAGGGCTAGCATGCTACCATCCCGCAGCGTTACTTACAAACAGGTGAGGTAGTGGTCAAACGCTGGCCTTTATGCTATAAGAGAAAACCTAAGAACGGTATTTTATAACTTCTAAGATTGTAACGTTCAATTGAATTCTAAGTAAAACCGTCTCCAAAAATCCTAATGTGATGTAATCTCTAAAAAATTTTTCAGGAAGTAAGCGTTTCTCAACAGTGGTCGTGCTGGTTACCAAGCAGATAGTCATCGCTGCAGCCAGCGAGGTTGATAAACTGCCGAAAGAAGACTTCAGGTAAAAACAAAACCCGTTACTGTAAACTATAAATATGAGATAAATCATGAAGGTACATCAAATTAGCATTTGAAATTAGTAATTTTTCCTACCTTAAGACGAATTGAAATTCGTCTTTAGGTTTTTAGGATTCCGTACCCAAAGGGTAAAACGGGACCCTATTACTAAGACTCCGCTGTCCATCTGACTATCTGTCTGTCTGTCTGTCCGTCTGTCTCCAGGCTGTATCTCATAAACCGTGATAGTTAGACAGTTGAAATTTTCACAGATGGTGTATTTCTGTTGCTGCTAATACAAAAAAACACTATAAACAAAATAAAGTTAGAGATTATACGTAAAACCCCATACGAAAAACGTGTTTTTTAGTAAACGCCATCTATGTTTGTTAAGCTAACAACCTTTCTAATTCGTTTTAGCAAAATTACATAGATGGCGCTAGTAAACGAGCCCCATCTTTCTAGATCGCGCTGTCGAGATTCTCCGTGAACTCGTATACCAAACAAAATGTTCTTGGTTATATCAATTAATCAAATATAAGGTTGAAACTCTGTTATGTTTCGTATTGTACTGTAGTACGGAACCCTCCCTAAGTGTGCGAAGCGAGACGCGACTCCAACTTGCACTTGGCCAGTTTTATTATTTGTATGTCTGTAACACGATTACTCCGGTAACTGTGAACCAATTCGAATGATTATTCTTTTAATGAAAATGTACCCTATCAGTAAATTTTCAAGGTAATCCCATTGTAACTTCATCGAGATATGATGAGTATCTCCACTTCTCCAGAGATATAGAGATAAACACATTTTTTTCGTGGATGTCTGGAAGAGATCCGAGATCTCTATTTTTCGATAAGACCACCGCTTGTCCTTTAAGTTTTGCGTTAGTTTTTTACCATGTCTCTTTTCGTGTGCTATTAAGTATTTTAATTCATGTATACATTCAGGTCTAAGGCAAAAGTGGTGCTGGGACACAAATGTGGTGAGAACGAGATCGACGTACGAGACTACACTTACCACCCGGACTTCGATGAGTACAGAGAGAGTGCTCTGGCTATGGTGCAACTGGAAATTGATCATTATACTAGAGGTAGGTACATCATGCATCGATAGATAGAGAGGAGTGACGTCGAGGAGAGAGTTATATTGATCATTATACTAGAGGTAGGTACATCATGCATCGATAGATAGAGAGGAGTGACGTCGAGGAGAGAGTTATATTGATCATTATACTAGAGGTAGGTACATCATGCATCGATAGATAGAGAGGAGTGACGTCGAGGAGAGAGTTATATTGATCATTATACTAGAGGTAGGTACATCATGCATCGATAGATAGAGAGGAGTGACGTCGAGGAGAGAGTTATATTGATCATTATACTAAAGGTAGGTACATCATGCATCGATAGATAGAGAGGAGTGACGTCGAGGAGAGAGTTATATTGATCATTATACTAGAGGTAGGTACATCATGCATCGATAGATAGAGAGGAGTGACGTCGAGGAGAGAGTTATATTGATCATTATACTAGAGGTAGGTACATCATGCATCGATAGATAGAGAGGAGTGACGTCGAGGAGAGAGTTATATTGATCATTATACTAGAGGTAGGTACATCATGCATCGATAGATAGAGAGGAGTGACGTCGAGGAGAGAGTTATATTGATCATTATACTAGAGGTAGGTACATCATGCATCGATAGATAGAGAGGAGTGACGTCGAGGAGAGAGTTATATTGATCATTATACTAGAGGTAGGTACATCATGCATCGATAGATAAAGAGGAGTGACGTCGAGGAGAGAGTTATATTGATCATTATACTAGAGGTAGGTACATCATGCATCGATAGATAGAGAGGAGTGACGTCGAGGAGAGAGTTATATTGATCATTATACTAGAGGTAGGTACATCATGCATCGATAGATAGAGAGGAGTGACGTCGAGGAGAGAGTTATATTGATCATTATACTAGAGGTAGGTACATCATGCATCGATAGATAGAGAGGAGTGACGTCGAGGAGAGAGTTATATTGATCATTATACTAGAGGTAGGTACATCATGCATCGATAGATAGAGAGGAGTGACGTCGAGGAGAGAGTTATATTGATCATTATACTAGAGGTAGGTACATCATGCATCGATAGATAGAGAGGAGTGACGTCGAGGAGAGAGTTATATTGATCATTATACTAGAGGTAGGTACATCATGCATCGATAGATAGAGAGGAGTGACGTCGAGGAGAGAGTTATATTGATCATTATACTAGAGGTAGGTACATCATGCATCGATAGATAGAGAGGAGTGACGTCGAGGAGAGAGTTATATTGATCATTATACTAGAGGTAGGTACATCATGCATCGATAGATAGAGAGGAGTGACGTCGAGGAGAGAGTTATATTGATCATTATACTAGAGGTAGGTACATCATGCATCGATAGATAGGGAGGAGTGACGTCGAGGAGAGAGTTATATTGATCATTATACTAGAGGTAGGTACATCATGCATCGATAGATAGGGAGGAGTGACGTCGAGGAGAGAGTTATATTGATCATTATACTAGAGGTAGGTACATCATGCATCGATAGATAGAGAGGAGTGACGTCGAGGAGAGAGTTATATTGATCATTATACTAGAGGTAGGTACATCATGCATCGATACATAGACAGGAGAGTAAAGTCGAGGAGAGAGTTCAGTGGAGACACGTAAAATTGATCATTATACTAAAGGTAGGTAGATGCTCCTATCACCCAAAGAAACTTACTGAATAAAAAGCGCACTTCTGCCTACAACTCGAAACATTTTACACAAATCTTTAATTTCAGGTTTGCTCCATCCAATATGCGCACCACCTGTACACTTTGTACAACCACGGTTCTACTCTATGGTACTGATGGACGGTAAGATAATTATTTAGCAAATCTAAAAGTTAACTAGTTTAAAAACTAAAACAACCGACTTCCATACCCCGCGAGTCAGTTTCAGTAACAAGTTTGAGACGTTTATCGTCATATCTCTGGAGATCATTATCAGATCTAGATTCAATTACAATAACCACCACCACCACCTTGTACCACCTTGGAAATGTACTTTACCAATTATAATAAGAATAGTGTAACATACATACAAAAAAAAAGATACAACATACAGACGAATTGAGAACCTCCCCCTTTTTGGTAGTTGGTTGAAAATAACACCAATCGAAAAACGAATCTTATATTTGTTATTTATATATACAATAACAAGCTATGCCCCTTAGGTTCGCCCGCGTTAAAAACTACTTTCATTTAGTTGAAACTTTTCTTTTATAAAAAACTTTGTTTCATAAAAAAACAAAAAGAAGTTATGGCGTGACCAAGGGAAATAGGGATTTATTTATATAAAACCCGAAAAACCATGTATAAAACATTTCCCTTTTGGCTTAAAAATAAGTATTTTTAGGGTTCCGTACCCAAAGGGTAAAACGGGACCCTATTACTAAGACTCCGCTGTCCATCTGTCAGTCTGTCTTTCTGTCTGTCTGTCTGTCTGTCTGTCTGTCCGTCTGTCACCAGGCTGTATCTCATGAACCGTGATAGTTAGACCGTTGAAATTTTCACAGATGATGTATTTCAGTTGCCGCTATAACAACAAATACTAAAAACAGAATAAAGTTAAAAATAATAGAAGGTCCCCATACAAGAAACGTGTTTTTTTCGGCATTTCACGCCATCTATGAACGCTTAGTTAGGTAAACGACCCATAAATGGCGTCATATGGAAAAGTCGATCCCTAACACCTTTGTTAGTCGTTAGATGGCGTTGTAAGAAATAAAATGTTTATTAATTATTATTTTTTGCTGGCGGATAGTGGTATTTTTTGCTCTTATGATTTATGATCTTATAAAATACTGTAGTGTGGTACGGAACCCTAGGAATGCGAGTCCGACTTGCACTTAGCCAGTTTATTTTTTCTAAAAAAGGGTCAATCTTATAATAACTATAACAAACGTCAAAAGTCAGTCAAACTTCATACAAAAACACCGGTTATGGTAATAGTTACGAGTACGGTTAAAGTAAGGTGGTGCGACTTAGTCTTAAAATTGCATTCTACGCCTGCTCAGCTCACTAGGGTTAACTTCAAGTCAGGTATAAATACAATTTATATAAAATATATTTCTGTCGATCACATCTTCACTTAACATCAGATGAGATAATGGTCAAACGCTTGTTACTACAAACAAAAATATCTGTATGGATTATATTTCGGTCAAGTCTTTATTTGTCATCATAGTATTTATAAAATTGATTGTTATTCCAGCTGACATGTTTCAGTTGTAATTAGTTACAGTGTCATAACAATATCGCGACATTTCAGGTTGCAAAGAACCAAAAATCACGGTGAAAGAGATGAGAAACGTCGAGCAAGAGAGATGCAAACATTTCTACAGGAGAAATGGGGTACGTGTCAAATACAGAGGGTCGCAAAGAAAGTGGTAACAAGGATGGTAACAAAAACCATAGTAACTTTATAGTTACTATGGTTTTTGTTTGCATTTATTGTTGCATTTATATGCAATCCATTAATTTCGTCGAATCGATAGTATCGCAACGTGGATTAATTGGCACTTGGGCACAGATTATATAATAGTTACTACGTAACAGATATTTCACTCCCCTACAAAAATAAAATACCAACGCTTGTTTTAACCTACTGTCAGACAATACAAGCATAGCGACTTAGCGTTGTTATTTCTTCGTTCAGCGCGTGATATACCGGCGCGCGCCCGATACAGTAAAGGGTTGCCTCAATAAAATAAAATAAAAACTTTACGAATTATTTTTATTTACCTCAGAAAATAACATCAAAGTCTTAAAGACTTCGAATAATAATTCTAAGAATCGAATTTTATGTCGAAAAAGTGAATTTTACGCCGTCTTGTCATTTTAGTATCGTTAGCCTCAAAAAATTAAAAATATAATGCTTGTTTTTTGTCAAACCCGCAAAATGACTATGACAAACATATACGAATGTGCAGTTATCCCGTCATTTGAATAATAATATACGTTGCGCGCGCGTGAGCAGTGACAACCGACTGGCGGATAGTACTGCCGGCGTTCACGAAAGTTTAGCTATAAAGCGCAGTAAATGGGCGAGTGAGGGAGGCCTGACCTGAGCATGTTTCCCATGGGTGGGTTCGAGTCCCGTCGGTACGATGAAATTGGGTTGTCTGTAAAAATGTACCATAATAACTTTCTAAAAAACTGGCCAAGTGCGAGTTGGACTCGTGCACCAAGGCTTACGTACAAACTTGTCAAACTAGGGTAAAGACAAACTTAACTTTGTAGCTCGATACCTAGACCGATATCTAGACACGGTTAACAATGTACCAACAGCAAATTTTTTCAGAATGTTTACCTACATAAGTGGAGACCTTGCTTCTTGCCAAACATGATTCTTAGACAACGGAAATTACCCTATAAGTTTGGATTCCATTGTGAAATCGCAAAATATTTGAAAAATGCCACTTAAACGGTCATAAAATAAGCGTTCCATTTTTCCTTTTAAGGTACGAAACCCTAACAATTGCAAATAACTTAATAAACTAAGGTTTTTACTTAGTATAAAACAAAGTTGCGTCCGCTGACTGTACGCTTAATGCAGTTTTCAGCAATATATAGAAAGAAAAAGGTTAATAACTAGAATTAAACGCGGGCAAAGCCGCGGGGTGCAGCTAGTAGTGTTTTTTTTTTTTAATAATAAATTTATTTATTTCATAAAAAGTATGTTACATAATTAATAGGTATAAACTATGCTATTGTTTACTTACTAGTTAGGGACCAAGTAAATATATATTAACAAAGTCGTTAATCGAAAATGGTTAGACAAATTTTACTATGAAATATTCTAATACTGTACGGGCACTAGATGTTATATTCGTATAGTAACATCGATGTATATGTACTACGTACATACGTATGTTTACATGTAAGTAAGTACCTCGATGCATAGCAAGCATACAATAACATTCATATAATATCATTTAAGTAACATTGTAAGGTCACGTCAAAGCCAAGCTAGGAAAATTCCTGTGTTATGGTGTTTGACGCTTCCCTTCGAATGTACCAATGAATTATATTTCAGTATAATTAGTCTTGTCTTGTTTGAGGTACGTAACTCTTATATACAGTATAATTAAACTTGACTATTTCTGGTTACACATTAAATAACTTACTAACCAAAAGTAATTCACTAAACAATCATATTTACAAAGGAAATATTTACATTCAGATCTAATTAAATAAAAACAACAAAATTTAGTAAGTACTTGGTAATTCACCAGAGAATCAGGTAAGTACGCACTTATCTATATTAAAAAAAATTTGAAACTACAAATAAAAAACTAAATAATTGAATTGTATTTTGGAAATTTTAGAAATTTGAGGGCCAGGTGGCGTAATCGGGAGAACGGTCTGCTTTAATGCCGTGGTACCGAGTTAAAACCCCGCTGTGCACCAATGGATTTTTTTATGGAAAAATTTATGTGCACTTCTCACAGTGGCCCTCCGGTGAAGGAAAACATCGTTAAGAAACCAACAACCCCCGCATTGTGGTAGGACACTATCTAGTGTCCGCCTGGCCAGCTACTACCCTCAAGTTAGAAAATCTGTCGCCAAACATATAATGTGTTCCGGCAGCTATCTTTGAGAGCCAATTCCCATTCTAGGCCTAGCGTGCTTACCATCTTCGACCGCATCATCACTTACCAGCAGGTGAGATAGTGATCAAACGCTAGACTATAAGATATTTAGAAAATAAAATTGAATTTTTGTGCAGTTTCATACACTATTTAATCTGTGCAATATCTAATATATGCCATTATACATATATATATGTAAATAAATAAACTGGCCAAGTGCAAGTCGGACTCGCACTAGTAGGGTTCCGTACCACACTACAGTATTTTATAAGATCGAGCAAAAAATACCACTATCATTTTTCGCCAGCAAAAAATAATAATTAATAAACATTATATTTCTTATAACGCCATATAACGTCTAACAAAGGTGTTAGGGATCGACATTTCAATATAACGCCATCTATGGGACGTTTACCTAACTAAGCGTTCATAGATGGCATGAAATTCCGAAAAAAACACGTCTCTTGTATGGGGACCCCCTATTATTTTTAACTTTATTCTGTTTTTAGTATTTGTTGTTATAGCGGCAACAGAAATACATCATCTGTGAAAATTTCAACTGTCTATCTATTACGGTTCATGAGATACAGCCTTGTGACAGATGGACAGACAGACAGACAGACAGACGGACAGCGGAGTCTTAGTTAGGGTCCCGTAACATAGACTCAATATAAAAAGATGTCCCTGCATGTGCCCTGCAGATTGACAAATTCAATGTGTACAACATAAACTAAAACAACCGACTTCAATGCCCCGCGAGTCAATTTCAGTAACAAGTTTGAGACGTTTATCATCTGGAGATCATCATATCTCTGGAGATAGGTTTTTTTTATGTTGAAAGGTAACAGGACAAGCACGATGACGCCCATAGTAATAATAAATACTATGTGAAAATTTCAAGTATCTACCTATTACGGTTCATGAGATACAGCCCTGTGAAATGCGGACGGACGGACGGACAGACAGCAAAACCTCAGTAATAGGTTTTTTTTTTATATATAAGGTAACAGGACAAGCACGACGCTCGCCTGTTGGTAAGCGATGACGTCTACCCATAACAGATATAGCGGCATGCAAAATTCTGAACTGCCAGAATTTAGCATGTCACTGCACAGCGCCTGTCACCTTGAGACATAAAGATGTTGAGTTTCACACGCCCTGTAATTCACTGGACACCTTGCCATTTCAACCGAAAAACATGCCTATTTCACGGCTGAAAATTAATTGGCTAAGTGGTGGTACCGCCCCAGGCGGACTAGCATAAGTCCTACCACTACAAAAATGCTTATCAGATGTCGAAAAATTACAATGGGACCATACATATAAAAAATAAATAAAAAAACATACAGACGAATTGAGAACCTCCTTTTTTGGAAGTCGGTTAAAAGGCCCAAACGAAAGGCACCTAGGTGGGTGGGTGTCCTTGACTAAAAACCTGCCAGTGCTTTATATTGTATGTAAACTTTAAACTCGCGATTTGAACGCATAGTAATAATAACACAAAGTTATAAATATTAAAATACGGGACTTCTCCTGACATATTTTAATATGTATAACTAATATGTAGGAGCTATCCTTACTAATATTATAAATGCGAAAGTAACTCTGTCTGTCTGTCACGCTTTCACGCCAAAAAAAATATAGCATTATTTGTTAAGAAATCTGTATCAAAATAGAACATTTTAATTTTATTTGAGTTGCGCATTCGTAAATTCTGCATCATAGTATTGTTGTAAGTATTAACTAAATGTCATTAAAGTCATAATCAAAACTTTATAATATGAGCGTGGGTCGATTATAGATATTTCTCCACTACGCAACTCGGCTTTTGAAAAAAATGAACTTGATGCAGCATAATATTTGTTCCTAGCTGGATCAAGCCAGTGTTTGGCCGGCACACACCGCGTGCGCACGAGCACGTGTTGGTGGTCAATGCGTGTGGCGGAGTGGAGCTGTGCTGGCTGTGAAGCAAGACCACCGGTGGTTACTTGTGAGTGATAATATGCTCATATATATATCAATATAACATGTCGCGATAGATATTTACGCAGTCAAATAGCGTATTTCATAGATTACTTAGAAGAATTGGCAGTGGGTTGGTCATAACTTCCGCACAACCTATTAGGGATAATAGCACAAGAGAATGATACACAAGAAAACAGTGAACACTGCATCTGACACACAATGACACAAGGAACACAGTGAATACTGCATCTGTCACACAATGACACGCATCAGACACACAATGACACAAGGAACACAGTGAACACTGCATCAGACACACAATGACACAAGGAACACAGTGAACACTGCATCAGACACACAATGACACAAGGAACACAGTGATCACTGCATCAGACACACAATGACACAAGGAACACAGTTAACACTGCATCTGACACACAATGACACGCATCAGACACACCATGACACAAGGAACACAGCGAACACTGCATCAGACACACAATGACACAAGAAACACAGTGAACATAGCATCTGACACAAGGAACACAGTTAACACTGCATCTGACACACAATGACACGCATCAGAAACACAATGACACAAGGAACACAGTGAATACTGCATCTGTCACACAATGACACAAGGAACACAGTGAACATTGCATCAGACACACAATGACACAAGGAACACAGTTAACACTACATCTGACACACAATGACACGCATCAGACACACAATGACACAAGGAACACAGTGAATACTGCATCTGTCACACAATGACACAAGGAACACAGTGAACATTGCATCAGACACACAATGACACAAGGAACACAGTTAACACTACATCTGACACACAATGACACGCATCAGACACACAATGACACAAGGAACACAGCGAACACTGCATCTGACACAAAGAACACAGTTAACACTGCATCTGACATACAATGACACAAGGAACACAGTGAACACTGCATCTAATACACAATGACACAAGGAACAGAGTGAACACTGCATTAGACATACAATGACACAAGGAAAACAGTGAACACTGCATCAGACACACAATGACACAAGGAACACAGTGAACACTTCACCTGACCCAAAATGAGACAAGAAACACAGTTAACACTGCATCTGATTTACAATGACACAAGAAACACAGTGAACATAGCATCTGACACAAGGAACACAGTTAACACTGCATCTGACTTACAATGACACAAGGAACACAGTGAACACTGCATCTGACACACAATGACACAAGGAACACAATGAACACGGCATTAGACACACAATGACACAAGGAACACAGTGAACACTGCACCAGACACACAATGACACAAGGAACACAGTAAACACTGCATCTGCCACACAATGACACAAGAAACACAGTGAACACTGCATTAGACACACAATGACACAAGGAACACAGTGAACACTGCATCTGACACACAATGACACAAGGAACACAGTGAACACTGCATTAGACACACAATGACACAAGGAACACAGTGAAAACTGCATCAGACACACAATGACACAAGGAACACAGTGAACACTTCACCTGACCCAAAATGACACAAAAAACACAGTTAACACTGCATCTGACATACAATGACACAAAGAACACAGTGAATACTGCATCAGACACACAATGACACAAGGAACACAGTCAACATACCATCTGACACACAATACTTTGTGTCCACAGTTAGGTTTCAGCATCCACGGCCCCGGGTGTGGATCCCCGGCTCGGTTCATAGACTACGGACAGTACCACCGGTGGGTCAGACGGAGCGTCTCCACCATGGGCCGGCCAGCCGTCACCAGGATAGCTGACAACCATCTGGTCATGAGGAGGAGTAAGGTTTTTTTAAATAGTAGATAAGCAAGCTACGAATAAATCAAGTCAGGAAGTCTAATTCAGAACAAATTCCACACAAAAAGGCCCTCCTTCAAACCAAAACGACGTAGATTTAAAATAAGAATCACTTTCGAAGTTACAAATGATTGGCTTGGACAAGACTTAAATTTGGAACGAAAGCAGGGATTGGTTCGCGCATGTGCTGCAATGTTTGTTATGACAGTTGAGTCAAACAAGACAAATGTCCGACTAATGACGCGCTGGACACGACTTTTAACCCCGCCTGATTGGACACTATTTTTGTTGGGTCGTTTTTATAACGCAGTTACTTTTCCTGAGTTATGATTTAAGCAAGTGTTTGATGACTTTATCACCTGATTTTATGTGAAGATGTGATCGAGGATGTAGCATGCTTCCCTAGAAATTGTGTTAAAATTGATAGACAAGCGTTCGAACACTGTGTTACCTGATATTAAGTGCTGATGCGGTTTGTGAGCTCGCTTGTCGAGATGATACCTTCACACTTGCAATTTATAGACCCCTGGATTTTTCTTATCGGGATACACAGACCGCGGTAAGAAATGTCATTCTTTGGCAAAACGCAAATGTCTTCTAAGCTGAATAAACTCGGCTTATATAGCTGTGGGAGCCAGTTTTAAGGTACAAAACATACCTAATAGATGAAACTCCTTGACGATCTTTACTACGGAGGATAGAGTCGTATGATGCTATATAGCAATGTAGCGGCATCTGTCTCTCAGTGATTGAGTAAGACTAAAAGACTCTTGTTAGAGATATATATATATATATATATATATATATATGTATATATATATATATAATAGATATAGGGGTATGTTACGGCGATGATGCCGCTTGTTTGTCGTCACTTTTGGTATCACTTTGAGCAGAAATATCGAATGTCACAAAAACAAATTTATCAAAAAGATGCAATGTTTTAGCGTCATCAAACGTGCAAAGGTTCGGCCCTTGCGACCCAGAAGAGACGAAACAAGAGCTATACAGAGATAAAATAGCAGTCATCTACAAAACTGCAGAATATAAAGCTAGGTATAATGTAAGTAGCAAATATACTTTTATGCTGGACAAAGAAACTCTTAACCACTATCCTATACCACTATCCACCTGATGTTAAGTGACGATGCAGTGTAAGATGGAATCGAGCTTACCTGTAGATGGAGGACTGTACTGAGACGAGGTGGTGGATGACTGATTCTAGTTCAATGCACAAAAGAGTCAAAAGTTCTTTATGAAGTTCGGTGGATCTACTTGCAATATATTATCATTGACTAGCGGATGATCCGAGCCCCGGCCTAAGCTTACCGCATTGTAGATTCCATCCCATTCGAGACCTAGCATGCTTACCATCTTCGACCGCATCATCACTTACCAACAGTTGAGATAGTGGTCGAACGCTAGCCTACAAAATTAACAAAAAAAACAACGGGTTGCACTCCGGGCGTGTCTGCAGAAGAGAAAACTTGAACACGATATTTTTGGATATTTTGGAATGACACCTCGCGCAAGCGTCCTACGCTCCGGATTACGAATTTTCGATTAAGACACTTAACCTAGGGTGGAAGTCTCTACATGAATATCGATGAATTTCGACCGATAATCGTCGATACGAAAAGAAATGCAGATAACAACTGTCTATCTGCATCTCATTCCAGCAGACGTTTGCGATGACAAGACGCATCGCTATCAATGTAGAGACTTCCACCCCGGACGCGAGTTTAACATTTTTTACCCATCCCAAGAAAAGTGTACAACACCGCTAAAGAAGTTTTCACTTCAAAATGGATTAAAATAAATGTTCTTTACAGCTAACACTATTAGAAAACATGGAATATTCCTGCATCACATTCAAAGCATCTCTTCTACAAAAAAAAGACTTAGCGAGACTCGAAATAGATATCCCAGGTCCATATGCCAGCGGTTCCATGG
This sequence comes from Cabera pusaria, assembly GCA_954871355.1. NCBI lineage: Eukaryota > Metazoa > Arthropoda > Insecta > Lepidoptera > Geometridae > Cabera > Cabera pusaria. The sequence continues at coordinate 1,589,697 of OX940909.1, read as the reverse complement.
CCCGCCCTAGTATACCAAAGATCCGTCTTCGAAGATGGTGCGCGACACCAACTGGCATTTGCTATGGTTTCAGATTCATAGAAATACAATTTTACGTGGAAATAATGTTTATAGGTTCAGTTGAATTTCAAGTGGTCGCGTATGGGAAAGAACCGCAATTAATAGCACCTAATGCCGCGCTGAAGTTGGGGAATAGAAGAGTTGGAAGACCTCGAATTGTATCACTCAAACGTTTACGACAGGTTCTGAAGAATAAAAATAATAAAGTGCCTCAACTATGGTTTCATCCAGATGACATTAAAAAATCGAAACCGTTTAAAGGTCGTTCCAAAGGATAGAAGAAGCGGTTGTTCCATAGATACGAGTACTATGGAAGCGCAATGAGCTATTGAGGATAGCATGCATACCATGAATTTCGTCGTATCGATGTATCGAACCGTGGCTTAATTGGCAGAGCACCTGGACGTGTAATCCGGGGGGTGCGGGTTCGAGTCCCGTCGGTACGATGAAATTTTGGATTGTGTTTAACAATTTACAAAAATATAAAGTGTGAGACACTTCAAAGAAACATAATATTTGATTTACGCAGTGCAACATCTCTCGTCGGATTTGAAAACTGTAATGATTTCTTCCGAATGATTAACTTACGTAATAAGTAGTCATAGATGGCGCCACCAATGCATAATTGGGTTAACAAATGCAATCCACTAATTTCGTCGTATCGATGTATCGAACCGTGGCTTAATTGGCAGAGCACCTAGACGTGTAATCCGGGGGTGCGGGTTCGAGTCCCGTCGGTACGATGAAATTTTGGATTGTGTTCAACAATTTACAAAAATATAAAGTGTGAGACACTTCAAAGAAACATAATATACTATTGAGGATAGACGTAGCGGTATTTTTAATAGGACGGTACGGCAAAGGATGATTATAACTAAGTCACAGAATAACAGTAAAGATTCTTCTTTGGCATTCATCATTCAAGATCATTCATTTCAAGAAGATATTTGGCTTTACTTTTAATTAGATAAACAAAGTATGGAGTGAAGGAAATGTGTGCTTGGGAAGGCAGGATATATTGCAGGAATGTAAATTGTGTACTATGTTAGGGTAGACACTGGGACACGTAGGAAGGGACTAGAATAGTTGAGTTCAAGACTGTCAGGCATTAAAAAGGGGAAATTAGCTACATCCTGGCTATAACAACAGCCTGTTATAACCTACAGACAAATAAATAACATACATGTTTATGCTGATAATGCATCTGAAGTGGATCCTACCCGCGTTCTAGCTATGACTACCCGGGTAGCGGTCCTTGCGCCGGGCTAACAAAGTTACTGGCTCCTTCATTGGCATAGTATGTTTGAATTAAACAGACCTGGAACAACCTGTATTAAATGTCTAAAAACAACACTGTCACCCACACCATGCAAACAATAGGGAATATGCATGTTTTTTTTAAATATTTTTATTTCACTCATCACATCCATATAACATAATAAAAAATAATATACTGCTGGAATTAGTCTTATTATTTTTGAAATAAACATTTAAATATACAAATAAATTTGAGCAGTTTAAACGCCATAATTTCCCGGGCTCTTTGGTAATGCATTGTGACGTCACGCACTTACGTCAGACACACGCCGCTTGAAGCAAACTAGGTTTTTTTTGTTTAACTACGACTCCGCGCGATTATTGTATTTAGCCAATGGCATGTTTTTAATAAATAATACAGTTTCTCTAATCTCGTACTCATTTTTATCTATATTAAATGGTTAGTAATATACATTTTTGCACAATAATACGTGACAAACACAATATTTGGAAATAAATACAATAAGACCACACCATACATTTATTTTTATGTTCCCGCGCTCAATGTTTCTATCACGTGGAGTAGTGCATAATGACGTCGACTTTCGATTCGACCAATGGTGATCTGTTTTACAAACTTAAATTTCCCTCGCTTAAATTGCATTTTTAATTTATTATTTTAAGCCAGTAAAATGGAATTAAATAAAAAAAAAGGTTTTACATATATCTCCAGGACAACATAGAATCGAAAAAAAAATATTTCCAATAAATCTGAGCTTCATGCATATTCCCTATTGACACAAGAAGTTTAGGTTTTAAACGCCGATTTACACTCGCGTTTTTTTACAAGTCGAATTTTGACTTGTACCTTAAACTAGGACCTTATTTAGGACCTTTACATATTATATAATTATTGTAAAACTAGCTGTGCCCGCGACTTCGTCCGCGTGGAATAGTGTCTATGGGTAGCATTAACTAATAAGACACATACGTATCCCAAATACACCGCACCGCACCACGCCACCCCCCCACTTCCCCCTCTCCTCACTTACCCTCCCCTTCCCCTCACCTCCGCCTCACTTCCACCACCCATCCCCTCACGTAGCCTCCCCTCCCCCTCCCATCAATGCCCCCTCTCCCTCCCCTAACTTCCCCCTCCCCTCCCCTCCCTTCAATTCCCCCCTCCCCTCACTTCCCCCTCCCCTTCCCCTCCCCTCCCCCTCCCCTCCCGCTCCCCTGCATGCCCCTCCCCCTCCCCTCCCGCTCCCCTGCACGCCCCTCCCTCTCCCCTCCCGCTCCCCTGCACGCCCCTCCCCCTCCCCTCCCGCTCCCCTGCAAGCCCTTCCCCCTCCCCTCCCCCTCCCCTAAGTTTCAAGCTTCTAGCTTTGAAAATAACGATACTTCCATACAACTTTTCATCCCCTCTTTCAACCCCTTACAACCCTTTTTTCGCATTAAAAAGTAGCCTATGTCCTTTCTCAGGCTTTAGACTATCTGTGTACCAAATTTCATTTAAATCGGTTCAGTAGTTTAGGAGTGAAAGTGACACAGACAGATACTTTCGCATTTAACAGTAATGACAAATAAAACCCAGAGATGGCGCTAGCGTAGATTTTAATAGCTCTCCTTTAAATATTGGCTAAATGTATGAGATCCTGCATCGCGCAAACGATATTTTTCGCGATATTGAAACAGATGCACTTGATGCGTGATTAAACATTTCGAAAGTTGAACTCGTTTGTAAACGTTTTCTCTTTATAATATTAGTCTGGATAAATTCAATACTTTTAATTCCCCTATCTTTATATGTCTTGGGAGAGACCTACGTCCAGCAGTGGACAGAGACCGGCTGATAATGATGATACTTCTATTATTTCAAGAATAGTCAGATAAGTTTATCAACCGGGAGCCGACCACGTCCGATTGAACATAACTTCGTCTAAACTCGGAATGCTGAGCGTACTTAGAGTAGCATCTTAAGCCTTTTAGCTTCTACAGTTTGCGAACGAAGATTGATCACAAGTTCCATACGTACTTGAGGTGTTATTAAATCTACACTTTATATTTTTTGTACATTATTATATACAATCCGAAATTTCGCCGTCCAGAATGGTATATGCGGTCGAGGATGGTAGCACGCTAGGGGTAGAATGGGAACTGGCCCTCAAGGAAAACTGCCGGAACATATTTGATTTTTGGCGACATATTCTCCAACGGGTGGTATCTGGCCAGGCGGACACTATACAATGTTGTAGCCATTTACTAGATTGATACAACTTTTATATGGTTTGCATAAATAAATATATATGCCCAACACCAGTACCACGTGCGTACTGAGCCGGAGGTTTCTTAACTATATTTTTCCTTCACTGGAGGGCCATTGGCCTTGGAATTTGAACCCAAGTCATAGCTGACCTTTATATCATTTTACACTTCTGGGTCCACTTTAATTATTTAAACAATATTATGCAGCTGACAGACGGACTATCAGTTCCATTTGGATCATGATATGTAATGTATGATCTGTGATCGGTATGCGTTTCTCTATGTTGTGTTTCACTATTTCACTTTTATTTATTTTTTTTATATAAAAATTGTCTGAAGTACTGAAACACACAGTTACATGTATGGTTGGTTATAACCTACTTTAATTTTTTTTTAATATTCTGACGTAAACGATTGGATGACAGCTAAATGGTTCATTACTTTTTTTTTCTAATTCAAAGCGTTAAATTCTGCTTTTGCTATGTTTACTTGATAATTGGTTATGATTTATTTTATGATTTATTTTATGATTTATGATTTTGACGTGTATATGTGCGTATATTTATACTGCCTACATACTGAATAAATGCTTTGATTCTTGATTCTTCTTGACTTAACTCGTCAGAACGATAGTGGTCACATGCATGTCTGTATGCTTAAAAAAACCTTTAGGCTAACTTTCTCGTCATAACAACCCTTTTGTTAACTATGTCACGTCTAAAATAGCATATATGACTCACTTTATGTAGATTATAATTAAAGTAACATAAGAATAAGAGCGTTTGTCCACACCAACGGCACCGGGACGTCACCGGCACCGAGATTTATTCAGGCCGATTTGAAAATGATGTGCCGGCAATCGTTTGTCCACCGCCACCGATTCCGGTGGTTCTGTTTCTTCTAGCTGTCATGCGCGGCAGATGCGTTTCCATAGAAATAAAACAAGTAACCGCAGACAAAAAAATAATAGAACGGCACCGGGCGCTGGCAATGTGACGACAAGATCAAACGTTTTTTGTATTGCGAGCCAATGCCGGCACATCGGCCCGTCAAAATCTTTGGCCGATTTCTAGCGGCCGCGCCGATCTACTCGAAATATCGGCGGCCGGGATGACGTCGCCCGGTGCCGGTCATGCTGTAGACAAGCTGCCATACTGTACATATGTACCGCTGCTTCGGCGCCGGCATTTTGTTCCCGTTGTCGTCCCGGTGCCGTTGCTGTGGACAAACGCTGTAAAGGAAATTTGTAAATAATAAATTATTAGAGAAATAGATAAGTTAGGATATAATGTAATTAAGAGATAGGGAAATCAGGTACCTAGCAAAATCGTTCAACTCGATAAAAAAAGTAGCCTTAGGAAAAGAAAGAAGGGAAATAAAATAAGTTTCTAAAGAAAAAGTATTTCAATAGTGATTTCCCTACTAGGACATACTTCGGGCTGAACCAGCGCATAGCCCTGAAATTATCCTTCAAAGCTAGTACCACGCTATTATTATAATTGTATTATTATACTTAACGATAAAATAAATGAATGTTTCTGAATATCTACATTATGTAAAGCGTTGGATAACAGAGTTCTGGGAAGGGCTACTCCACCGCAAACCCCTTTTTAACTTAATAAACTAATTATTTTGTCATCCTATAGGCTGGGGAACCACTGAGAGGAGGCTACAAGAAGCTAAGTGAAGCTAAGAATTTGTTCGCTATGCAATATTTTGAACCCCTTTGGCGTAAGAAATATATGGCTTCTAAGCGAGAGGTCACCAGCTCAAATCCTAGCACGGGTGTTTTTCCACAGCTGGTAGGAGCATTATATTATATCGATGTTCCGTCTGACTTGCAACCAAAAAGTAGCTTACCACCGTCAAGGAGAAAAATCTGCCACCATAACCTTACGGTGTTCCGGTAGCACACAGCCATTGAAAGAGTATTCTAGGCTTAGCGTCTTCACCATCTCCGACCACGTCATAGCTTACCACCATGTGAGACAGTGGTCAAACGACTATTTATAAGATACAATACAAACTTTGCAATGCGAGCAGATACAGAGTCTGCAACTATTAATCACTGAATAAAAATTTGAAACCGCTTACGTATGTGCAAGTAGAGGTAGGTAGCTTTGATTCAATATCTTTTTAGGGTTCCGAACCCAAAGGGTACCAACGGAACCCTATTACTGAGACTTCGCTGTCCATCTATCTGTCTGTCTGTCTGTCTGTCTGTCTGTCCTTCTGTCACCAGGCTGTATCTCATGAGCCGTGATAGTTAGACGGTTGAAATATTCACAGATGGTGTATTTCTGTTGCCGCTGTAACAACAAATACTAAGAACAGAACAAAGTTTAAAATTAAAGATTAAAAATTAAATAGGATCCCCATACAAAAAACGTGTTTTATTTTATTAAAAGGAATACTCGCAATGTGGGTTGCAAATTACCAGTATTCTTGTTAACCCCTCCAACTAAGTTAAATATGCTTGTATCTGGAGTGGGTTCACGTCAATAGTGCAATGGGTTGAGTGGGGATCGAACTCACGACCTCTCGATCGCCAGTCCGACACCTTATCCATTGGGCTACTTTTACTATAGCGCCATTTATGAGCGATTGTTTACCTTATTAATAGTATTAATTACTAACACCTTTGTGTTAACGTTCACTTAATTGGTGTTAGAAGTTCGTTAGATATTCGTGAGATGGCGTTCGGGACCCTCCGTGTGAGGGACAAAAGTCTGACTCGCACTTGGCCAGTTTTATTTAAGAAAGACCTGAGATATAAGAGCAAAATAGCGAAGTTCAAAGTAGCAGTCTACTGTTTTCCTGCAGAGCTACAACATAGTCCTTCAAAAGGAGCGTTAAAAGAATCTTGACAGGTCGGCAACGCATGAGTGACACCCCTTGTGTTGTAAGTGTTCATAGGTGACGGTGACCACTTCCCATCAGGTGAGCCGTTTGCTTGCTTGCTATATCAGAAAAAAAAAGTCCAAGCAAATAATAAGAAATCTCCGTAGATATAGCACTACCCTTTACCAGAGACGTCCGTTAACTAAACCATTAGCATAATTTCATCCCCGTCGCACCACAAAGGATTTTCATCAACTCTGAAAAACTCTGAGTTACGATTTGAAAATAAATTTAAAAGTTTGAAACATATTTAAATATTTTTGAAAAGACGTCAAAATGTGTTATATACATAATAATATAGTTAAGATAGTTCAAAAACTAAAACAACCGACTTCCATGGCCCGTGTCAATTTCAAGTCAATTTCAGCAGCAGTTTGAGATGTATATCGTCATTTCTCTGGAGATACTTATCAGATCTCAATGAAATGATAATAAGACCACCACGAAAACGTACCCTACCGATTAAAAAAAGAATAATTCAAAACGGTTCACAATTAACGGAGGAACATACACAAAAAAATATAAAAATTAAGAGGAATTGAGAACCTCCTTCTTTTTGGAATTCGGTTGAAAATTCAATATTATTAAATTATAAGTAAAAAATATGTTTAAAAACAAGCTTTTATCTGGGATAATGAACTAAAATGTTAAAAATAAATTCTAGTAAGTACTCGTATTTGGCGTGTAGGTGCTTACCTATATTCTTAAAAGCTTGAAGCACAACCCGTTTTTCAGGCTAGGTAATTACTATACTTCAGTGCTTCAAGCTTTTAAAAATATAGGTAACATTTTAGTTCATTATCCCAGATAAAAGCTTGTTTTTAAAAATATTTTTGACTTATAATAATTTATTTTTAACTTTTTATTATTAGGTATAGATACCGACTACCTACCTACTACCTAAGTATTTAAGAGAAGGCATGATGTTTTAAAATATTCCACGGATATTTGATGTGATTATGGGTAAAGTGCTCTTCAAGAAAAATCAATCGACTCGGTGGGGCTGTGTTGCTTTATAACAGAAATGCCATGGCCACCTTACAGCTTCATCATCAGATCCTGGCTATCATTTAAGTGTAAAGTGCTCCTCAAGACCCCAAATTCACTGGGGTTACGTTATTTAGTCACAGAAATGCCGTGGCCACCTTCCAGCTTCATCACTAGTCGTTAATATCATCTAGGTGTAAAGTTATCTTCAAGACGAATCAATCGAGCCCATACTCGGTAGGGTTATGTTGATTTATCACAGAGATGCCGTGGCCACCTTCCAGCTTCATCATCAGACCCTAGATATCATCTAAGCGTAAAGTTCTCTTCAAGACAAATTAATCGAGCCCAAACTCGGTGGGGTTATGTTGTTTTATCACAGAGATGCCGTGGCCACCTTCCGTCTCCATTATCAGACCAGCTCCATGGTACCTTATTATTGTATTGTCACCAAAGATACATAAGTACACCAAATTTGAGTCCAATCGGACATCGGGAAGTGGGTCTAATTTAGCTTCCAAGATTCCACCCGAACATACATATTTACATACGAGAAGGGTAAAACAATTACAGGGCTTTACTATGCCGGTTTATTGGGCCGATTCGACGCCGAATTAAAGAAAAAACGACCCCATCTGTCTAAGAAAAAAGTGCTGTTTCACCACGACAACGCACCGGTTCACACGTCTGCCGTTGCCATGGCCAAATTGGTCGAATTACGCTACGAATTGCTGCCCCATCCACTGTATTGGAGATTCCAGATTTGGCCCCTTGTGACTTCTTTCTGTTTCCTAATCTGAAAAAATCTCTCGCCGGGAATAGATATGGATCAAATGAGGAGGTCATCGCCGCCGCGGAGGCCTATTTTTCAAAGTTTGACAAAAACTATTTTTCGGACGGGTTAAAAAAGTTGGAGCATCGCTGGGCTAAGTGTATCAAACTAAAAGGAGACTATGTTGAAAAATAAATTGCCACTTTTCCAAAATTTTCGTTTACTTTTTGTAGGCTAAGTATTTATTGAATGACCCTCGTACATTGCAAGTTAAATAAAAGCTTGTAAAAACCACCCCTCGACTTGTCTATCTATGAATAGGTAATCTGTGTTCATTGAGACCATTCCAATGAGTCCTAACTCTACATCTCTGTCCTGGGTTGGTGAGGAGTAGAGTATTCTGGAGATTCCAGGTCGAGATATCACAGCATCAGGTCAATGATACCATGTTCTTACAATATCACTGAAGTAAGAGAATACCGAATTTGATATCGACCAAGGTACATGGAAAGTACCCTATAGGTTTTATTTCCCTTGCGAATTCCCAAAATCAAATCGCGTTAAATTACAAGTATGATATTTTCACAGCTGAAAGAAACTAGATTCAAGTATTTAATGTCATACTCAATATTTTATTGCATTCATATGTATGTACAATGTAATATTATGTTTCTTTGAAGTGTTTCACACTTTATATTTTTGTAAATTGTTAAACACAATCCAAAATTTCATCGTACCGACGGGACTTGAACCCGCAACCTCCGGAATAACATGTTCCGGTGCTTTGCCAATTAAATCCAAAATTTCATCGTACGATGAAATTTTGGATTGTGTTTAACAATTTATGTACAATGTATATAATACAGATGTTAGAGTGAAGATTTGGTAACATATTGATTGGTTATTGGTAACAGATTAGGTTATATTCAACTTTATACCTCTCCACGTTCCTGAGAAAATGTGTCTTGGCAGACGGAAAAGCTTGATAGGCTTGATAGGCTGACAGACGGACAAGAAAATAATCCTATATCCTTTCTTCTCTGATGGGAGTATTTCCGAAACACCGGTAGATTCAACAGCCATTCAGTTTTCCCCTTTTGTCCGCAGATTTTCTTTCTAGGCTTGCCATTTTTATTTTTATTTAAACAATATTATGCAGCTGACAGACGGACTATCAGTTCCATTTGGATCATGATATGTACTGTGATCGGTATGCGTTTCTCTATGTTGTGTTTCACTATTTCACTTTTTTATTTTTTTTATATAAAAATTGTCTGAAGTACTGAAACACACACTTACATGTATGGTTGGTTTTAACCTACTTTAATTTTTTTTAAATATTCTGACGTAAACAATTGGATGACAGCTGAATGGTTCATTACTTTTTTTTTCTAATTCAAAGCGTTAAATTCTGCTTTTGCTATGTTTACTTGATAATTGGTTATGATTTATTTTATGATTTATGATTTTGACGTGTATATGTGCGTATATTTATACTGCCTACATACTGAATAAATGCTTTGATTCTTGATTCTTGATTCTTCTTGATTCTTTGATTCTATAAGGTTCCTTTTTTCCTTTTGAGGTACGAAACCCGACAAGGCTATATACCTACTAATTTATATGTGCAATGTGCATTTTTACTACTTTATATGTTCTGTGGTACATACTGTAAGAAATTCAGAACTTGTAACTAATCTGACAACTAGTGTATGTACACTGTACGACATATGTCTGTAAATGCATCTCGCATACATTTTCACAAGTCGAAGCTTACGAAGAAGTTTTAAGCTGCCCGGGCCCCTCGGATTCTTACATGAACAGTTGTATTCAGCAGTTACACCGATATGTAACTATTAAAAAAACTCAGACTTGGAAGTCTCGTATTATCCGTTTTAAACGTCGATTCCTGCCTCACACCTGTAAGATGTGGAATTACTTTTCCGCCACGATTTTCCCATTAAGCTAAAGAATGGAGTTTTTTCAAAGAGGTTCATTTATCTATCATCATCAACACCATAATCAGCCGGTGTCAGTCCACTGCTGGGCGTAGATCTCTTCCAAGATAGGCCACTGAGCCTTTATATTCGGCTCTTTATTAATTACAATGATACATTCAATTTACGGGTTATTTACCTAATTTTAACGGTTTTGAAGTCGGCAATGCCGATGTAATTTTATGTCCAAAAATCTTAAGCTAAGTAGACTAATCGTGGGCAACTTTATAATACTCTTTACATTTTTGGCGATATTTTTTTCGCCGGCATGACAGCTTGCCACCATTATATGTTGGTGTAGATCACGGAGGATAGATAGAATTCTACGTGGTGCAGATATTTATAGGCGACTAAGCCAGGCGGGCCGTCAGCCTATAAGCCCACTATGACATTTAAAAAAAGTTGTAAAGCGTATTAAGTATGTTGAAGCCAAATGTTTTAAATATTCGCGCAAACTGGAGTCAAGATATCAGCAAGCAGCCTGCGCCACGACAACCGCTCCAACTTCACGACTCGAAAGCAAAGCAAGCAAGCAACAGAACCAGCCAATACTGTAGAATACACGCGTTTACCTTTTCTAATACTTATACCAGCTTTAAATACAGTCCATTATTTCATTTCATCAAAGCCTACACACAAACAACGTATTTCAAAATAAACATATTTCACTACTGAGTTAGCCAGTTTGGAAGATAGTTGCACTCTGTGTATTGTACTATTGTAATTTCCCGTCTGCTGTATTCCCACAGAGCTACAACTTGGAGTCCTTCAAAAGTGGCGTTAAAAGAATCTTGACAGATTGGCAACGTTAAATTTATAGGCGGCGGTTACCACTTCCCTTCAGGTGGGCTGTTTGCTACCTATATCATAAAGTTAGATAAATTGGCTGGGGCCTGCGACCTTCTTTTACCTGACTAGCATTATTCTCTTCTATAGACCGCACGGTCACTTTACATGAGGTGAGATCAGGTGAGCCTACTATTATATCATATAATTTACCGTTTGACCACTATCTCACCTGCTGGTAAGCTAAATTGTAAACACGCTAGGCTGGAATACTCTAACTTTCAAGGGTTGTGTGCTGCTGAAACACTGCTGCACCGTGAGGTTATGGCGACAGATATTCTCCTTGATGATTATTGTAAGGTACTTTTCGGTAACAAATCAGGCAAAACATCGATATTATGCTTTTATCACCTGTAGACGAGCACTCGTGCTAGGATTTGATCCTGTGAACTACCAAAATACAGGCTGATAACGCCTAGTTTGGTGGCTAGAGACGTAATACAATGTATCTGTGCTATAAATGCATAAAATAATTTTAAATTTAAGTGACCTCTCGATTAGAAGTCAAGCCTTTACGTCAACGTAAAGGCCTGGAAAGGGAACAGACTCTCAAGGACTGTATTGTCGGTGTTGACTGTCTCGCGGAATATGAAATGATAACTCTAGTACGCTATAAATTATTTATTTTACACTATATAAATAACGCTAATAATGTACTGTATGCTATGCTATAGATATATGCTAAAGATACGCTAGATAATATGATAGAGATGAGTGCGCTCGGTCGCTGCTGCTAATTGACACTGGTGTGACCCACTAAGACCGCGAGCCACACCAAAAGGTGAAGTGCTGTTCGGTGCAATTTGTATCGAGCATATTGCTCTAGATACATAAAATGCTGTTTGATGCATTTTGCATCGAACATTCGGAACACATTCGATTTTAATAAAAAACCTTTCTTTAATTCAAACATTGTGTATTAGTCGCAAACTTCATATAAATACATCAGATCAATGTAGGTACATCATAAACTATATTATAAACGTCGAGACTTTAGAGGTACTTTTATAGCAACAACTACGCCAAGACCGAACTGAGTCCCGCCTGCCAACTCTCCACCGCGTTCACGGTAGTTTTAAAAGTTAGTAGGTTAGTACCATCGATTGACACTGACAGCGTGTGTCAAAACGTTTCCAATTACTGTTTCACAAAACATTAGTCAAATGAGCACAATTCATCATTAAATTACATCAAAATAAGTAAATTTAACTTATAAAATAAGAAATCATGACAAGATGTAGTTAGTTGACTTCGCACCGCATTCAAAACATTAAAAAAATATATTTAAAAGTACTGTGTGATAGTCAGCCCTACTTAAAACACGAGCTAGGAGAATATAACTTGTTTGCATCCAACAATAGGAATCGAGTTTCTCCGAAAACGCACCCTGCATGTATATTGGAGAATCTATTCAACTCTGTCGTGTGTTCACTCACGGCTTTACTAGTCCGTTACGTCACTCGCTGAATGGTATCTTCGGGGAAAAGCCGCTGGTGAGCTTAAGTCTTAATACCTACTACCATCTAGTTTGTACTGTGATATGACTTATACAGTTTAGTTGGTATACTGGGTGGATTTTGTCTATACTATAGCTCCTATCCTGTCCATCATGGACATGACAAATGACAAGAGACATCAGGCTTAAATGAATGAAAATTATTACAACCCCGTGATGGCAAAAGGAATAGAGGCGACAAGCTAAATGATTTAAAAGCCATAAGAAGAAGAAGAAGAAGAAGCTAAATGATGGATATACGATATCAAGATTATTGGTGGTGTAGTGTAGTCTACTACTGGGAGACCAGGGTAAGAGAAACAACGTTTACTCTTTACACAATGACAACTCTATATTCACTAAAATATTTAAAGATACTTATCTTATATACTAAACCTTACAACCTAGTACGTGTTACAATGAAATATCAGTAATTGAGATAGTTTAAAAAATAAAACAACCGACGTTAATGCCCCGCGAGTCAATTTCTGTAGCAAGTTTGAGACGTTTATCGTCATATCTTTGGAGATACTTATTAGATCCGATATTAGTATTTAAGTATGCAACAATTTTGTAATTAATGTAACTTATTTTTGTTTCTTTTTATTTTATGTGATTTCGTGTATGTCCAATGTCTGTAATTTCCCATACAATGAATATTGTTACTTGGAATAAATAAATATGAAATATGATCTCAATAAAAATACAATGAGACCACCACGGAAACGTACCCTATCGCGGCGATAACTAAAGAATCATTCGAATCGGTTCAGAATTGACGGAGTAATCACGTAACATACACAAAAAAAAAACATACAGACGAATTTAGAACCTCCTTTGTTTTTGGAAGTCGGTTGAAAAAAGAAAACAAATGTGTACTTACACTCTACAGTGGGACAATTTGGTCAAGAATAGCTACCAATAGAGAAGAATAGAAGCAGCTGAAAGGGCGTATGTGTTAAACACGCTGATCACTAAACTGGGGTAAAAAGGGTAAAACCTTTCGAGTTACTTCAGTGATATTTTACAAAGTGAGCATAAGTGTAGTGATAGTGAACGCTATTTAAAAGAACACAATAACAAAGTGTCTTCCCCTTAATAGAGACATTAGGAAAAGTGTTAATGGACACATTCTTAGTAATATTTTAATAGTAAATTAAGTTAAAATCAAATTACTTATTAGCCTAGTTATAAGGCTAGATTGTAATAGCAGTGAGATATCTACTCTAAGTAGATAAATCACTACAAAAAAAAAAAAAAAAAAACTAAACTGGGAAATCCAATGTGTTGTTAGTGGAAGTTATTTATTAGTTTTTTTGTAGTGGTAGGACTTCTGCTAGTCCGCCTGGGGCGGTACCACCACTTTGCCAATTAATTTTCAGCCGTGAAATAGGAATGTTTTCGGTTGAAATGGCAAGGTGTCCAGTGAAATTACCGGGTTTGTGAGACTTAACAGCTGTATGTCTCAAGGTAACAAGCGCAGTGGACTGGCAGTCTAGAATGTTGCATGCCGCTGTATCTGTAATAGGTAGATGTCATCGCTTACCATCAGGCGAGCGTCGTGCTTGTCCTGTTACCTTATTTCATAAAAAAAAATTAAAATGTATGTAATGTTTAGTATCAGCAATATATTAATAATTAAAAGAAATTGGTTGTCTGTAAAGTCAGTTTACGGACAATAGTTTTACGTGATAACGTCATACGATCGTGCCTCGCTACGTGACGTGACAATTTTTCGTGCGTGCAGCATCGTTCATCGATTTATAAGACGTTGTAACGTCAAAAAAAATGTTTAGGCGCAAAATGCCCAATTCTCAAAATGGCATATGAGTCAGTTAAAAGGACCAATTCTCAAAATGGCAAATTCTCAAAATGGCAAGTTCTCAAAATGAAAATTGTCAAAATGTAAAATTCTCGGCGTTTTAAGAATTTGCCATTTTGAGAATGGGCCTCTACCAAGACATATAACATGTAGGTATAGGGGGAATTAAAAGTATTTAAGGTGTTTAACAATATATTTAACCAAACTATAGTTCACAAATATAGTTTCACATGAAAATATATTCAGTGCATTACAACAACATTACAAGATGTGCGTGGAAGAGAGTAGGTGAGGGTCTAAGTACAAATCTACACTCGAATTGTATAAAAAATGCGAGTTGAAATTGGCGTTTTATGGTCGTAGGTATTATATAATATATATATAGTATATTATACAACAACTCTTCCACGCAGCAAAAAATGTTTATTAAAATGCACGCCTTATGACGTCCGCTATTGATAGACTTGACATTGACAACATAAATAAGCCGATGGCTCGCTTTTTGCCGGAGCGGTGTTGTATAAATCGGCTGCGACCTTTACAGCGTTTGTCCACAGCAACGGCACCGGGACGTCAACGGGAACAAAATGCCGGCGCCGAAGTAGCGGTACATATGTATAGTATGGCAGCTTGTCCACAGCATGACGGCACCGGGCGACGTCATCCCGGCCGCCGATATTTCGAGTAGATCGGCGCGACCGCTAGAAATCGGCCAGAGATTTTGACGGGCTGATGTGCCGGCATTGGCAAACACGTGTGATCTCGTCCACACACTGCCGGCGCCCGGCGCCGTTCGATCGGTTATTGTTTTTTTTGTCTGAGGATGTTTGTTTTATTTCTATGGAAAACGCATCTGCCACGCATGACAGCTAGAAGAAACAGAACCACCGAAATCGGTGGCGGTGGACAAACGATCGCCGGCACATCATCTTTAAATCGGCCCGAAAAAATCTCGGTGCCGGTGACGTCCCGGTGCCGTTGCTGTGGACAAACGCTCTTAGATCTAGTTTCTTAATCCCAATATCTTGTGTCAAGTTTTTGCATGGGATGGGTAACAATGTTAGTTTTTGACATTTATTTTTTTATTTGCTACTCTCTACCCTAATATGCTATACAAATTGCATTCTTGCAATGTGTCCTGCCTGCCTAATCACACATTTCCTTTATTTCATTATTTATTTTCCGAAGCATTCTTAATAGTAAAGCTATCTTTCTTGTAATACCAAGACTTAGTTATCACACTTTATATTTTTGTAAATTGTTAAACACAATCCAAAATTTCATCGTACTGACGGGACTTGAACCCGAAACCCCCTGAATAACATGTTCAGGTGCTTTGCCAATTAAGCCACAGTGCGATGTATCGTTACGACGAAATAAGTGTATTGCATTTGTTAACCCAATAACAACAAAAAATTAACAATTAACAAAAATATAAAGTGTGTTTATTGTAAGACTTCAAAGAAACACTTTATACTTTTGTAGATTTTTTGATGAAATTTTGGATTGTGTGTAACAACAATCCAATAATTTTATTATAATTTAATTTTATTGTGGCGAAACCCAGATAAAGAACTTCAAGAATGTTCGAAACTGGTCAAAGTAAATTTTCCGGAAAATATTTTTAAAAAACAACTACGTGATAATAGCTGTTACAAACTTTAATATGTGTAACTCTCACGATAACTTAAAGTTATCGTAATCAAATAACAAAATTTACCTTAATTTTCAACTTCTTTTTTTTTTGAGATTTTTCCTTTACCTGTGCTGTAAGGCCTTGCATTTAACCAAAATTGACAATTCTAGGTCAACAGGAAGTACCCTATAGGTTTTGGGTCGAAAACCTATAGGGTACTTCCCGTTGACTTATAATCATGAAATTTGGCGAGAAGCAAGGTCTTACAGCACAAATAAAGGAAACATTCCAAAAAATAAAAAAGTTGAAAATTAAAGGGTGTCCCATACATTCATAGTATACGCCAGTTAAGATAGACCTCTGAGTTATATGAGCGCTCATACAATTTAGATAGATAGATAACACTTTATTTGCACACCACTTATAAAATAAACATTGAACATAAACAAATGAAAAATACTTTAGCTATGTAATGCAAAGGGCGGTCTTATCGCTTAAAGAGATTTCTTCCAGACAACCAAAAGAAGAAGAAGTCTAGCTTAATTTTGTCAAAAATGTTTCAACCAACGTTGGTACGGAAGCCTCGGTGGGCGAGTCCAACTCGACTTAGCCGGTTTTTTTTTGGCATAACATTACATAACATTACAATTTACATTACTTTGGCGATTTCCATGTATTCTAACCCGCCGACGAGTTTGTCGTTGTTTAGCCACCAGTACTATTACTAGTAGCGTTGGTTTTGTATCGCGTATTGATACGGCCTTCAAACGGTTTCATGTTTTTAATATCATCTGGATGGAACCACAGATGAGGCACCTTCTGAGTCTTCAGTAATTCATGTACCTTTTCATAAGTTATAATTTTAGGTCGTTTAGCTTTTGCATTCCCTAACTTCATCGCGAGATTTGCTGCTATTATTTTCGCTTCTTTCCCGTACGCGATTACTAAGAATTCAACTGATTTGCTGAATAATATTTCCACGTAAAATTGTATTTCTATGAACTGGAATCCGTAGCACATGCCAGTCGGTGTCGCGCACCATCTTCGAAGACGAATCTTTGGTTTACAAGAGCAGACCTTAGCACTTCCAGCCAATGGATCTGTGTCATGCAAGTCGAGTCTCGTGTAGTCTTTCTTTACTAAAGGATATGCTTTGAATGTCACGCAGGAATATTCCATGTTTTCTAATAGTGTTAACTGTAAAGAAAATCTTTTTTTATTATGTTTATGTTGCACTTGCGATTGACCACTATTTCACCTGTTGGTAATGGTAGCAAACTCTTTTAATGTAACCACCAAAAAAGGTGCAACCAAACCGCGGGGTCCTGCGTGCGTGATCTAGGCGGCGATCAGATAGCGCAGTAGTATTTGTACCGACTGGTTGACACCAAACGTGATCTACGGCGATCAGGAAATGATTGAAAATCAGATCACGAACGCGCACGTGGACGCAGGACGCCGCGGTGTGGTCGTACCTTAAATGTAATACACTTTGGCCGTGGCATGGTTCATCCACCAAACAAAGATAGGTATTTTTCCAGTAGATCCGCTGAGTCCGTCCGCATGGACATTTGACTGTGTTTTGCATTGAATAGAATCAGTCATTAGCCCCTCTCAGGACCGTTCCAGTTCCAGACAATATCGTTATTAGGATTCCGTACCTTAAAAGGAAAACAGGAACCCTTATAGGATCACTCTGTTGTCCGTCGGTCTGTTTGTCTGTCTGCCTGTCCGTCTGTCAAGAACCTTTATCTCCGGAATGTGTAAAGTTATCTAGTTGAAACTTATACTAAATTCTTGGATCGACGGTATCGGTCGGTTTTGAAAAAACCAAACCTGTAAGTCAACGTGGTCAAAAGATATGACTGTTAGTGTCATATTTTTACGAATTCCCTTATACTTCCCGTTGACCTAGAATCATGAAATTTGGCAAGAAGAAAGATCTTGAAGGACCAAGGACAGCACTGTATTTAAAAAGTTGTTTTATAATGTGCGGTCGTATATACAATGCTGTACCTACAGAAATAAAAGAATTAACAAAAGGGCGATTTTTACATACATTTAAAAAATGGCTGTTAGACAAATGTTTCTATTCTGTGACAGAATATTTAAATTGTAAATAATATTATTGGATTGTAAAATCACGGTAAAATCTCTTGACATTGATCTTTTATTTGTAAACTAATTGACATTTTATTTTTTTATATTTGTGACATTGCCACAGAATAAACTTTTTCTTTTCATTTTGAAACATTTGACATGATTTTAGGTTATATTAAAAACAATATGTGTATAAATAATATTTTAAGAGCCAGATTATTTGATAATGATGTCTGTATACTTTAGTTATAATTGTAAGTTCTATTTGCATGTCGCAATGCGACAAAATGTTTAAGGCACCATCGAAACATTGTAACATCTCTTATACCAACATTTTGCAGTGAATAAATAACATTGTATTGTATTGTATTGAAGCACAAATATATACTAAATCTGAAAACCTCAAATATGTAGCTTAAAAATAAAAAAAGGGAATTTACTATTTATTACTAACTTTTTTTGTATATTGTTAATACTTACTTATTATGTGCGGTTGATACAGTACAATTTCTATGGATCGAACTGCAAAGTTAAGTTTGTCCTAGTTTGAAAAGTTGGTACGGAAATCTAGGTGGGCAAGTCCAACTCGACTTGGCTGATTTTTTTTATAAACTTATAGGCTAACGTTTGACCACTATCTCACCTGGTGTTAAGCGATGATACGGTCGTAGATGTTGAACACGCTAGGTCTAGAATACTCTAAATCTCAAAGGCTATGTGCTACCAAAACACCGTAAGGTTATGGCGGTAGATATTCTCCTTGAAAGTGGTAAGCTACTTTTTTGGTAGCAAGTCAGGCGGAACATTGGTATAATTATGCTCCTATAGCTTGTGGAAATCGATTCCATCTTACACCTCAACTTACTTAACATCAGTTACTCCTACTCGGTCCAGTATACAAAAGGTATCTGCTACTTACATTATACTTAGCTTTGTATTGTTGAGTACCGTAGATAATTGCCATTTTATCTCTGTATAGTTCTTGTTTCGTCTCTTCTGGGTCGCAAGGGCCAAACCTTTGCACGTTTGATGACACTAAAATATTTCATCTTTTTAATTAGGTCGTATTTATGCAAGAAAGAAGGAAAAACAATAAATCCATCCATACTAATATTATAAAAACGTTTTGTAACTCTGTCACTCTGTCTGTTTGTTACCTAATCACGCCTGAACGGATGATCCGATCTTACTGAAATTTAACAAGGAGATACTTTATAGCATGAGGCTACTAAATTCTTGGTGTATGTGAATAAAGTCGCGGGTATCAGCTGGTTACATAATACATATTCTTACTCCTCCTCATGACCAGATGGTTGTCAGCTATCCTGGTGACGGCTGGCCGGCCCATGGTGGAGACGCTCCGTCTGACCCACCGGTGGTACTGTCCGTAGTCTATGAACCGAGCCGGGGCTCCACACCCGGGGCCGTGGATGCTGAAACCTAACTGAGGACACAAAGTATTATATAAAAAAAGTAGTAGTATATATATTTTGTTTGTTTGGGACTTCTCCACGGTCAAACAATAGGGTATTTAACAAAACTTTCATCATCATCATCATCATAATCAGCCTGTGTTAGTCCACAGCTGGACGTAGGCCTCTCCCAAGATACGCCACTGAGCCCCGATCTTCGGCTCATTGGGAGGAATATGCCCTAATCGCCACGCTGAGCAGGCGGGTTGGCGATCGCAGGACGTAGCTCCTCGCACCAATAACGCTGCTGCCCATCACCGGCCTGTAGTATTTAGCTACGCTATAATTTGAAATAGTTATACCGCCATTTGTCGGTCGCCAGAGCCTGGTTTGCTGGTCAGCAGGATGCACCACGGGCAGGTGAGGTTAGGTGGGAGCACTGAGGTGGTATTTGTGCTCCCTTACATTCCTTACTTGATACAGCTGGGTACAAAACAAAAAGCACTCACAAGTAACCACCGGTGGTCTTGCTTCACAGCCAGCACAGCTCCACTCCGCCACACGCATTGACCACCAACACGTGCTCGTGCGCACGCGGTGTGTGCCGGCCAAACACTGGCTTGATCCAGCTAGGAAAAAATATTATGCTGCATCAAGTTCATTTTTTTTAGGGTCCAATGGAACGGTGTGACGCCAGAGCATCAAAATAAAAAGGTAGATGCGGTACTCACTCTTATGCCACGTAAACATAATGGAACTAGAAACAGCTACATGAAAACACAAATATCTAATGTTGAGCTTGATGTTCATGAAGAACAGAGGAAGGCATTGTTGCTAATTATTTAAATGGATCTGCGATAATTGCACATGTAATTCTGTACGTGCTACACAAGCGCCAGTTCGATTGTGACTGAGGTGAAATTAGGTGCGCGAACCTAATTCATACCGTCCACTTTGAGGAGCGGGGGTCCCTATTTTCCCTTATCTATCTATATATATATATCGATGCGCCAGATGGGTTCAAATTCCCGCTGTGCACCGATTGATTTTCTAACGTAAAATGTATATGCGCATTTTAGAGTGGCCCTTTGGTGAGGGTAAACATTGGCATGGTGGTACGACACTGTTTAGGGTCCGACTGGCCAGCTACCAGAGCACCCTCAAGTTGGAAAATCTGTCGCCAAAACCACTAATGTGTTCTGGCAGCTGTCCTTGAGAGCCTGTTCCTATTCTGGGCCTAGCGTGCTACCATCCTCGACCGCATCATCACTTACTGACAAGTGAGATAGTGGTATAGCGGTCAATTGCTAGCCTATACGATACTTAAAAATTAATTGTCAGGCTTATGACTGCACGTCAGAAAAGAAAATTTAATAAGCTGGCCAAGTGCGAGTCCGGAAATTTTCTTCGATCGGAATCTAATGTGTGCGACTTTGGATTCCGATTGAACATAAGTTATTTTTCAAAAAAAATAAAACCGACTTCATAACCACAAAAAGGCACTCAAAAGCGAAAAATAATTTACTTAAAATTATTATAAGCGTTACCCACGTCTCTATTTGAAGTCGGTGCCAGCCAAGTCTAATAGGTAGTAGATAGATAATACCTACGAGTACATGTATCTACCTACTTACTAACCTACATGTACCTACTTACTACTACTACATACATAGCATCTATCTAATATCCAATAGACTTGGCTGGCACCGACTTCAAATAGAGACGTGGGTAACGCTTATAATAATTTTAAGTAAATTATTTTTCGCTTTTGAGTGCCTTTTTGTGGTTATGAAGTCGGTTTTATTTTTTTTGAAAAATAACTTATTTTACCCTTTTTAGTGCAAAAAAAGTTTTAATGAAATTACATGCATCTATTAAATTTCGTGTCTGGGCCGTTATACACTGACGGATATATATTTTTTGAAAATTTCAAGTGTGTACCTATAACGGTTAAGAAGATACAGATCTGTAAAGTGCGCACATATAGACACACGGACGGACGGACGAACAGACAACAAAGTCTCAGAAAGTGTTCATTTGGTAGCCTTTGGGTTCGGAACCCTAAAAAAATTGACTTTAAATGCCGCGCTAAAGTGAAAATATTCACTAGTAATAATGATGTCATCAAGGTCTCATAGGACAATGTCCAAAATGGCCCTGTGCAATAAAAGCATCTGACACACGATAATTAATTGTCTATTTTATTACAATAATTCCAAATACTTTTATAACACGGACTAGTTGTATTCCAAAATGAATATAAAAAAGTATTATTTGCGATTATTAACATTAATTGCCGCCATATGGCCAACAGGGTACTGAATCACTCTACTACGTTATAAGAGGCACTTCCCTATATTGTGGATACCCGAATTATGTAAGCACTGTGTAGCCAACCTAACAACGGAAAGTATTATTTACGTAGTAACTATTATATAGTATGTGGTTTTATGCTTATAATTTTTTTTTGCTGTGTTGATTGGTACAAAGTACGTTCATGATTCTGAGTTATTTAATTATGTATGCAGTGTCGCGGGACTGAAATGGCCGCCATCTTCGCCAAATGTCATGTCATGTCAAAAAATATTAGGTATGTTTAAAAAAGTTTGCACTCTAACAGACTTTGCCCGGTAGAACATTCCTGTGAAGACAAATTATTTATATTTATACTTAATTATTTATTATAATTATTAATATATAATTATTTATTGAGGGCCCGGTGGCGTAATTGGGAGAACAGTCGGCTTTGATGCCGTGGTACCGAGTTCAAACCGCCGTGCACCAATGAATTTTTCTATCGAAAAATATATGTGCGCTTCTCACAGTGGCCCTCCGGTGAAGGAAAACATCGTTAAGAAACCAATAACCCCCGCATGGTGGTAGAACATATCTAGTGTCCGCCTGGCCAGCTACCACCCTCAAGTCAGAAAATCTGTCGCCAAACATCTAATGTGTTCCGGCAGCTATCCTTGAGAGCCAGTTCCCATTCTAGTCCACTTCTCTATCTTCGACGGCATCATCACTTAGCAACAGGTGAGATAGTGGTCAAACGCTTGCCTATAAGATATTACAAAAAAAAATTCCCCACCTTTATTTCTATCTCGCTCACAGTTACCGTAAGAATATCTTATATGCAATAGCAACCTCCATTGTGTATAATCTTCTTGGGACTCTTCTACTAAAACTAGTACAATCTCCTATGTTTGGGGTATTTATCTCCATATCTCTGGTGATACTAATCAGATCTCGATAAAATTAAAATGGGACCACCTCGGAAACGTATCCTACCAATTAAAAAAAGAATCATTTGAATCCGTTCACAATTGATGGAGAAATCGCGTAACATACACACAAAAAAAAAAAAAAAAAAAAAAAAAACATACAGACGAATTGAGAACCTCCTCCTTTTTTGTGAAGTCGGTTAAAAATTTTCCGGAAAAATAAAAAAATTAAATCAATCGTTTGTTGTATAAATAATAAAAACACTTATTTTTTATTTTAATTTAGTTTTTATTATTATTTGATGTTATAGCAACCATTGTAATAAAATAGTTTAAATTAGTCGTAATAGTTTCGGAATAAAATGGCTGTGACATACGGACGGGCAGACAGACAATCAGACATGCCGAATCTATAAGGCTTCCATTTTTTGCCATTCGACTATGGAACCCTAAAAAGACTTTCTTATGTCATTTTTCTATACAATATTTCAACTCCCGTTTCATCTTCTTTAGAGGTGAATATTGGAAAATCCTTTCCTAGCGGATACCTACGTCATAATAACTATCTGCATGCCAAATTTGAAGCCGGCGCCAGACATAGCTCAAACATTTGGGCACTTATTTGAACACACATTTGAGCACATGTGAAGCACGGGTATTTGAGTATTTGTTCAAAGTTTGCTCAAAGTTTGAACAAAGTTTGGCACTTTGCCATTTGGTGTCGGTTTTTCGAGCGCACATCAAAGCGTTCAAAGTTCGAAACTGCAAAAAGTGTTGTTTGCAAAGTATGTGTGGCAGGTACCGCAAATAAGTGCTCAAATATGTGACAAAGTCTTTGTCAAACATTTGTTTGTGTCTGGCGCCGGCTTCAGGCCAATCTGATTGATTTTGAGACTTTGTTACCCTGACAAAAAAAAATTCTCGACTGTCAGAATTTGGCATGTCACTGCACTGCGCCTGTTATCTTGAGACATAAAGATGTTGAGTCTCACATGCCCTGTCATTTCACTGGACAACTTGCCATTTCAACCGAAAAACATTTCTGTTTCACGGCCTATTTCACGGTTTCTTTGAGTACAGAACCCTACAAATTAATCACTTGCATTACTCACACGAAATGCGTGCCGCCATTAGTGGTTTTTTATAGAAAACATCAAAGAAATATTTGACACGTACCCCAGTCCTTCTGTAGAAATGTTTGCATTGCTCTTGTTCGACGTTTCTCATCTCCTTCACTGTGATTTTTGGTTCTTTGCAACCTGAAATGGCGCGATATTATTATGACACTAATTTCAACCTAGTATTACTTAGTACAGGGTGGACCAAAAGTCCGTTTATATTTGAATCGGTTGCTGCATCGAGCAGCGGCGGGCGGGGTGGGGCGGAGGGTTACGCATTGAAAGAGCGGCCAATGGGGATTTAATGCCATGGCGTCGTTCAACGGTAGCCAACGTGCTCTCTGCGTACGCGAGTACTATCGAAACACCGATTCTGCGACCTTAGCGCAACGAAAATTTTGCGCTCATTACAACATACGGCATAAAATTGAAGCTCCATCAATTCAGTTGATAAAAAAATGGGTGCTCAAGTTTTAATTAACTTTTTAAAACTAGTTTAAAATATACTACCTAACTATATACAAACAAATAAATCTAAATAAAAACACTTTTTTTGTCTACCAAGTCAGCAGTAGGTAAAGTTCCCGAATTGCTGGCTGTATTCCCCCGTTAAATGGCGATGCTCAGACTCCGAGCTAGATTTAGCTCAGCTAACATGGGATCAAAATGCTAGCATGCCAGCTTAGATAATTTACTTGTCTAAATTATCTTAGCATACCAGCAGTCGTTTCAACCGGACGTGCGGAGAGATCTTTAAAAATACTGTGTGCACCTGGTCCTCACGGTCCTAGAGTCTCAACCCCAAAAGTCATAAATAGGTAGCAGCTGTCTAAACCACTATATTTGCGCCTTTTGAGGTTCTCAGCTGCTTCTGCAGTCACGCCAGTCTTTTTCTGTGTTCTGGGAAGATGTGACGGCGCCAAAGTGTCACAAGTAGCGTCCAATACCAAGGGCCGCCCCATCTTCCACTGTATTAATGTCATACCGTCAGGTCTTTTACCATCATGTGTTCATCTCCAGCTCTGGAGATACTGCATATATCTCGATGAAATTTATATGAGACCTCCTGGGAAGTACACCCTTTCAAACAAAAAAATAATGTACTATATCCGTTTAGAGGTCTTCGAGTAATCGGTGAACATACATACATTAAAATAAACTGGCCAAGTGCAAGTCGGACTCGCACTCGTAGGGTTCCGTTCAGTATTTTATAAGATCGAGCAAAAAATACCACTATCATTTTTTGCCAACAAAAAATAATAATTAATAAACATTGTATTTCTTATAACGCCATCTAACATGAACGTACCGGCTTTTGTTCGCGTGTATTTACTCGGATATGCTCCGACCAGGTTTCAACCTAGTACGTAGGTCATCGTCTGGGAGCAGCTAGGATGGCGGCAACGCACGTCGTATTGCCCGCGCTTCCCGGCGCAACTGACGAGTGACGACTCGAAACAGGCGCTACCATTGGCAGGGGTGGCGTCGTAGATCTTCGGGTGCACTCGGGTTCTGCGTTCGGCTCTGCCTCCGATTCGTCATCGCTATTTAATACCGTTATGTTAGGTCGTAGGCATTCTGTGCTAATTGTGTCCACTGCATGGTAGCCTTGTTGAATGTTGGCATCGGGGTAGGAAGCGCCCAATGTTGGCACCCATGCCGGCGGTACTGTCCACCCACGATCTCGGTTAAAATTAGGATACCTGTTGATTTCGATAGCCTCCCGTACTTTACGAGGAACGAAAAACTTCTCCCTCGCTAGCACAGAGACCTTATCGAACCGTAGGTAATGCCTGGTGTCCGAGATGTGAGCGTGTTCTGCGACCACCAAGCGAACGGAATCACCATTTTTGACGCTTCTAATATGCTCCTGAATCCGTGTCGCGATGTTTCTTCGTGTCTAACACACTCTGTGAATGTGGCAAATGCTACATCGGTGAGACACGAAGTAGAGCAAGAGCCCGTGAACCCCAGACCTTCGTTATTTTATAAAAGCTGAAAGTTTGTCAGCGCATGCTCCCAACACAGGTAAGAACGATGGACTATTATGAAGTTTGGGTTGCCGTGGCTTTGGCAGGTAAACGGTACTAAAGGTGTGTAAAATACCGATCTAAATTCATCAAATAATAAAGTGTTATTTTTTGGTATTACCTTCAGAATATTATTAAAAATCACGTTATTGATTGCCAGACACTTAACATCGTGGCAACCCCTTGCCAGACACCCCTAATGTTCATGAAATTATAATTCTACTTATGTTATAGTATAAAAGCTGATTTTTATATATAATACTTAGGTAATAATTAGATGATGTTTCCTCATCAGCCAGACATTTTTGATAGTTCCAACCCCTTGCCAGACAATGATGTAGGGTCGCTGTAGGAGCGAGCGCGAGACAGTATATGTATGGTGGGTGCGAGTGAGATGGCGAGATAGGTCTATCGCGATCTCTCAATAACAGATTATAAAAAAAACCAAATAAATAATACTCAAAAATTTAATTAAAAATATATTAATGACATTACAAGTTATTATAAAGCATACAAAAATAGATTGATGACATTAAAGATTATTATTATAGTGTACTAAAGAAAATATTATTTTATTCATTACCATCATTATAATCAATGTTATCATTTTCTTCGTCACTGTTACTCCATTCCATATCGTCGTCTTCTTCTTCTTCGTCAGTTTCTGTAGAAATATGAAAAAGTTAATGGGATTGAAAATATCAAAAAATAATGTATAATGGTTTAAATTATACCTGAGACAGTTTTCAGTGATTCTCTGACGAAATTTGGTAACTGATCACCTTCGAACGATTTAAAATGGTACTGATTATCTTCGAGAACCCAAACATTATTCTCGGGTTGATAAATTGTTGGAATTTGCTGATTTGCATTATTCCAAATGCTAGACACATAGTTGGCTCGCAGAAATTGTTGTAGCAGCTCGGATTTACATGGTGGCAGACTGCTAGCATCAAAATTTCGTAGTTTTTTACAAAACGCTAAACGCTTCATTAATATCTGAGACCTGATATGTATTAATGAATAGTTGAAGCCGTGCTGCATCAACATCAGTTCTCAAACCGACATTGTATACCTCACATATAAACCGTTGAATAATATCAAAAGTGCTTTGTTGTTCATTATTATTTTCGAATAATTCGTGTTTACCGAATTTAATGAAAGCTGTTTGATACTCTTCCGTTTTTTTTTAAATTTTAAAAGGCCTCAACTTTCCTTTTCGGAAAAATGCAGGATTATAATCATAACCTGTGATCGCATGGAATCCTGGTAAGCTCTTGCAAAAAGATTTTCCTATCTTTACGTAAATCTCTGTGAGGTCTACGTATCTCAACTTATTCCCAGTGCCTATCAGCATCCAAATAAGTGAATCATTTTGTAGATGGTGCATATGACCAAGCATGATAGCTGCAATGTCAGTGTCGACACTTCTGATCACAATATTTACTTGATTTGGAATACTGCACGCATGATAGACTATTTTGGTATCAGCCTCTTCATGTTTTGGACATGATAACTCTTCTACAACCCTTGTTACTACTTTGTTAGAAGCATCAACAACAAAAGAATGGCACTGTTTAGAATTTATGTGAATAGTTTTTTTTCCAAATAAAAGGTATTATTTCATCACTGGCCCAATGTAAAATTAAAAAATCCACCAGAGCTTGTTTGAAATTTGAATTTTTCAACTCTTTCGCAAAATCACTCGGACGTGTTTGATCAGGTCCAGTTATGGTGTAGCTCAATTGTGCTGATTCTAATCGCTGAGAATGTTCGTAATCTTTGATCGATGGAGTCAGGTATTGATCAAAAATAACGTCAATTCTTTAGTACACTATAATAATAATCTGTAATGTCATCAATCTATTTTTTTATGCTTTATAATAACTTGTAATGTCATTAATATATTTTTAATTAAATTTTTGAGTATTATTTATTTGTTTTTTTTTATAATCTGTTATTGAGAGATCGCGATAGACCTATCTCGCCATCTCACTCGCACCCACCATACATACTACTGTCTCGCGCTCGCTCCTATAGCGACCCTACATCATTGTCTGGCAAGGGGTTGGAACTATCAAAAATGTCTGGCTGATGAGGAAACATCATCTAATTATTACCTAAGTATTATATATAAAAATCAGCTTTTATACTATAACATAAGTAGAATTATAATTTCATGAACATTAGGGGTGTCTGGCAAGGGGTTGCCACGATGTTAAGTGTCTGGCAATCAATAACGTGATTTTTAATAATATTCTGAAGGTAATACCAAAAAATCACACTTTATTATTTGATGAATTTAGATCGGTATTTCACACACCTTTAGTACCGTTTACCTGCCAAAGCCACGGCAACCCAAACTTCATAATAGTCCATCGTTCTTCATGTGTTGGGAGCATGCGCTGACAAACTTTCAGCTTTTATAAAATAACGAAGGTCTGGGGTTCACGGGCTCTTAGATTAAAGCGCGGGCAATACGACGTGCGTTGCCGCCATCCTAGCCGCTCCCAGACGATGACCTACGTAATAGGTTGAACCCTGGTCGGAGCATATCCGAAGTAAATACACGCGAGCAAAAGCCGGTAAGTTCACATTAAAATAAATAATTTTCGCGAAAACTTTCAAACTAAAAACGCCATCTAACGTCTTACAAATGTGTTAGGGATCTACATTTCAATATAACGCCTTCTATGGGACGTTTACCTAACTAAGCGGTCATAGATGGCGTGAAATGCCGAAAAAACACGTTTCTTGTATGGGGACCCTCTATTATTTGTTGTTATAGCGGCAACTGTCTGACTATCACGGTTCATGAGACAGCCTGGTGACAGACGGACAGACAGACAGACAGACAGACAGACAGACGGACAACGGAGTCTTAGTAATAGGGTCTTGTTTTACCCTTTGGGTACGGAACCCTAAAATTACAATGGAACATAGAACCTCCTTCGTTTTTGAAAATTAAAATAGGTTAATAATAGGACTCGTTTAGCGATTGGTGTAAGCTTACTGGTAACTTAATAATTTGCTAAATGATTATCTTACCGTTCGTCAGTACCATAGAGAAGAGCCGTGATTTTACGAAGTGTACAGGTGGTGCGCATATTGGTTGGAGTAAACCTGAAATTAAAGATTTGAAACAGTTCTAAATAGTAGACTGAGGAGCCATTTTCATTTAAATATTATATTCGATATTCTGATTCGATATTCCGCCTGATTTGCTACCAAAATGTAGCTTACCATCATAGAGGAATAAATCTGCCGCCAAATCCGTACGGTGTTGTGGCAGCACATAGCCGTTGAGAGTCAGACCATTCTAGGCCTAGCTTGTTACTATCTTCGACCACATCATCGATTACCACTAGACAAGATAGTGATCAAGCTTTTTTGCAGTCAAACAACCACAATGTCACTTAATGTTAAGCTAAGTTATTATGCGGTGCCATGTCACGGGTTGAGATTTAATGCCACATTGTGTCATTGTATGTCAACCCGTATTTCAAACAGGCTTGCACCGAACATTACGCTGGAAGCATTGCCCGAACCGAATTTATGTCTCTCCACTTAACTCTCTCCTCGACGTTACTCCTCTCTATCTATCGCTGCATGATGTACCTACCTCTAATATTCATTCATTCATCATCAGCCTGTATCAGTCCACTGCTGGACGTAGGCCTCTCCCAAGATGCGCCACTGAGCCCGATCTTCGGCTCTTCTCTTCCAGTCACTGCCCACCGCTTCGCGTATGTCGTCGCTCCACCTGGTCACAGGACGTCCTACGCTACGTTTGCCGATTCGCGGTCTCCACTCTAGGACAAGTCTACCCCAACGGTTATCAGTCCTGCGGCAGATATGACCAGCCCACTGCCACTTCAGCTTGCTAATCCGTTAAGCTATGTCGATAACTTTAGTTCTCTGGCGAATTACTTCGTTCCGGATTCGATCCCGCAGAGAAATACCGAGCATAGCTCTCTCCATAGCTCGCTGAGCGACTTTAAACTGGTGGACCAGTCGGACTGTGAGTGTCCACGTCTCGGCTCCGTATGTCATCACAGGTAGGACGCACTGGTTAAAGACTTTTGTCTTTAGACACTGTGGTATAGGCGACGAGAAGACTCGACGGAGTTTTCCGAAAGCTGCCTAGCCCAGCTGAATTCTTCTCTGGATTTCCTTCTCGAAGTTATATGTTTGCCTAGTTGGAGCGTCTGCCTTAGGTAAACATACAGCGTAATAACTTCGAATGGCATTCCATCTACGGCAATCGGTTCCGGAACAACGTGCTCGTTGTACATGACTTTGGTTTTATCCAAATTCATCCGGAGACCGATGCGACGAGAAGAATCAGCTAGGCCATTTAACATCCTTTGTAGGTCCTGCAGCGTCTCTGCCACAATGACGATGTCATCTGCGAATCGTAACTGAGAGATGTACCTGCCGTTGATGTTAATGCCACGATCTTTCCAGTCCAGCGTCTTAAACATATCCTCCAAGGCCTTAGTGAACTGTTTCGGGGATATGACGTCCCCCTGTCTCACTCCTCGACGCAGGTGGACATGTTTAGTTCGCTGGTTCTGTACTTGTACAGTCATCGTTGCGGCATTATATAGACATCTCATCACTTCGATATATCGCCAGTCGAATTGGCAACGCTGCAAGGACTCGAGAACAGACCAGGTTTCGATTGAGTCAAAGGCCTTCTCATAGTCAACAAATGCTAAGCACAGGGGCCGATTGTACTCTTCGGTCTTCTGTACAATCTGCCGCACCGTGTGGATGTGGTCTATGGTGCTGTAATCGCTTCGAAACCCGGCCTGTTCCTCCTCTATCTATTACTGCATGATGTACCTACCTTTTTTTTATACCGAACTGGGTTGCACTTGATCACTATCTCACCTGATGTTTAGTGATGATGCGATCGATGATGGAGCGTGCTTACCCAGAAGATACCTATTCACTCGCGATTTAAAGACCCCCATATTGTACTTAACCGGAAACACAGACTCATGCAGGGTATTCCATTCTTTGGCGGTTCGTATGATGAACGAAGAAGCAAATCGCTTCGTTCGGGTAGATGGTATATCCACCATAAATTGGTGGCGCCTTTTAGTGTCTTTGGATGTCTGATAATAAAATGGGGATGGTGGAATCAAATCATGCAGTTCCATTGCACACTCTCCGAAATGTATTCGATAGAAAACCGATAAGCAAGCGACTTTGCGGCGATGCGCGAGACTCTGGAGTCTCTTGCTTACTAGTAGGTCGTCGCTTATGAGTTTCTTGGCTCTCCTCTCAATAGCTCCCAGTGTCTCCAGCTGGTATTTGGCAGAACCATCCCAAAGGTAAGAACAGTACTCCATACACGACCGGACTTGTGCTTGGTAAAGATTAAGCAACTGTCCCGGTGTGAAGTACCGTCTCACCTTAGCCAAAATGCCAAGCCTTTTTGAGGCTAGCTAGTCTAGAGACTCAATATAAGAGTCGAAATTGAGAGTTGGTGTCAAAGAGATGCCAAGAAGCTCGAGATTGTTACTTATCGGAACGGACACATCCCGGAAAGTAGGAGCCAGTAGAAATGGGCTCCGTTTAGCGGAGAAAAGACACGCCTGGGTTTTTGCAGCATTGAACTTGACCAGATTGGCATCGCCCCAATCGGAGACTGCCTTCAAAGAATAGTTCAAGCGCTCGACCATCGCTTCTCTATGAGACTGGATTTGTAATGCACTGGTTCGTGCGTTGGATGCATAACTCTCTACAACAGTGCTGTCATCTGCGTACCCAAAGATACCTCTAGTATAATGATCAATATAATTTTAAAATTAAAATTTCAATAGCTACTGAACGGATTATCATGCGGTTTTTCCAATAGCCAGAGTGTTTATGAGGAAGGTTTTGTGTATATTGATTGAAATATGATGATGATTGTTAAATATGTTAAAATTTTATATTCGATGCAACAAACTGATGCAAATTTTGTAGGCATAATATGTTCTACCCGTGCGAAGCCGGGGCGGGCTGCTAGTGATCAATATAACTCTCTCCTTGACGTCACTCCTCTCTATCTATCGATGCATGATGTACCTACCTCTAGTATAATGATCAATATAACTCTCTCCTTGACGTCACTCCTCTCTATCTATCGATGCATGATGTACCTACCTCTAGTATAATGATCAATATAACTCTCTCCTTGACGTCACTCCTCTCTATCTATCGATGCATGATGTACCTACCTCTAGTATAATGATCAATATAACTCTCTCCTCGACGTCACTCCTCTCTATCTATCGATGCATGATGTACCTACCTCTAGTATAATGATCAATATAACTCTCTCCTCGACGTCACTCCTCTCTATCTATCGATGCATGATGTACCTACCTCTAGTATAATGATCAATATAACTCTCTCCTCGACGTCACTCCTCTCTATCTATCGATGCATGATGTACCTACCTCTAGTATAATGATCAATATAACTCTCTCCTTGACGTCACTCCTCTCTATCTATCGATGCATGATGTACCTACCTCTAGTATAATGATCAATATAACTCTCTCCTCGACGTCACTCCTCTCTATCTATCGATGCATGATGTACCTACCTCTAGTATAATGATCAATATAACTCTCTCCTTGACGTCACTCCTCTCTATCTATCGATGCATGATGTACCTACCTCTAGTATAATGATCAATATAACTCTCTCCTCGACGTCACTCCTCTCTATCTATCGATGCATGATGTACCTACCTCTAGTATAATGATCAATATAACTCTCTCCTCGACGTCACTCCTCTCTATCTATCGATGCATGATGTACCTACCTCTAGTATAATGATCAATATAACTCTCTCCTCGACGTCACTCCTCTCTATCTATCGATGCATGATGTACCTACCTCTAGTATAATGATCAATATAACTCTCTCCTCGACGTCACTCCTCTCTATCTATCGATGCATGATGTACCTACCTCTAGTATAATGATTAATATAACTCTCTCCTCGACGTCACTCCTCTCTATCTATCGATGCATGATGTACCTACCTCTAGTATAATGATCAATATAACTCTCTCCTTGACGTCACTCCTCTCTATCTATCGATGCATGATGTACCTACCTCTAGTATAATGATCAATATAACTCTCTCCTCGACGTCACTCCTCTCTATCTATCGATGCATGATGTACCTACCTCTAGTATAATGATCAATATAACTCTCTCCTCGACGTCACTCCTCTCTATCTATCGATGCATGATGTACCTACCTCTAGTATAATGATCAATATAACTCTCTCCTTGACGTCACTCCTCTCTATCTATCGATGCATGATGTACCTACCTCTAGTATAATGATCAATATAACTCTCTCCTCGACGTCACTCCTCTCTATCTATCGATGCATGATGTACCTACCTCTAGTATAATGATCAATATAACTCTCTCCTTGACGTCACTCCTCTCTATCTATCGATGCATGATGTACCTACCTCTAGTATAATGATCAATATAACTCTCTCCTCGACGTCACTCCTCTCTATCTATCGATGCATGATGTACCTACCTCTAGTATAATGATCAATTTAACTCTCTCCTTGACGTCACTCCTCTCTATCTATCGATGCATGATGTACCTACCTCTAGTATAATGATCAATATAACTCTCTCCTCGACGTCACTCCTCTCTATCTATCGATGCATGATGTACCTACCTCTAGTATAATGATCAATATAACTCTCTCCTTGACGTCACTCCTCTCTATCTATCGATGCATGATGTACCTACCTCTAGTATAATGATCAATATAACTCTCTCCTCGACGTCACTCCTCTCTATCTATCGATGCATGATGTACCTACCTCTAGTATAATGATCAATATAACTCTCTCCTCGACGTCACTCCTCTCTATCTATCGATGCATGATGTACCTACCTCTAGTATAATGATCAATATAACTCTCTCCTCGACGTCACTCCTCTCTATCTATCGATGCATGATGTACCTACCTCTAGTATAATGATCAATATAACTCTCTTCTCGACGTCACTCCTCTCTATCTATCGATGCATGATGTACCTACCTCTAGTATAATGATCAATATAACTCTCTCCTCGACGTCACTCCTCTCTATCTATCGATGCATGATGTACCTACCTCTAGTATAATGATCAATATAACTCTCTCCTCGACGTCACTCCTCTCTATCTATCGATGCATGATGTACCTACCTCTTGTATAATGATCAATATAACTCTCTCCTTGACGTCACTCCTCTCTATCTATCGATGCATGATGTACCTACCTCTAGTATAATGATCAATATAACTCTCTCCTTGACGTCACTCCTCTCTATCTATCGATGCATGATGTACCTACCTCTAGTATAATGATCAATATAACTCTCTCCTCGACGTCACTCCTCTCTATCTATCGATGCATGATGTACCTACCTCTAGTATAATGATCAATATAACTCTCTCCTCGACGTCACTCCTCTCTATCTATCGATGCATGATGTACCTACCTCTAGTATAATGATCAATATAACTCTCTCCTCGACGTCACTCCTCTCTATCTATCGATGCATGATGTACCTACCTCTAGTATAATGATCAATATAACTCTCTCCTTGACGTCACTCCTCTCTATCTATCGATGCATGATGTACCTACCTCTAGTATAATGATCAATATAACTCTCTCCTTGACGTCACTCCTCTCTATCTATCGATGCATGATGTACCTACCTCTAGTATAATGATCAATTTCCAGTTGCACCATAGCCAGAGCACTCTGTCTGTACTCATCGAAGTCCGGGTGGTAAGTGTAGTCTCGTACGTCGATCTCGTTCTCACCACATTTGTGTCCCAGAACCACTTTCACCTTAGACCTGAATGTCACATATCACAGAAAATATCATCAAGGTATTTTTTTAACATCAACACCAATAACTGTGACAGTTAGTTTATATTTAAGTTCTTTACCACTTCAAGGTAGATAAGATTACCAAAAATAATGAAATGCCAATTTTCTGTTCCAACGAAACGAAAGACTGCTTCGCTTTTTAAGGAACGGATACACCGCAGCGTCCTGCGTGCGCAATCTAGGCGGCGATCAGATAGCGCAGTAGTATTTGTAAGCAATCAGAAAACAATAGAAAAGTACTGAGATCGCTCCCGCAGGACGCAGGACGCCGCGATGTGTCCGTACTTTTAGTTAGGGTCTCGCATCTCAAAAGAAAAAAAGGATCAAACTCCTATAGGATCACTTTGTTGTCCGTCTGTCTTCTGTCCCTTTTTCTCAGGAACTGGTAAACATATCATGTTAAAACTTATATCAAATCGTAAACTCGGGTCTACGGTATCTTTCAGTTGTAAAAAAATTTAATTAAAGGTTTAATCGCATTGACCGACAAGTTATTTTTTTTTTAAGTCGCATGTTTTACAAAGGGAATCAAAACCCTATACGGTACTTTCCGTTGATCTAGAATCATGAAATATGGGCGGGCAGGCATATACGCAAGCTAGCTGGCAGCGGTTGAAAACAAAAAGCTAAAGATCGAGCTCAGTAGCTTGCCATTCGAGAGGCCTCTTTGTCCAGCAGAGATAGGCCGATGATGACGATAATGATGAACTTCTTTTACAACTGAAAAACCACTTTTTTACCTAAAGTCCCATTTTGGCAGTTTATCAACCTCGCTAGCTGCAGCGATGACTATCTGCTTGGTAACCAGCACGACCACTGTTGAGAAACGCTTACTTTCTGAAACATTTTTCAGAGGTTACATCAGTTTAGGTTTTTTGAAGACAGTTTTACTTAGAATTCAAATGAACATTTCAATCTTGGAAGTCATGAAAACTACTGTCCTTAGATTTTTTCTTATGGTATATAGGCCAGTGTTTGACCACTATCTTACCTGTTAGTAAGTAACGCTAAGGTCGAGGATGGTAGCACGCTAGGCCTAGAATAGGAACTGGCTCTCAAGGATAGCTGCCGGAACACATTAGATGTTTGGCGACAGATTTTCTAACTTGAGGGTAGTAGCTGGCCAGGCGGATACTAGAAAGTGTCATACCATCATGCGGGGGTTGAGGGTTTCTTAACGATGTATTTCCTTCGCCGAAGGACCACTGTGGAAAGCGCACATACATTTTTCGGTAGAAAAATCTATTGATGCCCGGCAGGGATTGAAAACGGTACCTCTGGCGTGAAAACCGTCCGTTCTCCCACTACACCACTGAGCCCTCAGTATAAATAAATCACTACAAATTATCAAGTAACATATTTGCTCACCTGTAGGGTAGTAGAGTAAGCCGAGCCAAGGGTAAGTACTCGCCGGCACCGTTCCTTCGTACACTACAGAACTGTTGGTGCTGTCTGTACCACACGATCTCTTAGGTGCCTCAACTGTGTCTGTAAATAAAGCATATAAAGCACTAAAGTATACAAGAAGCAATAACCCAATGGCTAAGGTTCGCTGGCGATCAAAAAGGCGTGAGTTTGATCCCCACCCATTGCACTATTGACGTGACTCCAGACACAAACATAATATTTCGCTTAGTTGTAGGGGTTAACAAGACTACTAGTAATGTGCAACCCACATTGCTCGTAAGCTGTATAAAACAAAAAATATTTAATAACTGAAATACTTTATCGCCATTATAATCACGCTATACGAGCCCACAGGTGGCTACTCTTATCCAGCTCTTGCCAGTTAAGTACTTATCGAATATAATCGCTCCACCTATTTTAAGAGCGTCGTACGCTACGCTTGTAGATCGGCGGTCTACACACAAAAGCACGTTGACCTCAGAGTAATAATTACTTTATTAATTGTTACTCTGCGACGTTGACCTTAACGGAAGGTTATTGGTTCTTTGGCTGATAAAAACTTCAGCGTGTTAAATGGATGACTTCAGTTCGCTCAGTTGGATAACATCGTTTATCTCCACAAAAAGAAATGTGTTAGTTTATTATAAAGATATATATGTATATGTTATATATAGTATGCTAGCTCACATCATCGGCGTCTGCTGACTATTTTGATATTCCAATGATAAATTGAAGATATCTACAAACATCTAGGTACAGTAACGACAACAGATAGACCTAACCAAGAATGACGTGTTGGTGCAACAGTTGTTCAACGGAGAACATAAGAACATCAGACCTCATTTAAGTGGGATAAGGGTATGTTGAATTAAATGTTATCTACAGAGATATTATCATATACATTTTGTTAAAGGTTCAGCCACACCGCGGCGTCCTGCGTCTGCGTGCGCGAGAGCGATCAGATAATGCAGTATAGTATTTGAAAGAACAAAAGATTATATTTATAAATAAAAAATATAAATTAAATTATAAATAAAAAATATTTTTAAAAACAAGCTTTTATCTGGGACCATGAACTAAAATGTTAAAAATAAATTCTAGTAAGTATTTGGCGTGTAGGTACTTACCTATATTTTTAAAAGCTTGAAGCACTGAAGTATAGTAATTACCTAGCCTGAAAAACGGGTAGTGCTTCAAGCTTTTAAGAATATAGGTAAGTATCTACACGCCAAATACTTACTAGAATTTATTTTTAACATTTTAGTTCATTGTCTCAGATAAAAGCTTGTTTTTAAAAATATTTTTTACTTATAATTTATTTTTAACTTTTTAGTAGGTAGATATAGATACCAACTACCTACCTACTGCCTAAGTATTTGAGAGAAGGCATGATGTTTTAAAATATTCCACGGATATTTGATGTGATTATGGGTAAAGTGCTCTTCAAGGAAAATCAATCGACTCGGTGGGGCTATGTTGCTTTATAACAGAAATGCCATGGCCACCTTACAGCTTCATCATCAGATCCTGGCTATCATTTAAGTGTAAAACGCTCCTCAAGACGAATCATTCGAGCCCAAATTCACTGGGGTTACGTTATTTTATCACAGAGATGCCGTGGCCACCTTCCAGCTTCATCACCAGTCGCTAAATATCATCTAGGTGTAAAGTTCTCTTCAAGACGAATCAATGGAGCCCAAACTCGGTAGAGTTACGTTGATTTATCACAGAGATGCCGTGGCCACCTTCCAGCTTCATCGTCAGACCCTGGATATCATCTAGGTGAAAAAGACGAATCAATCGAGCCCAAACTTGGTAGCGTTATGTTGATTTATCACAGAGATGCCGTGGCTACCTTCCGGCTTCATCATCAGACCCTGGATATCATCTAGGCGTAAAGTTCTCTTCAAGACAAATCAATCGAGCTCAAACTCGGTGGGGTTATGTTATTTTATGACAGAGATGCCGTGTCCACCTTCCGTCTCCATCATCAGACCAGCTCTATGGTACCATATCATTGTATTGTCACCGAAGATACTTAAGTACACCAAATTTGAGTCCAATCGGACATCGGGAAGTGGGTCTAATTTAGTTTCCAAGATTCCACCCGAACATACATAGTTACATACATTGCAAGTTAAATAAAAGCTTGTAAAAATCATTTATTGTGCAACAAAACAACAGCAGTACTTAACTGCTTCACTTATTTAAATATGAAACATAAAATTAAAATGTAACATAGTGAAAAAATTACACACACACATTATTTGTACCGACTGGTTCAAACCAAACGCGATCTACGGCGATCAGAAAACGATTGAAAATCAGATCGCGCCCGCGGACTTGGACGCAGGACGCCGCAGTGTGGTCGTACTTTAAGGATGGTCGAGACATTTTTTGACGGTCCATTGGCGTAAAGGATAAGTAATTTGACTTTTTTACATCATATAGGCTAGCATTTAACCACTATCTCTCCAGTCGGTAAGTAATGTTGCGGTCGAGGATGGTAGCA
The DNA here is from genome assembly GCA_954871355.1 of Cabera pusaria. Classification (NCBI taxonomy): domain Eukaryota; kingdom Metazoa; phylum Arthropoda; class Insecta; order Lepidoptera; family Geometridae; genus Cabera; species Cabera pusaria. The sequence continues at coordinate 1,550,932 of OX940909.1, read as the reverse complement.
CGCTAGGCCAAGAATGGAACTTCTAATCGAGAGGTTGTCGGGTTAAATCCTAGCACGGGTGTGTTCATCCACAGCTGAAAGGAATATTATATCTATGTTCAGCCTGACTTGCTACCAAAAAGTAGCTTACTACCAAGGAAAAAATGCCGCCATAGTCTTACGGTGCTCCCGCAGCAAAACCGTTCAGAGTCAGACCATTCTAGACCTAGCGTGTTTACCATCCTCAACCACATCCTCGATTACCACCAGCTAAAACAGTGGTCAAACGCTAGCATAGCAAATACAAAACTGGACCCTAATAGGTATCTTTAGAGGTATGTAGCGGAACACCTCAAAGAGCAACACAAAATTACTACTACTATGGTATATGTGAAATCAGTCATAATATTTTAGAACTTATATATCGGTTACTAATATATTTTAAGATCGTTTAAAAAACTAAAAGAACCATAGAAATAGGAATAATTTCCTATTTCTGTGAAAAGAACTGACTTCAAACATCGCGCTAGTCAAAGTAGCCAGTAGAAGCAGTAACTATTGTATAATCTGTGCCAGTAGTTAGTAGTCTGTCGTCGAGATAAATAAATGCATTGTAATACATACAAATGTTGATATATTACAAACAGGTCGACCGATTTCGTTTACATTTAAAAGGGACGACCTGAAAAGGGTACCCTTTGAAATAAAAAAAAGAATTTTCCAAATCGGTTCAGGCATCTTCGAGTAATCGGTGAACATACATAAAATATTTATAAAAAAAATTTAAAAAAGATTCGGACGAATTGAGAAATTCCTCCTTTCTGTGAAGTCGGTTAAAAACTATAAATTGGTTATAAAGACACTTACACGCACAGATAACAATTGTTAAAAAAACTTCGAACTTCATATCTCTATAACAAACATTTTTGATTGCAACTCAAACACCTTTTTAGAGCAAACTTACACGTGCTTACACGTATCAGTCGTTCGAATTACACGTAAAACTGTTACTATTTGGGTTCTTGTGTGTAAACCAGAATGTTGGCTTCATAATTCATCTCGGTAACATTGCAGTGGCCGTACGTTGACAAACAAAGTATTCTACGAAATGTAGCCATAACAAATTGTATGGCGAAAGGAGATGAAAATATTTGAGTTTGCATTTACTGCATCCCACGGTTTCACCTGTGTTAAAAGTATGTGTCAATACAGCTCAAAAGTTACCCATGTGTCATTTTAACCAACTTCAAAAAAAGGAGGAGGTTTCTCAATTCGACCGTATATATATATATTTTTTTTTTATTTTTTTTTAATGTTTGTTCGCGGATAACTTCATCGTTTATGAACCGATTTTGATTATTCTTTTTTTGTTTGAAAGGAGATATCCCAAGTGTCGTACCATGGTAATTTTATCGAGGTCTGATAAGTATCTTCAGAGATATTGAGATAAACATCTCAAAATTGGTACTGAAAATGAATAGCGCGGCATTGAAGTCGGCTCTTTTTTAGTTTTTAAACGATATTATTTATTTATCATACTAGCGGATCCGGCAGACGTTACCCTGCCCGATTGCAGCGCCACCTATCGGGTCCAATTGTGAATCCAAACCATCTATGGACTAACTCAAACATACACACCAAAATTCATCTAAAGTGGTCCAGCCGTTTAGGAGTTCAGTGACATACACACGTACAGTAGAATTATATATATAAATTTAGGCAAGCGTTTGGCCACTATCTCAGCCGTTCCTGTTGGTAAGTGATGATGCGGTCGAGGATGGTAGCACGCTAGGCCTCGAATGGGAACTGGCTCTCAAGGATAGCTGCCGGAATACATTAGATGTTTGGCGACAGATTTTCTAACTTGAGGGAGGTAGCTGGCCAGGCTGACTCTAGATAGTGTCCTACCACCATTTTTTCACCAAGTTGGGGGGGTTTCTTAACGATGTCTTTCCTTCACCGGAGGGCCACTGTGAAAAGCGCACATAATTTTTTCGATAGAATGTTTCTATTGGTGCACGGCGAGGATTGAACTTTGTACCTCTAGCATCAAAGCCGACCATTCTCCCACGACACCTCCGGGCCCTCAAAAATACAGGTTATAAAGAATTTGTATGCCAAATTTCATCCAACAATATCTCTAAATAATAGCGTGGGGCGCTTTGTGTCATATTTTTCGTATATCGAGCAACCCCCACTTTTTTTCACAATTATACTAGTATTTTTCATTCATTATTATTTTTAGCTTATATTAAGACTTATTATTTTTCACTTTTAGTTTCTATAATTTTTTTTTTGTTTTTAGTTTGTATTGTTGTATTGTCACCGATTCTAGATAAGTGTTCAAAGCTTCACCTGTTTAAAGTGGAAGTCAAAATCGAGTCCAAAGAAGTCGTTTGCATACATACAAGCAAGCATACAGGAGACGCTAGTAAAATCGTGATAATAATCCAAAGAAATAAACGAAATAATTAAAATGACCAATGAATAGCTTGTTGACCTTAGTAAACTATGTTAGTAATATTTGGGCTTAACTACGGGCAACACTACTCCGTAGTTTCATCTGTCAATGTCAAGCATCAATCTCTCTGCGTACGCCATTGTAAGAATTAAGATGAATAGAAAGATCATAAAAAATAAGAAAATATAAAATATTATAAAACCAGGTTAAATAAACAGTGCTAAAACAATTAAATAGTTTTCCATTAAGACCACCCAGACATCAAACAACATACAACAACAACAATTATTAATTTTGAATGTAAGTATATATAACTGAGTAAAGCAGAGCCATCTGCAAAGTTTTGCACGCCCGTTAAGGCAAAACATGACGATCTTTTTATTATATTTGTCACAACCTTTTGTAATACGCATGTTTTACGCAAATAAAATATCTTTATCTTTATATTCCAACAAAATCTCAACCCGTTTCCAAACCAAACAATAAGTTAACCCTAAAACGACGGCACGGCATCGCAAAATCCCAAACAAGTTAAACCTTATCCTGAATCTAGTTGAACCCGTCCAATCCGGTTATAACTGCTTTCCGCGGTTACACAATTGAATATCGCGGATAGCAAACTGAATTGCGCAAATATTGAATTCAGTAATTTGGCGGCCGAGCGACAAATCAAGATATTATTGGAACAATTCGACGCAGAGTTGAATAGTTGGCTTATTTATTGTATAATGTACCCGTGGCATGAATCAGGTTTTGTTATTAGACTGTGCTAGTATAGGGTTATTGATTTTCGGATTTATTGAATTCTTTTTTTTTATATAAAAGAAAGAAAGAAAGAAAGAAAATACATTTATTCAACACTACAAAAAACAGAAATATATATATAGAGACAAGTAAAGAAAAAAGGTACCATCACCAATCGCAAAGTTACTTAGCATCACGTGATATAGTGGTATAACGCTTACCTACCTATCTGATATACAAAATATGTTCCGTGTATGGTTTCCTGTATTTTAATACCTCAACCTTAAATTTGATCTAGGAATTCTAAAGAAAAAAATTTAAAACTCGAAAATAAATCTAAAATAAAAATGTAAGTTTCCATGGTCACTGACACTATTATTGGAATTATTTAAGGAATATTTAGCATGTTATCGGAAACTCACAATAAATGAAAAACATGGTAAAAGTCGTAGACAAGTCCAATAATTTTAAAAATCTGCTTTGACCAACCTATTTAACGCTATTAATGATACTTAAATTCAAACTTTATAAACAACAGGGATTGATATATTCGACATCTCCGCTGTAAATTGGTGAGGATTTAGGTATTCTGCAGAATCCAGGAGATGTCCCAGAATCAGGTGAACGCTACCAAGTTCATCAAAATATTTCCTGCATAGCATAACGTATTTTCATTAATCAAAGCTAAGAACACTCTCGATTAAGACACCTATCAAACAAAAAAAACTAAATCAAAATCGGTTCATCCGTTTGGGCTCTGCGATGCCATAGACAGGCACACATTTTGCGTCAGGGGTCGAAAAATTCTCCCGCTTGTGAAAACTCCCGCTTGCCCAGCTCTCCTTAGCGGGTGTAGTACAAACTCCCGGCTACAACCTCTCGACAAGGCATTGAGCCAGTTCAGCCAGTCTCCAAAAGGCCGCCAAATTGCGCACATCTCTAAACCATCGATGGTTTGGGAGAGGCGGCGCTAGCTTTGGTGCGAGGTATGAGATATAGCGATTTTATATCATCACCAATCAACACCAATATTATAAAAGGAAAAGTCAGTTTGTTTATGAGTATCCACAGTTGGTAGGAGAATTATATCGATATTCCGCCTGCTTGCTACCAAAAACTAGCTTACCACCATCAAGGAGACAATCTGCCGTCATAACCGTGCCGTCATAGCCGTGTTTCGGCAGCACACAGCTCTTCAGAGTCAATTCATCCTAGCGTGTTCACCATTCCCGACCTAATCATAGCTTACCACTAGGCGAGATAGTGGTCAAGCGCTAGCCTATCAGATAATTATATAAATGTGACCATAGGTGTCAGGCTACAAGAGTATTAGAAACTAGTGTTAGAAAGTTCAGAAATAAGATACCTTCTTTGTGATTTATATCTGATCACGTAAAATAATTCTTTGATCCTTAAGCGACACACGTCTATGCTTGATCAGTGTTTAATAGAATGCCTTTCTTCCCTGCATCTTACCCTCGCGTAGCGCTGGGTCGACTACGGCGTAGCACTGATTTCATGGCGTAGCCGATGACATCATAGTGTACCACCACCAGGTTCTACTTGTATCTCCAGTATTTCTCATCTAAACTGATATTTTAAAGAGGAAAGATTTAATTGTTGATTTGTTTGTTAGGCGTCCATTACACGATAGGTTTTGCTGTCAGTTTGCTCACAGTCACGGCTGCGACTGTGGATGACTGATCATGTAATGGGTGACTGACCGATATTTACATACTTTGATTTGCTGCATGAGCAACCATCAGTCATGACTTTTGATTTTGAACGACAGATAACCTACCGTGTAATAGATGCCTTAGGTTTTAACTCAAGAACTACTAAATCTATTTAAAAAAACTATTTTGTTAATGGAAAGTTTAGATTAACATAAGCTATATTTTAACCCCGTAATCTGGCGGGAACAGGCACTACGCGGGTGAAATCGTGAGGCGCTGCAGTACTAGATATGATGAGTGAACGACGCTGGCAGTAAAATGGTATGCGAAAAGCTCTTTGAAACAATACACCAAAAAAAACTGGCCAAGTGCAAGTGGGAATCGCACTCGTAGGGATCCGTAACACAGTAGAGTAGTTTATAACTATATTATTTCGCGAACAAAAAATTAACTTTGTTTTTCATAGTGATAAGTCTGGATAGTCTGGATTGAATGTATCTATGATACATAGGACGCTTTGCAGTAAGCGGTTCGAAGCCTAGAAATGAGACGGTGAATTTCAGCCTGAGCAGCATTACTAATCGCTAGAATTGGTCAATTAACTAATTGAATCAATATTTACCATTATAGATATAAGTATCCAGAATCTAGATGAATCTAGATCTTAATCTAGATTCATCCAGCTCTAGACATCGCTATCTGCCTCGAATTACATAGAGTACTCGTCTAGTATTATGATTTTACCCGAATGCGCTTATTGAGAGCCCCCTATCTCTATTTGGACTGGACTTGAATGTACCGTTCGCAGACTCATTTGTATTTTTGTCGAACATATATTTACTACTAGCTGATACCCGTGACTTCGTTCACGTACACCAAGAATTGTATCACTGTAAAGATCTGTCAATCAACATTTGTGTGTCTGAGTTATTTAGGTTATGCGTAAAAATCATGTTTTAATTTTCACACTAAGTAGCCTATGTTCGTAATGCTATAAAGTATCTAGTAAGATCGGACCGTCCCCTTAGGCTTGATAAGGTAATAAACAGACTGACTGACTGAGTTATAAACGTTTTTATTATATTAATCTGGATGATTCCTTTTCATATGTTTATTTAAAAAATAGATTAACTTGCCGTAATCATAATTAATAGTATCGCGATTTACTTCTCTCTCTTAGATTACATCTTGTCTTTAGACATTCAATGTACACCTACCTACCTACCTACATAACACACTGTACTATTTAATTTATATATACTCATAGATTAATTAAAGTTTCATTTATTGCTTTCATCGTTATTGTGATTTAACAGGAATTGTTACAATTATGTACTTAGATTATTGTATTTATTTTATACCATGGGAGTGCACTGGTGACCTGCAATACAGGTTTCACAAAACCTACAGCAGTCACCAGTCTATCACAAATTATATTACTTAAAGTTCTTCACATGTACAAGAATACCCTAGACTTACATAATTTTACAATTTAGTAAAATAAAAAATTAAGAAAATAAATGGATATTATTACTATCATTGTCTTTTTAGGGTTCCGTACCCAAAGGGTAAAACGGGACCCTTTTACTAAGACTCCGCTGTCTGTCTGTCTGTCTGTCTGTCCGTCTGTCACCAGGCTGTATCTCATGAACCGTGATAGTTAGACAGTTGAAATTTTCACAGATGATGTATTTCTGTTGCCGCTATAACAACAAATACTAAAACAGAATAAAGTTAAAAAGAATAGAGGGTACCCATACAAGAAACGTGTTTTTTTCGGCATTTCAATGTAACGCCATCTATGAACGTGTTAGAATATTTTCATAGTACATACCGATATACGACATATTTCCCATGTTTGATGATGATTTATATAATACATTATTAATGTTGCCTCAAATAAGGGTGTTTATACCGTCTTCGATATATTTGAGGGTAGTCTAAACCTTACAAGATGTGTCAGAGCCGCCATCTTGGTTTTCTGTTTGACTGATGCTTTAAAAGGGCGGTAGAAACGTTTATTGAGACACTTTTTGCTCGAGCAGCCTTTGGGCTAACATCGTCACCTTTACTCTGTCGGGAATAACGTTCAGACGACAAAGTGCTGTCCAACTCAATGAAGCTAAGTATTTGTATAAACATAATGTATTGAATAATTATGGCTAGAATGTGGTTTTCTAGGATATGTTTATAATAATGATGGTTTCACCTAGGAATGGTGATGATAAAGTGTTTTAGCTTCGTTGAGGGTGGTAAGGAAAGGCTATGAGGGGTGGTGGAGGCCTTTTGGGGGAAACCCCATAATATTTTGTATAAATTGTCTAAATCGGTAGTGATTTTCATGTGTTATGTCTTGTTGAAACTTGTTATAAAGCCTTGTGACTTAACATTAAATACTTATTGGTATATTGCTGTTCTCTTTGTTCTATTGTCTATTATAATGGTCCTGAGTCTCCTGATGGTACATAAACTGTTGTTGTAATGATGAAGGTACAAATAAAATGCTTTCTCGGTGATGTCCTGACTTTTATATTTTATTAATAAGTCCTACCTATTAGCTGAAGTATAGGCAGGTAGTTTTGGACGTGGTTCCAAATGAATATTTAGCTCCAGACATAATATGTTTATGGTAGACCACTAGACTACCACCTACCACTCCACCCTTGTTATCTATGAGTAAGCTAACAAACGCTTAGTTAGGTAAAAGTCGCATAGATGGCGTTATATTGAAATGTCGATCCCTAATACCTTTGTTAGACGTTAGATGGCGTTATAAGAAATGAAATGTTTATTAATTATTATTTCGCGAAAAATGATAGTGGTATTTTTTGCTCGATCTTATAAAATACTGTAGTGTGGTACGGAACCCTACGAGTGCGAGTCCGACTTGCACTTGGCCAGTTTTTTTTAAAGACGGGCAATGATCTGATCACTGCGTGAATCAGATTATCGGATCGCTCGTAACAGCGCCGATATATCAGAAACTCACAGTAAACGAAAAACATGGTAAATATCCCGAAAATAATTTTAATATTAATTTGTATCAAGCACACGTCTGATCATGTATGGAGTACTGCTGTCACCTCTTAGATGGGTCAGCTAAATACCAGCTGAAGGCGTTGGAAGTTATTAAGAGGAGAGCCAAGAAACTCATCATCGACAACAATACAATACAATACAATTACTCTTTATTGATTACCATGAATATACACAACACTTTAAGTTTTTAATTTAAAAATATTTAGGTAATACAATCGTCGGTCTTATCGCTTAAAGCGATCTCTACCAGACAACCTTAGGATGGACAGGAGTATTACAAAGAATGGACGGTGGTGCTCAATAAATAATATCAAGGTACCAAATATATACCAATTCTATTACATATATATAAAAATATATATAAAATATACTAATATATATAAGTAATAAATATTCAAATAATAAAATAAAGTTAATAAAAATCTTGATAGCGTTTAATTTATAGTGGACAGGTTATGATTCCTTACCATATTTTTAAATATTGGCAAAAATTTAGCACGTCTGATTTCCAGTGGCAGAGCGTTCCATAAACGGATAGCTCGAACAGTGAAAGAATTGTCAAAATACTGGGTGGAGTGAATAGTTATTTGAAGTTCAAGAGTTTCAGATGAGCGCAAAGAGAGGGAATGTGTAAGATACTGGAAGTTAAATCGCTCTTTGAGGTATAAAGGCGTGGAAGGAATAAAAAGGATAGTGTATAAGAGAGCAAGTAAATGAGCATTCCGGCGGAGGCGGATGGGTAACCATTTTAGCTTTTGTCTGAATTCAGAAACAATCTTGTAGGCAAAAGGCTTTAGAGCCTTGAGCATCGTCGCAAAGTGGCCAGTTTATCGGTCTTTTATCTGATACATTTCGAAGAGTACATACTATTGCAGGAATTAATTCCAGCGTCCACCTTTTTCCATCGTACTACCAGGCGCACAGACATGTGCCATCAATACATGGTAGGTATTCCTTTTGTCGCACAAAGCGCTTTGCATCCACAATTCCACATTAATCATACGCACAGCGAAGGACTGGAATTCCCTACCAGAGTATGTCTTTCCACCCTTTCCTGTTAAAAACAATCCTTTCTCTTTAAATCCCGAGTAAACGGGTATCTTCTAGGCAAGCGTGTTACATCTTCGATCACATCTTTACTTAGCATCAGGTGAGATAGCGATCAAACACTTGCTTATGTACTATAAAAAAATAAAAGTCCTAGAGACCATGAAAACTTAAAAACTAATAACCACTATTTTTTTTTATTGGGGCCCAATAATAATTGGCCACTATTTTATTGGGCGACATTTAAAGTTGGTCCATTATTTTTATAAAAGTCATTATAATTATTTTACAACCAAAAAATCAGTTTTGTTGCAACCAGTACCTACATACGATGAGATCTGCATTGCGTCCACTCTCCTGAAGAACTATCTTCATAGCCGGGCACCGGAATGCAGCGAAGCACTGATATCTCTACTATCATCGTTTACTAGATTTTCCTTTGAATATATTCCGGTTATAGTGACTGCATACGTTTTATTTGGATTTAAGTGTTCAAGAACCAAGAAATTGTAGAGTGGAGACCACGGCTCGGCAAACGTAGCGTAGGACTCCCTCCAGCTAGGTGGAGCGATGATATATGCAAGCTGGCTGGCAGCGGTTGGAAACGAATAGCTGAAGATCAAGCTCAGTGGCGTGCCATGGGAGAGACCTATGTCCAGCAGTGGACGGTAATTGGCTGGTAATTATGATGATGAATGATGAGTAACCAAGAATGTTTTCAAACAATCTTAAGTGAATCACTACTAGGTACTAAGACAAAAGAGTCAGGTTCAAAAGAAAATATTGAAACAACGCACTAGCTCATGTTTCATTAAAGTTAATTTAAAATTGTACCTTAACCTAATTTGGCAAGTTTGTACGAAAATCTGGGTGCGTGAGTCCAACTTGCACTTAGCCGATAGTTTTAGAGTCTTGACAAAAACTTCAAAGCAAAAGTATCTAGGTACAGGTCTATACATATAGAATCTAGGCATATACTTTCGTACCTACGCCTCATATTATAAGAAAATGCTCCGCAACACTTCCTACCCCCGCCCGTACGTTATTCTATAACCGAGGGTAGTTGAAGTGCCCTTCCCTTTGTCTCGTCGTTACTGCGCCGGCACGTTCCACACAAGTGCCATCTGTAACTACCTAGAGGTACTACTTGCATTGAACCAACGCGAACCATATATATGTCGCAGGCAGATAGTTGAATTAGCCGTTCAATTGAACGCCTAGCCTCTTAACTAATCAGCGCCGTTCAACTAAATTCCTGTATGATATCCAGCCGTAGCTTTTATTACAACATTTAATAAACTGGCTGGCTAATCTGCCTGCGACATATACATTATTATTTTGCAACATACTACATACTATGGAGGGTAGATACAGCATACACTCACGGACTACTAAGCTGCATCAAAGTTCAAGACACCTTTGAAGTAAAATACAAATATTAAGTAAATATTATTTCAAATTATACAAATTTAAATTGAAACCTATAGTTTGGTTCGTTAACTTTATTATATTATCATATACTTAAGTGTATGTTTGTATATTGGAAAGGACCATTCAAAAAATTCGAAAGTAATCCTGAACTTTATTAGTTACTAGCAGCCCGCCCCGGCTTCGCACGGGTAGAACATATATGCCTACAAATTTGCATCAGTTTGTTGCATCGAATATAAAATATTAACATATTTAACAATCATCGTCATATGTCAACCAATTTACACCAAACCTTAACGAATTATGCACCTAAGACCTAAACCTTCCTCATAAACACTCTGGCTATTGGTGAAAACCGCATGATAATCCATTCAGAAGCTATTGAGATTATTGCGAACAGACAGACAGAAGCAGTGGTGGACATTGTTTTATAATACTTACGTAGTGATATTGGACGGCCCTTTGGCGTAAAGGATAGTTACCCTGATTCTGACCCGAGGGTCGATGGTTCTAATCCTAGCTATATACCTACCAATGAAAGTTTTATGTGCATTCATGAATCATGGATTTTGGTGGGATCATTAAATCTACCAATAATTAAGATAGTTTAAAAACTAAAACAACTGACTTCAATGCCCCGCGAGTCAATTTCAGTAGCAAGTTTGAGACGTTTATCGTCATATCTCTGAAGATACTTATCAATACTCTACACAATACTCAAATCAATCAAATCCTCACCAACTTACAGCTCAGATTTTAAATGTCGTGTTTAGAGTCATTGGAATGCTTTTAATGAAAAGATTATACATAGATCAGTCGGGGTGGTTTAAAATATTATATTATATATTATAGATAATTATTATTATTATTTTATACAATAGATCATATTATTATACTATATTGACTTCAAATTGATTGTGATCGGTGGGGATCTACAGAAAAGCAAAGCTTATAATAATATTTGCGTAGTAACTATGACCTATTCTGTGGTTTCATTGCAAATATTTTAATAATTTTGCGATGCGTGTATGTGAAATCCGTGATATCTTCTAGAGTTTTCATTTGAATTATGTACTGTAAAGGACTATTTTAATCTATAATATGTGGCCAAGCTAATCAACGTAATTATTTGGATAAGGATTAATCTAATACTATAAGAATCTTTGTCCTGACATACTGACTGACTGACTGACTGACTGACTGACTGACTGACTGACTGACTCACTGACAGAAAACGCACAGCCTAAACCGCTGGTCGTAGAGACTTGAAATTTGGAGGGTATATTTGTCTTAGTACGTAGGGGTGTACAAAGAAAGATGATTGATGATGATTTTTCAAAATTCACACCTTAAGGGTATAAAATGGGGGTTCAAAGTTTCTATGGAGAAACAAGATTAGATAGTCTTTTCTATCCGAAACTTCACACAAGTGCTTCAGTACAAAAATAAGTAAATACGTGTTTCAGGTTTTTTTGAAATTCCACCCCTAAAAGGGTGAAATGGGGTAACAAAGTGTGAAAATTAATATTTTTTCGGATTGCGCTAAAACTTGGCATGCAGATAATTATTACAACGTTAGTACCCTTTGAAAAAGGATTTTTCAAATTTCACCCCTGAAGGGGATGAAACGGGGGTTCAAAGTTTCTATGGAGAAACATTATTAGATAGTCTTTTCTATTCGAAACTTCACACAAGTGCTTCAGGACATAAATAAGTAAACACGTGTTTTAGGTTTTTTCGAAATTCCACCCCTAAAAGGGTGAAATGGGGTAACAAAGTCTGAAAATCAATATTGTTTCGGATTGCGCTAAAATTTGGCATGCAGATAGTTATTACGACGTAAGAGCCCTCTGAGAAAGGATTCTCCAAAATTCACCCCTGAAGGGGATGAAACGAGGGTTCAAAGTTTGGATGGAGAAACAAGATTAGATAGTCTTTTATATTTGAAACTTAACACAAGTCCTTAAGTAAGTAAATACGTGTTTCTGGCTCTTTCAAAATTCCACCTCTAAAAGGGTGAAGTGGGGTAACAAAGTCTGAAATCAATATTGTTTCGGATTGCGCTGAAATTTGGCATGCAGATAGTTATTTTGACTTAAGTATCCGCTAAGAAAATTTTTCAAAATTCACTCTTCAAGGGCATGAAGCGGGGGTTCAAAGTTTGGATAGTCATTTTATTCGAAATTTCACACAAGTACTTCTAAGTAAATCAACACCAATATTATAAATGCGAAAGTCAGTTTGTTTATTTGTTTGTTTGGGACTTCTTCACGGTCGTTTGCTTGACCGATTTGGCTGAAATTTTGTATAAAGATAGAACATAAGGCAGAATAGGATAAAGGATTTTTTTTTGACTATGGAGTCAGGGGGTCCAGATATTATTAATTTAATTTTGTAAATATAAGACTTCTTCTCTAATGAACGGCTTGACCGATTTGCCTGAAATGTTGTATAAAGACAGTTCATAAAGCAGAAAAGAATATAGAATACTTTTTTTCTGGCTATCGAGTCAGGGGGTCCAAATATGTTTAATTGAATTTTGTAAATATAAGATCTCTTCTCAAATAAACGGCTTGACCGATTTGCCTGACATGTTGTATAAAGACAGTACATAAGGCAGAAAAGGATATAGAATACTTTTTATTTGGCTATCGAGTCAGGAGGTCCAGATATTTTAAATTGAATTTTGTAAATATAAGACCTCTTCTGGAATAAACGGCTTGACCGATTTGCCTGAAATGTTGTTTAAAGACGAAAAAAAGTTCATAGGATAGAATAGGATATAGGATACTTTTTTTTTTGGCTATCGAGTCAGGGGGTTCAGATATTTTTAATTGAATTTTGTAAATATAAGACCTCTCGAATAAACGGCTTGACCGATTTGCCTGAAATTTTGTATGAATACATGTCATAGGGCCGAATAGGATATAGGATACTTTTTTTCTGGCTGTCGAGTCAGGGAGTCCAGATATTTTTTATTTAATTTTGTGAATGTGTGGCCTCTTATCAGCTAAACAGCTTGACCGATTGGACTGACATTTTATACATATTACAGTTCATATTGCATAGAATCACATAGGATACTTTTTTTTCTGGCAGTCGAGTCCAGTTGTCCAGAATTTTTAAATTGAACTTTGTAAATGTGTGGCCTACTCTCGGTCAAACTGGTTAACCATTTAAGCTAAATTTTTGTACACGGACAGTCAAAAAGACATAGAAGGGAAACGAATACTTATTTTTTGGGTGGAAATTTCGGTTTTCTATATTTTTATTATGGAATTTTGTAAATGTGTGGCCTCTTTTCGGCCAAACGGCTTGACCAATTCAGATGAAATTTTGTACAGACATTAAATAGGGCATAAAAGGGCAAATAATACTTTTTTTCGGCAGTTAAGTGTGGGTGCCTATATATTTTTTTAACTTTACATAGAGTTTGCATATTCATAAAAGTTTGAGCTTAGGTTCATAGATAATGACTAAACTTAATAAGTGCCTTAATTAGGCCATAAAACTGTCAGGTTCATTAAAAGTCATCAAAATTTACGCGATGGCTTTGCTTGCCCAACGTGTTTTATCTGCTTTGTGGGAAGTATTTCAAAAGCATTCGTGTCTTAACAGCCACATTTAACCTTAGGGTCATCGGTGTTGACTAAGTAGGTTATAAAAACTGTCAGGGTCATACAACGTAAAAATTTTCGCGCTCACTTCGCTTGCGCATTGATAGCGCTCCCTGCACTCGCGCAAATCTTTGTTTTATCTACTTTGTAGGTAATATTTCAGAAACTTTTGTATTTTAATAGCCACATGCATCAGAACGAGTCTATAAATTGAAACAGTACAACCTTCAATAATCATAATGATTTTTAACCTTAAAATAAGTGGATATCAAGTTTAACCTTTGTGTCATCAGTGTTAACTTAGTAGGTCATAAAAACTGTCAGGGTCATAAAAGGTCGTAAAAAGTTTTCGCGCTCGCTTCGCTCACGCAGCGATAGCGCTTACTACGCTCGCGCAGTAATAGCGCTTGCTCCGGTCGCGCAAGCTTTTGTAATATCTACTTTGTAGGAAACATTTCAGCAACTTTTGTATTTTCATAGCCACATTCATCAAGACGAGTCATAAATTGGAACAGTACAACTTTCAATAATTATAATGATTTTTTACCTTAAAATAAGTGGATATCATGTTTAACCTTAGGGTCATCGGTGTTGACTTAGTAGTACATAAAAACTGTCAGAGTCATAAAATGACGTAAAAATTTTCGCGCTCGCTGCGCTCACGCAAACCTTTGTTTTATCTACTTTGTAGGTAATATTTCAGAATTTTTTTTGTATTTTAATATCCACATACATCAAAACTGAAACAGTACAACCTTCAATGATCATAATGATTTTTTACCTTAAAATAAGTGCATATCAAGTTTAACCTTAGGGTCATCGGTCTTGACTTAGTAGGTCATAAAAACTGTCAGGGTCATAAAAAGACGTAAAAATTTTTCGCGCTCGCTCCGGTCGCGCAAGCATTTGTTATATCTACTTTGTAGGAAACATTTCAGCACCTTTTGTATTTTAATAGCCACATGCATCAAAACGAGTCATAAATTGAAACAGTACAACCTTCAATATTCATAATGATTTTTTACCTTAAAATAAGTGGATATCAAGTTTAACCTTAGGGTCATCGGTGTTGACTTAGTAGGTCTTAAAAACAGGGTCATAAGAAGTCATAAAAAAGTTTCTCACTTCGCTTGCGCAGTAATAACGCTACATAGCGTATAATAGCGTGTTTTAACAGCCTCATAAATTAGACTGACTCAAATACTTAAACAGAAAAACTTGGTAAACCTTGGTTAGGTTTACCAAGTACCAAGTAATGATTAATAACTTTAACAATAGACGATATCGAGTTCAACCTAAGAGTCATCTATATTGACTTGATGATTAGGTCATTAAACTGTCAGGGTTATAAAAAGCCATAAAAAATGTTCACTCGCCCAATAATAGCGCTCGCTGCGCTCGCGCAGCTATTCACCTTATTTTCTTTGTAAGAAATGTTTCAGGAACTGTTGTGTTGAGTCAAAAATTTAAACAGCACAACTTCGTATACCTAACCAAAATGATTAATGACTTTAACAATAGAGGATATTTAGTTCGATTTTGAGGGTCATCTATGGTGACTTGGCCTAAGAGATCATCGATCTAGACCTCAATGGTCATAGACACAAATAACGCGGGTGAAGCCGCGGGTAACAGCTAGTACTATATAGTTGAAAATAGCCCTGGAAATTATGTAATATTTTTAAAACAAAAAATTAAAGATAAAAATGGTTACTGTGAGTCAACCTTAAGAGATAGACATATGCTGTCGCGGACTTTTTTGTAGGTCTTATTAAGTTGTACAACTCTTCCATAGAAAATATGCTTCCATCTGTTTTCAATTGAGCAACGTTTGTAAGAAACGTGTTTTTTCGTTCGTTTTTTTGTCGACTTAGGTTGCAAATTAGGTCTCCACGAATGTACATTTGATTTAAACGGGATATTATAATATATTATCCCGGCTATCCAGGCTATATTATAGCCTATTTTCATTTCGAAAGTTCATTCTATATATTAGTGAAAGAATTTTTTAAATCGGTCCAGTAGTTTTTGAGCCAAATCATTACAAACATACAAAAATACAAAAATACAAATGTTATCTCATTATAATATTAGTATAGACTGGAGTTTATGAGTCCCTCAGTGTGTTGTGGCTTGGACTAAAGTCAGTTAGTTGTCCGACGCCTCGTCTCAATGCCGTCTTGTAATTTCAGACAAGCACCATTCCATCGATTTGATCTTATATTATACTAGCTGTGCCCCGCGGTTTTACCCGCGTAGAGATCGTGCTCGTGGGAATATTGGGATAAGAGGAAAAGAAGAAAGAAATAAACTGAAATTTAGCAAGGAGATACTTTATAGCATTAGGATAAACATAGTCTACTTTTTGCGAAAATAAAATCCTGATTTTTACACAGATCACACAAATGTTGACTGACAGAGCTTTACAATAACATTTCTGGTGTACGTTAACAAAGTCGCGGGTATCAGTTAGTCTTACTATATTATAAAGGCGTCAGTTTGTGTGTATATTTCAAACTCCTTCAAGCTAAAACTACTCAACCGATGGAGCTGAAATTTGGTATGTAGATAGCCTAGACCCTGAAGTAACACATTGGGTACTTCATATCCCTTTATTCCTACGGGAACGATGTCTACGTGGGTAAAACCCTTGTACACAGCTTGTATTTCACAAATCTAGCCAAGTTGTGCCAATCAACTTAATAATCCACGTCAGTTGAGAGTAGTGACATCTAGACGTCGCCCTGCCGCACTAAAATGTCTGCCTCTGGTGAGACTGTTATTAATTGTATCAATCTCTCTGATTGAAGGACTGATTAAAAGCCGATATCACGAGACTGTGCCTTTAATTAACCTGAGTATGAGAACTTTAATTAATATTCTAATTTATATTGCAGTAGCGTTTAGATGATAGACAGATCATCTAGTTAATAATTTAAGACCGTTTAAAAATAAACTGGCCAAGTGCAAGTCGGACTCGCACTCGTAGGGTTCCGTAACATATTAAAGTATTCTATAACTATGATTTTTCGCAACTACAAAATTAAGTTTGTTTTTATAAAGGTTTTATGAAAAAAAAAGTTATATTTGCGGTCGCTATATCTCAAAAACTGCTGACTGTATCTCGTTCAAACCAATTTTTGTTGAAAGTTTTTATTGAGATCTACAGAATATATTTTTTCTACGTTTTTCACTCCCTTAATTTAAAAGTTAGAGGGGGGGGGACACATTTTACCACTTTAGACGCGCCTATCTTGGAGTGAATAGTTATTTGAAGTTCAAGAGTTTCAGATGAGCGCAAAGAGAGGGAATGTGTAAGATACTGGAAGGTAAATCGCTCTTTGAGGTATAAAGGCGTGGAAGGAATAAAAAGGATAGTGTATAAGAGAGCAAGTAAATGAGCATTCCGGCGGAGGCGGATGGGTAACCATTTTAGCTTTTGTCTGAATTCAGAAACAATCTTGTAGGCAAAAGGCTTTAGAGCCTTGAGCATCGTCGCAAAGTGGCCAGTTTATCGGTCTTTTATCTGATACATTTCGAAGAGTACATACTATTGCAGGAATTAATTCCAGCGTCCACCTTTTTCCATCGTACTACCAGGCGCACAGACATGTGCCATCAATACATGGTAGGTATTCCTTTTGTCGCACAAAGCGCTTTGCATCCACAATTCCACATTAATCATACGCACAGCGAAGGACTGGAATTCCCTACCAGAGTATGTCTTTCCACCCTTTCCTGTTAAAAACAATCCTTTCTCTTTAAATCCCGAGTAAACGGGTATCTTCTAGGCAAGCGTGTTACATCTTCGATCACATCTTTACTTAGCATCAGGTGAGATAGCGATCAAACACTTGCTTATGTACTATAAAAAAATAAAAGTCCTAGAGACCATGAAAACTTAAAAACTAATAACCACTATTTTTTTTTATTGGGGCCCAATAATAATTGGCCACTATTTTATTGGGCGACATTTAAAGTTGGTCCATTATTTTTATAAAAGTCATTATAATTATTTTACAACCAAAAAATCAGTTTTGTTGCAACCAGTACCTACATACGATGAGATCTGCATTGCGTCCACTCTCCTGAAGAACTATCTTCATAGCCGGGCACCGGAATGCAGCGAAGCACTGATATCTCTACTATCATCGTTTACTAGATTTTCCTTTGAATATATTCCGGTTATAGTGACTGCATACGTTTTATTTGGATTTAAGTGTTCAAGAACCAAGAAGTTGTAGAGTGGAGACCACGGCTCGGCAAACGTAGCGTAGGACTCCCTCCAGCTAGGTGGAGCGATGATATATGCAAGCTGGCTGGTAGCGGTTGGAAACGAATAGCTGAAGATCAAGCTCAGTGGTGTGCCATGGGAGAGACCTATGTCCAGCAGTGGACGGTAATTGGCTGGTAATTATGATGATGAATGATGAGTAACCAAGAATGTTTTCAAACAATGTTAAGTGAATCACTACTAGGTACTAAGACAAAAGAATCAGGTTCAAAAGAAATTATTAAAACAACGCACTAGCTCATGTTTCATTAAAGTTAATTTAAAATTGTACCTTAACCTAATTTGGCAAGTTTGTACGAAAATCTGGGTGCGTGAGTCCAACTTGCACTTAGCCGATAGTTTTAGAGTCTTGACAAAAACTTCAAAGCAAAAGTATCTAGGTACAGGTCTATACATATAGAATCTAGGCATATACTTTCGTACCTACGCCTCATATTATAAGAAAATGCTCCGCAACACTTCCTACCCCCGCCCGTACGTTATTCTATAACCGAGGGTAGTTGAAGTGCCCTTCCCTTTGTCTCGTCGTTACTGCGCCGGCACGTTCCACACAAGTGCCATCTATAACTACCTAGAGGTACTACTTGCATTGAACCAACGCGAACCATATATATGTCGCAGGCAGATAGTTGAATTAGCCGTTCAATTGAACGCCTAGCCTCTTAACTAATCAGCGCCGTTCAACTAAATTCCTGTATGATATCCAGCCGTAGCTTTTATTACAACATTTAATAAACTGGCTGGCTAATCTGCCTGCGACATATACATTATAACTACATACTATGGAGGGTAAATACAGCATACACTCACGGACTAATAAGCTGCATCAAAGTTCAAGACACCTTTGAAATAAAATACAAATATTAAGTAAATATTATTTATAATTATACAAATTTAAATTGAAACCTATAGTTTGGTTCGTTAACTTTATTATAGCATCATATACTTAAGTGTATGTTTGTATATTGGAAAGGACCATTCAATAAATTCGAAAGTAATCCTGAACTTTATTAGTTACTGGAGTTTATGAGTCCCTCAGTGTGTTGTGGCTTGGACTAAAGTCAGTTAGTTGTCCGACGCCTCGTCTCAATGCCGTCTTGTAATTTCAGACAAGCACCATTCCATCGATTTGATCTTATATTATACTAGCTGTGCCCCGCGGTTTTACCCGCGTAGACATCGTGCTCGTGGGAATATTGGGATAAGAGGAAAAGAAGAAAGAAATAAACTGAAATTTAGCAAGGAGATACATAGCATTAGGATAAACATAGTCTACTTTTTGCGAAAATAAAATCCTGATTTTTACACAGATCACACAAATGTTGACTGACAGAGCTTTACAATAACATTTCTGGTGTACGTTAACAAAGTCGCGGGTATCAGTTAGTCCTACTATATTATAAAGGCGTCAGTTTGTGTGTATATTTCAAACTCCTTCAAGCTAATACTACTCAACCGATGGAGCTGAAATTTGGTATGTAAATAGCCTAGACCCTGAAGTAACACATTGGGTACTTCATATCCCTTTATTCCTACGGGAACGATGTCTACGTGGGTAAAACCCTTGTACACAGCTTGTATTTCACAAATCTAGCCAAGTTGTGCCAATCAACTTAATAATCCACGTGAGTTGAGAGTAGTGACATATAGACGTCGCCCTGCCGCACTAAAATGTCTGCCTCTGGTGGGACTTAAAGGCGCGGGTAGGTAGGGCTACCTACCGCCTTTGTTAGGACGAGGTTTGAGGTCGCGTCGAAATAAAACAATGGCTGTTGCACTATAAGATGTTCTTATTAGAATTTTTAGTTGCTGTCTATGTGTATTAATTCTGGCGATTCACTCCCTTATAAAAACATATTTCGTTCTCACGTCAACGTCACTTTGATGTGGGAACGCGCGCTGTCGTTTTATGACATTGCGCTTCGCACATCAGAGGCATTTTGCCACCCGAATGGTTGTGCAAAACGCCACATCACCCCCCTACGGAGAAGGAGAATCCGTGGAGAAAGAAAAAATAAATAAAAAATCAAAGGTCAAAAGGTTTGCAAAAATGAACTTTACGACCTGACCGGGTAGTGTATTGTGGTGAATGTGAGGAAGGAGCAGCGGGAGAAGATGAAGAGGATCCAGAATGAGGAGAGAGAACTCTAGAAGGATGTGATGATGACACTGGTTGATGTGCAGGAAGAGACGGCGTCGATACCGGATCAACAGGACTCGGCTGTTCGATGAACGCTGGCTTGAGCCTGTCGATACTGACAGTCACCTGTCTGCCTTTTACATCGATCGAGAATGTTTTTCCGTCCTCAGATCGAGATATCACTCGATGAGGGCCAGAATAGGGTGGCTGCAAAGACCGACGAACAGTGTCATCCCTCAGCATGACGTGAGATGCAGTGGATAGGTTTTTAAAAATAAAAACCGAAGGCTTAGAATGATGAGAAGCCGAAGTGGGTCGCAATTTGGACATATATTGCCTTAACTTGACGACAAAATCCGAAGGCTCCTCATAGCCAGTAGCTTCGGGAGAAACAGTTAAAAGTTCCCCTGGGAGCGCTAATGTCTCACCATACAGCATTTCTGCTACGGTTGATTTTATATCCTCTTTAAATGCAGAGCGCATGCCTAACAAAACAAGAGGCAAGGCACTCGACCAGGAACTGTCATGACACATCAGGGACGCTTTTAACTGCCGATGCATGCGCTCAACGAGCCCATTAGCGCAAGGGTGATAGCTGGTGGTCCGAATACGTTTGGCACCAAACAGATCGGTAAGGCGTCTGAAAAGGTCAGATTCGAACTGCCGTCCCTGATCAGTCGTGATTACCGCAGGGACGCCGAATCGAGCTATCCAGCCATCCACAAAGGTCTTGGCTACTTCCTCTGCCGTTATCCCACTCATAGGCCACGCTTCGGGCCACCTAGTGTAACGGTCAACAGCAGTGAGGCAGTATTGAAAACCAGAGGAAGAAGGCATAGGTCCGATAATGTCTATGTGGACATGCTTGAGCCGAGATGTGGGACTGGAGATATGTCCAAGCGGAGACTGAGTATGCCGAGTCACTTTGCTTCGCTGACAAGCTATGCAAGTTTGGCACCAGCGACGGCAATCCTTGGCAATACCTGGCCAAACGAAACGGTCAGAGACCAGACGAACAGTGGCCTTGGTACCTGGGTGACTCAGGTTATGCAGTTTGTCAAAAATACTTTTCCGCATAGGTTCCGGTACAAATGGTCGCGGTCGTCCTGTGGAAGTATCGCAGACCAAAGTTGTGTTAGTGCCGGGAACAACGATGTTCTCTAATTTTAGAGAAGAATCTTTATCGTTACGATATTTTTTCAACTCG
Source organism: Cabera pusaria (assembly GCA_954871355.1). Lineage (NCBI taxonomy): Eukaryota > Metazoa > Arthropoda > Insecta > Lepidoptera > Geometridae > Cabera > Cabera pusaria. The sequence continues at coordinate 1,529,297 of OX940909.1, read as the reverse complement.
TCGTCGAGTTGTTGGCAAGAAGCAAGTGCAGAGTGATCTGCTTCGATACTAATGGCTTCGATGCGGGACATAGCGTCTGCTACCGTATTATCAACCCCTTTTACGTGGACAATGTCCGTGGTAAATTGGGAGATAAACGAGAGTTGATTTAATTGGACCGGTGGAAGCCTCTCGCGACGCTGCGAGAAAGCGTAAATGATCGGCTTGTGGTCCGTGTAAATTGTGACTTGCTGCGCAACCAGAAAATGGCGATAATGCTGCACACTCTCGTAAATCGCAAGGAGTTCCCTGTAATATGCTGGCCATTCGGACTGTCGGGGCTTCAGCTTTTTGCTGAAGAAACCCAAAGGTTCCCAAGCATCACCAACTTTCTGCTGAAGGCAGGCACCAACGTGCGAGTTCGAAGCGTCGGTGAAGAGCCCCAGCTCAGCATTCGGCAATGGGTGAGCCAGAAGAGCAGCGGATGACAGGCTGTCTTTACAGGCCATAAAACTCTCTTCAAGTTCAGGCGTCCAAGAAACCGGTGTGGAACCTTTGCCTTGGGAAGCCACTATCGCATTGACCAGCGGTGCTTGCAACTCTGCAGCGTTTCGCAAAAAACGTCGATAGTAGTTGACCATTCCAAGAAAACGGCGGAGTCCCTGAACGGTCTTGGGCAAGGGAAAATCCTTGAGAGCCTGAATGCGCTCAGTTGGTGGCCGCGTTCCTTCAGAGGAAATGCGGTTCCCGAGGAAAGTTACCTCAGGAGCACCAAACACGCACTTTGCAGGATTGATGACGATGCCGTAATCTTCAAGTCGCTTGAAGAGTATACGGAGGTGCTCAGCGTGCCGAGTGGCGTTGCGAGAGTACACTAAAATGTCATCAACGTAGGCAAAGCAGAAGTCCAGACCCTGTACAACTTCATCTATGAACCGTTGGAAAGTTTGGCCTGCGTTGCGCAAACCAAAGGTCATGTAGTTGAATTCGTACAGGCCGAAGGGGGTGATGATGGCCGTTTTACATATGTCCTCAGGCGCAACGGGAATCTGCTGGTATGCCTTGACGAGATCGATTGTACTAAATATAGTACAACCAGCTATGTTATGACCAACATCACCAATATAGCGTACTGGGTATCTATCGGGCACTGTGCGTGCATTCAGTGCGCGATAGTCACCGCAAGGTCGCCAGGTGCCGTCTCTTTTAGGTACCATGTGAAGGGGAGAGGACCATGGACTTTTTGAAGGTCTTGCTGTTCCACACTGGACCATGTCATCAAAAACCTTTTTAGTCTCCTGAAGTTTTTGAGGAGCCAGGCGCCTAGGACGACAAGAGACGGGGGCACCTTCAGTAGTCAGGATGTGATGGACGGTGTTATGCTTCGGCTCCCGAATGAGTCCTGGTGGCTTTGTGATTGATGGAAATTCCGCAAGAAGCGCACCAAATCCGGACGATGGAGCAGAAACAACTTTAACACTGGTCTGATCTAGTGTTGCAATGGCAGCGATACATGACAACCCAGTACTGCTATCGACAAGCCTTTTGTTGGCACAATCTGGCATAAGCCGATAGTGTGCCAGAAAGTCGGAACCGATAATGGCGGTGTTGACGTCAGCGACGATAAACTGCCACTGAAAGGCGCGTCGCAGACCCAGATTGAGCGTCATTTGTATGTGGCCAAAGGTGCGAATCTCACTACCATTGGCAGCAGCCAGTATGTAGTTTGACCGCGTTGGCTTATTCGCTAGCCATTGGTACGGATAGCAGGAGAGGTCCGAACCTGTGTCAATTAAAAACCGGCGTTTCGAAACGCTTTCGGTGACAAATAATCGGCGACTCTCCGAATAGCAGTCAGTGGTCGCCGCTAATGACTGCTGTTCGAGTTTCCCGACGGCGGGGACGTCCAAGTGCATGGTTTTACACATTTAACCGCTTTAGTACCAAACCTCCTATGGTAAAAACAAAATTTGGATTTACCAGCGGACTGTGAGCGTTCACGCTGGTTTGAGTTACTCCGTGACCTATCCCTACTCCGGTCAGCTGATAGTGCAGCGATCTGGCGCGTGAGATCATCAAGACGCCGTGTAATGTCGTCTAGCGATGAAGGCGAGACGGCAGAAGTGCTCGCTGAGAAAACAGCTGATGACCGAGGAGCTGCAACACCGGGCGATACTTCTAAAATTTTGTCTGCTAGCTCTGCAACTTTATCTAAAGCAAGTTCAGACTGAGCAGCCAAAATAGCCTGAAGGTGTTGTGGGAGGCGGCGCATCCAAAGCTGGCGAAGCAAATTTTCATCCGAAAGAGTGTTCCCAGCCAAAGACCTAAGATGTCTTAAAAACTGGGAGGGGCGACGATCGCCCAGCTCCTCATCGCTAACGAGCTGTCGGACACGTTGCTCTTCAGATGTGGAAAGCCTACGGATAAGCTCAGCTTTTAACCTACCATATTTGTCTGCGGGCGGTGGATGAAGAATAATATCTTCAACTTCTCCAATAACCCGAGTGTCCAACTGAGCAACAACATAATTAAATTTTGTTAGATCAGCGGAGATACCTGAAATGGTAAATTGAGCCTCAACCTGAGCAAACCAGATAGCGGGCCGGTCAGGCCAAAAAGGAGGAAGCTTGACAGCAACTTTACATATTGCGGGGGAAACGGGGTCCGAGGTGGGTGTGTTAGTGCTGTCACCTTTAAATTTTTGCAATTCAGCAAGCAATAAAGCATTTTGTTGCTGTAATAATGAGTTTTGCTCTTGTGCGGATTGCAAGTTAGCTTCCATCTCCGTAGTTGGGTTAGTACACTATAAAAAGCCGTACAATATAAATGGTTATAAGCTATAAAACACACACAGTAATACAAACACAAGACAATAAACAAGACAGCAATATAAAAGGCAAAACACACAGATAAAATATATAGTTAATATTATCAAAAATTAACAGCCCCGGTGTAAAAAAAAGGTAAATATTAATAATTCCCACACAATATAATAAAAACAAACTCAAATGCAATTTTGTTATGTAAATGCCAATGTCCACAGTTGTTAATATAATACTAATAATTTCCACACAAAATGATAATATAAAAACGAAATCGAATGCAATTTGTTAAGGTTATGCTAATGTCCATAATTTTAGTAAGTCCAGGCACCAATATTAGTATAGGAAAAATTGCACGTACTAAAATCACTCCAGCGCAGTATTGGTCTCCAGCGACAGGCCTCGAGCACACGTATCTCTACACGTCGTTTCGTTGTAGAATCCAGAAAACTGATACCATGAATCGATGAAGCGAAGACACGTCGAGATAGCTACGAATGTGATAGACACTCGTCGCAGCTGGCGTCGTATCACGGGGATCAGGATACTAATTACGAAGCGATGACACGTCGTGGTAGCCCAATGTGGTCGTCGTGAATCCAAAGACTCGTTATGTGAGGATGCATGCATTGGGAAACGCGGATTGTTGACCTCGTCGATACGTAGATACGTCGATACACGAGTTGAACTCTGCTCAGACGGCTGAAGTCGGGTCACCATTAAAGGCGCGGGTAGGTAGGGCTACCTACCGCCTTTGTTAGGACGAGGTTTGAGGTCGCGTCGAAATAAAACAATGGCTGTTGCACTATAAGATGTTCTTATTAGAATTTTTAGTTGCTGTCTATGTGTATTAATTCTGGCGATTCACTCCCTTATAAAAACATATTTCGTTCTCACGTCAACGTCACTTTGATGTGGGAACGCGCGCTGTCGTTTTATGACATTGCGCTTCGCACATCAGAGGCATTTTGCCACCCGAATGGTTGTGCAAAACGCCACAGACTGTTATTAATTGTATCAATCTCTCTGATTGAAGGAATGATTAAAAGCCGATATCACGAGACTGTGCCTTTAATTAACCTGAGTATGAGAACTTTAATTAATATTCTAATTTATATTGCAGTAGCGTTTAGATGATAGACAGATCATCTAGTTAATAATTTAAGACCGTTTAAAAATAAACTGGCCAAGTGCAAGTCGGACTCGCACTCGTAGGGTTCCGTAACATATTAAAGTATTCTATAACTATGATTTTTCGCAACTACAAAATTAACTTTGTTTTTTTATAGAGGTTTTATGAAAAAAAATGTTATATTTGCGGTCGCTATATCTCAAAAACTGCTGACTGTATCTCGTTCAAACCAATTTTCGTTGAAAGTTTTTATTGAGATCTACAGAATATATTTTTTCTACGTTTTTCACTCCCTTAATTTAAAAGTTAGAGGGGGGGGGGACACATTTTACCACTTTAGACGCGCCTATCTTTCAAATGATTGACTTTGATTTTTGAAACCTCAATGTCATTTTTAAAGACCTATCCATAGACACCACACGTATAGGATTGAAGAAAAAAAATATTTTTTGTTTCAGTTCCATGTATGGGAAAAAATATAAATGATTAATCCCTTAAACATTTATATTTTTTATTTTTGTATAAAAATCGGGAAGCGGTTACCAGAACACATCTACCTACCTAGTTTCAATTCTGTAGTCCTAATTGTTTCGGAATAAAATGGCTGTGACATACGGACGGACGGACAGACAGACAGGCAGACAGACATGACGAATCTATAAGGGTTCCGTTTTTTGCCATTCGGCTACGGAACCCTAAAAACTAAAAGAACCGACTTCAAACGTCGCGCTAGTAAAGTAGCCTGTAGTTAGTAATGTCGTTGAGGTATACAACTGCATCGTAAGACAAATGTTGATATATTAATAAAACTGGCCAAGTGCGAGTCAGCATCATGTCTCTTATCACACACTTAGGGAGGGTTCCGTACAATACGAAACATAACAGAGTTTCAACCTCATATATTTGATTAATTGATATTACCAAGAATATTTGGTTTGGTCGTGATCTAGAAAGACGGGGCTCGTTTACTAGCGCCATCTATGTCATTTTGCCAAAACTAATTAGATAGATGGCGATTAAAAACACGTTTTTGTATGGGGACCCCTTTTAATTTTTACCTTTAGTTTGTTTTTAGTATTTGTTGTTCTAGCGGCAACAGAAATACACTATTTGTGAAAATTTCAACTGTCTAACTATCACGGTTAATGAGCTATAGCCTGGTGACAGACGGACAGACAGACAGACAGACAGACGGACAGCGGAGTCTTAGTAATAGGGTCCCTTTGTAAAGCGCGACCCTTTTACTATCTTTGGGTATGGAACCCTAATAAACTGGCCAAGTGCAAGTCGGACTCGCACTCGTCGGGTTCCGTACCACACTACAGTATTTTATAAGATCGAGCAAAAATTACCACTATCATTTTTGCCAGCAAAAAATAATATGTAATTAATAAACATTTTATTTCTTATAACGCCATCTAACGTCAAACAAAGGTGTTAGGGATCGACATTTCAATATAACGCCATCTATGGGACGTTTACCTAACTAAGCGTTCATAGATGGCGTTAAATGCCGAAAAAAACACGTTTCTTGTATGGGGACCCTCTATTATTTTTAACTTTATTCTAATTTTAGTATTTGTTGTTATAGCGGCAACAGAAATACATCATCTGTTAAAATTTCAATTGTCTAACTATCACGGTTCATGAGATACAGCCTGGTGACAGACGGACAGACAGACAGACAGACAGACAGACAGACGGACAGCGGAGTCTTAGTAATAGGGTCCCGTTTTACCCTTTGGGTACGGAACCCTAAAAACGGCTTAACCGATTTCGTTAAAATTTAAATGGGACCACCTGGAAAGGGTACTCTTTGAAGCAAAAACATAATTTTCTCAGTCAGTTCTGTCATCTTCGAGTAGTCGGTGAACATACATGAATAATAATAAACAAATAAATAAAATATTCCGACGAATTGAGAATCTCCTCTTATTTTTGTGAAGTTGGTTAAAAAGTAGAGTTGGTTAAATGGTAGTTTAGACAATGCTACACAGTACAGTTGACATAAGTGCCCCGGAGACGGTCATTGGTCATTTGTCAATTGATACGTGATTGAGATTGACCTTTTCAATTGAAGGTGTGAATTATGGAGCTTCAATCGACACGTCAATTTCTCGATCACATTTGCTTTTCTTTCTACAAAATTGTCAACGGGCTTCATTCATAATATCCATCATTCACCTTCAATCACGTAGTTGAAAATGACAATGGCTTCAAATGCCTTTGTAGACGATCATTCGGTCCATCATTAACGTCAAAATTGACAATTGCGAATGACCATCTCCAGGGCACCAAAAACATTACATCTTTGGCGACAGATTTTTTTAATCTATGGTGGTAACTGTCCTGGTGGGCACCAACCAGTATCCTACCATCTTGCAGGGTGTTACTGTACTATATAAAAGCTGGCCATCACCTGCATCTTGCCAGCTTCTGATCCGGGGGTTTGTATTCCTTCACTGAAAGGTAACACATACTATTTTCGATGAAAAAAATACATGCAGTGTTATGTTTCTTTGAAGTGTTTCACACTTTATATTTTTGTAAATTGTTAAACACAATCCAAAATTTCATGGTACCGACGGGACTTGAACCCGCAACCTCCGGAATAACATGTTCCGGTGCTTTGCCAATTAAGCCACGGTGCGAAGTATCGTTACGACGGAATTAGTAAATTGCATTTGTTAACCCAATTATGCATTGGTGGCGCCATCTATGACTACTTATTACGTAAGTTAATCATTCGGAAGAAATCATTACAGTTTTCAAATCCGACGAGAGATGTTGCACTGCGTAAATCAAATATTATGTTTCTTTGAAGTGTTTCACACTTTATATTTTTGTACATTGTTAAACACAATCCAAAATTTCAACGTACCGACGGGACTTGAACCCGCAACCTCCGGAATAACATGTTCCGGTGCTTTGCCAATTAAGCCACGGTGCGAAGTTAAACATGAACATGTTATTCCGGAGGTTGCGGGTCCAAGTCCCGTCGGTACGATGAAATTTTGGATTGTGTTTAACAATTTACATGCAGTGTTGCACGGCAGTTTTGAACCACTTCCTCTGGAGTCGAAGTTGACCTATCTCCCAAATAAACAAACTAATATAAAATAAATATTTAATATAATAATGCAACACATAACCCTCACATTATATTTTTATAAGGACTAACATATAAACATCCTTATACCGTTTGTCCACCGCCACCGTCACCGGGAGGTCACCGATAACGAGATTTTTTCGGGCCGAGTTCAAAATGACGTGACGGCGATCGTTTTTCCACCGCGACCGATCTCGGTGGTTCAGTTTGTACTAGCTGTCATGCGTAGCAGTTGGATAAAACAATAACCGAAAAACCAATAACCGAATAACCGAATCGAACTGCGACGGCAATGTGTGGACGACATCAAACGTGTTTTGTATTGCCAGTCAATGCTAGCACATCGGCCCGTGGCCATCTTGGAGTTTTAGCGGTCGCGCCGATCTACTCGTAATATCGGCGGCCGGGATGACGGCGCTCGGTGACGGACATGCAGTGGACAAGCGGCTATACTATACATATTTATCGCTACTTTAGCGCCGTCATCTCGTTCTCGTTGACGTCCCGGTGACGTCGTCGGTGGAAAAGTGGCCTAAATGTCTACAACTAGGAATATCACACGCATCAGTCTCGAGCACGACACTCTACTCTCGTTAACGAACAAAGTTCAGTAAGGCAATGAGCAGGTTACGTCGTTACAAGTGCACATTGACATCGTTAAATAGAAACGTAAACTATCGACGGAAGCTTTCAGCTCGCTAATGATTTGGCTTAGGGTTGTCGCAAACGTGGCGAGGTAAAGATGTGTCGTGGAGTAAAGTTATGACCATCTAATATGGTGCATAGTTGGCTTTTCCCTATTTTTTAAAAACTAAAAAAAATACTACCAGATGACTGATATCTGTAGAGGCTTAAAAATAAACAACAAACGGAATCTCTATGCAGCTTTACCTTATCTAATATACAAAATATTATTCAAATCGGCCAACGGGGTACAGACTTTTTTAGGGAAACATACGTAAAAAAAGTAAAAGGGACGTTAAAAGAATCTTGACAGGTCTGCAACGCAAAAATGACACCCCTAGTGTTGCAAGTGTTCATAGGCGAAGGTGACCACTTCCTATTAGGTGGGCCGTTTGCTTGATTGCTACCTAAACCATAAAAAAACGTGTGAGTGCCAAGATACTCACGATACGTATACATTTTTATATGATAGACTAGCATTAGAATTTGACCACTATCTCGCCTGGTGGTAAGCGGCGATGTGGTAGAAGATAGTCAACACGCTAGGCCTAGAATGCTCTGATTCTCAAGAGCTGTGTGCTGCTGGAAGCCGGAACACCGTAAGGACATGGCAGTAGATTTTCTCCTTGATGGTGGTAAATTACTATTTGGTATCAAGTCAGGCTAAACGTTAATAATCCTCGGACTTATGTTAAACAAACCCTGTACTCTCGTCACACCTTTACCATGTCAGTGGCAACCCTACTGCCAGTGTGATAGTTGGCTTCGTTGCACCTCCGGGTCTCGGGGCGAGGGCTGTCACTAAATAACGACGGAGGATGTCGCCAGCGGGACATTACTGTCGTTCCGACCTCTTCTTTGTCGGTTACGGTTTAAAAGTGTTGTTATTTGCACAATATAAGTATTAAGTTGTTTTTGAAAAGTGTTGTTATTTATAAATATTTCATCATCATAATCAGCCTATGTCAGTCCACTGCTGGACTTCTGGCCTCTCCCAAGACACACCACTGAGCCCGATCTTCGGATCATTGGGAGGGATATGCCCTAATCGCCACGCTGGGCAGGCGGGTTTGCGATCGCAGGACGTAGCTCCTCGCACCGGTGACGCTGCTGCCCGTCACCGGCCTGTAGTATTTAGCTACGCCATCATTTTGAAATGGTTAAACTGCCATTTGTCGGTCACCAGAGCCTCGTTTGTTGGTTAGCAGGATGCACCACGGGCAGGTGAGATTGGCTTAAATATTCAATTTTATTTTATTATATTTAATTTTAATTTGAGCCGTAAATGACGCTTTTTTTGTGTCATTTGACCACTATATAACCTGTTGGTGAGTGACAATGCGGTCGAATAAATATAATAATAAAGGCCTAAAAATATATAAAAATTAAATTATCAAAAAATCTATAAAAAATACTTCGGCCGTTCAGAGAATGCGTTCCTGACACCTATCAGTTAGTCACGACTAGTGATGGGCACAACATAACACTGAGTTCGTTACCGTTCCTCCAAAATGAACCGCCGCATTATTTTAAAGATTATTTTCGTTTTAAATTGGCGGAATCTATTAAAATTTATATTTTAGTTATTTAAGTGGAAACCAAAAAAAGGTAAATTAATATAATAAAATTGTTTTATTTATTCTTTGTTACAAAGTCACAATCTGTATTTCTATGCAATAAAGTACAGCGCCATTTGGGGTTACCATTTTTAACCTAAATTTAAAAATGCTACTTTCTTTCGCGCGTTCTGTTTGGTCGTAGTTTTATTTTTATATTTCATAAAAGCTATCTTATAGTCCATTATTTTCAAATTCTTAAAAAGAAAACAAAACGTATTATTTTATAAAGTATAACTGTATAAGAACAGATTACGATACTATTATTGCCTGTTATTGTTAGCACAGCACTACAAATATAAAGCGCTGACATAACCTTGTAATAGCGCAGTATAGATTTAGAAAAATATTGTTTACCAAGTTATTTGACACTCAGTTTGGCACAAAATTATAACATTCATTGATCATTGATATAATAATGTTGTTTAATGCATCCATCATCCTAGTTTAATGCTCATCAATTGTTAAAACAGTAAACAACCAGCAAACATATGTTTATCGTAACTGCAACGCCATTACAAAGTTACGTCGTCAGTTCAATCGCGACGTGTCAGGAACGCATTCTCTGAACGGCCGTAGTTATAGTGCAACACGATTTTATTATTACATCCTACTAATATTAATATTATATTATATTAATATTATTTACATAGTATAAAACAAAGTCATTTTCTCTGTCTGTACGTACGTTTAGATCTTTTAAACTACGCAACGGATTTTGATGCGATTTTCATCAATAGATAGAGTGATTCAAGAGGAAGGTTTATAACAAGGGTTAATTGCAGGCAAAGCCACGGGGCGTAGCTAGTAAGTAATAAATATTAAGTTTGTGCGGACTGATGAATGGATGTTCGTTACTGTTTCCCGCAAAAACTACGGGATTGGAAAAAAGTAAAAACAAGGATTTGGATTGGCACATAGATTCCCAACCTGGATTTAGACTTATATGGTACATTTTACAGGTACTTTTTTTTAAGGAGGCGAAGCAGCGGGGCTAGTATGTTCATTATTTTAAAAATAGGTGTGGACAATACGCGCCACATTACATCACACTGTGTGACATCGACTGAGCACGTATTGTGTCACAGTGGGAGACAGGCAGTGGGACAACTAATGTCAAGCGTGTTTTGATCAAAAGTTGAAGGCAGAAACTGCAGGCTGCAACTGATTGTTCTTCAATCCTACTATTATAATTGCGCCATGTTGTGTTAAGTGTTCAAATTTTAAACGTTTGATGACGAAGCAAGTTCATCTGGTTGTGACATCGCGGAAAATATAATTTGCGCGGTCCTCAAATATCAATAAAATATTGATATTGAAAATATTTCCTACAAATGTTGTTTGCATGGAGTTATTTAAAACTAGCAGCGCCTCGCGCCTTTCACTCGCGTAGTTCCCGTTCCCGTGAGAATACGGGGATAAAATATAGCTTATTTTACTCGCTGATAATAAAGTTTTTTCATGCGTGTGTCAGAATTTCGATATTTCTAACAACCATGTAACTTAATAATAAGGACAGCTTACCATTAGACGCTGTCCTTTCTTATTTGTCCTAACATTAATTCAATCGTAACTACAAGTAATACTGATCATCAGATATTATGGATAGCTACTATAGCTCTGACACTACGGTTGGCAGCTTAATGCTTATCTGTACTTCATATTATTAAGGTTCCTAATAACACAAGAAAACACAGGTACGTACTTGTTACTCATTATTTTTTTATTATTAAGGAGATACGTCGATAAATTTGGAAATACATCTACCGCCCGTTCGGAAACCTAAACACCTGAGAAGAAGGGCAAGAAACTCAAGTGCTATCATTCTTTTTCTTTATCAATACCTTACCTTTAACAATGTAGGTATAACATTATAAACCTTAACTATCTTGTCTCACAACAATAGTCCAAAGACTCAAGTAATATTACATAATAATATCACATCACATCACGTGGATTGTAAATACAATAAAATACACACTAAATATCAAAAGGTACTTAGCTTTGCAGTTGCCGATTGTTCCGCTCGGTACGGCGGTCCCGCCCAGAGTCCTTTCTCGAGCCGAACAATGGGCTTTTTATACTACTACACCGACTGCACCGGAAGTCCATTTTAATACTTTTTCCATAAAAATTCTGTTACAGTAATTGTAAAATCTACAATCCACGCCATACATCGTTTTGTACATTACTAAGAATATTTCACAGTTTACAAACACTTATAAAAATATATAAACATAACACGCTCAGACTGACCGGAAACAGCAGTAGCGGATGTGTCTAAAAATTAGCTATTGCCTTTTAAATAGTCACTGATTTAAATGACACAATTCTATGCTAGAATTGTTATAGTTTTTAGGATAATTAAAACCCTAAGATTACCTTTATCTAACACGTGAAAGATTTTTTTAAATCGGTCCAGTCCGAAAAAAAAATCATTCCTCTTTAATACATTGGTTTAGATAAAAGCATCTAGATGGCGCTAGAGTAGGTGGAATAGCTCTTCTTGTAAATATTGCCTAAATGTATGCATCGTCATTTATTCGTCCTGCATCGCGCAAACGACATTTACCGCTGGAACCTGATGCACTTGCTTGCGTTTTACACATGCGTCAAAACGCATGTTTGACGACATCTTAAAATTTGAAGTTTTTTTTTATTTGAACTTCAAATTTTAAGATGTTTGATGACGATGATTAATATTAGTATAGATAAATTGAGGTAGGTGTTATTATTCTATATACTGACCTCAGATTCCTTACTGTCACTGCACTATGGCAACCGCAATGTCGAACATTCGAGAAGTTTCGAGAGCTTTCGAGCAGAGTGTCACTCAAGCGGCGGTAAATCGGTGCGCTTGTCAAAAATATAAATGGGGAAAGGTTTTGGGGCCAGAATGGGACTAAAAAGAACATTAAATAGGTCGTACACAAGAGTATATTTTTCGGCATTCTGCGTCTTTTAGTTATTTCAAGACGGTATTTTTGGGCTTTGAGGCTGTAAGGCTTTAAAACGGATAAGCGAAAGCTTGAGCAAGTCAACATTAAAACCCTTGAATTACGAACGAGACCTAGGCATATCGTCGTCAAGCACTGTACAGCCTAATCACTGCATCTACGAACCATATCTGATACAACGGGACGGATCAGGCACGTATAGATCTCTGATAACACGTGACGAGCATGGCCGGACTTGGCCGAAGTTTTCCGAGGACAAGTGATGTAAGTTTGAAGACTTGAGGGGATTTTAACACGCCCCCCACGCAAAATAAAGGGTGTTATAAGTTTGACGTGTGTATCTGTGTATTGTGTGTCTGTCTGTGGCTGTTTTTTTTATAGGTGTCTTAATTGAGAGTATTTTTAGCTTGGATTCATGAAAATCCGTTCAGCCATTTTAAGAATATAAGCATTTGTAACCGACTTCAAAAAAAGGAGGAGGTTTCTCAATTCGGCCGTATATAAGTTTTTTTTTTATGTTTGTTCGCAGATAACTTCGTCGTTTATGAACCGATTTTGATTATTCTTTTTTTTTTTGGAAAGGAGATATCCGAAGTGTGGTACTATGGTAATTTTATCGAGGTTTGATAAGTATCGTCAGAGATATGGAGATAAATACCTCAAAATTGGTACCGAAAATTAATAGCGCGGTATTGAAGTGGGTTCTTTTTAGTTTTTAACCGACTTCAAAAAAAGGAGGAGGTTTCTCAATTCAACCGTATATTTTTTTTTTTTTTTTTTATGTTTGTTCGCGGATAACTTCGTCGTTTATGAACCGATTTCGATTATTCTGTTTTTGTTCGAAAGGTGATATCCCAAGTGTGGTACCATGGTAATTTTATCGAGGTATGATAAGTATCTCCAGAGATATTGAGATAAACATCTCAAAATTGGTACTGAAAATGAATAGCGCGGCATTGAAGTCGGTTGTTTTTTAGTTTTTAAACGATATTATTCAACGATCTTATTCTAGATGTTGACGCCATGAAACCAACAGACTTTCATAGATCTGATCAATTTGAAATTCGGTATCCTCTTACTCCAACGATATTTCCTGAACATGGTAGCGTTGACCTGATGCTGGGGCATCTCCTGGAAGCTGCAGAATACTCTACTCCTCACCAACATACAGCATAGATGTCGAGCTTGGACTCATTGTTTATATCGATCGGTCGGAGGTTGTTTAAAATTTTGAATTGTGTTATTTATGATTTAAGATAAGACTTCTGCTAGTCCGCCTAGGGCGGTAGCACCACCTTGCCTATTAATTTTCAGCCGTGAAATAGGAATGGTATTCGGTTGAAATGGCAAGGTGTCCAGAGAAATTACAGGGCATGTGAGACTCAACATCTTTGTCTCAAGGTAACAGGCGCAGTGCAGTGACATGCAAAATTCTGGACTGCCAGAATTTTGCATGCCGCTGTATCTGTAATAGGTGGAGGTCATCGCTTACCATCAGGCGAGCGTCGTGCTTGTCCTGTTATCCTTTACCATAAAAAACATTATAAACACTACGGTCGCTTAATGGTAAGGAATTACATCAGTATATAGCTGTATAATATACTAGTACAGTCAACGAATGGTCCTCAAGAGGTATAGAGTGCGTGAGCAGGTACCTAAGCGATTCCTTCGGAAACTTGTTATTGTATATGCTATTAAAATATGATGCAATGATTTAAGTACTATTAAAGCAAATCCTTTTTAACCCACTTCACAAAAAAGGAGGGGGTTCTCAATCTGTCGGATTCTTTTTTTTTATGTATGTTCACTGATTACTCGAAGATGCCTGAACTTATTTGGATTTTTTTTTTCAGGGGGTACCCTTCCCAAGTCCCATTTAAATTTTAACTAAATCGGTCGAGCGGTTTTTAATATATCAACATTTGTATAAGAATGCATTTATATACTTCGATGACATGATACTAGTTACTTTGACTAGCGCGACGTTTGAAGTCGGTTCTTTAAGTTTTTTAAACGATCTTAAAAATTTTGGTTCTTAGTTCATTGTTTTGAGTTAATTTTTACTATACATGCTACGATGTCCACGAATGCAACGAATGGACGCTAGGTATCTCTACGAGAAGTCAACTTTGACTTTAGGACACTGGCATCCGTTAGCTGATTTTAATAATAAAATTATGTTTTCATTCAACAGGGTTATATAGTTGCGGTTGATCCCATATACATTTTATCAATATCCTCATCTCAGAGTTTAAGACGCTGGACTGGAAAGATTGTGGCATTATCATCAACGGCAAGTACATCTCTCACTTACGATTCGCAGATGACATCGTCATTATGGCAGAGAGGCTGCAGGACCTACAAAGGATGTTGAATGACCTAGCTATTTCTTCTCGTGGCATCGGTCTCCGGATGAATTTGGATAAAACCAAAGTCATGTACAACGAGCACGTTGTTCCGGAACCGATTGCCGTAGATGGAATGCCATTCGAAGTTATTACGCTGTATGTTTACCTAAGGCAGACGCTCCAACTAGGCAAACACAAATTTGAGAACGAAATCCCAAGAAGAATTTTAGCTGGGCTGGGTAGCATTTGGAAAACTCCGTCGACGTCGAACTCCGTTTGGTCTTCTCGTCGCCTATACCGCAGTGTCTAAAGACAAAGGTCTTTAACCAGTGCGTTCTACCTGTGATGACATACGGAGCTGAGACCTGGACACTCACAGTTTGACCGGTCCCCCAATTTAAAGTCACTCAGCGAGCTATGGAGAGAGCTATGCTCGATATTTCTCTGCGGGATCGAATCCGGAACGATGTAATTCGCCAGAGAACTAAAGTTATCGACATAGCTCAATGGATTAGTAAACTGAAGTGGCAATGGGCTGGTCATATCTGCCGCGGGACTGATATCCGTCGGGGTAGACTGGTAGAGTGGAGATCGCGAATCGACAAACGTAGCGTAGCACGCCCTGTGACCAGGTGGAGCGACGACATACGTAAAGCGGTGGGCAGTGACTGGAAAAGAAGAGCCGAAGATCGGGCTCAGTGGCGCATCTTGGGAGAGGCCTACGTCCAGCAGTGGACTATAGAGAGAAGCATTTCAAACTTGAAACTGAATTACTGCCACGACATGTGAAGTGGTTTCTTTATGAAAAATCTTTTGAGGTGAGTAGTCTTTACTGTGTATTAACAATTTTTGTCAAACCCAAATGTCTAATAGAGTGAGATGCAACTAGACAGCTATATAGATTTATATCGTTCTATAACAACGAAGATCGGTTGCAAAGCCACGCTGAAAAGACCAACAAAGCAGGTTCGAATTTATAAATAATTATTAAAATTATAATTCAATCGATTTCAGGTATGTTATATATATATATATATATATATATATATATATATATACTTCACAATTTCAGTAATTTCAATTCAATTTCAATAACACATTAATTTAAAAAAATATTTTACCTACAAATTCAATTACAATATCCAATACAAATAATGTAGAAATTATTCTAAATTGTTTTTAAGTATATGGAATAAGATATATTAATGCGCAATAAATCTTAGCGCAAAAAGCAATGTGTAAGTACGCAGAAATTAACACAGAACATGCAGGCCAACATTGTAGGCGTTATCTAGGATTAGCCGAGTTAGGTCCCAGCTTAGATATAGCCAAAAACACGTGAAATACGTGTGGACTGTAGCCTAAACGCTATCTTATTTATAGGTTAAAATCTGTGTCTAGTCCAATAGTTTATCTTTACATATATATTTTTTTTTTTATAACATATCTTTATATATCAATTTATTCTATTTGTGTGTATGTGTCTAAACTCCTCCAGAACGACTGGACCGATTTTGATCAATCAATAATAATATTAATAATAATCAGACTCGTTGGACGGTTGGATCAAGGGCCAGATACATTTGGCGGTACTTCTTGACACGACACGCGTCGTCAGAAGGTTCCTCTCTCTGCAGCCCTAACCACCGGTAGATTGGACCCTGCGCCGCTGCCTAGGTCACAGAATAATGAATAGTACAACCTAGGTTTAGGTTTTTTTATAATATTTTATATTATTTTATAATTTTATTTACATAATTTTATATTTAACTAGAAGTGCCCCGCGGCTTCGCCCGCGTAAAAACTCCTTTAATTTAATTAGAACTTTGCTTTTGTAAAAACGATTCTATCATTAAAGATATCATATATGAATTAGCCAAATCGGTTCACCCCTTTTCATGTTATCGCGTGAGTAAGGCAAATCGGGATTCATATTTATAAATCCCGAAAAACCCAAATGTTCATACTTTACCTACCCCATTATGAAAAATCCTACAACACGTACCTACTTATTTATTTACAAATGTACTTATGTGTAAAGTATCCAATAAAACAGACTATCTCATCTTGTTTCGCCATACAAACTTTGAATCGCCGTTCCGTATCCGGGAGGAATTTGTGAAAATCCTTTCTATTTAGAAAGGATTTTCACAAATTCCTACCGTAGGTATCCATTTGGATACCTACGTCATAATAACTATCTGCATTCTAAATTTCAGCGCAATCCGAAACAATATTGATTTTAAGACTTTGTTACCCCCCAGTTTACCCTCTTAGGGTGGCATTTTGAAAAAGTCTGAAACTCGTGTTTACTTATTTATATACAGAAGTACTTGTGTGAAATGTCGAATAAAATTACTATTTAAACTTTGAACACCCGCTTCATCCCTTTGAAAAATGAATTTTGAAAAATCCTTTTTTACCGGATACCTACAGCAAATTAACTATCTGCATGCCGAATTTCAGCGCAATCTGAAAATATTGATTTCAAACTTTGTTACCTCGTTTTTACCCTTTTAGGAGTGGAATTTTGAAAAAACCTGAAACACGTATTTACTTATTTTTTTACTGAAGCGCTTGTGTGAGGTTTCGAATAGAAAAGGCGATCTAATCTTGTTTCTCTATACAAACTTTGAACCCCCATTCCATCCCCTTAAATAGTGTAAAAAATATTTCTTAGCAGATACCTAAGTCAAAATAACTATCTGCATGCCAAATTTCAGCGCAATCCGAAACAATATTAATTTCAGACTTTGTTACCCCACTTCACCCTTTTAGGGGTGGAATTTCGAAAGAGCCTGAAATACGTATGTCCTTATTTAAGTACTTGTGTTAAGTTTTGAATATATAACACTATCTAATCTTGTTTCTCCATACAAACTTTGAACCCCCGTTTCATCCCGTTCAGGGGTGAATTTTGGAAAAGCTGTGGGAACTAACGTCTTAATAACTATCTGCATGCCAAATTTGAGCGCAATCCGAAACAATATTGATTTTTACACTTTGTTACCCCATTCCACCTTAGGGGTGGAATTTCAAAAAAACCTGAAACACGTATTTATTTATTTTTTTTACTGGAGCACTTGTATGAAATTTCGAATAGAAAATACTATCTAATCTTGTTTCTCCATACAAACTTTGAACCCCCGTTTCATCCCCTTCAGAGGTGAATTTTGGAAAATCCTTTCTCAGAGGTAACTAACGTCGTAATAACTATCTGCATGCCAAATTTCAGCTCAATCAGAAATAATATTGATTTTCACAATGTGTTATCCCATTCACCCTCTTAGGGGTGGAATTTAAATAAAACCTGAAACACGTATTCACTTATTTTATTACTGAAGCACTTGTGTGAAGTTTCGGATAGAAAAGACTATCTAATCTTGTTTCTCCATACACACTTTGAACCCCCATTTCATCCTCTTAAGGGGTGAATTTTGGAAAATCCTTTCTTAGTACACCCTTACGTACTAAGACAAATATACCCTCTAAATTTCAAGTCTCTACGGTCAGTCAGTCAGTCAGTCAGAATGTCAGGAGAAAGATTCTTATAGTATTAGATTGTAAATTAATCCTAAGATAACAGAAACAAATATGTGAATAATAATCAATATTATTTGTCAGTGATGATTTTGTGTGTGTGTGTGTGTGCGTGTGTGTGTGTGTGTGTGTGTGTGTGTGTGTGTGTGTTTGACTTACCAAATTACAGCAGAGATGTCGTATTTGGGTTTCAATAAGCCCAAATACGACATCTCCATTCCATTTCATGACCATTCCAATGAATGGTCTCAATGAACAGATTATACGAGTACGAGCGTAATACGAGGTCTGTAAGTAGATAGATCGTTCGGAGTTTTTAAATTATTTTTCACTCATCATCATAATCAGCCATTGTAAGTCCCGAAGAAGCTTAAACCGAAGATCGAGCTCAGTAGCGTGCCAAAGGTTAGGCCTATGTCCAACAGTGGACAGAAATACGCTGATGATGATGTAAGTTCCGCGACAATGTAATATTACAGTGACATCGAACGATGGAGGTATTTTTATATTATTGGCCACCGTTTGACTACTATATCACCTGTTGATAAGTGATGATGCGGTCGAGGAAGGTAGCACGCTAGGCCTAAAATGGGAACTGGCTCTCAAGGATAGCTGGCGGAATACATTAGATGTTTGGCGACAGATTTTATTACTTGAGGGTGGTAGCTGGCCAGGCGGACACTAGACAGTGTCCTACCACCATGCGGGGGTTGGGGGGTTTCTTAATAATGGTTACTTAAGAATGTATCTATAGCTGGACTGTAGAAACTGTAATACATAGATGGTAAATGGTAGAACAGTCGAATCTTGGGCTAGTATGTTCTGTTGTCATGAGTACAGTCGAACTTTACACGTGATGAGAGCCTCTACACAAAGATTGTTTTAACAAAGAAAATTAATTTCTTTTTAACCGACTTCACAAAAAGGAGGAGGTTTTTAATTCGACTGTATTCTTTTTCATTTTTGTTACCTCAGATCTCCGTCAAATCTTGACCGAAATGAAAAATTATGTTTTTGTTTGAGAGATTATGCCTCTGGTTTGGTCCCGTTAAAATTTTATCGGGGTATAACAGTTATCTCCGGAGATATAAGATAAATATCTCAAACTCATTGTATACCTTGATGACACATTCATTTGTATACCTTGACGACATGATACTACTGGCTATTTTGACTTTCGCGGCATGTGAAGTCGGTTTTTTATCGTTATGTACGATCATAAATGATTACCACACTTTACCGTGACAACAATGTTGTGTAAAATCTTTGCCCATTTAAATTATCTCTCATCAGATTTAACGCACAAATTAACTACCTACAATAATGCTTAAAATTTAAATACCAAAGAGTTCATTGAAACAGTTCATTCCGCGAACGAAATTATTAATTTTAAATTAACAAAGTTAAAATATGCGAGATTCTGCTCGAAATATTTTGGTTGCATGAACAGGAATATGTTGGAAATATATTATTATAATTATGTTCATTTTGTGGTTACAGTTTAGAGTGTACCTACCTGTTTATATAAAAAGAAATGTAAGCGTAATAATGTAACATCTCTACGTAGAGTTTAGTAGCACGTACTATATCATCATCATCATCATCAGCCGGTGTCAGTCCACAGCTGGACATAGGCCTCTCCCAAGATGCGCCGCTGAGCCCGATCTTTGGCTCTTTTTTTCCAGTCAATGCCCACCGCTTTGAGAATGTCGTCGCTCCACCTAGCCACAGGGCGTGCCACGCTACGTTTGCCGATTCGCGGTCTCCACTCTAGAACCATTCTAGTTCTACCCCAGCGGTTATCGGTCCTACGGCAGATATAACCTGCCCACTGCCACTTTAGTTTGCTAATCTTCAGAGCTTCGATCACTTAGTTCTCTGGCGAATTACTTCGTTGCAGCAGAGAGCAGAGAGACACCGAGCATAGCTCTTTCCATGGCTCGCTGATTGGTGAACTAGGCGATCCGTGAGTGTCCACGTCTCGGCTCCGTATGTCATGACAGGTAGGACGCACTGACTTTTGTCTTTAGGCACTGTGGTATAGAAGACGTACCATATAATTATGTTTTAAAATTATCGTGAATTTGAAACATTATTAATGTTGATTGTTAAACACAATCCAAAATTTCATCGTACCGACGGGACTCGAACCCGCACCCCCCGGATTACACGTCCAGGTGCTCTGCCAATTAAGCCACGGTTCGATACATCGATACGACGAAATTAGTGGATTGCATTTGTTAACCCAATTATGCATTGGTGGCGCCATCCATGACTACTTATTACGTAAGTTAATCATTCGGAAGAAATCATTACAGTTTTCAAATCCGACGAGAGATGTTGCACTGCGTAAATCAAATGCAATCCACTAATTTCGTCGTATCGATGTATCGAACCGTGGCTTAATTGGCAGAGCACCTGGACGTGTAATCCGAGGGGTGCGGGTTCGAGTCCCGTCGGTACGATGAAATTTTGGATTGTGTTTAACAATTTACAAAAATATAAAGTGTGAGACACTTCAAAGAAACGTAATATTATTAATGTTGTATAACGGCTGTAATTCACAATACTTTTTACCAGGAGTAGTTAAATCTCCTCAACCTAAGTTTTGAGCTAGTTCGTCGCTTTACCTGGGGAGCGAGGTCACGATGATCATCGCGAGCATAGGTTCGGTTGTTGTCGAAACAACGACAGAAGCCTCCAGTGGTCACTCATTTAGAACCACCACCTAGGGGTCACGTGTTAAGGTATCAGCCTATGGTAGCAATGGTCCTGTCAAAGGTCACAAAGACCTCTATTAGTATGTTATGGCTCAATGAGTAAAAAATTAAGTCGGGCTTTTACACTGACTGTTGGGTTATTCATTTTTAGGGTTCCGTACCCAAAGGGTAAAACAGGACCCTATTACTAAGACTCCGCTGTCCGTCTGTCCGTCTGTCTGTCTGTCTGTCCGTCTGTCAGCAGGCTGTATCTCATGAAACGTGATAGTTAGACAGTTGAAATTTTCACAGATGATGTATTTCTGTTGCCGCTAGAACAACAAATACTAACAACAGAATAAAGTTAAAAATAATAGAGGGTCCCCATACAAGAAACGTGTTTGTTTCGGCATTTCACGCCATCTATGAACGTTTAGTTAGGTAAACGTCCCATAGATGGCGCTATATTGAAATGTCGATCCCTAACACCTTTGTTAGACGTTAGATGGCGTTATAAGAAATAAAATGTTTATTAATTATTATTTTTTGCTGGCGAAAAATGATAGTGGTATTTTTTGCTCGATTTATAGATTTGAGACGGGAATTTAACGTGACTTACGCGATGTCGATATAGCGATTGACATATGTTTCGGCCTCATCCGGAGGCCTTCTTCAGGATCTTGGCTTATTCGGCACTTTGTGGAGTTGTTTTGCTCGATCTTATAAAATACTGTAGTGTGGTACGGAACCCTACGAGTGCGAGTCCGACTTGCACTTGGCCAGGTTATTTTCATAGCCCGTTTCTCTGTAAAATTTGAAAATGAAATAATAATCATAATTAGAAACCATTATTCAAATAAAACATATCTATCATTATAACAGTTAAAATAAATCTTATCCGCTTTTAATATTAAACTTAAAAGTAAAACACTTTTAACAGATTCGACGAAAAAAGTAAATTGACTCCGTAAGTAGGAAGAAGAAAGAATTTTGAAGAAAATTCGGGTATTTTGCCTTTTGTCGCGGCACTTTGAATTCGAAAACAAAAGGCGGCCGGAAAACGTCAGGCGTCTATATAAATAAATGCTAAGAAAAAAGGCCGTCTAGTGTTGACGATAGAGTTCCGTACATTTATTTTAATCGTTTTTTAAGTGAAATTACTTCTTTAGGCGCGTTGAGCACTTTTTGGGTGAACAAAAATCATGGAACTCGTGTCATCGTCACCGAACGCTTCCCATGAACTATATGCATTCTTCTTCTTCTTCATCGTATCACTCTTGGCAGAGCGGTCGTGGTCGTCACTTCAGTATTATTAATTAATAGCACGCTTAACTATTCGTTGCCATCCCTCTCTCACGGTTGCTTTTCTTGTGCACACATTGATGGAACCTTCGACCGTTGTTTTAATTTGATCAGTCCAACGCATGGGTGACCTGGCACGAGCTCGGGTGCCTTCCACCTTGCCTTGTACTACAACACGTTCCAAGGACACATCTCCGCGTCTCGAGACGTGATCAAAGAATGAAAGAATGCGAGTCTGAACGATAGAATCTATCATCTCTCACTATTGTAATTCAGTTTGGTACCATATAACTTTACTTTACTTTTTACCCTACCACGTGGAGAATTATGATTTTGTCCGGTATGTATGACTAGGTATGCTCGTTATATTGAATCATAAGTTACATTATATTTAGGTGAATACTCAAAGATATTGAATATGGTACCTTCTATAGAAAAAAGTCATGAACTAAAAAACACAAACTAAAAAACGGTCCAACGGAAGAACTTTTTATTTCACGCTCAGACAGTTTTAAACAGTTGGTATCGTAGTATATTATATAGTGTGAAATACACTTGTTAGGCTTACTCGTAATTTATATATTGATTTAATTACAACACAAAATATTTACCTAATAAAACTATTTAGCCAACATTTTACTCATAGTCGTCTAAATGTCTAAATGTTAAGGCGGCAATAGCCCAATGGATAGGGTGTCGGACTGGCAATCGAGAGGTCGTGAGTTCGAATCCCATCCCACCCATTGCACTATTGACGTGAACCCACTCCAGACACAAGCATATTTAGCTTAGTTGGAGGGGTTAACAAGAATACTAGTAATGTGCAACCCACATTGCGAGTAATCTTTTAAAAAAAAAAAAAAAAAAAAAAAAAAAAAATTAAATGTTCGTCACCGTTGAACCCTAAAAATCAACAATCTCCTTTCCCGAAGCTAACCTGCAAAGAGGGAACTACAAAGGAGGTAGGCATCTCACGGGGCATCCGCTAACACAATCAGTCTTTTGTACATACTGCCAACATTGTTTTACATTTGCGATTAAAAAATTCAACTCTAACCTCCAAAGCGTAGAGTTGAAAATAGTGTAAGGAAAGTAAAATGACAGCTATTTTGGCGCGAAGGAACAGGCGCCATATTGCCCAAAGGCGTGAAAAAGATTTCGCAGACCGTTTCTTAAACAAAAAGCGTCGCCATCTTGTGTAAGTTGATGCAGATTTAAGAAATATACTATCCTAACTAATATTATAAATGCGAAAGTAACTCTGTCTATCGGTCACGCTTTCACGCCAAAAGCACTGAACCGATTTAAATGAAATTTGGTACACAGATAGTCTAGACTCTAGACTATCTGTGTACCAAATTTCATTTCTCTAGACTCTAGAGCCTGAGAAAGGATATAGGCTACTTTTTAATGCGGAAAAGGGTTGTAAGGGGTTGAAAGGGGTGATGAAAAGTAGTATGGAAGTATCGTCATTTTAGGAGCTAGAAGCTTGAAACTTATTCTTTAGGCTGTTGATTCGATATAAATAAATACTTTGAGTATTCAGAAATAAATATGACATTCAAAGTTTGTAAAAGCTCAAGGGTGTAAAATAACAATAGGGGATGAAAGTTTGTAAGGTTTATGTGAATCTTCTACTGAACCGATTTAAATGGAATTTGGTACACAGATAGTCTAGAGCCTGAGAAAGGACACACTACTCTTTAATGCGAAAAAAGGGTTGTAAGGGGTTGAAAGGGGGGATGAAATGTTGTATGGAAATATCATCATTTTTAAAGCTAGAAGCTTGAAGCTTATAATAAGAGAGAAGGGAGTGGAGGGGGAGTGGAGGGAAATGGGAGGGGGAGAGGAAAGTGAGGGGAAGAAGAGGGGTTAAATTGGGGGAAGAGAGAGGGGAAGGGGAGGGGTGAGGGTTAGGGAGAAGGGGGAAGGGGGATTAGCGCGGCGTGGTATGGTGCGGTGTAGGTGGGATACGCATGTGTCTTATTTGTTAAATAATTAGACTAAATAATTAAAAATGCTACCCAAAGACACTATTCTACGCGGACGAAGTCGCGGGCACAGCTAGTAAGAAAATAATTCCAGTATACATCTTATAATATGTACTGGTTGTATGTAGTTTATAATAATTGTAAGTGGGTAATTAATAAATCTTTATATGTTGATCCTTTAAGTCCCTGCTGTCTCCGTAATATTTTAGTCTATCCAAAGGTCGCTGGAAGAGATCGCTTTTAGCGATAAGACCGCTCATTGTAATTAAGAGGGAACGCGGGGTGCAATTTTCCATACAAATATATTCCCCCGTTTCCTCCCTGGAAAATAATTCTAGAGCAAAATTTGTTTCTACAAAAAATCAAGGTCTGCTGTAGCTAGTGTAGCTATGCCCTTATCATTTTCCTTTTTTTATCAACCAATTTTAAAAAGAAATAAGCCTTTTCTTCTTTAAGATTTTTGAAGGGTCATATATCTATTTGCAATATGTTAATTAAGATACTGAACCACACAACACAGGATTGTCTTAGTGTGTGTTTCAGTGCTCAACACAAGCTGGTGAGGCGTGTAAATAGCCTCAACCATATGCGGGGGTGAAAGTGCCGTGAAAAGAAATAGAAATGAGTAAGATAAATAAGCGGTAAAAATATAAGTATATAGCGGGGGCGGGTCTGTAAAGATCAACGTGAAAAGAGGGACGTTTGGTATGAATAAACCACTGTAAGAACATAGAGAATCAGCATACAAAGCCCACGTACCTTTCCACTCTCCCAGGAACACCTACAGCCCTCCGTGGAGGGTTCACAGACGAGGAATCGCTGCAGGGGGCGTCGGCGCATATAATGCGACCGAATAATAAATATATCTGTACAGTTCTCTAGGAGGATCCTTACAGTCACAGCACGATCACTTAATTAAATAAGCGATTTATATAAAAAAATATATGGAGTCAGATGCGACGATCATAGCGGGATCGCGGCCAAAACGGAACTGCGCCTGGGGTGCGGTGCAGGCGAGGGCCAACCACAGGCGTCGTGGTGGCAATCGACGCGGTCTGCTGATCTCCCATTGGACCATTAGCAAACCTGTTCGAGTTTCAACGGCGGGTAGGCATCAGCAGGCTGCTTCTGCGTCTTTTAGCGGGCATTCATACCAATATGAAAAGGTAGAATAATATAAGGCGTTATAAAAATAATATATATGAAAGGGGCGAGATTATATATATAGCGTGAAATAAAATATGGAATAATAAAGCGCATTGACGCGTCACCACAAGCTATGTTTAGTTCATAAGCTTAAACTGCGTCAAACCTTTTACTTGTGTTTTCTAAATGAATTTTTAGTAATTATTGTGGTATAACAGCAGGGGGCTTATACTTGAGTTTTTCAGTTGATTATTGAATGAACAAAAGGAACTTAATGACGGGGACGTGGCTTTGCAGGCTTTATAGCTTCATCCATCGAATTATAACCTAGGTTATAATTTGTTAGTTAGTTTTAATTTGTTTGTTAGTTAGTTTTTAATTTGTTTGTTAGTTAGTTTTTATTTTGTTTGTTAGTTAGTTTCATCTTTGTTATTTGGTTCATTTCAATCCCTATGAAATGTAAACATTTGGTTTGTCCAAAGGTTTTTCATGGATCCAACTAAGTCCCTCGAATGAAATTGCCTCTTTTTCACAGTAGTAGTAAGTCCATTCATATCGATGAGTAAGTAGAAAGTTGATGGTGTGAATCAATATCAATCCAGTGGCAACGAGCGAGTCTAGATACCCAAAAAGTTCCATACGACTTGTTCGAAAGCGTTCGTCCGTGTATAATCTCTTAAATAATTAATGTAAGTAGGCTCTGACGGTGTGCGGTTGCCGCAATGAATATTTCAGCGGCTCGAGTGCTGAAAGCGGTATTTTGGTAGCGCTTAATTAGATTGTGTACTGATTTCGTGAGGCACATTTTGGAGTTAGCATTTTAACGGATACTTTGCTTTGCCGTGTAATTTGGAATAATCGATGCGTGGGCAATCGAAGATCTGATCGTGATGGTGAAAAAACACAAATAATATTATCCACTGAAAGGTTTATTTAAACTTTATCAACGGTAGCCAGCAGTAGTCTAATAATACAGCCTGTATTATTAGACTACCGCTGGCCATAGATCCTAATCTTCATAATGAGTTGATTGACCTTCAGGCTTGCAGATTCAAGCAGTTCGACCGCACGGTCAGCCACCGAGTCGATTTTCAATCGTTTTCTGATTGCCGTAGATCGCGTTTGGTGTAAAACAGTCGGTACAAATACTACTGCGCGATCAACGACAAACACCAACCGGCTACGCTGCAGCGTCTAGTTCCTACGTTGTATAGTGACTAGTATACTTATTGTAAACAACGCTGCGAGGTTAAGTAAACATAGTTTTCAACATTTACTAATAATTTAACATCAAACGCTGGTGTCGAAGGTACTATCCATAGAACCCAAGAAACCGCCTGATAGATTTCGCACGCAGAACAATGAAAATGCACTTCACTTCGTGCATGCTATTTAATTAGTAAAATAGTAGTCTTTATAATCGTGTCAGATCTGAGAACGCGTATGTTTTCGAGTTTCAACGGTAGCGTATCTGTATTATTACAACGGGTGTTCTTATCGCTTACAGTGATTTCTTCTAGACAACCTTTGGATGGGCAGAATCGCAAGAAGCAGTAGAAGGTGTTGTATAATAAATAAATTTTATTAAGATATTTATCTGTAGTACAGACCAATAGTCTCTACATTTATAACTGGCAGGTAAGCCACAATGTTCGAGAGTTACTTTATTGTTCGATTTTTTTTTGTTTGAAGAGGGATACCTACATACTGCTTATTACTAAAACTATAAGTACTATCTTAATAGTACCTATAATACCTATAATGGGGGGTACAACGGCGAACGAATGACGAATGGAAGAAGATGTCACTATACAGGCGTATAGCCATCTCCCTCTATTCAACGTTCATTCTCATTAGGTCGGCTCTATGCACAGAAATAGGAATAAATTTCTATGGCTCTATGTGCACCCTACCCTGTGTAGAGACTAAAACACCACAACGTGCAACAGGAAATAACTTGCTCGGTATATGAAGTTACTCCTTTTTAAACGACTTCACAAGAAAGACTAAGGTTCTCAATTCGTCAAATCTTTTTTTATGTATGTTCACTGATTACTCGATGACGCCTCAGCCGATTTGGAAAAATAGTTTTTATTTTTAATTGAAAGGATATATACTTTGCAGGTAGTCCCATACAAATTTCATCGAGATATGTCCGGTATCTACAGATATATGGAGAAAAACACCTTAAGCTTGATATTGAAAATTACTAGCGCAGCATTTGAAGTCGGTTCTTTTAGTATTTTAAACAATGTTAAATTATATCATATAAGGTTTTATGTAGTTATGCGTAGTGTATCGCGTGCCATCTATACAGGGGTAATTTATGATACCGCCTAATACTTATTTCCTCCGATGGTAGCAAGTTTGAAGAGTTGAAGGCAAGTTTTTGCATTTGCATATTCTGATCCGCATACCAGGTTCTTACTTACTTTGGAAGTAAAAAGTTTGATTATTAACTAAATCGGTAGCTAAAATAATACCGGAATCATGGAGCTTTTAAAGAAAATCGCCAAGGAATGGAATATCCGGCCTGAGTCTGTGTTTCCGGTTAAGTACAATATGGGGGTCTTCAAATCGCGAGTGAAAAAGTGAAGGTATCTTCTGGGTAAATCAAAATTAAAATTATTTATTTGCCAGAATATGGTACAAATAGATCTTAATATTTATTCTATTAGCCAACATATTCTACCGTTGCCGGTCTACAAATACTTTGCGAGCAAAATCTTTATAATTTAAATTAATTAAAACAATTCCAGAACAAGATTACATTACAATACCCTTACACTCATACACAGCACTGATACATTTATATTATTATGAACATTATATATTAGAACACGCTCCATCATCGATCGCATCATCACTTAACATCAGGTGAGATAGTGGTCATGTGCCACCAAGTTTGGTGTAAAAAAAAATCACAATTTTGGTTATTTAAAGTTTAGACAACATCAATCAAGTTATTTCTGTTATGCCCTCTAGTTCTTACTTGTATGTAAAAAATTAACTAATTATAATTTTTTTTTAATATAATAATTAATATAATCCATTGATTTACAAGGTGTGGGGCGCGTCCCACTAGGGGGGCGCGAAGACATCTACAGGGGGGCGCGGCTTCTAACGGTGTCCAAGCTTTCAAAATTTCTTACATTTTTGATGAAAAATATAACATGGTTTATAAACTATTGGAATCGATTCTGTAACGGATTCTGAACAAACTACTTTCAGGTTTCGCATCAAGTAGGAATAACCTTATTCTACTCTTATTTTATTTTACATTTGCTTGGCGAGCCCACTTGCTGCTACTTGCTAGGCCCTGGGCCGAGGGGAGGCGTGGGCATATTAATTTTAAGCAGTAGGGCGGCGTGATACTTATAAGTTTGGGAACCCATGATATAAACTGTCTCTGTGAGGATATATTATATCCTGACAGCGACCCGCCCCGGCTTCGCATGGGTAGAGCATGTATGCCTGATTTTTTTGCATCAGTTTGATGCTCGAATATGAATTACTCCAACTCTACTAAAAACGTTTTCAACAATAATCGTCGTGTTTCAACCGATTAACACACAAACTTAACGGATTATACGCGTAAAGCTTCCTTGCAAATCACTCTGTCAATTGGTGAAAACTGCATGAAATTCCGTTCAGTAGCTTTTGAATTTATATGAATATGAATCATAATTAAAATAGTTTGAAAACTAAAACAACCGACTTCAATGCCCCGCGAGTCAATTTCAGTAGCAAGTTTGAGACGTCTATCGTCATATCTCTGCAGATATTATCAGATCTCGATGAAATTACAATGGAGCCACCTCAGAAATGTACTCTGCTGATTAAAAAAGAACAATTCGAATCGGTTCACGATTGACGGAACATACATACAAAAGAAAAATAAATAAATAAAAAATTTCCTTCTTTTTGAAAGTCGGCTCTAAGGAAAAAAAATTGTGTTCGTTTCCATGTGCTATGTATTTTATTTTATTCAAAGTAGCATTTCATATATATTTTTTTTAAATATCGTTAATATTTAAAATGTAAAAGGACATCTTCACATACTGCCCGGGCACGGTAATATTGTAATTTATATTACCGTGGTCCGGGTCAGTTTACTAAACACACACACATGTTTGTAGTTTCTCTTAATATTCTAAACATTTTAAAAGAGATAGATAATCCTACTTATCAGTTCTATAAAAAGATTTGTATGGAGTTTTGGATGTGAACGTGAAAAAGTGTGTGTGCTTTCATTGTATTTTTTTCCGCGAGTTATTGTGTAATAAAATAAGTGCCGGTAAATGTGTGCGAGCGCAGGCAAACAAACGTAGGAAAGCACAATGTTGAAAAACATGCCATTTTACGTTCACACCAAAATTCCAAGGGTAGGTGTGACTTGGACTGAACTATCTATGACTTCAGTGTAACTTTGACTAGAATTTACAACTTGTTATCTATACTAATATTATAAAGAGAGAACATTTGTATTTTTGTATGTTTGTAATGATTTGGCTCAAAAACTACTGAACCGATTTTAAAAAATCTTTCACTAATACATAGAATGGACTTTCGGAATGAAAATAGGCTATATATTATCCGGTTTAAATAAAAGGTACATTCATGGAGACCTAATTTGCAACCTAAGTCGGCAAAAAACGGTCGAAAAAACACGTTTCTTACGAACGCTGCTTAATTGAAAATAGATAGAAGAATATTTTCTATACAAGAGTTGTACAACTTAATAAGACCTACAAAAAAGTCCGCGACAGCATATGTCTATCTCTTAAGGTTGATTCACAGTAACCATTTTAATCTTAAAATTTTTGTTAAAAAATATTACATAACTTCCAAGGCTATTTTCAAGTATATAGTATTAATCCTAATGCAAATAATTACGTTAATTAGCTTGGCCACATATTATAAATTAAAATTGTCCTTTACAGTATATAATTCAAATGAAAACTCTAGAAGATATCACGAATTTCAGAAACACGCACCGCAAAATTAATAAAATATTTGCAGTGAAACCACAGATTAGGTCATAGTTACTACGAAAATATTATTATAAGCTTAGCTATGCTGTAGATCCCCACCGATCACAATCAATTTGAAGTCAATATAGTATAATAATATGATCTATTGTATAAAATAATATTCATCTATATATATAATAATATAATATTTTAAACCACCCCGACTGATCTATGTATAATCTTTTCGTTAAAAGCATTCCAATGACTCTAAACACGACATTTAAAATCTGAGCTGTAAGTTGGTGAGGATTTGAGTATTCTGTAGAGTCTAGGAGATGTCCCAGCATCAGGTCAATGCTTCCATATTCTTACAATATCGTTGAAGAAGAAGATTTTCGAATTGATCAGACCTATGAAAGTTGATTTCATGAATCAAAGCTAAGAAAACTTTCGATGAAGACATCTATCAAACAAAAAAAAACTATCAATAATAAAAACAAAATCGGTTCATCCGGTTAGGTGCTAAGATGCTACAGACAGACACACAGATGCACACGTTAAACGTATATTACCCCTACATTTTGCGTCGGGGAACGCGTAAGGTTACGGCAGCAGATGTTCAACCTTTTTTAACCGACTTCAAAAAAAGGAGGAGGTTTCTCAATTCGACCGTATATATATATATATATATATATATATATATATATATATATTTTGTGTGTTGTTCGCGGATAACTTCGTCGTTTATGAACCGATTTCGATTATTCTTTTTTTGTTCGAAAGGAGATATCCCAAGTGTGGTACCATGGTAATTTTATCGAGGTATGATTAGTATCTCCAGAGATATTGAGATATACATCTCAAAATTGGTACTGAAAATGAATAGCGCGGCATTGAAGTCGGTTGTTTTTTAGTTTTTAAACGATATTATTATTTTTTATATCTTATAGGCTAGCGTTTGACCACTATCTCACCTGTTGGTAAGTGATGATGCGGTCGAAGATGGTAAGCACGCTAGGCCTAGACTGGGGAACTGGCTCTCAAGGATAGCTGCCGGAACACATTAGATGTTTTTGGCGACAGATTTTCTAACTTGAGGGTGGTAGCTGGCCAGGCGGACACTAGATAGTGTCCTACCACCATGCGGGGGTTGTTGGTTTCTTAACGATGTTTTCATTCACCGGAGGGCCACTGTGAGAAGCGCACATAAATTTTTCGATGGAAAAATCCATTGGTGCACGGTAAGGTTTGAACTCGGTACCACGGCATCAAAGCCGACCGTTCTCCCGATTACGCCACCGGGCCCGGGCTCCTTGGTGGTAAACTACTTTTTGGTAAATTTAATGATCCCGCTACCACTGTACGAAAACTCATGATACATGAATGCACATAAAACTTTCATTGGTAGGTATATAGCTAGGATTAGAACCAACGACCGTCGGGTCAGAATCAGGGTAACTATCTTTTACGCTAAAGGGCCGTCCAATATCACTACGTAAGTATTATAAAACAAAGTCCATCACTGCATCTGTCTGTCTGTTCGCAATAATCTCAATAGCTACTGAACGGATTATCATGCGGTTTTCACCAATAGCCAGAGTGTTCATGAGGAAGGTTTAGGTGCATAATTCGTTAAGGTTTTGTGTAAATTGGATTAAATATGACGATTATTGTTAAATATGTTAATATTTCATATTCGATGCAACAAACTGATGCAAATTTTGTAGGCATATATGTTCTACCCGTGCGAAGCCGGGGCGGGCTGCTAGTCAGATATAAAAAGACTGAGAGATAGAGGTAAAATCTTCAATCGACACACAAAAAACTATTGCATTGTATACGAAATTAACGGGAACTTAGTTAACATTATCGTATCAGAACATTCTTCCTCCACTGTACTATTTATTATACTGGCATCCACACGGACCTACAAAACGATCCACAGACAAAGTTACTAACTACCACCACCGATTTCAGGAAAAGTTGCAGTCTGGATATTGTTTCGACGGATATCTGAATATTCTACTGGCAGTTATAATTTGTATGATTTTGAGAACAGTTTATTAGTAAGTAGTTGTTGGAAACGAATAGTTTTTAACCGAATTTACAAAAAAGGAGGAGGTTCTCAATTCGTCGGAATCTTTTTTTTTGTTATGTATGTTCACCGATTACTCGAAGATGCATGATCCGATTTGGAAAATGCTTTTTTTTTGTTTCAAAGGGTACCCCTTCCCATGTGGTCCCAAATCGGCCGAGCCGTTTTTAGGGTTCCGTACCCAAAGGGTAAAACGGGACCCTATTACTATGACTCCACTGTCCGTCTGTCTGTCAGGCTGTCTGTCTGTCTGTCTGTCTGTCTGTTTATCCGTCTGTCCGTCTGTCACCAGGCTATAGCTCATTAACCGTGATAGTTAGACAGTTGAAATTTTCACAGATGGTGTATTTCTGTTGCCGCTAGAACAACAAATAGTAAAAATAAAATAAAGTTAAAAATTAAAGGGGGTCCCCATACAAAAAACGTGTTTTTAAACGCCATCTATCTAATTAGTTTCAGCAAAATGACATAGATGGCGCTAGTAAACGAGCCCCGTCTTTCTAGATCGTGACCAAACCAAATTCTCTTGGTAATATCAATTAATCAAATATATGAGGTTGAAACTCTGTTATGTTTCGTATTGTACGGAACCCTCCCTAATTGTGCGATAAGAGACGCGATGCTGACTCGCACTTGGCCAGTTTTATTAATATATCAACATATGTATTTTTAACGCATTCACTAATCTCGACGACTTACTCGTAGTACTAACTACTGGCACAGATTATGTAATAGTTACTAAGTCTACTGGCTACTTTGACTAGCGCGACGTTTGAAGTCGGTTCTTATAGTTTTTAAACGATCTTAAATTATGTTATATACATTAACTTATGATTTTCATTTTCAATCGCCTTCCAAAAAGAGGAGGTTCTCAATATGCGTGTATGTTTTCAACTGACTTACATAAAGGAGAAGGTTCTCAACTCAATTCACCTGTGTGTTTTGTTTTTGTTTGTATGTTACGCGATTATTCCGTCAATTGTGAACCGATTCGAATGATTCTTTTTTCATTGGTAGGGTACATATCCAAGGTGGTTCCATTGTAATTTATCGAGATCTGATAAGTATCTACAGAGATATAACGTTCTTAAAATTGCTACTGAAACTGACTTGTGCTGAATGGACTGTAAATCCAGGCAAGCACGATACTATTTGAGACAATAAAAGATATATTTTTTATATAAGTATCATATAGAGTAGCGTTTGACCGCTATTTCACCTGTTGGTAAGTGACGATGCGGTCGAGGATGGCTGCACGCTCGGCCACAGAATAATGAATAGTACAAGGCTCGGCCTAAAATGGTAATGGCTCTCAATATAGCTGCCGGAACATATTAGATGTTTGGCGACAGATTTTACAACTTGAGGGTGGTAGCTGGCCAGGTGGACACAGATAGTGTCCTACCACCATGCAGGGGTTGGGGGTTTCTTGACGATATTTTTCCTTCACCGGAGAGCCACTATGAGCGCACATACGAGTAAATGTTCCGACAGAAAAATCCATTGGTGCACCGCGAATTCGAACTAAAACCTCAGAACTCCGATTAGATAAAATATAATCGAACAAAACGAAAAAACCGACTTCACATGCCGCGATAGTCAAAGGAGCCAGTAGCCAGTATCATGTCATCAAGGTATACAAATTTGTTTATCTCCATATCTCCGGAGTTGATTTTCAGATCTTGATGAAATTTGAAAGGGAGGCATAGTGTCTCAAAAAAAGATCTGACATTAAAATAACAATAATAATATGAGTGAGCGAGACGGACAACATTTTTTTTTATCCTTCTCGCGTATGTGATTTTATTGTATGCCACCAGCTATGCCCCCAGCTCTAGCGGCGCCTATTGGCTTTCACCCGCTGTCATATATAACCCGACCAAATTACGTTGTTTATCTTATAGCTGGCATATGTATCACGTGTTCATCATTTTAGTCGGGTTATATCACTGTAGCTATTTCATTGTATACGCTAATATCTTCTCCGTACGGTCTCAAACGAAAAGATATGTTTCCAAATTGGTCAAGATTTGACGGAGTCATGATTCCGTTGGTACCCTTTGGGTTTGCAACCATTAAAACATTCGAATTGAGAACCTCCTCCTTTTTAGTGAAGTCGGTTAAAAATACATTTACTGTTACATTTGCATCAGAGAAGTCATAATAAATTATCCCAGCGTATCTACGACTTTCTATGACACTGAAAACTTTGCACCTAATCTTATGTAACTTCCTGAACATTTTGTATGAACATTTTCATATAACACAAAGCATAGTTAGCGTGAACCCACAGTGAGTTATTGGCTGAATTCATTTTCCAATTTAGTTCCCGCAATCATTAGCGGTTGGCGGTAGTTTGTATACAAATTATGCATGTTTCCGACTACCCTCATTAGCCCAATCATTTTCTAAAGTAAGCTTGTTCAAAATGGCGGGTCATGGAAATTGAAAATTGTATTACCTTTTCTCGACTCGTAAGTACTGTTCAAAAGCACACAGATCTCAAATAAGTAGTTATTTATGATACTAGTGCGGTAAGTTGGTTTTTACAAACGAATAGACGAATGCAAGCCCAAGACGAAGTCAATTACCGTGACGAAGTCGAGGGCTTCCTATAGCCACGAGTTTGTTATACCCTCAAACTATCATAAAAAAGGCTGACAGATTCGTGCCGAACACCCGAGTGAACGCAAGTTCAGTAATACTAAATGCTTGAGTAATACGATTCCGCGCTCAGTTTGCTACCAAGCGGCAGCAGGGTCGGACGCTTCGGTACAGTATTACTTCGCAGCGTTGCTTACGTAGTAATCATGCCGTATTGAATATGCTAGACTGAGCGCGGAAACTTATTAGTCAAGAATTTAGTATTACTGAACTTGCGGTCACTCGGGTGTTCAGTACGAATCTGTCTGCCTTTTTTATGATATTTTGAGGTTATACCAATCTCCGCATGTGATCTCTGGTTGGTGCTACATGGGTCTCCACTGTTCAAGTTCCTGAATGATGTTTAACGCATAAATCATGGTAAATGGGCTGGGATAGTTTTTTTTTTAGTTTTATCATGGCTCCACACGATTCGTTTATTTAGCCAGTGTTAAGTATATTAATATTCTTCAAGTTTTTGTGAGGTCAAGTCATAAAGATGGGTCAAAACCACATTTCAGGTCAAGTTGAAGTCATAGTCTAGTACCCTCAGTAAAGATGTGGACCTTACTGAAGATTTTAAGTGGAATTATGGTAAGAACGTAAATAGCATGTTTTCAACATTGTGCTGTTTCCCTACACTCGCACACATTCACCGGCACTTAATGGTTAATCATCCACATTTATTACACATTCACTCGCGGAAGAACACAAGTTTTAGGAAAACATACAATGCGAGCAAACACACTTTTTCACGTTCCCGCCGTCGGATAGCTGTGCTGGACATTTGTTTTACATTGAAATTGTCAGTTTTCCAGCGCCTCGTCGCACTGTTGTTTTCCATTTCATGACAAACACGTCAAAAGTTAAAATTCAAAGCATTTATTCAGTATATGGGTAAATTAAAAATCTGCACTTACACACGTCCAATAACATTAAATAGATCATATTAATAATTATTAATCTAAATATTATTATAAACACTTATTGCTTTAAAATTTTAAAAAAAAAGAAAAGTAATGAGCGATTGGACTTTCTATTCTAAGTACTAAACGTCGAACGTCACACTTAAAAAATGTTTAACTCCCTGATTGGCCATACTTTTGACACTGGCAAAAAAACACCAAGCAGCGTTTAAAATGGATATAAGTGTTCTGTGGTTTAAAAGCCATAACAAGAAGAAGAATTCTCCTGATTAATGTAGGGTTGTAAATTAAAAGGGTCTCTATACAAAAAACGTGTTTTTCCGCTATTTTTAACTTTACGTTGACGTCCACTAGATGGCTTTAGTAGTAAAATCAAATCAGCCCGCGATAGCGATTTATTTTCATAAACTAAAAATAAGCTAGAACCGTGAATTTGGAATGATTTATTACTTATATATCATATCGCTATGGGCGCTACAACAATCAAATGATAAATATTTTAGAATTCCTCATAGAAGAAGCGTGTTTTTCATTTCTTATTGGATTCTTAAAGTAAAACAACTTTAGTAACTGGAATAAAATTTGACGGAAGTGACGTGTCGTGTTGTAAATACACGACCTTTTTTTCACAATACATTTTTCTGCGCTTACATTGCAATCGCTGGTTGAACCCTACGAGATAGATCAAAATAATGTAAAGTAGCAATTGTACAGTAGTATACACATTTATTTCTGGTGACGCGCGGCCGCTGCCGCCGCTCACCTCTCTGCGCTCGTCGGCGCACTTCACGCGGTGGTCACTGTTCCTAATGTTGCAGCAAACGCTACGGCTGGATCATCATCATCATCATAATCAGCCGGTATCAGACCACTGCTGGACATAGGCCTCTCCCAAGTCATGCCACTGAGCCTGATCTTCGGCTCTTTGTTTCCAGTCACTATTTTTTTTATTTTTTATAATTATAATTTTATTTTCTTAAGCCTTACATACATAATTACAAAACTGGTGCTTAAACACTATCTAGGGCTAATTACAAAGGTATACAGGTTGGAATGGTTGTTTTTGGAACTAGACTATGAAAAGTCTGTATTTCCGAAAACAGTGCGATTCCTTCGAAACAATGACAATTTAAATTTAAAGAGCTCTTAATATGAATGTCATGTGAATGCAGTACGTAAGGTAACACGAAATAGTTATATATTAATGGTACAATATGGAATTAAGGTGTGTGTGTGTATGAGTGTGTGTGTGTGTGTGTGTGTGTGTGTGTGTGTGTGTGTGTGTGTGTGTGTGTGTGTGTGTGTGTGTGTGTGTGTGTGTGTGTGTTGTGTGTACGTGTGTGTGTGTGTGTGTGTGTGTGTGTGTGTGTGTGCTTATGTAAGCGGGTTTGTGTAAAAGTGTTGTGATTTGAAATAATAATAGTTAGAGAATTCAGAATTAGATACGAGTATTCAGCAGGAGTTCTGCTTGCTCGTAGTTTAATGTTATGAGCCAGTCAAATAGCTTTTTTTTACAATGGTATTTTGAGAGACCGTATATATCATTATTCTTATTTGCCTTGTTATAGAGGTGTGAGCTTAATACATTGTATTGCCGAGCTGCGACATCTGTTCTGTGTCTTACTATTGGGCATATCCTACCAATCCATCGGCGTTTTAACTTTTTTCGAGAATCGTAGAAAAGAGTAGCATGTTTTTTCAGAATTATGCGATATATGTATAGTTTCCTAACTGTTAAGACTTTAGCGTCAGTGTAAAGTTGATGGGTCGAGTATCTAAATGGTTTCTGCAACATTACTTTCAGAACTGCTCGTTGGGCACGTTCTAGTTGCAGTAACGAAGTTTTATGAGCACCACCCCATGTGGTGTTACAGTATGTTATTATTGACTCACACAAAGAACGGTAGGCAACTTTTAGAGTGTCAGAATCTGCGGTGTGACAAATTTGTTTGAAGATGTAGATGAGACGTCTGACTCTGGCAACTAGTTGATTTATTTGAGGTTGCCAGTTGAGGGTCTCATCTATTTGGATGCCTAAATATTTAATATTTGAGGTTTTAATTATAGATGGACAGGTGCAGTTAGATCCTGCTGAGCGGTCTTCGCAGAAGTGAGCAGTTTATTTGTAGTTTTGATCTGGTTGTGTGATGTGATTTGTGGAGAAGGTTATAAAATGACTTTTGTCGACGTTAAGCGTAAGCAAATTATGGTTAAACCATTGCATGACAGTGAATAGTGCATGTTCAGCTCGAGCTTTACACTCATCCCAGTTTGTGCCATGAACTAAAAGTGCGGTGTCGTCTGCGTAAGTAACAATACGACAGTAGGGTATTTGTAACAGGCATAGATCGTTGAGATAGTTGATAAATAAAGTCGGTCCGAGAATCGATCCTTGAGGAACGCCAAAGGTAATTTTTTCTTCACTGCTAGTGACATTGTTAATGTTCACGACTTGTGTTCGGTCATGGAGATAGTTGGAGAAAATGTCGAGTTCATTGCCGCGAATTCCTAACCTCTATAGCTTATACGTCTCTTACTTACGATTCGCAAATGAATCACATGATATCGTCATTATGGCAGAGACGCTCC
Source organism: Cabera pusaria (assembly GCA_954871355.1). NCBI lineage: Eukaryota > Metazoa > Arthropoda > Insecta > Lepidoptera > Geometridae > Cabera > Cabera pusaria. The sequence goes on along the minus strand of OX940909.1, from coordinate 1,490,746 downwards.
AAGACCTCCGAAAATTGCTAAATGGCCTAGCTGATTCTTCTCGTTGCATCAGTCTTCGGACGTAGGCCTCTCCCAAGATGCGCCACTGAGCCTGATCTTCGGCTCTTCTCTTCCAGTCACTGCCCACAGCTTTGCTAATGTCGTCGCTCCACCTGGTCACAGGGCGTCCTACGCTACGTTTGCCGATTCGCGGTCTCCACTCTAGTACTAGTCTACCACAACGGTTATCGGTCCTACGGCAGAGATGACCAGCCTACTGCCACTTCCTTATCAGCAAACCGCGAATCGGCAAACGTAGCGTAGGACGTCCTGTGACCAGGTGGAGCGACGACATACGCAAAGCAGTGGGCAGTGACTGGAAGAGAAGAGCCGAAGATCAGGCTCAGTGGCGCATCTTGGGAGAGGCCTACGTCCGAAGACTGATGCAACGAGAAGAATCAGCTAGGCCATTTAGCAATTTTCGGAGGTCTTGGAGCGTCTCTGCCATAATGACGATATCATGTGATTCATTTGCGAATCGTAAGTAAGAGACGTACTTGGAGTTAATGTTGATGCCGAATCTTTCCAGTCCAGCGTCTCTAAGACGTTAGTGAACAGCTGGATACATCGACGTTGATGACTGGATATCATTCAGGAATCTAGTTGAACGGCGCTGTTTAGTAAAGAGGCTAGGCTGTTGATTGAACGGCTTATTAAGCTATCTGCCTGCGACATACATACCATTATTTAATATTATGTATTTACCTTGACATAAATTTGCTACTGATTGTGTATCTTTTGACAAAATCTGTATAATTTTATACGTTACGTTAACATTGCAAAACTACATGTAAATAAAATAAGTAGGTACTTAGACACTTATCTGATAAGTGATAACACTGATAACTTGATAAGATAACATTATTAAATACTTTAGTTACCTGAAACTACTAGTGATGATCAAATACATTAGGTACTTAGGGTTGATTTCACCATTTATGCTACTAATCGAGATTTATTGAACTAAGTTTTACTAAAACGTGTTCAAACGTCGATGTTGATCTTGGTTTACGCGTACTTGATTTCACCACCTCTCATCAGGCTCCATTTGATCGAGTTTACCAAAACCAAGCTTTTATGCTGTTACGCACAATGGAACGTAAATGTCGTCATAGAGTTGTCGTATTAGTCATTGTTCCGAGCGTATAAGATTGTTTTGGCATTGTCAAACTGACAAATTCATATTACCAAATTCGTTTCCATGTCCGTGCATGGTACGAGGGCGGCACTAAAAGTATCGGTAATGGAATATTTCCACTGTTCCTGTCATATTCATATCTTTTTAAAACCAATCACGAGTTTGGGTGTTTTTCATCACCTGAAGAAGCTGTGGACGCCTACAAAACGGCCATTTTTGAGACCCCAACTTCCGAATGGAATGGTTGCTTCAATGATTGGTTCCATCGTATGGAAAAATGTGTCAAATTTCGCGGAGAATACTTCGAAAAGCAATAAAAACATTTTTAAATAGTAATGTTGTGTCATTTCCTTGATTCCTGAAATGTTCAGTGCCGCCCTCGTATATATTTTTGTGTTCAGAATCGTGAATTTCGAATATTAAAATGTAGCCCAAGGAATTAAAATATTTATAATTTTAATAACGAAATAACAAGACGTCTCGTCTTGTTATGCCAGGCACGGACACGGAAACGAACGCACAAAATACGAGTGACAGTGGCTGTAAACAGTGTAAACGGGATCAAGAGCGCTAAACCTGTGGCTAAACGCCCAAATTCGGTAGTTCAGAATTAGAACTCGTTTTAACTGTAATCACGTTCATCGATTTAATCTCAATCAGTCCGCCTGGCCAGCTACCACCTTCAAGTTAGAAAATCTATCGCGAAACATCTAATGTGTTCCGGCAACTATCCTTGAGAGCCAGTTCCCAATTCCCATTCTAGGCCTAGCGTGCTATCATCCTCGACCGCATCATCACTTACCAACAGGTGAAATAGTGGTCCAACGCTAGCCTATACGATATTAAAAAATATACTAGTACGAGTAGTACTTATTAAGTACAGTTAAATAGTAAATAGTATTCTATTTTAAATTACTTACACGCATAGTACAATAAAGTACACATTAATTATTAACTGTGTTTATTTATTATTAACCGTACAAACGTAGGTAGACATGGCGCCATTTAGTATATTTAGTGTAACCACAGCAAATTGGAATTAAGTAGTACTAATATTAATTCTGTGATACATGACAGGTTTGTTGTTAAATAAGATCGTTTAATAATTAAGATAGTTTAAAAACTAAAACAACCGACTTCCATGCCCCGCGAGTTAGTTTCAGTAGCAAGTTTGAGACGTTTATCGTCATATCTCTGGAGATAAGTACTTATCAAATCTTGATGATATTTCAATGGGACCACCTCGAAAATTTACCCTACCGATTACAAAAAGAATCGTTCGAATCAGTTCACAACTGACGGAGTAATCGCGTAACATAGACACAAAATAAAAAGAAAAAAAACATACAGACCAATTGAGAACCTCCTTCTTTTTGGAATTCGGTCGAAAAGAAAGCTCATTATTGTGTTCATGATATATGTATTGTCTCAACTGTTGTTTGTGTGTGTGTCACTGAGTTTAGTAATTTAACAAACCCAAAATCAATAATAAGTCTTAGTAGACAGTTTTTAAACAAATTCAAATTAACCAACTTTAAACTTTCTCTAAGATTTATTGTAAGTCTGTAAATGTACCTAATGCAATCTCTTTTACGTAATATTTGTAAAATTCAAATAAATGTCATTCCTTTTCATTTGAGTTTTTGTTCAAAACTTCTTATTTACTTTGCATGCAAAATACATGAGAACATTGTGTGTTGAATAATTTCTCAATTCTATTCAGAAAATCTATGAATAAATAACACGAGATTCAAAGATAATTAATTTATTCATTTAAAAGGTATTTATCCCTTTTTAAGTTACTCTCATTATAAATTAAAGCATGTATTCAACCACTACATTTACCCTTATTTTAAATTAATTATAATAAATTACAATTACAATTTAGATTAATAAAAAAAATGTTTAAAGGTACGGCCACACCGCGACGTCCTGCATCTGCGTTCGCGATCTCAGTACTTTTCAATTGTTTTCTGATCGCGTTTGGTGTGAACCAGTCGGTACTAATAATACTGCACAATCTGATCGCCACCTAGATCGCGCACGCTGCGGTGTGTCCGTACCTTAAATCCCTTAAATAACAGGTGGAAATAACATCAATTTTAGTATCCATTTCTTAACAAACTGGTGCTTAAAAAAATTCCATTAATTATGGAACATCTTCATCATAATAATTTAAAATAAATACTTAGTTTGCACTGAACATTATTTTGAACCCACGACACAAAAGGAGGAGAGTTCTAAGTTTTATGTGTGTATCTGGTAACTACATTTCTGTATGAGTATGTTTGTATGTGGTATTATAGCTCCCAAACGGATGAACCGATTTTGATTTAGTTTTTGTTATTCGATAGGTGACTTACTCAAGAGTGTTCTTAGCTTGGATTCAAGATTCGCCTGAATATTATGAGCTATTTTTAGTTGATGATAAGAGCAACTTCCATAAATCTGATCTATTTGAAATTCAATATATCCTGTTACTTGAATGATATAGCAAGAACGTAACCTTAACCTGATGCTGCCCTGGAACATCTTCTGGAATCTGCAGACTACTCAACTCCTCATCAATTAACAGCAGAGAGTTTGTGTTAAAACTCATTGGAATTGTCTAAATACTCAGATTACATAACATAAATCGTTTGAGGGCAGTTTTAAATTTAAATTTGCATCGAACACATTTTGGTTTCATAGTAACGGCAGAAGAAAATTTGAATACCCCAAGAGCATCTTAACTATAGGCCTCTTTATGTATTTTGGTAGTCAAAATTCGACCATAGTTTATTAAAAATGTTAATTTTATGTGTAACATATTAAACATTACTGTTATTTTCCTGCATACCTTATTCATATGAACAAATCTCAAATTTACACATGTCCAAAAACGACAATTTTTCACGTAAGATACAAATACACTCACCTTATAAATTACTAGCAGCCCGCCCCGGCTTCGCACGGGTAGAACATATATGCCTACATTTGCATCAGTTTGTTGCATCGAATAGATAATATCGTTTAAAAACTAAAAAAGAACCGACTTCAATGCCGTGCTATTCATTTTCAGTACCAATTTTGAAATGTTTATCTCAATATCTCTGGAGATACTTATCAGACCTCGATAAAATTACCATGGTATTACACTTAGGATATCTCCTTTCGAACAAAAAAAGAATAATCAAAATCGGTTCATAAACGACGAAGTTATCCGCGAACAAACATAAAAAAAAAAAAAAAAAAATGGTCGAATTGAGAAACCCTTCTCCTTTTTTTGAAGTCGGTTAAAACACTAAAAGAACCGACTTCAAATGCCGCGCTATTAATTTTCAGTACCAAGTTTGAGGTGCTTATCTCCATATCTCTGGAGATGCTTATTAGATCGCAATGAAATTACTATGGTACTACCATTGGGATATCTCCTTTCAAACAAAAAAAATCATGTAAATCGGTTCATAAACGACGAAGTTATCCGCGAACATCCATAAAATATATATATATTATATATATATATATATATATATATATAATATATATATATATATATATATATATGTATATATATATATATATATATATATATACGGTCGAATTGAAAAACCTCCTCCTATTTTTTTAAGTCGGTTAAAAACAGTCGATCTCCAAGCTTCTTCATCTAGAAAAAAAGCTTATAGTCCGATAACGGCTGAACGGCTTTTCATGAATCAAAGCTAAGAACACTCTCGATTAAGACACCTATCAAACAAAAAAAACAATATCAAAATCGGTTCATCCGTTTGGGCGCACACAGATACACACGTCAATCTTACAACACCCCTAATTTGTGCATCAGTGCTTCATAAAAGTGAGATGCATAAAAACAGCAACACGAACTAAGAACCTCCTTCCTTTGTCAAGTAAATCAATTACATAGAAATGAAGCAGTAGATAGAACTCTGTTATCAAGCGATTCCTACCACGATGATCGGTCCAGTGAAGTTACAGGGCGAGGTAACAAGCAAAGTGCAGTAACATGCAAAATTCAGGATATCCAGAATTTTGCAAAATCTGAGAGGCAGTTCCCATTCTAGGCCTAGCGTGCTACCATCCTCGACCGCATCATCATTACCAACAGGTGAGACAGTCGTCAAACGCTATTCTAAAGGCAACGACATCTGGGTTAGGATGTCGCTGCTTATAGGATATTCCAAAAAAATTGCATGCGGCTGTATCTGTATAATAGGGAGACGTAATCGTTTACTATCAGGCGAGCGTTGTGCTTGTCTTGTTATCATATTATAAAAAATCTGTATCGCAAAATCGCTACTCTGGATCAGATTAAAACGTGAAGTATATATAACTCGCACTTAAAGGCTTTAATAAAATACATTTTGTTATTCTATTAGACGTCCGGTCACAGTATCGACTTTTTTCTCCTGTTGGAGCTAATTTAACAGCTTTTTGTTAAAAGATACATAACCTTACCGTATTTCACATAAAAACATATTAATAATTTTCTTTATATTTGGTTTCCTCAAAGAAAGTGCGTCAAATGACTAGCGAAGTGTTGAGAATTACCAGTATTACATTCAATGACCTTCGCGCAGCCGTGGCCGCGTCAAAGCCGTCGACGTCATTGGCTAACTGTCAAACTGACGTTGACATATCCCGACCAAATTAAGAAGACGCTTTTTCTGCGCATTTGAACGTCGAAAGATAACTTTTAAATCGGTCGAGTTATTCTGTATTGACCCAAATTAAGAAAATATAGCATTGGGAAGCAAAGCGTCAATGCATCTATACTCGCCAGTGATTTGCAAATGTAAAGCTTTGAGACTACTTCGGCATAAAATTAAATAATATTTTTTGCTTATAATTAAGTGGTTTTCTCGTAAAATATTCAGTGAAATACAAATTGGTAAGTCTTTATTTTCGACCTGTGTTTATATTTTAGAGTTTCGTTGAATAGTATTGTATAAATAAATATCTATAAAGTTATGTCGATTTCATAGTTTTTAACGACATGCGTATAATATATAATCAAAGTTAAATCTATTGAAAATGAAGTATAATTTGGCTAGAAGTTAGGTTAGTTTCATACAGTAAACATTTTAAATAAAATTTGTAACATTAAGATGTTTGGTATTAATTCCGATTATAATTATAATAGTTTAGGTAGGTAATCTAAATTATATGTACCTTTGTAATTATGTACTTACCTATGATTTTATTTTATTGTTATTTATTTATTATTTATTCTACACCTATACCGTCATGTATGCTAATCTATTCCTTTCCACCCTAAGGTTGTCTGGAAGAGATCGCTTTAAGCGATAAGACCGCCTGTTGCCACATTGTTTAATTTACCATTTTTTACTTTTAATTTGTATGGTGTAATAAAGTGTTTATCTATCTATCTAACTATGTATATTACTTGAGTCTGTGTATATAATACATAAGTATATACCTAGGTACCTACGTCTGTGAGATATGAGACAAGACATACATTTACCTTTCCAAATACTGGCATTCTTTCTGTATAACGATAGGTGACAACACTTTGTTTGACAGTTTGTGCAGATAATTCCTTATTGTCCACTTAATCAGTGGACAAACAGAAAAAAAACAGCGGGTAGCACTCCGGGAGTGCCGGCAGAAGTGAAAACTTGAACATTAACGTTGTGCATTTGGTCTACTCTCCCTCCGTCTTACAAATTTTCGATCAGGTCACGTGTCCTGACGCGAGTTTAAATGTTTTTACCCATACTAAAAAAAGTTTCTACTCTCCCTCCGTTTTACAAATTTACGAGCAGGTCACGTATCCTGACGCGAGTTTAACATGTTTTACAAAAAGTTCACGACGCCGCTTCTAAAGTTCACGCTGTTTCCTTACTCCGTGTGACCCGACCGGTTTAGTCGCAAAATATACCTACAGCCATCGACTTCATAACAGTGAACAGCCATAGAAAAGATAACAGTCCTATGTTACACCTACGGCTATGTTAGTAGGATAAGAAGAAGCATATAGGCACTCGTACTCGTATGTCAATTGATTAAATTTGAATGTTTAATGTTAGTATTGTCACAGAGACTATACTCGTGGAGATAATACACTACGTCGTAACTAATATGTTCTGGCATTTGACTGACGATATGATTGTACGTGTAGGAAATAATACGAAAAAGTCGGATGTGAACAATTGTAAACTCTGTTTTCCTGTTATTCTCGACTGTACCCTCGTTGTTATAGAGATCAAATTGGTGGCGATTTATGTACAAATTCCATTTGTATGATTTACTAGGTAGTATATATTATACGAGTCTATTCCGAGGGCAAAAGAATCTTTTGGTTTCTAGTACTTTTTTCAACCGACTCCCAAAAAAAGAAGGAGGTTCTCAATTTTTTTTAATGTTACGCATTTACTCCGTCAATTGTGAACCGATTCAAATGGTTATTTTTTAATCGGTAGGGTACATTTCGGAGGTGGTCCTATTGTAATTTTAATGAGATCTGTAAGTATCTCCAGAGATATGACGATAGACGTCTCAAATTTGCTACTGAAGACTCGCAACTCGCGGGAGAAGTAGGTTGTTCTTATATCTTTTATTTTTTGTATTGAATGCTTGTCCATTTTACAATTTTAATTTTTTTTTCCATGAAACAAATGTAATTTTACTCTAGTGTGTATTTATGAAAAGTAAAATAGTTTATGAAGCAGTTGTGATGGGCACCTATGCACTCGGAGCGCTCACGGTCGGGTTAGTAACCGACTTCAAAAAAGGAGGAGGTTCTACGTTTGACTGTATGTATTTTTTAAAGTATTTTCACCGGTTGCTCAAAGACGCCTGAACCGATTGGAAAAAATATTTTTTTATTTGAAAGGGTATTTAAATTTCATTGAGACATGTTCAGTATCTCCAGAGATATGAAAACAAACACCTCTAACTTAAAAATAAAAATAGCTAGCGCGACATTTGAAGTCGGTTCAGTTGGTTTTTTAAACGGTCTTAATTATAAATAAATTATTTGATTCATATATATTTTTTTTAATTTGGCATCACATTATTGTTTTATTTAGAATCATTTTATGTGATTTTATGTAAATATAATGCTAAATATAAGAAGGTAAGTTTTACCTACATAAACATGCTAGGTCGTCATCATGTCAATCACTAATTGAATTCGTAGATAAGGCGTTTATTACGTGAACGTATCTACAGTATAACCGCAGAGCATGGAATATTTTCCGAATATAGCGTTACAAGAATCTTTGTTAGGAAAATTGTATAATTAGGTATGTTCCTACATGGAACGTCTTCCATGTAGGAACATACCTAATTATACAATATATAATAACCCGTCGGTTAGGTAAGTTGCGCTCTCTAGATGTTTTTCTTATCTTATGGCGAATAGGCAAGCGTTTGACCACTCACCTGATCACCTCTGTCATCTCACCTGATGTTAAGTGACGAAGCGGTCGACGATGTAGCACGCTTTCCTAGTAGACAGCTGCCCCCGAATCACGAACTTTGACGGTTGGTTATTGAATGAACACTATGAACTAAATGACGGGGACGCAGCTATGTAGGCTGTATAACTCCATCTCTATTGTTTCCTTCATTTCCATACCTTCATGATAGGCCTTCTGTTCACTCGCGGTTTGAAGACCCCTCACAAGAGAAGAAGGGTATAGCTATCGGGAAACACAGATACCGGCAAGGAATGCCATTCCATTGCAGAACGTATTGTAAAAGATGAAGCAAAACGTGTCTCAGGGTCATTTTCCAATTCCAGACAAGCACGATTCTATCTTTAGACCGCATCTTAACTTCATCATCAGCTATGTCAGTCTATTGCTGTGCACCTCACCTATGGCACGCTAGTGAGCTCGATCTTAGCTATTTGTTTCCAACAGCTGCCAGCCAGCAATTGCGTGTCATCTTCACCAGGTAACATAAGTAACTGGTTGACTGTCAGAAAAAAATAGTACGTGTAATATCTAAACCGGGTGGAGAATATTCTGCCGTCAGCAGCCGCTTTACGATATGCTATCGATACGCGATTCCTATTCATTAGCAACTTAAAAACCCTCAGATGGTAGATACCTTTCCGGAAACAGACTCAGGCAAGGAGTTTCAATCCAAGCAGTACCTACGTATGATCAAATTTCGAAGCAAATCACTTCGTGCGAATTAATGGAATGTCATTGGACATAGACAAGCCTTTGGCACTATCTTTATGAACTCGTCTATATAAAAGTAAGGTTTATAAATAAGGTCTTTCTTCGTTTCCAGGGTAGGAAGATGGCGGAAGAGTTTAGTTCGATGACGTCAGTGTCTCCGCTGCTCACTGATGAGGTGCTCAGCGAGGCTCTGTCCAAGTGGTTCCAGGAGCCCATGACCTTCAGCTGCTGGGAGGTAACCTATTGTAGGATCTAGATTGTACGTCGTGCCTTGGTAAAGCACTAAAAACAATAATCCCACACATTTGTTCAGAGATATACATATTATAATAGCATATTATTATCAAACATAAACCAACAATATTGTTAGATAGTAGCTCATTCGTCAAAAAACATTTTGGTGCAACGGTAACCACTCTGGTGTTGAACCGAATAACATGGTCAGCTCAAACGACGAAAACTTGACTGTGTCTATTTTCTTGTTATGATTATAAACTTGATGTTAAATGACGATGTGAACTGATACAGAATCGTGGTTGTGTAATGCAGGAAGACGGCAAATTATTTATGTGTGGGTAAGACAAACAACTTTGTGTTCAATCCCCATGCACTTCAATTCCAATCTTACAAGTTGGCTTACACCGAACTTCATTTCGCTTGAGTTCTGACAGATGGTCGGTAGGTGGATAGGATGTTTGGATAATTCAGGCTACGGCTCTACACTCTTCACCAGTGATCACTAATTTTGCAAACCAGAAATCGGTGAACGAAGTCGTAAGTGTGTGGGTGCCATTGCCTTTTAATTTTCACGTTGTTGCTGTTGACGACTGACGAGGAGGTTAATATCATGCCGCCGAATAAATTTAAGTTTATCAATAAATAAACTTCAACAATTTCTTGGTTCCAGTACGTCAGCGAGACTGGAAAAGGCGACTCCTACCTCAGCGAAGTTATACGCATCAAGATCCACGGGAAAACTCAGAACAGCACCGACAAATATGCCCAAGTAGTGCTCAAAAGCATTCCCAAAAGTCTTTCCCGCCGTCTCACATACAGAAGCGATGAGTTCTTTAAAAACGAAATCAACTTCTACGAAAAGGTTCTGCCAGCTTTACTAGAGTTTCAATCGAGGAAGACTATGACAGAACCCTTTGATAAATACGCGAAGCTGTTCCTGGCCGTCTCAGATGGATCTCATGATGTTATTTGCTTGGAAGACGCTTCGCTGGAGAATTTCGGTCCAGCAGTTCGCCAAGAAGGCATAGATTTAGAACATTGCAAGTTATTATTTAAAGCTTTAGCGCAATACCACGCTATATCTTTTGCTATGAAAGATCAAGAACCAGCCAAATTTAATGAGATTAGGCAAGCAATCTTCGAAACGTACTACCATGAACGTCTATGGGGTTGGTACGAGAGATTCTGGAAGCGCATTGGAGGTATAGCAATCGATGCGGTCGAAAAAGAGTATCCCGATTCTATTTACGTGGATAAAATTAAGAAATTTTGCGTCCCAGAGAGATATTTAGACATGATAGATGCAGCAACTAATACTCTTTCAACTGGCGTTATTTCTCATGGAGATTGCTGGACCAACAACTTTCTATTCCGTTATGAAAGTGGACAAGTAACGGATGCCAAAATGATAGACTTTCAACTTACAAGATGTGCTTCCCCGGTCTTAGACCTGACGTTTATGATATATGCTTGTACGAGTCAAGAATTAAGGCTGCAACATTATGATGAGCTCTTAAAGTACTACTATGATATACTTTCGAGGCAGATAGGTGAGATGGGAAGTGATCCGAAGAAAGTTTACTCTTGGGACTTGTTTATGAGTGAAATTAAGAGGTACTCTTACTTCGGGCTGGCGTTTAGTTTTGAATCTACGCCGTTTATAGTTCTAGCTCCAGAGGATGCTGTAAATATGGAGATGGAGGTGAGTTGAGATATTTTAAATGTTAGACTGATAAGCATTTGATCATCTGATGTTACGTAAAGATAAAGAGGATGCCGCTTTAGAAAGATTTTTGGAATATGATCTATGTTTTAAAGCTAAGAGTCGCTTAGATTAGGTATGAATGACGAGAGGCTTTTGTTTTGATGGAAATACGCTGCGAATAATGATGACAAAAACATGTCGCTAATTTATTGAGTTTTTAACCCCTGACGCAAAAAGAAGGGGTGTTATAAGTTTGAAGTGTGTGTGTCTGTGTGTCTGTGTCTGTCTGTGGCATTGTAGAGCCCAAACGGATGAACCGATATTGATTTAGTTTTTTTTGTGTGATAGGTGGCTTTATTAAGAGTGTTTTTAGCTTTGTTGCATGAAAATCCGTTCAGCCATTTAAATTTAATATCAGCTCTTTTTTGGTAGATGAGACTACGATAGCAACTTTCGTAGCCCTTGACCGCGGACGTCAAAAAATCAAAATGGCGCTTCTGCGCACTACATACTTGTCACTTTGCTGCCATCTGTTTAGTTAACATTAGTCAAAACAAATGTATTAATTACAAATTCAGTATCCGGTTACTTCAATGATATTGCAAGAAACTGTGGTAAACTTGACCTAATGCTGAGACATCTCCTTGAATTAGCAGAAATCTCTCCTCAACTCTTTGTCTGAGATGTCGTGAGTAGGCTCATTGAAATGGTCTCAATGAACAAATTATATATATACAAATCAGTCGGGGGTGGTTTTAAATTTTATATTTAAGTATTATTTTATGATTATTTATTCCAACACGTATTTTTTAAGGCTTGAATATTCTGTTAACTCAAGAAACAAAATCTAACAAATTTCAGTATGTTAGATTTTGTTTGTCGGACTAACAGACTAGCATACTCACGATATCACCAGATTGAAAGCAGTGGCGACTTGTTCTAATTTGGTGGGTAGTTTCATTGGAGTCGTGGTTTAGGCCTAACACTAGATAAGTGGTAACCCTTGCATAGTTACAATACAGGACCTCCAATAAGATCGTTTAAAAAACTAAAATAACCGACTTCAAATGCCGCGCTATTAATTTTCAGTACCAAGTTTAAGGTGTTTATCTCCAAATATCTGGAGATACCAATCAGATCACGATGAAATTACTACGGTACCACCGTGGGGATATGACCTTTCCAACAAAAAAATAATAAGTTATATCGGTTCATAAACGACGAAGTTATTCGCGAACAAACATAAAATATATATATATATATCGACGGCCGAATTGAGTAACCTCCTTCTTTGGAAGTCAGTTAAAAATAAGTAAGTTCTTGATAGTCGATTCGATTTCTGCAAGAGCATAGCGTATAATATAGACTAGCTGAGCGGGCAGCTAAACTGAATTCATAATTTTAACGTAGACGAAGTAATACTCCTTAATTTATTGATTTAAAATCGGGAATTGAGAAACGCGATGTCAATGTCGCAGCCAACTAGCTTAAATAGCCATTCAATCAACAGCCTAGCCTCTTTACTATCAACTACCGGCCTAAATGATATTCAGCCGTAGCGTTTGTAACAACATTTAATAAACTGGCTTAGTCTGACACTAAGGCAACACACTAGAGAACAGTGACCACCGGGTACCGCGACCAGAACCGACGCCATGGCGTTTAAATGAAGGTACAGAAGACCTTCAAATGGCTGAATATCATTTAGGTCGCTAGTTGAACGGCGCTATTTAGTAAAGAGGCTAGGCTGTTGATTGAACGGCTAATTAAGCTAGTTGGCTGCGACATCAATATAGCGATCGACAATTGTTTCGGCCTAATTCGGAGGCCTTCAATATTTTGTGTAAGGCATACCTCTCCTTACAATTTTATCATTAAAAGTGACGTTAGTTTTAAACTTATTGATTAAAAATCCCGATGTTTAATCAATATCTTTAAAAGGAACGTGTATTTTTATAATGAGATTTTCAAGTTAGAAAATCTGTCGCCAAACATCTAATGTGTTCCGGCAGCTATTCTTGAGAGCCATTCTAGGTTTGGCGTGCTTACCATCTTCGACCGAATCATCGCTTACCAACAGGTGAGATAGTGGTCAAACGCTCCCCTATAAGATATTAAAAAAAAGTATTTGAATTTTAGATTTATAGTTATCGTGAGTTTGAATCATGATTATAAAACACCGACTAATATACTCACTACCTACTGTTTGTTGTCGACTGTCTCGACCTAGGCTTCGTGCATGTCCGATGCACATCCTCGGGACTCGGGAGTTCACGCAGCAAGATCGCGACGAGCACTGTGATCTCGCTGCGTGAACTCCCGAGGATGTGTATCGGACATGCTCGAAACCTAGGTCGAGACAGTCGACAACAAACAGTAGTGAGTATAATAGTCGGTGTTTTATAATAATGAATTTATAATAAAAATAATCACAATACATATTATATTCATTATTATCGTTTACCTATATAAATGTTTTTTTTTTACTTCTAGGGAGATGAGAAAATGAACATCGACGATGTGTGGCAGATGCAGCCCTTCAAAACGAAGGAGGGAAGACTGAGAGAAGCCAACAATGTCGTGCACTGTGTTAACATGGGATACATATGATATATATACATACATATTTGTTTTTCATTATTGTTGCAGTTAAACCACCGATGTCCCATAGGTACTACCACAGAAATTATGAATAATAAGGTATATTTCTGTGGGTACTACTTTAAAACTTTCGCGATTTGAACAATAAATATAAGTGGCAATAGCCAAATGGCTAAGGCGTCGGCCTGGATATCAAGAGGTCGTGAGTTTGATCTTCACCCATTGCACTATAGACGTCAACCCGAGCGTCGTGCTTGTCCTGTTGCCATTTACCATAAAAAAAAACCACTCCAGATGTAAGCATATTTAGCTTAGTCGGCGGGGTTAACAAGACTACTAGTAATTTGCAACCCACATTGCTATTAAGCTTTTAAAAAAAAATAAAACCGGCCAAGTCGAGTCGGACTAGCCCACCGAGGCTTCCGTACCAACGTTGGTTGGTACCAATTAAGCTGGACCTCAAAATTGTATGAGCGCTTATATAACTCAGAGGCCTATCTTAATTGGTGTAAACTATGTATGTATGGGGACACCTTTAATTTTCAACTTTTTATATTTTATGGAATTTACCCTTTACTTGTGCTGTAAGATCTTGCTTCTTGCCAAATTTCATGATTCTAGGTTAACGGGAAGTACCCTATAGGTTTTTGACCTAAAACCTATTGGGTAAAACCGTTGAAGTAGTAACCGTCGTAGGGCTGAAGTACCCTATAGGTTTTTGACCTAAAACCTATTGGGCACTTCCTGTTGACCTAGAATTGTGAATTTTGGTTAAAAGCAAGGTCTTACAGCAAAAAAGTAAAGGAAAAATTCAGTAAAATAAAAAAAAAATGAAAATTAAGCAAAATTTTGGTACTTACAAGTTTTCACGAAAATCTAAATTTGCCCATATCTTTTTATCGTGTTGACTCAGGAGCTTGATTTTAATATACCTAATAGGGTCTTATAGACTTCAGTATCTGGTATAAATTTCAACTTGTTAGGTCTACCCGTTCCTGAGCAAATCGGTGGTGACACACGGACAGACAGACAGACAGATAGATAGAGAGACAGACAGACAGTCAGACAGACAGACTGACAAAGAATGATCTTATAAGGGTTCCTTTTTTAAGGTTCCGTACCTCAAAAGGTAATAAAAGGAAATTTAAAGAAATTATAAGATCACTTTCTTGTCTATCTGTCCGTCTGTCTGTCTGTCTGTCTGTCTATTTGTCTGTCTGTCTGTCTGTCTGTCTATCTGTCTGTCTGTCTTTTCGTGTGTCACCACCGATTTTCTCAGAAACGGGTAGACCTAACAAGGTGAAATTTATACCAGATACTGAAGTCTAATATAAAACCCAGAGATGGCGCTAGTGTAGATTTTAATAGCTCTCCTTTAAATATTGCCTAAATGTATGAGATCCTGCATCGCGCAAACGATATTTTCCGTGACATTGAAAGCGATGCACTAGGTTCGTAATTAGACATCTCAAAAGTTGAACTCGTTTAAAAACGTTTTCTCTTTATAATATTAGTCTGGATTGAAGCAGTATTGAATTATGAAGAAATGAAGAAATTTATTTTGAAAAGGATTAAAATTATCTAAGACTCAAAATTAGTTAGGTTACTTACATTAGTTAACGTTACGTTATACTTACATTAGTTTAAAAACTTAGTTATTATGTTTAGTTAAAAACTTAAAACAATAACAAAAATATATACTTAGGTATACTAACAGTAGTTTAAGAACTTCGTTATCAAGGTTAAATAAAAAAGGGTTATTATATTTTGCTTTTGAGTTTTTTCGGCGGTTAAATTTTTTTTTCTATAACAAAAAAATTAAACCGCCCGTTTTACTAAACTATCTTAGCTTTATTAAACTATCTTAACTTTCCTTCTTTGTGGAACGAAGCACAGATCATCCCCTTACCTAAAAAAGCCAACCCCAAGACCTTCACCGAGTATCGTCCTATATCTATCCTCCCCTATTTATGTAAAGTCCTGGAGCGCCTGGTTCATAACCAGACCAGAAGCTTTTTCCTTTCCCGACACGCTCTATTAAACCCTTTTCAAACTGGCTTCCGACCAGGGCACAGCACGGTCACCGCTCTCGTTAAGATCACCGATGATATTCGTCTGGGGATGGATAACGGCCAGCTAACCGTGCTGTCACACCTAGATTTCAGCAATGCATTCAACACTGTTGATTTCGATATCCTTCTTGCTATTCTCGCTCCAATAACTTGTCTGCTACAGTAATTGACTGGTTTCACAGCTACCTTTGCGGCCGCCGGCAGCAGGTACGTCTCGACGATCGCTTTTCCTCGTGGTGTGACACAACTGCCGGTGTACCTTAAGGTAGTGTCTTATCTCAATCAATCAACCAATAATGTATTTGCTATAAATAAGGTAACAAAGGTAAAATTTATACATAATAATTATTACAAAATATTAATTATTATTTAATACATATTAATAATAATAATAGGTCCTCTTATTTATACCCTTTCGGGTGTGCAAATGGTATTTACAATTAGTTACAATAGTATTAGTAATTATAATATTTTCTTATTTTCTCCATTCCTTATTTTTAACTTTTATAATCATAATAATCAACAATTCATTCTTATTTCCATATTAATTCCATTAATTACACAATTAATTTATTAATAATTCACATTCACAAGTAAACAATACACATAAAATCAAAGAGAATATTATTATTTTGCTCGTATTTATTCTTTTTTCTTAAGTCTAGGTTTTTTTACAATATAGATATCAAAACAACAATACAAAAATCATTATAAAATAAACAATACTATAAAAAAACCTAAACCTAGAGTGCCGCCAGCAGCGGGGCAGGGCCCAAGCTACCGGTGGTTAGGGCTGCAGAGAGAGGAACCTCCTGACGATGCGTGCCGTGTCAAGAAGTACCGCCTTCTGTATCTGGCCCTTGATCCAGCCGTCTAGCGAGAGTCTCTTGAGATGTTGGTCGAGACTCTTCGCTATTAGGCCGTTCGCAGAAACGACTATTGGGACAATGCTAGTCGAATCAACATCCCACATGGCGGTAACCTCGAAAGACAAGTCAAGGTACTTGCTGATCTTGTCCTTTTCAGCCTTCACGAGGTTCTCGTCATGCGGGATGGTGATGTCAACTAACACTGCCCGCCGCTGGGACCGGTCGACTATCACGATATCAGGTTTATTGGCGACAATAGTCCTGTCCGTGATAACCGATCGGTCCCAATAGAGCAAAGCATGACCATTTTCAAGAACTGGCGCAGGTGCGTACTTATAGTACGGCACCTCAGACTCGACAAGGCCGTATTGAAGAGCAAGTTGCTGGTGGATGATCCTGGCTACGAGGTTATGTCTGTGCAAGTACTCGGAGTTAGCAAGATGAGAACAACCGGAAATGATATGTCTGAGTGACTCTCCGGGACGGCGGCATGCCCGACATATGTCGACCGTACCGTCCTTCATATATTATTATTATTATTATTTTCTTTGTTTTTGGCTTTTGCGATAATCAAAGAGAATATAAATACTACGTAAGAATAAAATTAAAATAGAAATGTCAAAAATATTAAATGTCAATGCCATGCAACTACAAATGTTAATGTCAATCAATGGTTAATGTCATATATTTTGTATGTCATATAATCTTCTATACTGTAAAAGTTGCGTTCACGCAGCCATTCATGTTATTTTATTTTAAACTGAGTCAATTGTAATTTTTTTAATGTCGATGGAATTTTATTATAGATTAGTATTGCCTCTCCTCTTCTTTTTGCCGTCTTCATTAACTCTATCTCTCTTAATCTCTCTTCCTCTTATCATTTATACGCGGATGATCTTCAACTATACTCCCAAGCACCTTTAAACGAACTTTCTGATGCGATTGCAAACACAAACTGCGACTTGAACCGAATTTCTCTATGGAGTAAATCCTATGGTTTAAAAATAAACCCAGGAAAGACGCAAGTCATAATAGTTGGCAGTTCCCGACTTGTCAGCAGGGATGTAAGGGAGAACAAATATCACCTCAGTGCTCCCAGCCAACCTCACCTGCCCGTGGTGCATCCTGCTGACAAACTAACGAGGCTCTGGCGACCGACAAAAGGCGGTATAACCATTTCAAAAATATGACGTAGCTAAATACTACAGTTCGGTGACGGGCAGCAGCGTCACCGGTGCGAGAAGCTACGTCCCGCGATCGCCAACACGCCTGCCCAGCGTGGCGATAGGGGCTGGGACACATAAGATGGCACTTTCTGGGGTTATGTGAAGTCCGAAGACAGTGAGAGGACACCATAACTCTAGAATCAGGCCATCTTATGTATTACAGAGAAGGTGACCAGCCATCCTAAGGCGGCGTCGGGTTTCTGGTCAACAAGGCTCTCAGCGACAACGTTGTAGAAATCTCCAGTGTGTCGACCAGGGTTGCGTACCTTATAATAAGGTTAACCAAGAGGTACAGCCTCAAGGTTATCCAGGTCTACGCACCGACCTCGGCACACTTGGATGAAGAGGTGGAAAGTATGTACGAAGACATCTCCAGAGCCTTACATACCACCGCTAAGGCTTACTACAACGTTGTCATGGGAGACTTTAACGCCAAAGTGGGAGTACAGACCTGCAGTTAATCGACTCTAGGACCACACGGATTTGGGAGTAGGAATCACAGGGGGCAAATGCTCGTCAATTTTCTCGAGAAAGAGGGGCTTTTCTTGATGAACTCGTTCTTCAAGAAAAAGCCCCAAAGGAAGTGGACGTGGCAAAGCCCCGACACTGTGACTAAAAACGAGATTGACTTCATCATTACGGACAAACGGCGCATATTCAGAGACGTCTCTGTGATCACTAGGTTCAATACTGGAATTGATCACCGACTTGTGCGAGGCTCTCTGGATATCGACTTCAAAGCCGAGGGATTCCGATTGATGAAGTCCACGCTCCGACCAAACCTACTCCAAACCGTTGTTGGGTCTGAAACATTCCCATTAAAATTGGAAAATCGATTCGCTGCCTTGGAAACCACAGATGACGTAGACCAGAAACTTGAAGAAGTGGTGGAAATCCTCAGGGAAGAAGGGACGAAGTTTTGCGAGAGCAAGCGTACGGGCAAAAAGTCCAAGCTTTCGGCAGAAACACTTCAACTAATGGAAGAGAGACGAACAGACCCATTGTCAGCTTTGTTAATTAACCAAGTGCGCAACAAAACCATTAAGAAGCTGGTACGACGCGACCTCCGATCCTCTAACACGCTCTTGATTACAGAATCAATTGAGCAGAATCGGGGGTCGAAAGTGTTCGTCCAGCCTCTAGGTAGAAGCCACCTCACAAAGCTGACAACATCAACGGGGAACGTCGTCGCATCCAAGCCGGAGATTCTGTCGGAAGTTGAAGGCTTCTAAGGCAAGCTCTACGCATCGCATGCTTCAAGGCCCGAACCCGATACTGAGGATTGCAGAGCCACCTTAACCCGCCACTTCACAGAAGACCTGCCCGAAGTCAGCCGAGATGAGATCGTGATGGCCCTTAGACAGCTCAAAAATGGAAAAGCCCTAGGTGAGGACGGAATCACAACGGAGCTTCTTAAAGCTGGGGGAGCTCCAGCTGTAAGCCAGCTGCAACAGCTCTTCAATTCTGTTCTCTTCACTGGTAGAACTCCACAGGCATGGAACAGAAGCATGGTGGTTTTGTTTTTCAAAAAAGGAGATAAAACCCTATTGAAAAACTACCGCCCGATTTCGCTTCAGAGCCATGTCTACAAGCTGTTTTCAAGGGTCATCACGAACCGTCTTGCGCGAAGACTCGACGAGTTTCAACCTCCGAAACAGGCCGGGTTTCGAAGCGGTTACGGCACCATAGACCACATCCACACGGTGCGGCAGATTGTACAGAAGACCGAAGAGTACAATCGGCCCCTGTGCTTGGCATTTGTGGACTATGAGAAGGCCTTCGACTCAATCGAAACCTGGTCGGTTCTTGAGTCCCTGCAGCGTTGCCAAGTCGACTGGCGATATATCGAAGTGATGAAATGTCTATATAATGCCGCAACGATGTCAGTACAAGTACAGAACCAGCGTACTAAACATATTCACCTGCGTCGAGGAGTGAGACAGGGGTCCCCCTGTCTCACTGTCATGTCATGTCATGTTTGTTAAAGACCCATCTAATAGACACGCACTTATAGGTTTGATGTTTTTTTTTCATGTCAGTTCCATTTATAGGCAGCCGCCCTTTAATCTTTAATTTATTTTTATTTTTGTATAAAAATCGTAAACGGTTCACACAATACATCTTTTTAGGGTTCCGAACCCAAAGGGTACCAACGGAACCCTATTACTGAGACTCCGCTGTCCGTCTGTCTGTCTGCCTGTCTGTCTGTCTGTCTGTCTGTCTGTCTGTCCGTCCGTCTGTCACCAGGCTGTATCTCATGAACCGTGATAGTTAGACGGTTGAAATTTTCACAAATGATGTATTTCTGTTGCAGCTATAACAACAAATACTAAAAACAGAACAAAGTTAAAAATTAAAGAAAAGTTTAAAAAAAGTTTTTTACGATAGCGCAGCGCCACCTATCTAGTTGCTAAGGTGGCGTTATCGTCTGTACCTTAATCTGAATCTCGGAAGCGGCTCCAACAACTGAATAAAATATAGTATACCTACAGGGGATTTCGGGGGCGATAAATCGATCTAGCTAGGAGTAATTTTCAGAAAATGTTGTTTTATTCGTGTTTTCAATAATCAACTTTATAGATAATCAACTTAAAATATGACTCTTCCCGACATCTATTGGCGAGTAGAAGTACTGTATCAGTAAAGCAGTTAGTTGCTCTTAATTAAAAAAATTATATTATTATTCGTCAATAGATGTCGGGAAGAGTCATATTTGTCTGTTTAAGTGGCAAAAAATACCGAGCAAAGCTCGGTCAACCAAATATTTAATAATATTAATTACTACAATTACTATTACCACTATTACTATTACTACTATGTAATACTATTCTACCTTTGTGTTAACGTTTACTTAGTTGGTGTTAGAAGTTCGTTAGAAATTCGATAGATGGCGTTTGGAACCCTCCGTGTGCGGGACAAAGTCTGACTCGCACTTGGCCTGTCATATCCCCGAAACTGTTCACTAATACCTTAGAGGATATGTTTAAGAAGCTGGACTGGAAAGATTGTGGCATCAACATTAACGGCAAGTACATCTCTCACTTACGATTCGCAGATGACATCGTCATTATGGCAGAGACGCTGCAGGACCTACAAAGGATGTTGAATGACCTAGCTGATTTTTCTCGTCGCATCGGTCTCCGGATGAATTTGGATAAAACCAAAGTCATGTACTATAGAGGGACAATAGTCCAGTAGCACCTCAATGTTCATAGTAGCCTGCACGATATTTCTGTCGAATGTTCCAACGCAAACAATAACACGTAAGTACGGCATAGATGGCATGCTTAGCCAGACCGCAGATGAATAAAAAGGTGAAACGTAGCGTCAGATACATTTGGTAAACATCAAATAAAGATAACAATATTCCACTGAATACTCGTTTTCTTTTTGTTGAATTAACATAACGCAGAGTAAGCCACGCAACAAGTAACAGATGCTTAAATTCGAATGAGACCGTATCAGCATCTTAGTGTAGTGGTTAGATAGATTGCTTTAGGAGCGGCAGGCCCGAGTTCGAATCTCTATCACCTGAATTATTTTTGTTTATCAATTATTAGCAGCTTGTATTATTTTATTTCTGTTTATACAAACTTAGCTAATAAAGGTAAATTTACGATCTATGTTATATGTGAAATAAAAAAATAACACGGTGATGTTATCTTAATAGTTTTTGAGGAAATATTTATTTGTATAATAAGAATACACAGCAAACATGTTTTTAAATAAACTGATTTACAATAAATCGAAATATTTTATACTACAATTTTTATTTCATAATACTTATATCAAATTGAAATCGCCTATATTGACAATTTTCTACTTTGACAAAATATCACTGTTTTGGTTGCATCTAAGAACTGCTCTTACCTACCTATTGATTTTTTTAGGTTAAAAGCTTAATTATTCATTTTCTCTAGGAAAAGAGGATTGGAGCTTAATCCATTATAATCATAACTTATATAATTACTTATTACAAATTATCACAGTCGGCACATCGCCTAGTTTTTAGATACTTTTAAATTAATATTTCGTGTGACTTCTATTGTTTTCGATGCAGCAAAGAAGTCACAATATTCGCACATATTATGTCGGTGCCACGTTAATTTCCCCAAACTGCATTCAGGGAGACTACAGGTGCTTAGCTGCTCAGGACATCTCTCGTCTCGTACTTCTCACCTTTGCATTATTAAACCCCATAGAGTGTGAACGAACGAACTTTCCGTAATGATGTATCAAATTCTTCTGAAAAACGCCAAATCTAATTAACACATTGTATGAACAATTTACTTTCACAACTACGATTTCTCATCACTTAATATCACTCAGCAATAACTTACACTTATGCCACTTTCACTATACATTTGAGATAATATAATTTATTTAGTCCATTTCTATGCAATGCCTCAATATTTTTTTTTTTTTTTTTTATTGCAGATAGGCAAGCATTTGACCACTATCTCACCTGGTGGAAAGTGACGATGTGATCGAGGGTGTAGCATGCTTGCCTAGAAGATACCTGTTCACTCTTGACTTGAAGAGACCCAAGTTATAGCTACTCGGAAACAAGTCAGCTGGTCATATTCGCCGTCTCTAATAATTATATTTGCTTGCATTTTGATTTTTCAAGTTATTTATTAACCAAACTTCAACCACTACCGAAGTACACCAACCGACAATGTTTGTTCATTCATTTATGCCATCAATACATTTTGTTTCAAATCTACCCTCATTATTTGTATAACTGATAAAAGAAGCAAATCTGGTCTAGCTATTCTACTAATTAATACATGCGCTCTTTCTAATTGGTTCATAATGATAGAGTGCGATATATGGGTCTATATCTTTCTCTTTCATTATGTTACGTTCGAAACGTCTTATAGAAGAAGGTCGTATGTGCATATTTTGCTGTCATGCTATCGCTTTTTGAGACTGCTACTCCAATTATGACCGATACTGTACAACGAGCACGTTGTTCCGGAAGCAATTGCCGTAGATGGAATCCCACTCGAAGTTGTCACGCAGTATGTTTACCTAGGGCAAACGCTCCAACTAGGCAAACACAACTTCGAGAAGGAAATCCAGAGAAGAATTCAGCTGGGCTGGACAGCATTTGGGAAACTCCGTCGAATCTTCTCGTCGCCTATACCACAGTGCCTAAAGACAAAAGTCTTTAATCAGTGCGTCCTACCTGTCATGACATACGGAGCCGAGACGTGGACACTCACGGTTCGACTAGTCCACCAGTTTAAAGTCGCTCAGCGAGCTATGGAGAGAGCTATGCTCGGTGTTTCTCTGCGGGATCGAATCCGGAACGAAGTAATTCGCCAGAGAACTAAAGTGATCGACATAGCTAAGCGGATTGGCAAACTGAAGTGGCAGTGGGCTGGTCATATCTGCCGTAGGACCGATAACCGTTGGGGCAGACTGGTTCTAGAGTGGAGACCGCGAATCGGCAAACGTAGAGTAGGACGCCCTGTGACTAGGTGGAGCGACGACATTCGCAAAGCGGTGGGCAGTGACTGGAAACAGAGCCGAAGATCGGGCTCAGTGGCGTGTCTTGGGGGAGGCCTACGTCCAGCAGTGGACTGATACCGGCTGATAATGATGATGATGATGACTTGTCAGCCGCATTGACTGGAACAACTTACCACATGTCGTATTTAAAGGTGTCACTATACCATATAGTGAGTCGGTTACAAACCTGGGTATTATTATCGATCGCAGTTTGTCATGGGGTCCCCAATTAATAGAAACCAGTCGTAAAATGTTTGCCTCCGCAGGTTCATTGCGCAGACTACGTAATTTCCTACCTACTACTACTAAAACTGCGCTTGTACAGTCTCTCCTTCTACCTATCCTAAACTACGCCGACGTCGACTGCTATCTTGACCTTACTCAAGAACAGCTAAATAAACTCGAGCGCTTACAAAATTTCTGTATTAGGTTTATTTTCGGACTGCGGAAGTATGACTATATTTCTGAATATCGCGCTATGCTTGAGTGGCTGCCCATTCGCCGTCGCCGGGATGCGCATACACTATCACTCCTTTACACTGTCCTCTTCAATCCTTCTTGTCCACTTTACCTTCAAGAGCGTTTCAAATACCTTCACCTCTCCCACGCCACCCCCCATCCTTCACTTAGGTCTTCAGAGAATTTAAGGCTAAAGATTCCTATTCACAAGTCTTCGTTCTATCAAGGTTCTTTTAACGTTGAAGCTGTCGTACTATGGAATTCCTTGCCGGTAGAAATTAGACTTTCTCCAACAATTGATATTTTTAAACGTCGTGTAAAAGCTTACTATCTCTCCTCTTAATTTAACTATTTATCTCTATCAACTAATTGTTATTATTGTTAGAAGGTTTACAATATATATATATATATTTATGTTGTATATGTATGTATGTCTGTTGGTATAGTATATATGTATAGTATGTAGGTATATAAATATATCTATAGTAAGTATAATTTTGCTTATGTAAGTAGGATACCATCGCCCTCCATTATATTCAATCCACTCCGTACACGGTTGTCTGGAAGAGATCGCTATGAGCGATAAGACCGCCCATTGACACATCATTAGAAATAATTTGTTAGTTTTAAGTTATATCCTTTCTGTAAGTGGTGTTCAATAAAGAGTTATCTATCTATCTTAATTATTTAGTAACCCGATGCAAAAATAAGGGTATGTGAGTGTGTATGGGCTAAAATTGATATTTTTGAAATTGTTGTTAAATACCCGCGCTAAGCCGGGACAGGCTGCTAGTCTAGCTAGAATAATTTAAGATTGTTTAAAAAATTAAAAGAACCGACTTCAAACGTCGCGCTAGTCAAAGTAGCCAGTAGCCAGTATCATGTCATCGAGGTATTCAAATAGACCGTAATATTTGTATTGCTTCACTTTGTTTTATAATTGTTACGATCACCGCGCACATTAACATTGTTACATTAGTCGAAGCAATTACATTTTAAGCAGTTTTTTAAGGAATAATAAAAGGTGTTTGTGCGAGCCGAGTGAAATAATCTGAAATAATCGTATCGAGTCGTGTGCTTTACTTATATCATATCATCATCATCAACAGCCGGTGTCAGTCCACTGCTGGACGTAGGACTCATATCATATACCTGTCTGCAATCTCGGAAACTAAAGTCGGGATACATTGACATATATTATGCAGTTTTTGAGTTGCATGTTGAGCTGAAAATTGTTAATAATTATTCTCTGTACACCGGTGCCGGTTTTAATATATCAACATTTGTGTTGATATATTAAAACCGGCTCGACCGACTTCGTTAAAATTTAAATGGGACCACCTGGGAAGGGTACTCGTTGAAAAAAAATCCAAATCGGATCAGGCATCTTTAAGTAATCGGTGAATATTCATAAAAAAAGACACTCCTCCTTTTTTTGAAGTCGGTTAAAAAAGCTCAGTCTTAAAACGGCTGAACGGATTTCGATAAATCAAAGCTAACGAACACTATTGATTAAAAGCCTCTTCGACATCCTAACCAGGGTAGGATATCAATGTAATACATAATACATATATACAAAAATATAATACATATAATTTAAGATCGTTTAAAAAAATACATACGAACATAAAACCTCCTCTTTTTTGGAAGTCTGTTAAAAACTAATAGAACCTTTGAGTATTCAGCCAAAATACTCAAAGAATAGAACCGACTTCAAACGTCGCGCTACTCATTTTCAGTACCAAGTTTGTGGTGTTTATCTTCATATCTCTGGAGATACCAATCAGATCTCAATTACTACGGTACCACCGTACTGACCATATCTCGATGAAATTTAAATGGCACCATATTTGAAGAAAACATTTTTAAAAAATGTCCAAATCGATTCAGGCGTCTTCGCGTAAATACATAAAAAACATACATAAAAAAAACACACAGTCGAAGATAGAACCTCCTCCCATTTTGAAGTCGGTTAAAAACTAAATCAAAATCAGTTCATCCGTTCGGGCGGCGCCAGACAGACATACACAGGTAAAAACATACGTCAAACTAATAACACTCCTATTTTTTGTCGGGGGTTAAAAATAGAAACAATATACACACAGTAATAATTCTGATTTAATCATAGACGTAGGTAATATAAATAAATAAAAGCTTGTAAAAGATGGTGCACTGTAGGTGTTTTGACAAATTCAATTTAATCCGTATGCTCTGACAATAAAGTCGTAATTGCTTTGTAGAACAAAAGGGCCCAAACGAAAGGCACCTAGGTGGATGTGTGTCCTAGTCTAACAACCTGCTAGTGCTATATTGTGTTCTATGCTTTGTAGTGGTAGGACTTCTGCTAGTCCGCCTGGGGCGGTACTACCACTTTGCCAATTAATTTTCAGCCGTGAAATTGGATTTTTTTCGGGTGAAATGGCAAGTGTCCAGTGAAATGACAGGGCATGTGAGACAACATCTTTAAGTCTCAACGTAACAGGCGCAGTGCAGTGACATGCAAAATTCTGGCAGTCTAGAATTTTACATGCCGCTGTATCTGTAATAGGTAGACGTCATCGCTTACCATCAGGCGAGCGTCGTGCTTGTCCTGTTACCGTATGTCATAAAAAAAACTATATGTATAGTAAATATATAAGTCGTCCATACATAATTAAGATAGTTTAAAAACTAAAACTACCGACTTCAATGCCCCGTGAGTCAAATTTAGTAGCAAGTTTGAAACGTTTATCATCATATCTCTGGAGATACTTATCAGATCTCGATAAAATTACAATGGGACCACCTCGGAAACGTACCCTATCGATTACAAAAATAATCATTCGAATCGGTTCAGAATTGACGGAGTAATCGCGTAACATACAAAAAAAACAGACAGACGAATTGAGAACCTCCTTCTTTTTGGAAGTCGGTTGAAAAGAAAGGGACAAACTCCGTTCTAGGTCGGTCTCATCAGGGCCGTTTTGCGCAGTCAAGTTTAATATTAAATAGCAGGTCTTTGGATTTAATACATAAACAAATAATGTGGATCACCCGAACAACCACCCCGCTGCAGTGGTGGTTGGGGTCGTGGGCGAGGTCGGTGGTCCAGGGGTGGTCTTCCTGCGGAACGTGCGTTTCGGTGCCGGCGTCGTACTTGTGGTGGTGGTCGACTCTTCGAATGCGAATGAGAACGAAACTGAAATACAAGTATGTATGTTAGATAGCGGTCAAATGCTAGCCAATAAGATGTCCGAATCATAGTGCTATTTTATACAGTGTATTATTAATAATTATTACCTAGTATTTGCGAAGCTTTTGTTACCTGTTGTGGTATTCCTATTAGTCTGAGTGGCAATGTATCATTGATCACGTTTTGATCAATTTTGTGACACATTGTGGGGAAGGCTCATTTACCTATTACTTTATCTATTTCGGTCTCTCATCTCATCTCATGTAGTTTATAACATTTATTATTGGAGTATAATTGTTTTATATATCTATTGTTTTCTTGATCATGTAAAAAAAAATTTTTTTTAATGCTTTATTATTTATTTTGTATTTTTTTATTATATTTTTACATTTAATAAATAATAATTAGTTAAAAATTTAATGTGGCGACTACTAGACAAACAAAAATAAAGGGGGTGCTGCTGAAAATCAGCGCACTGCTGCAGTAAGTGCAGTAGCGCATAATGCTGCTGCATGCGCCGTATTCATAGTCAACCACTTTATAACTATTATTCTTGTATTTCGTTAACATCACGGGTCGTTGAACGCCCGGTCCTTTGGAAGGCATTGGCGGAGCCAAAGCCAAGGTCAAGAGGCCCTTTACAAAGTTAAACTTAAATGCTATGATTTGTGGATGGAGAGATGAAAAACTATAAAAAGATGTCATTTTTGTCATGGCTATGAATGTGTTCTGCTTGATGTCTGTTTACTGGTCTATGGGATGAGGTACGGCACCCGCCAATTATGCCGCATTACAAAATATTAAGGCGGGTGGTGACTTGCCATCCACTGAATGGGCCCCCCATAAAGGCGGACCGTTATATTGGCACCGAGGGGCAACATTGGCGTGGATAGCTAAGGGTGTTGAGAGGTGTGCTACACTTTCACTAAACGCTACTAGCGGCCTTATGCCTTTAACACTTCCACCCTGGAGCTTTGGTCTTAGCTCTTGCGATTCCCACAACCGGCCGGCCGGTCAAGGCAAGCCGGGGGTCAGAGGGTCTCATTTAGCCCTCACGGGATAGGGGTCCGCGGTGTCGCCACTCACCGTCGGCTCGCCACAAAGCCGCCCCTGCGGGACTATTATTATTAACTATTATTTTTAGTTTTACGATATTTTTCTTTCTTGTACTGGCTATGAATAAATGTTTTTCTTTCTTTCTTTCTTTCTTTCTTTCTTTCTTTCTTTCTTTATTTCTTTCTTTCTTTCTTTCTTTCTTTCTTTCTTTCTTCCTTTCTTTCTTTCATTATTATTCGTTACATGTCACGGTTCATACACACCCGGTCGTTTGAAAGGCATCGATGGAACCGAAGCCAACATCAAGAATCCCTTTACAACTGTTACTTAACTATGGATAGTGGATGAAAAGATATGGAAAACTATAATCATTTAAGATCGTTTAAAGAACTTAAAGAACCGACTTCAAACATCGCGCTAGTCAAAGTAGCCAGTAGACGTAGTAACTATTACATAATCTGTGCCAGTTAGTGAAGTGCCAGCCAAGTAGTAAGTCGTCGAGATAAGTAAATGCGTCGTAATACAGATGTTGATATATTAAAAACGGCTCGGCCGATTTCGTTAAAATTTAAATGGGACCACCTGGGAAGGGACCCTTGGGAACAAAAAAAGAATTTTTCAAATCGGTTCAAGCATCTTCGTGTAATCGGTGAAAAAATGATTCCGACGAATTGAGAACCTCCTCCTTTTTTGTGAAGACGGTTTAAAAGATGGTACATTGTATTATGATTATTGGATGAGCTGATTGATGTCTGGTTCCTGGTCTATGGGATCAGGTACGACACCCGTCAATTATGCCTCATTACAAAATATTTAGGCGGGTTATTATTATTATTATACTCTTTATTCAATTCACATCACGGGCTGCAAATCGCCCGGTCCTTTGGAAGGCATTGACGGAGCCGAAGCCAACGTCAAGAGGCCCTTTACAATATTAAATTAAATAAAAATATGATTTGTGGATGGAGACATGAAAAACTATAAAAAGATGGTACTATAATTTATTATGGCTATGAATGTGTGCTGCTTGATGACTGTTTTCTGGTCTATGGGATGAGGTACGGCACCCGCCAATTATGCCTCATTTCAAAATATTAAGGCGAGTGGTGACTAGCTATACACTGAATGGACCCATAAAGGCGGACCGTTATGTCGGCGCCGAGGGGCAACATTGGCGTGGATAGCTAAGGGTGTTGAGAGGTGTGCTGCACTTTCACTAAACGCTACTAGCGGCTTTATGCCTTTAACACTTCCACCCTGGAGCTTTGGTCTTAGCTCTTGCGATTCCCACCACCGGCCGGCCGGTCAAGGCAAGCCGGGGGTCAGAGGGTCTCATTTAGCCCTCACGGGATAGGGGTCCGCGGTGTCGCCACTCACCGTCGGCTCGCCACAAAGCCGCCCCTGCGGGATTATTATTATTATTATTATTAATAGTGTCCCATTGGTGGGCAAAGGCCTCCCCCCATGACTTCCACGCATCTCTATAGCTCATCCCGCCACCATCTATGACAAAAATGATGTATGACAAAAAATCAGAAATGTCACAAGGGGGGAGGGGGTGTAGTAAGAGATATCTTACTACACCCCCTCCCCAATAAAAATACAAAAAATCCAAAAATAAATACACGTGATAACTTGTATTTATTTTTTAAACCGAAAAGCGGCGTGTAGTGTGATCTTGACTCGCCGTTGCTAGGCAACGAACGAAGTACCTTCTCACGCGCCGCTTAAGATAATATTCTAAAATATTCTAAAAAATTTAAGATTTTTGTAGATATTAAAAGTACACGTGATGTTGGTTTAGTCTTAAACCTCACCATGTACATATCGCCAGGGGGGTTAAAAATAAAGGCCCCACAGCTGGTCCGACATGCGGCAGATATGGCCAGCCCAGTTCCAGTTCAGCTTGGCGGCTTTCTCAGCAACGTCAACAATTTGGGTTTTGGTGCGTAGCTTGGTGTTTCGAACATGATCTGTTAATTTAACACCTAGTATGCTACGCTCCATTGCCCGTTGGCAAACCTTGAGTTTCGAATTTTGGGTGTTAATCAGAGACCAAGTCTGTACGCCGTGGGTCAGCACAATATGATATTAAATAACCGGCCAAGTGCGTGTCGGGCCACGTGCATTGTAGGGTTCCCTAGTAGCATGTTATTCAATGCAAGTCTTTACCCGTTATAAACAAGCAACTAGGTACTCCGTCTTTGTCACTTTAAAGGATTTATTCTAAGAATTTTTTATTTGGTACAAAATTATCCAACACCCAAGTTCAACGAATATTACTGCTAAACGAATGAATTTATCATTCCTTTTAAGTTCATGAAATGCGCTATTATCACGAATTTTTCCAGGTTTTTCAAGCCAGCAGTTTAGCTTTAAGAGGGGGGGGGGGCTTATTTTAAAAGTTAGAGGGGGTTGGACACACATTTTATCACTTTAGAAGTGTCTCTCTTTCAAATGATTGACTTTGAGAAAAAATGGTTTTAGAAACCTGAATGTCATTTTTAAAGACCTATTAACACCCCGCACGTATAGGTTTGATGAAAAAAAAAATTTTTAGTTTCATATACATGTATGGAGAGCGCCCCCCATTTCCAGGGACTAAGTTGGATCCCGAGAGCAGCGAAGGATTCTAGATTTTTTTTTCATTTTCACTATTAACTAGTATTTTTTTGTGAAGAAGTGTATTTGCTGAATTTTTATTTTCAAGATCTATAAGTATTTTTATTGTTTCTATATTTATATTGCTATGTATTACTTAATATTTATGCTCACATTTTTTCATACCATAATCTGTTTTCGTATACGTGTGAGCCTAAAGGCTTTATGGTTTATATACTGTCAATCATTTAGTTTTAAGGCCGTTGTCTTGGAAAATTGACTCGCGGCAAAATATTTGTGCAGCGTTACTATTTTTTTAAAGCAAAGCCACTTAATATGAACAAATAAAAATTGATGTACATAAATATTCTGGACATAAGTTTTCGCTACATATTTTTTTAAGGATCATCACGAAGTATTATGGTTGGTAAATCAAACGCTAAACAGGACTCTGCCGTGCCTAACACCATTTCAGGTTAGGTTTGAATACCTAGTATATGGAAATAAATAAAGAAATAGCAAAACTTTTCAGACCATACCTTGAAAAACATCTTCTTATTGAATGTACACTGGATAGAACTTTCTTAATATCTATCATATTCTTAATTCACATGTTACAAAATCGTAAAGTTTTTAAGATTTCGTTGTTTTTTAAACTGTTTTTTTCTTGATAATAAAGTGACGCATTTACGTAAAATATTATGTTTTAAAATGCCTATGATTTAATTCAATAACCATGTAAAAAGTAGCACTCGTATTTGATTATTACTCAAATAATAATAACATGGAGAAAAACTAAAAAATGCAGTTTATAAACAAGAATCGCGTGAAAAATTCCTCAGTGGCGGCCAAGCAGTCGTCTCGATCAGACGTATGATCCATGCCGAATTTTGAGCGTACCTCTCGCTCTATCATTACTCTCGCTTTACCTTGCTCAAGCTTTGTTACGCATCTAAAGTTGCTCTACTTTAATAAAATTCTAAAACTGAACAAATATTAGGTATTATGATATAATAAATTACAAACTTTTATTTTTAAGTTGCAATATCGTGCTATTATTTTTAAAATGCAAGTTACAACTTGTGTGGTCTGATGATGGAGACGGAAGGTGGCCACGGCATCTCTGTGATAAAACAACATAACTCCACCGACATTGGGCTCGATTGATTTTTCTGTAGGAGGACTTTACACCTAGATGATATCCAGGGTCTGATGATGAAGCCGGAAGGTGGCCACGGCATCTCTTTGATAAAACAACATAAACCCACCAAGTTTGGGCTCGATTGATTCGTATTGAGGAGGACTATATACCTAGATGATATTATCCAGAGTCTGATGATGAAGCCGGAAGGTGGCCACGGCATCTCTTTGATAAAACAACATAACCCCACCGAGCTTGGGCTCGATTGATTCGTAGTGAGGAGGACTTTACATCTAGATGATATTCAGGGTCTGATGATGAAGCTGGAAGGATGCCGAGGCCGAAGTAACGTTTTTTTTTCCGAATGGAATGGATATGGAATGGAAATGGAATGGAAACGGAATGGACACGGAATAGAAACGGAATGGAAACGGAAGATCTGTGGATCTCAATAAAAACTTTCAACGAAAATTGGTTTGAACGAGATACATTCTGCAGTTGTTGAGATATGGCGACCGCAAGTATAACTTTGTTTTTCATACAAACACTACGAAAAAAAGTTGTGAAAATGTTTTTGACAAAAAATGATTTTTCTTCCTATATGTGTCGGGTATCTATGGATAGGTCTTTAAAAATGACATTGAGGTTTCTAAAATTATTTTTTCTCAAAGTCAATCATTTGAAAGATAGGCGCGTCTAAAGTGGTAAAATGTGTGCCCCCCCCCCCCCCTCTAACTTCTAAAGTATGGAAGTGAAAAATCTAAAAAATATATATGCTGTAGATCTCAATAAAAACTAACAACGAAAATTGGTTTGAACGAGATACAGTCAGTAGTTTTTGAGATATGGCGACCGCAAAGATAACTTTGTTTTTCACACAAACACAAATGTGACTATGACACTATGAAAAACAAAGTTAATTTTTTAGTTGCGAAAAATTATAGTTATAGAATAGGTACTTTTCTGTGTTACGGAACCCTACGAGTGCGAGTCCGACTTGCAGTTGGCCAGTTTTTTATTTTGTATAAAAATTGGAAAGCGGTTTACAGAATACATCTACCTACCAAGTTTCAATTATGTAGTCCTAATAGTTTCGGAATAAAATTACTGTGACATACGGACGGACAGACAGACAGACAGACATGGCAAATCTATAAGGGTTCCGTTTTTTGCCAATGTTTGAAATCGGTCAAAATTTGATCGACTATTGTGGTAACAAACATTAAAACAAAATATATATATACAGTCGAATTGAGAACCTCCTCCTTTTTGTGAATTCGGTTTAGAAACAGTAACAATTCAGCCTACCTTTAGCTTTTAGCTTTTACGTTACAAACAATATAAAATAACAATTACAAAGAAGAGCAACAGTAAACTTTTCATTTATTTCATTATGATTAACGGGGTAGCGAGAGTTCACGCAGAGGGAGCAAAGAGATGTAAAACTGGTAATTATTCTGTGGCGCCACGTCGAGCGTGATTTTGAATTCTGCATAGAAAGAAAGCGGCCTTAATTGAAACTGTTGGCTTACCATAAATAAATAAATAAATTAGAATCCTGAGCGGAGCAAGGGCTACAAGGACCGAGATTTTTTTTAATTCACGAGTAATCTTCTTTTTACCATTGACTGCGAGAAAATAAATAGTAGTACCTACTTATAGTACCTATTTATATTTATCATAAGTTATTATTAATGAGCAATAAATCTGGATTATTAACCATTTAGTGCCGGTGAATGTGTGTGTAGGGAACAGCACAATCTAAAAAAAACGTGCTACTTGCATTCTCACCAAAATTGCACTGAAAATCTTCAGTAAAGTTCACATCTTTACTAAGGGTATGACTTGGACTAGACTGTGAATTCAACTTGATCAGAAATGTGACATTGACTCAACTTTATGACTTGAATTTACAAAAACTTGAATATTTTTTATACTTTATTATGGCTGAATACACTATTCGCGTGGAGCAAAACGAAAACAAAAAAAAATTAACCAAAATTGGCGGGATTTTTATTTCTATTTAATTATAATAGCTTCTATGGTATACCTACATTTAGCCAGCTAGTAGGAACTTTCAGCAAGTTTTATTTATTTTTTGTGCATAATTCGTATTTCGTACTTGTTCCAAATTCAAAATGTTTTTATTCACCGAGTGAGTGAAAGAGCGTTTTATTCACTGCTATCGATGAATAAAGTGCTCTTTTTTGAGTGGCAATGGTAAAATAGTAGATTATACAACAAGTGAATAAAAAGGCAATTTAATTCGATGGACTTAGTTGGATCCCGAGAGCAGCGAAGGATTCTAGAGTTGAATCCCGAGCGTAGCGAGGGATTCTAGATTAGAATCCTGAGCGGAGCGAGGGATACAAGGACCGAGATTAAATTTTTTATTCATGAGTCGTGTAATCTTCTTTTTACCATTGACTGCGAGAAAATAAATAGTAGTACCTAGTTACTTATAGTATTTATGTTTATCATATTTTATTAGTAATGTGTAATAAACGTGGATTATTAACCATTTAGTGCCGATGAATGTGTGCGAGTGTAGGGAAACAACACAGTGTTGAAAAACATGCTTTTTGTGTTCTCACCAAAATCCCACTGAAAATCTTCAGTATAGTTCACATCTTTAGTAAGGCTTGAACTAAACTGTGACTTCAACTTGACTCAGAACTCAGAACACACAAATGTGACTTTGACTCAACATTATGACTTGAATTTACAAAAACTTGGTACAATTTTAAAACTTGAATCTGGCTGAATACACTAATCGTATGGAGCCATAATGAAAACTTAAAAAGAATTTAACCAACATTGGCGGGATATTTATTTTTATTTAATTATATAGCTTCTATAGTTTACCTCCATTTAGCCAGCCAGTAGGCACTTTCAGCAGGATATATTTATTTTTTGACCATAATTCGTATTTCGTGCTTGTTCTAAATTCAAAATGTTTTTATTCACCGAGTGAGTAAAAGAGCGTTTTATTCACTGCTGTCGATGAATAAAGTGCTCTTTTTCGAGTGGCAATGGTAAAAACAGAATTTTCCAAATCATATTCATATTCATATTTATAATCAATTCAGGCGTCTCTCTCTCATATTCTCTTCGGTCTTCCTCTATAGCCGTCCACTTTCATGTCCATTGGCTTTCTAGTCACGTGGACTTCACTTCTTCTCATAACATGTCCATACCTAACCTAGACTAGCCTAGTAAATAGGAAAGTTCCCGATCGATCTCCCACCTGAGGCTCCGCTACGGTACAACATGCAGCGATTTAAGAGAGGGGTAAAAAGAGTCCTCTATACAAAAAGTAGGCAAAGCACGTGCAATACTACTTGTGTTGCAGGTGTTCCGTACCAATTTAAACTAGGTTAAAGGGCAAACTTAACTTTGTAGTTCGATCCATAGAAAATGCATTGCAACAACCGCAAACAATAAGTTTGTTTGTAAGAGTTAATTCACTTTTTTTAGTTATTTAACTAGATATTTACGGTTTTCAGATTTATTCCTATATAAGTAGTTCAAGACTCGGCTTCTTACCAAATTTCATGATTCTAGGTCAACGGGAAGTACCAAGTACCCTATACGTTTTGATTCCCTTGTGAAATCGTGAAATCGCAAAATATGCGAAAATATGCAACACAAACGGTCATATATTTTGATCGCGTTGACTTACAAAATGGTTTTTTTCATAGCCGAAAAAAGCCGTAGGCTCTACTATCTAATACTATAAGAATCTTTGTCCTGACATACTGACTGACTGACTGACTGACAGACAACGCACAGCCTAAACCGGTGGTCGTAGAGACTTGAAATTTGGAGGGTATATTTGTCTTAGTACGTAGGGGTGTACTAAGAAAGGATTTTTTAAAATTCATCCCTTAAGGGGTTGTAAATGGGGGTTCAAAGTTTGTATGGAGAAACAAGGTTAGCTCGTCTTTTCTATCCGAAACTTCACACAAGTGCTTCAGTACAAAAATAAGTAAATACGTGTTTCAGGTTTTTTTTAAATTCCACCCCTAAGAGGGTGAAATGGGGTGACAAAGTGTGAAAATCAATATTTTTTCGGATTGCGCTAAAACTTGGCATGCAGATAATTATTACAACGTTAGTTACCTTTGAAAAAGAATTTTTCAAATTTCACCCCTGAAGGGGATGAAACGGGGGTTCAAAGTTTCTATGGAGAAACATTATTAGATAGTATTTTCTATTTGAAACTTCACACAAGTGCTTCAGGACATAAATAAGTAAACACGTGTTTTAGGTTTTTTCGAAATTCCACCCCTAAGAGGGTGCAATGGGGTAACAAAGTGTGTAAATCAATATTGTTTTGGATTGCGCTGAAATTTGGCATGCAGACAGTTATTACATCGTTAGTTCCCTCTGAGAAAAGATTTTCAAAAATTCACCCCTGAAGGGGATGAAACGGGGGTTCAAAGTTTGTATGGAAAAACAATATTAGATAGTCTTTTATATTCGAAATTTAACACAAGTACTTAAGTAAGTAAATACGTGTTTCAGGCTTTTGCGAAATTCCACCCCTAAAAGGGTGAAGTGGGGTAACAAAGTCTGAAATCGATATTGTTTTGGATTGCGCTGAAATTTTGCATGCAGATAGTTATTTTGACTTAGGTATCCGCTAAGAATTTTTCATATTACACTCTTTAAGGGGATGAAGCGGGGGTTCAAAGTTTGGATAGTCGTTTTATTCGACAATTCACACAAGTACTTCTGTAAATAAATAAGTAAATACGAGTTTCAGACTTTTTCAAAATGCCACCCTGAGAGGTTAAACTGGGGTAACAAAGTCTAAAAATCAATATTGTTTCTGATTGCGCTGAAATTCAGAATATAGATAGTTATAATGACGTAGGTATCCGCTCAGAAATGATTTTCTGAAAATTCCTCCCGGATGCAGAACGGGGATTCAAGTTTGTATGGTGAAACAAGATGTGATAAAGTACGTGTTGTAGGATGTTTTGAAATGGGGTAGGTAACAAAGTCAGTAAATTTAGGTTTTTAGGGTTTTATAAATATGAATCCTGAATTGCCTTAGTCACGCGATAACATGAAAATGGGTGAACCGATTTGGCTCATTCTTATTTGATGTGTAATGATAGAATCGGTTTTACAAAAGAAAAGTGTTAAGTAAATGAAAGAAGGTTTTAACGCGGGCGAAGCCGCGGGACACTTCTAGTTTGATATAAGTTTCAACTTGATACCTCTACGAGTTGGTAAGAAAAAGTACTAACAATTAAGATAGTTTAAAAACTAAAACAACCGACTTCAATGCCCCGCGAGTCAATTTCAGTAGCAAATTTGAGACGTTTATCGTCATATCTCTGGAGATACTAATCAGATCTCGATGAAATATACAATGGGACCACCACGAAAACGTATCCTACCGATTACAAAAAGAATCACTCGAATCGGTTCACAATTGAAGGAGTAATCGCGTAACATACACACACAAAAAAAGAAAAAAAAATACATACAGACGAATTGATAACCTCCTTCTTTTTGTAAGTCGGTTGAGAATACCTTGATCTATATCTTCCACCGTGCTGGTCTCCGGAGGTATGATTGTGGTAGTCCACAGGTCGTAGTCGGGCACCCACATCTTCTGGTCGACCGGCTCGAATCCGAACAGTGTCATGTGAGTCTGACCGCGGTACTCGTGACGTTGTGTGCTGAAATCCTGGGGAGTTCATGGGCTCTTTATTACTTTTTTGAAGTGATAACTTGATTAGGCGCGTTGAGCACTTTTTGGGTGAACAAAAAGCGTGAAACTCGCGTCATCGTCACCGCACGCTTTAGATGAGCTATAAGCATACTGTGTATATATGTGTACTTTTTGGGAAAACACATTTTTAATTAAGAATCAATATTGTGGTTACATCAATTTGTTAACCGAAATAAATAAAATAAAATAAATAAATTCAAATTCAAATTCAAATATGTGTATTTTTAGGAAGTTTTTGGATGAACATAAAGCGTGAAACTGGCTGACGCCAGTTTCACGCTTTTTTTTTTCGTCACCACACGCTTCCCATGAGCTATATGTATACTGTGTATAATGTACAATAGACCTTACAATTCACAAGTTATAATTTTACTTTTGTAGGCAGTCCCCAAAAACTTAACTGCCCCGCATGTTTTTTTTTTCATTATGGCTCCACACGATTTGACGAGATCTGTCACCAAGCATCTAATGTGTTCCGGCTGCTGTCCTAGAGAGCCAGTTTCCACTCTAGGCCTGGCGTGCTACCATCCTCGACCGGATCATCACTAACAGAAAAACACTTACTTGTGGTCGAACGCTGGCCTATATGATACTTAAAAAAATATAGTTATAATAATTAAGACAGTTTAAAAACTAAAACAACCGACTTCAATGCCCCGCGAGTCAATTTCAGTAGCAAGTTTGAGACGTTTATCAATACAATACAATATAATACAAATACTCTTTATTGACACCAATTTAGAAAATACATACTGAATAGGACTTAACTAACTAATACCAGGTACAATGGGCGGTCTTATCGATAAAAGCGATTTCTTCCAGACAACCTTTGGATGGACTTAACATTATAGATAGAACAAGGACGGTGGTGTGTATTTTAAACATTTTACTTAGAATGATTATATTTATAGACTACATAAAAACGTTACATATAATAATTTTATATACGAATACATATGCACATCATAAATTTACATATACATAAACAATATATTATTATATCTGTTGCGAAATGATATCAAGAATCAAAGAATCAAAGAATCAAAGCATTTATTCAGTATGTAGGCAGTATAAATATACGCACATATACACGTCAAAATCATAAATCATAAAATAAATCATAACCAATTATCAAGTAAACATAGCAAAAGCAGAATTTAACGCTTTGAATTAGAAAAAAAAAGTAATGAACCATTCAGCTGTCATCCAATCGTTTACGTCAGAATATTTAAAAAAAATTAATGTAGTTTAAAACCAACCATACATGTAACTGTGTGTTTCAGTACTTCAGACAATTTTTATATAAAAAAAATAAAAAAGTGAAATAGTGAAACACAACATAGAGAAACGCATACCGATCACAGTACATATCATGATCCAAATGGAACTGATAGTCCGTCTGTCAGCTGCATAATATTGTTTAAATAAAAATAAAAATGGCAAGCCTAGAAAGAAAATCTGCGGACAAAAGGGGAAAACTGAATGGCTGTTGAATCTACCGGTGTTTCGGAAATACTCCCATCAGAGAAGAAAGGAAAAGTTATCTGACAGAAGAGAGATAGAATTTGCGAACTTGTTCTTTGAAACTATCTATGGATTGTGCACGTCTTATAACAATAGGTAGTTCATTCCACAGGCGCACGGCTTGGACAGTAAATGATGAGTCATAAAAATTCGTACTATGAGCCGGAGTGTCGAGGAGCATGTTCTCTGATGACCTTAGGGAAAGGGAGTTAGAGGAAGAAACAAAATGGAATCGAGCTTTTAGATAAGGAGGAGTCGAGGGGTTGAACAAAATTCCATAGAGAAACGAAAGAATATGAGTATTCCGGCGAAGACGAATGGGAAGCACTTGAGCTTTGCGCGAAATTCTGAGACATGATCAAATTTTCTGAGACCGAAAATAAATCAAATGCAGAAGTTTTGTAGTCGCTCAAGCTTATTTAGCTGATCCTCCCTGAGATCAAGGTAACTGGCGTCGGCATAGTCAAGGATAGGAAGTAAAAGAGATTGAGCTAGCGCAGATTTAGTAGCTGTGGGTAGAAAGTTTCGCAACCTTCTAAGCGAGGCTGCTGATGCAAAAAGTTTACAGCTCACGGATTGCAACTGCGGGTCCCATGTGAGATTGCTGTCCATAATCACTCCTAGATTTTTCACCTGTTTGCCGAGTGGTACAATAACGTTGTTAAAAGTAATATCCTGTACACTTGAGAAGTCAATTTTAGATACTAATCTAGAGCTGCCTACAATTATGGCCTATGTCTTATTCGGATTAACAGTAAGTCCATAAGATCTACTCCAGTTAGATATACGACAGAGGTCATCATTGATAGTTTTGATAGCGTAATTTAAATTTTCAAGTGTGGATTGCGTGTAGATTTGGAGATCGTCTGCATATAGGTGATAAGAGGAAAAAAGATATAGAATTTATGAAAATAGCGAAAAGAAGAGGAGAAAGCACGCCACCCTGTGGTACACCAGCACTCGTGTCACTCCAAGAAGAAAATACATCTTCAAAGCGGACACGCTGCCGGCGCCCATACAGATAACTGTGAAACCAGTGAATCACCGATGGAGATATGTTAAGAGAGCGGGTAAGGCAAGGAGGATTTCAAAATCTACTGTATTAAATGCATTGCTGAAATCAAGCAATGTTAGGACAGTAAGCAGTCTGTTTTCCATACCTAGCCTAATATCATCTGTGACTTTGATAAGTGCAGATACAGTGCTATGGCCAGGACGAAAACCAGACTGGTAGGGATTGAGGAGATTATTTTGGTTAAGGAAGCAGCTGAGTTGGGTGTGTGGACCAAGCGCTCGAGGACTTTGGAAAGAAGGGGAAGTATGGAAATCGGTCGGTATTCAGATAAGGATTTTGGATTGGATTTTTTTGGCAAAGGAATAATGTGGGCTTCCTTCCAACAGGAAGGTACGGCACCCTCCGAAACAGAGCTGTTCAGAATGTGGCACAAAATTGGTAAGATTTCATTCAGTATCGGAACAAGCATGTTACGGCTGATGCCGTCACCACCGATGGCGTTGGAACAGATGGATAGGATGCTCTTCCTAACATCACATGCTGTAAATTCACTAAGACAAAAGGTAGGTAGTTAGGAGTTGGAAGAGAGGAAAGATAGTTAAGAGTGGCAATTTTGTCATTCGCATCCATTGTGGAAGACGACGAGAAGTGTTGGTTAAGTGAGTTTAAATTTAAGTTAAGAGGCAAGGAATTTTGACGTTGTTTTCTAACTCCTAGAGAACGAAGAAATTTCCACACTTTGGCGGGATCTTCATTTTAAACTGATTTATGGATATGATGGCGTTGTGCATCTCTACACGCTTTATTGCAGCGATTCCGAGCCAAGACATACTTTTGCTTATTTAAATCAGTCTTATTACATTTTAACCTAGATTTAGCGACGGCTTTTGCGTGAATAAGCTTTTTAATTTCATTCGTTAACCAAGGCGCTGGATGGTGTTTGATTTTAACTGCCCTCAAGGGAGCATGTGTATCATAAAGTTGTAATAAGAGTGCATTAAACTGATTAACTTTATCTTCAATGTTGTCTGCTGACAGTACTAGTGACCAATCAATACCGCGGGCGTCCTTGCGGAGTTTCTCAACATCCATAGTACTAAAGCTGCGCAACTGAAGGATTTTAGGTTTAGCTTTGGGAGGACGTAACTTGTAAGACACGAAGATAAGGTCATGACAGGAAAAAGAATCGGCAGGAAATTGACCATGTTTTGCGACATGTTGTAAAGATGAAACAAAGATAAGGTCAAGAAGAGAAGGAGTGCAGTTAGGAGAAGTATGAGTAGCTTTCAAGGGTAAGATATGCAAATTGTAGGAATTGATTGTGGATTCAAGTGCAGCAGAGCGATGATCTTTTTTCAGCAGGCACGTATTAAAATCACCCATGATAATATGATGAGGATAAGAAGGTGTGAGGTCATTTAAAATTGTGTCAAGAGATGAGAAGTAGTTTATGCGAAGAGAAGGACTGTAGAAGACACCGATGAGAAGTTTGGTATGAGCCAGAATTACTTCGATAAACAAATGTTCCCCATCGTTGACCGGCGGAGGCTGCGACGACATACTTAGAAGAGAGCAGGAGATGTGAGATCGAAGATAGATCGCCACACCACCGCCGACATTGCCAGTTCGATCATTGCGTATCAAAGTAAACCCTGGCAGATCATAGGAAGTTGAGGGTAGACAGGGTTTAAACCACGTTTCAGAAACAAGAATAGCATGAAGGTTTTTGTCAGAAAATGACGCCAGCATCTCAGGGTAGTGTGCCGGAATACTCTGGGCATTAAGATTTACAGCGTTGAAGTTTTTAGGTACATCAGAGAACTGGTTTGACAAATTATTACAAAGAGTGGGGATGCTAGAAAAACTATCATCACCACTTGACTCTTCATCAGACAAACATGATAAAAATGACTCGTTATCAAGATCAGCAACATTTTGCAACATAATACAAATAAATATATAAATAATTATAATAATATTATATTAAACTATACAAATCAACTAATATTAAATGATTTACTACTATTAGATACATTATAGTATACATACCTCATCTGCCAGTTGTTGGAAGAGGAATTTTATTAATAATATATTATTAATCAGCCAAATCATTGCTGTTTTACAAGAAAAAAAAATATATATAAAAGAATAAAAGAAAAGAAAGAATCCAAAACAACAAAAAAAAACGATAAAAACTATGCACTATATACATTCAACAAAATCGATATAAAACAAATAAAATATGTTAGTAAGGCGGTCATTG
The DNA here is from genome assembly GCA_954871355.1 of Cabera pusaria. NCBI lineage: Eukaryota > Metazoa > Arthropoda > Insecta > Lepidoptera > Geometridae > Cabera > Cabera pusaria. The sequence continues at coordinate 1,448,209 of OX940909.1, read as the reverse complement.
TCACAATTAAATAATTATTTCAACCAGATTAGCTCAGGAAGGAAGAAACAGAGATTTATTGTAACATTATAAATTGCCGAATATTTAGACTTATGTTTAATAATAAATATTATGATGGGTGCTGGCAAAATACTACTTATGTATGTAACCACAAAAGAAAAAAAAATGACATTGACAGAATTTGACAGCTCTAATGTTACAGTCACTGCTACTTGCTAGTCTGCAATAATTAACCAATTTGGGTTGAAATCAGAAATAATTATCTTTCCTCTGTCTGCCTTCAAATAAAATAAAAAAGAACGTAAATAGGAATAATCCCATAGTAGGCGCGCATGCAGTTCTCATTTAAAGACTGGGTCCATCGCATGCGACGCGCTACACCACCGGTAGCGAGGGCCGGGCGCGGAGCAGAATGCCCCACAGGCCCCAAGCGTGCCGGTAGCGGTGGCCGTCCTCGTCGTCGCGCAGGTGGTGATGGCGGCGGCGGCGGCGTGGGCCCGTCGTCATCACTCGACGAGCTGCCCTCCGGGGGAGTGACAAAGTCGTCCCCCGACGATGTGCTCGGCGATGACGCGACGGGCGGAGGTGGTAGGAAGTGAAATACCCGTAAAAATGCATAGAAAATTAATAAAATAACAGGCGGTATACAGAAGAACTTGAACACGCTTCCTTACATACACATACACAAATATAATCAATGAAAAACACTCGGGGACCTATTTTCTGGAGGTAGCTGCTGCAGTACGCCTCGTTCTGGATGTCGCCCGATTTCCTTTGGCCTCCATGGCTTTGCTCTGAGGTGGCATCGGAACAGCCGCCGCTGGAATCGTCTGCAAATCTTTTGTACCTGTGATGCGATGGCGCGAGCCATCAGCACCAATGATGTGAATCTGACCGTCACGGGTCCAGCACTTGCTCACTCCAAAACGGGATCTCGCTTCCATGAAAGCCTGATGTCTCGACTTCGTCAAGAACTCGGTGACAGTGAAGTCTGTACCTTTCAGCGCCTTTTTAGAGAACCAAATCTTGTTTCGTGCCTCGATGTCTCTAAGCTTAATCAAAATAGGCCTAGGCTTATCGGTTGTAACACGACTCATCCTCTGGCAACGATTAATATCACCAGGCACAAACTCAGGGAAGTTGAGGTGCTCAGTGACAAGCTTTACCACCAGTGTAAGGCAATCTTCTTGTTTCTCCTCTGGCGCACCATGAAGAAGCAGAATCTTACGCCGGCTATGTGACTCAAGACGATCAACATTGCGTGTGCTTAACTCTAACTCTTGTTGAAAACCACGCAGGATTTGTGCTGTGAATTTTTTAAATTCAGCAAAGTCTGCTGCCAGCGACGCAGTGGTAGTATTAGTTTGATGAGTGTTCTGCAGCTCACCTTCAAATGTATCCATGCGCTTGTTAAGCGCCTCCATCACTCCAAGGAATGTTTGCTGGGTTGAATCCATGATGATAATACTGAAGTGGTGTGTGAAAGTGTTGATGGTGCAGAATTCCCTCAGTAGTGCTTCTTGTGGAATATTTTATATTGGAAGGTGAAGTATGCAACTAAATTATATAATTAACGCATAATTGATGCAGTTTTATTACTTTAATTAATTTTTAAATAAATATAATTATGGAGCTAATTACAACAGGTGTTTTCACACCTATCCTCGCAGGGAAAAAAACATCGTTTATCGTCATATCTCTGGAGATACTCATCAGATTTCAATGAAATTACAATGTGACCACCTCGGAAACGTACACGTCACAATTGACGGAGTAATCGCGTAACATACACACACAAAAAAAGAAAAAAAAACACACAGACGAATTGAGAACCTCCTTTATTGAAAGTCGGTTGATAAATATTAAAAAAAATTGAACTAAAAGTATATAGTCCATACCTCATAATGAAATAAAAGAATATAGTCCATACCTCATAATGAAATAAAAGAATATAGTCCATACCTCATAATGAAATAAAAGAATATAGTCCATACCTCATAATGAAATAAAAGAATATAGTCCATACCTCATAATGAAATAAAAGAATATAGTCCATACCTCATAATGAAATAAAAGAATAAAGTCCATACCTCATAATGAAATAAAAGAATATTCATATTCATATTCATTTATTTTGTAAAGCCAATTTACACGTCATATTTAGTACACATTGTATAAAAATAATTAAATTGGAATAAGAAGATATAATATAATAACTAAATTGTTGTTATAAAATCAAAATGTCATTTGCACTTAGCAAATTCTTCGAAATTGTAAAAAGAGTGCTCAATAAGCCATCGTTGCAGTCTGGATTTAAAGCTTCTAAAACTATGTGCATCGATTATGTAGCTCGGTAGCTTATTGTAAACCGCCGGACCCATGACATGCGTGAGTTTCGAAGACTTGGCAAGCGTTCGGCTCACTCCAGCAAGTTTAAAGGCATTACGTGTATTGTGCCTATGTACACTGCCGCGCGTTATAAAAGATAACAAGTTGACCCTCACGTACACTGCCACTTGCATGATTACAATAGACGGTAGTGTTAAAATGCGTAAGCTTTTGAAGTAAGGTCGCGCAGATACATCTTAGCAGAATATAGTCTATTCCTCATAATGAAATTAAAGAATAAAGTCCATACCTCATAATGAAATAAAAGAATATAGTCCATACCTCATAATGAAATAAAAGAATAAAGTCCATACCTCATAATGAAATAAAAGAATAAAGTCCATACCACATATTGAAATAAAAGAATATAGTCCATACCTCATAATGAAATAAAAGAATAAAGACCATACCTCATAATGAAATAAAAGAATATAGTCCATACCTCATAATAAGTGCCCTCCTCCCACTTCCACTCCTGTATATCCAGCAGCTTCATATCTTTCTGCATGCCCCGGGCGACCATTTTGAAGGTGCAGCTATCCGAGAACATGATGTATACCGATATCATGAATACAGAACCTGCACGCAAACATTACATTATATTTTAGAAACAATCAAGAGATATATTATGTTTTGTTAAGCGTTACACGCGGGATGTAAGGGGGCACACATACCATCTAAGTGCTCCCAGCCAACCTCACCTGCCCGTGGTGCATCCTGCTGACCAACGAACGGGGCTCTGGCGACCGACAAATGGCGGTATAACCATTTCAAATTATGGCGTAGCTAAATACTACAGGCCGGTGACGGGCAGCAGCGTCACCGGTGCGAGAAGCTACGTCCTGCGATCGCCAACACGCCTGCCCAGCATGGCGATTAGGGCATATCCCTCCCAAGGGATGAAAGAAGTAGTATGGAAAGTCACTATATGCCGCGGCCCCCAGTTCCCGGCCGCCCTGCTATTCCTGACCACGGCGGCGGTCACGGTAACGGCAGGGCAGGGGGTGCTAAGAATCTCCGGGCTACGGTAAGCCGCCAAAACAAACTGACCCTCGCAACATATAATGGACGCACGATTCGGCTGGATGATCATCTGGCGCAGCTGGAGGAGGAGCTGGGACACATAAGATGGCACATTCTGGGGTTATGTGAAGTCCGAAGACAGGGAGAGGACACCATAACTCTAGAATCGGGCCATCTTATGTATTACAGACAAGGAGACCAGCCATCCCAAGGCGGCGTCGGGTTTCTGGTCAACAAGGCTCTCAGTGACAACGTTGTAGAAATCTCCAGTGTGTCGACCAGGGTAGCGTACCTCATAATTAGGTTAACCAAGAGGTACAGCCTCAAGGTTATCCAGGTTTACGCACCGACCTCGGCACACTTGGACGAAGAGGTGGAGAGCATGTATGAAGACATCTCTAGAGCTTTACATACCACCTCTAAGGCTCACTACAACGTTGTCATGGGACACTTTAACGCCAAAGTGGGAGTACAGACCCGCAGTGAATCGACAATAGGACCACACGGATTTGGCAGTAGGAATCACAGGGGGCAAATGCTTGTCAACTTGCTCGAGAAAGAGGGGCTTTTCTTGATGAACTCGTTCTTCAAGAAAAAGCCCCAAAGGAAGTGGACGTGGCAAAGCCCCGACACTGTGACTAAAAATGAGATTGACTTCATCATTACGGACAAACGGCGCATATTCAGAGACGTCTCAGTGATCAGTAGGTTCAATACTGGAAGTGATCACCGACTTGTACGAGGCACTCTGGATATCGACTTCAAAGCCGAAAGATCCCGATTGATGAAGTCTACGCTCCGACCGAACCTATTCCAAACCGTTGTTGGATCCGAAACATTCCAATTAAAATGGGAAAATCGATTCGCTGCCTTGGAAACCACAGATGACGTAGACCAGAAACTCGAAGAAGTGGTGGAAATCCTCAGGGATGAAGGATTTGCGAGAGCAAGCGTACGGGAAAAAAGTCCAAACTTTCGGCAGAAACACTTCGACTAATGGAAGAGAGACGAACAGACCCTTTGTCAGTTTTGTCAATTAATCAGGTGCGCAACAAAACCATTAAGAAGGTGGTACGACAAGACCTCCGATCCTCTAACACGCTCTTGATTAAAGAATCAATTGAGCAGAATCGTGGGGCGAAAGTGTTCGCCCAGCCTCTGGGTAGAAGCCACCTCACAAAGCTGACAACGTCAACGGGGAATGTCGTCGCATCCAAGTCGGAGATGCTGTCAGAAGTTGAAGACTTCTACAGCAAGCTCTACGCATCGCATTCTTCAAGGCCCGTACCCGATACTGAGGATTGTAGAGCCACCTTGACCCGCCACTTCACAGAAGACCTGCCCGAAGTCAGCCGAGATGAGATCGTGGTGGCCCTTAAAAAGCTCAAAAATGGAAAGGCCCCAGGTGAAGACGAAATCACAACGGAGCTTCTAAAAGCTGGAGGAGCCCCAGCTGTAAGCCAGCTGCAACAGCTCTTTAATTCTGTTCTCTTCACTGGGAGAACTCCACAGGCATGGAAAAGGAGCATGGTGGTTTTGTTTTTCAAAAAAGGAGACAAAACCCTCTTGAAAAACTACCGCCCGATTTCGCTTCTGAGCCATGTCTACAAACTGTTTTCAAGGGTCATCACGAACCGTCTTGCGCGAAGACTCGACGAGTTCCAACCTCTGGAACAGGCCGGATTTCGAAGCGGTTACAGCACCATGGACCACATCCACACAGTGCGGCAGATTGTACAGAAGACCGAAGAGTACAATCGGCCCCTGTGCTTAGCGTTTGTGGACTATGAGAAGGCCTTCGACTCAATCGAAACCTGGTCTGTTCTGGAGTCCTTGCAGCGTTGCCAAGTCGACTGGCGATATATCGAAGTGATGAGATTTCTGTATAATGCCGCAACGATGAGTGTACAAGTACAGAACCAGCGTACTAATCATATCCACCTGCGTCGAGGAGTGAGACAGGGGGACGTCATATCCCCAAAACTGTTCACTAACGCCTTGGAGGATATGTTTAAAACGCTGGACTAGAAAAATTGTGGCATCAACATCAACGGCAAGTACATCTCTCACTTACGATTCGCATCGTCATTATGGCAGAGACGCTGCAGGACCTACAGAGGATGTTGAATAGCCTAGCTGATTCTTCTCGTCGCATCGGTCTCCGGATGAATTTGGATAAAACCAAAGTCATGTACAACGAGCACGTTGTCCCGGAACCGATTGCCGTAGATGGAATCCTACTGGAAGTTGTCACTAAGTATGTTTACCTAGGGCAGACGCTCCAACTAGGCAAACATAACTTCGAAAAGGAAATCCAGAGAAGAATTCAGCTGGGCTGGGCAGCATTTGGAAAACTCCGTCGAGTCTTCTCGTCGCATATACCACAGTGCCTAAAGACAAAAGTCTTTAATCAGTGCGTCCTACCCGTCTTGACATATGGAGCCGAGACGTGGACACTCACGGTTCGACTGGTCCACCAATTTAAAGTCGCTCAGCGAGCTATGGAAAGAGCTATGCTCGGTGTTTCTCTGCGGGATCGAATCCGGAACGAAGTAATTCGCCAGAGAACTAAAGTGATCGACATAGCTCATCGGATTAGCAAGCTGAAGTGGCAGTGGGCTGGTCATATCTTCCGTAGGACCGATAACCGTTGGGGTAGACTGGTTCTAGAGTGGAGACCGCGAATCGGTAAACGTAGCATAGGACGCCCTGTTACCAGGTGGAGCGACGACATTCGCAAAGCGGTGGGCAGTGACTGGAAACAAAGAGCCGAAGATCGGGCTTAGTGGCATGACTTGGGAGAGGCCTATGTCCAGCAGTGGACTGATACCGGCTGATTATGATGATGATGAAGCGTTACACACAGTAAGAATGTACAATCAAGAGATGTCGTTATTTTGTCAATATTTTAATTGTCCTATACCTAGATACAATCAAATATAGACCTGTTTTTAATGGAGCATCTGAAAGCATTTAGATGGCGCTAAAGTAGGGTTTAATAGCTCTCAACGATTACATCATCATTATTTTCACAAAAAAAGTTGCCTATGTTCATCCTCATGCTATAAAGTATCTCCTTGTTTAATTTCAGTAAGATAGGATCGTTCGTTTAGGCGTGATAAGCCAGCAAACAGACAGAAGTTTCTATAAGATGATCCAGAGATGGCGCTGGCGTAGATTTTAATAGTTTTCCTTTAAATATTGCCTAAATGTATGAGATCCTGCATCGCGCAAACGATATTTTCCGCGATATTGAAACTGATGCACTTACTTCGTGACTAAACATATTTAAAGTTGAATTCGTTAGATACGTGTTCTCTTTATAATATTAGTCTGGATGTTCATTGCGACCTTTCCAATGAGCCCAAACTAAATGACATTTGACATAAACAAAATACTACTTTTAAAATTATCGTGAATTTGTAACATTATTATTGTTATATACCGGCTGTAATTCACGTACCTTTAGTCGAATTTTCTCGACCTAGGTTTCGAGCGAGTCAGTCGCTCTTCCTCGGGAGTGAGGTCACGCGGTGAGATCGCGATGTTCATTGCGGGCCGCCGCTCGCTGCGCTCGGCTTGATAGCCGGGGTGGGGGCGGACTCGGCGGCGATCGGTAACGGCTGTTCCTTTTCGGTACCGAGGATGCCTGAGATAGCCCGAATGATGTCATCGTTGTTTGCGACGGTACTTCTGGCGATAGGAGTAGCAGCGATGAAGAACCGACGATGACATCATTCGGGCTATCTCAGGCATCCTCGGTACCGAAAAGGAACAGCCGTTACCGATCGCCGCCGAGTCCGCCCCCACCCCGGCTATCAAGCCGAGCGCAGCGAGCGGCGGCCCGCAGTGAACATCGCGATCTCACCGCGTGACCTCACTCCCGAGGAAGAGCGACTGACTCGCTCGAAACCTAGGTCGAGAAAATTCGACTAAAGGTACGTGAATTATAGCCGGTATATAACAATAATAAAATACTACTTAATGAGTTTGAACACGGTCATAATAATAATAATAAAATTTAAAAAAACCGCTGAGCCGTCAAGTCGACTTTTTGACGAATTTATTTTTATATTTTCTTTTTATCAATATTTTCAGCCCTGAACATTTTATTAAGTGCAAATAAGTGATAATCCTTCAATAAATAAATATAATAAACAGACATGCAATGAAATATATAATCAAAATGGAAATAATGTCATCAAGAATTCCGAAGAAGAAATGTAATAGTTTTACATATGACATGACACATGTCAGTCAACATAACACAAAAATATTGTAAAAGAAAATAAGAAATATGATCACCAGATCGAAAAGAAGACAAGAAGCGGAAATTAACGCGCAACCAACACCCTCGCCCGTTCCCACGTCTCCCAGCTCATCATCGGGAGACGAGTTTGCCACTCCCCCCGAGGGATCCAGCTCGTCGAGCAACGAGGACGGGCCTCCGTCGCCACGACACTGCCGGCACGCTTGGGGCCTGCGGGGCATCCTGCTCCGCGCCCGGCCCCCGCTACCGGTGGTGTAGCGCGTCGCATGCGATGGACTCAATCTATAAACGAGAATTGCATGCGCGCCTACTACAGGGCTACAGAGGGAGGAACTAACCTGTCCGCGTACCGTGATAGGATGCTACCTCTGTTTCAGACCCTTGAACCAGCTGTTGCCGTTACCGCACAACGACTGTCAGATCAGGTGCGTGCCATCCAGCGGCTTAAACTGTTGGACGACTCAGCGCTTGATCGGCTGCGTCTGGAGGCGTTACCTGTTATTCGTGCTACTTCTGCTTTAGCGCGGGACCCGCCCAGTGTGTCGTCGACGCAGGTGCCTACAGGCTCGGCTTCGACGTCTGCCCCGGCGGATGCCGCGCTAGACGCAGACGATTGCACGAATACAAACGTAAGTACCAAGACTAATGAGCATTTGAGGAGGGCTTTGGAAGACGCGATTTTGGAGTTTCGCACTACTCCTGACTTTAGGCCGCGACTACCGCGTTTGCCAATGAATAAACGTAACCTGGCGTTAATGGGAGCCCTAAACGTTTTGCTAGTACCATATATGCAGGCTAGCGAAACATTAGTTGATACACACTCGATCCTTTACTGCGCGGCTATAGCGGCGTGTCGCGTTGTTCGCGTCAAGTTTCCGGATACTGGCCGAATACCGCGACGCCCCGCTATCCCTGCGTAGCAAGAACGAATCGAGTGTCGCATCAATATGTTTAGGACTCTCATTGCGAAGTTGATCTGCTTCAGAGGGGGTAAGAATCGCCCCCGAGTCATGCGTTTCGTGAACCAGGCCTTTGCTGGGACCGGGATTAGTCCCCGGGACTACATGACCTGTGTCACGGAACGCATTCGTCGCTATAGAGCGCGTGTAGATCGCTATTATCAAAATCGCCTCTTCCAAAGTGACCAAAGGAAGGTATACCGAGGTTGGGATGGAACCAATCAACGTGTGAATGACGAGCAGTGTCCGGATGCTACTACCATGAATAACTTCTGGCGTAGTATCTGGTCGGTGCCCGTCGAACACACGGAGGGTGATTGGATGAGTGTCGTTGAGCGTGCGTGTGAGCCTATCGAATCCATGGGAGCTATTAGTATTAGCCCCGAAGACGTTAGTTGTGCGATCCGTACGGCCCAGAACTGGAAAAGTCCAGGACCGGACGGATTACACAACTTTTGGATAAAGTGGATTCGATGCTCACACGAGTGCTTAGCGGCGCAATTCCAACAAGCTCTCGAGGTTGGTTCTTTGCCAACATTCATGACAACCGGTGTCACCTTCCTGCTCCACAAGTCCGGTAGTACCACGGAACCGAAAAACTACAGACCCATCACATGCTTGCCGACGCTTTACAAGCTACTTACATCTATTCTGAGATTCAAAATTAATTCGCACATTGTTGCGCACAACATTTTGGCCCCCTCTCAGAATGGATGTAAGGTTGGGTCTCGTGGTACTAAGGAGCTCCTCCTCATAGACACGGCCATTTGCCAACAAGTCCGGCGGAACAAAGGGGCTCTCTCCACCGCCTGGATTGACTACAAGAAGGCCTATGATTCAGTGCCTCATACCTGGCTGGAGAGGATCTTGGAGTTGTATAAAATTGATACAACTCTGAGATCTTTTCTAGGTTCTTGTATGAGGCAGTGGACCACAGTCCTTCGTCAACCGGGTATTGGAGACAGCCTCTCTGGTCAGCAGGACTTAATAAGGATTTAGCGAGGCATCTTCCAGGGTGACAGTCTGAGTCCGTTGTGGTTCTGTCTAGCCCTAAATCCTTTAAGCACATTATTAGAGGATTCAGGGCTAGGCTATCGGCTTAAGAGAGAGGGTGAAGTCATTTCACACTTGCTGTACATGGATGACCTCAAACTTTTTGCACCGAAGCGCCATGATTTGATGGAATTACTGAAAGTCACTGAGACTTTCAGCAACGCCATCAACATGGAGTTCGGTGTAGATAAGTGTGCGGTCATGCACGTGCAGCGGGGGAAAGTTGTGAATTCCATGAATTTACAACTCTCTGATACAATGACTTTCAGATCTCTCTCCGAAGCCGACACCTACAAATACCTTGGTATGTCAGAGTCATTAGGTATCGAGAGTGGGGGGATAAAACAGTCGGTGAAGGAGCGTTTCTTTGGCCGCCTGACAAAGGTACTGAACAGTCTTTTGTCAGGAGGCTACAAGGTGCGCCTTTAACGGCTGGGTTATGCCTCTACTTATATACACCTTTGGCATACTAAGGTGGACTCAGACTGAACTAGACGCCCTGGATAGAAAAGTTCGAAAGCAATTGACATCACATCGCATGCTTCACCCACGCTCGTCTGTTATGAGACTGTATATCCCACGGAAATGGGGTGGTCGAGGCTTTTTAAATGCCAAGACACTCCACAACCGTGAGGTATGCAGTCTCCGGGAATATTTCCTAAACAACGAGTGTGGGATGCATTGCGATGTGGTGTCAGTTGACAAGACTTTCACCCCTCTATCCTTAGGCAAAGAGAACTGGCGCAAGCCTCAGGTGCTGAGCACCGAGGACCGCAAAGACGTATGGAAGAGCAAGGAGCTGCATGACCGGTTCTATCGAGTCTTAACGGGACCCGATGTGGACCTGCTCGCGTCGGTGAACTGGCTACGATTCGGGGACCTCTTTGGGGAAACCGAAGGTTTTGTTTGTGCAATTGCGGACGAAGTTATCAAGACGAACAACTACCGGAAATATATTATGAAGGACGGTACGGTCGACATATGTCGGGCATGCCGCCGTCCCGGAGAGTCACTCAGACATATCATTTCCGGTTGTTCTCATCTTGCTAACTCCGAGTACTTGCACAGACATAACCTCGTAGCCAGGATCATCCACCAGCAACTTGCTCTTCAATACGGCCTTGTCGAATCTGAGGTGCCGTACTATAAGTACGCACCTGCGCCAGTTCTTGAAAATGGTCATGCTTTGCTCTATTGGGACCGATCGGTTATCACGGACAGGACTATTGTCGCCAATAAACCTGATATCGTGATAGTCAACCGGTCCCAGCGGCGGGCAGTGTTAGTTGACATCACCATCCCGCATGACGAGAACCTCGTGAAGGCTGAAAAGGACAAGATCAGCAAGTACCTTGACTTGTCTTTCGAGGTTACCGCCATGTGGGATGTTGATTCGACTAGCATTGTCCCAATAGTCGTTTCTGCGAACGGCCTAATAGCGAAGAGTCTCGACCAACATCTCAAGAGACTCTCGCTAGACGGCTGGATCAAGGGCCAGATACAGAAGGCGGTACTTCTTGACACGGCACGCATCGTCAGGAGGTTCCTCTCTCTGCAGCCCTAACCACCGGTAGCTTGGGCCCTGCCCCGCTGCTGGCGGCACTCTAGGTTTAGGTTTTTTTATAATATTGTTTATTTGTAATGATTTTTTTCTATTTTTGTTTGGATATCTTTATTGTAAAAAAACCTAAAACTAAGAAAGAAAATAAATAACGTGAATAATAATAATCCCACAGGGGCGGCTTTGTAGCGAGCCGACGGCGAGTAGCGACACCGCGTACCCCTATTCCGTGAGGGCTAAATGAGACCCTCTGACCCCCGGCTTGCCTTGACCGGCCGGTCGGTGGTGGGAATCGCAAGAGCTAAGACCTAAGCTCCGGGGTGGAAGTGTTAAAGGCATAAAGCCGCTAGTAGCGTTTAGTGAAAGTGCAGCACACCTCTCAACACCCTTAGCTATCCACGCCAATGTTGCCCCTCGGCGCCGATATAACGTTCCGCCTTTATGGGGGGCCCATTCAGTGTATAGCGAGTCACCACCCGTCTTAAGATTTTGAAATGAGGCATAATTGGCGGGTGCCGTACCTCATCCCATAGACCATGTATCAGTATAAATCAGCTCATTCAATAGTCATCATGATAATATAATGTACCATCTTTTTATAAAATAGTTTTCCATATCCATCCATACACAGTAGTTCCTGATCTAAAATTGTAAAGGGTCTCTTGGTGTTGGCTTAGGCTCCATCAATGCCCTCCAAAAGACCGGGCGTGTACGACCCGTGATGTGAATTTGAATAAAAGTATAATCATTACCGTGGTTTGACATTGCAATCCTTTCGTTTCGTCATTGTGTGATTTGCTGTTACAATGTTATTGTTGTTTACCCCGTATAGTCTAAATCCGTGTGGTCCTACTACCGATTCAACGCTTGTCTGTACTCCCACTTTTGCGTTGAGATCCCCCATGACAACGTTGAAGTGGGCCTTTTGGGTGGTGTACAAGGCATTGGAAATGTCCTCGTACATTTCCTCCACTTCATCGTCCGAGTGCGCCGAAGTCGGCGGGTATACTTGGATGACCTTGAGGATATACATCTCGGTGAGTTTGATCACAAGATAACGCTACCCTTGTCGACACGCTGGAGATTTCTAAAACGTTGTCAGAGAGGATCGTGAGAGAGGATTGTGTACCAAGAATCCGACTCCACCTTAGGATGATTGGTCTCCCTCTCTGAAGTACATAAGATGCTAATAGCTATAGATACTAATGTAAACTACGCTAAACAGACGTCAGCAGAATGACGGGGAAGTAGTGATGACATTCTCTACAAAGACACATATTAAACAAAAAAAACTAAATCAAAATCGGATCATTCGTTTGGGCGCTACGATGCCACACAAAGATACACAGTCACACAGATACATAGGTCAAACTTATAACACCCCTTTTTTTGCGTCGGGGGTTAAAAACTCGCTGCGTTAAAAAGAGAACGTCACTGAGTTAGAATAAGTGAGTTGTAAACATATAACGAAGAAGAAATTGTTAAATGAAAATGAATTGTTGAAAGAATTGGTTATGTTGTTTATTATTAGCATTTAATAAATAAGACATAATACTAGAGATGGGCGTTGATTAAACGAACTAGTTAAAAAAACCGTCCATCGACTGTCAACGTTTCGACCGTTAATCGTTTACTGATCAACTAGTTGAATTCATAGACGGCGAAATTCAAGAGTATAGAGAAACGTATCGGTTGAGGTCAACGAACGGGGGCGCGCAACGCGATTAACTGTCAACTTGACTTCGAACGGTAGCATTTGTTGTTAGACGGCTAAATTCTATCGTAGAAAATTAGGGGAAGAAGGGAATTACAACTAGGTAGGTATTTTTATATTTAAAAAAAAGTTGGTAATAATGTATTTAATGTACGTATTTAGTAACATTAATAGCTCTATATGCAAAGAATTAGTATTTTAATTTCTTAGACATTTACGTCATGATGTAAAACTAAAACAAACCTACTTAAATCAAAATATATTAATTGTTGAAAAAAAATTAAAATACAATTAACGTACAGCGCTATTGGGATTTAAACGATTGAATGAACCAATACTACGATAACGGTTGAATTCATACGAGCACTGCGAAATGGACTATGGTTAAAGCATTAACTAGTTAATCAATTCAACAAGTAATCGACTAGTTGACGGAGGTCAATTCAACGGTCTAGTTGCGTTAACGAAAAATACCTCAACGACCCATCACACATAATACTTAAGTGGTCGAGACACAGCAATTCTAGTTCGGGACCCTATGGATTCATACCGCATTCTACAAAGTCATTACGTCAATAAAAAATAATTGTGAAAATTGTATTTGTTTGTATTTGTACAAGGCATATGAGTGGGCATATACGACTTAACATCTTTATGACTCGAAGTAACAGGCGCAGTATAGTGACATGCAAAATCTGGCTATCCAGAATTTTGCATGCCGCTGTATTTGTAATAGGTAGACTTCATCGCTTACCATCAGGCGTGCGACATACTTATCTTTAACCTTATATAAAAATGCCCGTTTAAAATAACAGATTATTTCAAAAGTTCATATTTATATACTTATGTACATACTTATCCAAAATTCCCTTTACTAATATTATAACAGGTAATTTAAAAAAAAAACCTTTCAAACACAAGCTTTTACATAATCTAGGACCAGAGTAAGTCAAGACAAATCCAACGCGCCCAAACACGACGGGTATAAAATGTGTAGTTTAGGAGATCCTTTGCACACACTCCAGCTCCATCATCAGATCAGCACCATGTCATCATAATATTGCATTGTCACGCGATTTACACATGCATGTAAAATTTCAGCTCAATCGAACCCCTGGAAGTCATTCTCAAATCAATCGCAAGATTTGTGACGCACAAATATATTCACCGTGAAGTAGAGATAAAGCTTGTAAAATAGTCGTGGGTAACTCCGAACACAGTGAATAAAATGAGCCGAAACCGCACGCGGACCCGAAGGTCCTAATGATTCCACCCAAATATTAACGATTCCGAGGAATCATTGGCTCACCGTTTCGGCTACCGAATCCGACCGTTCGTACTTCGTGCGTGAGGCGTGAGCCCGGAGCCGTGATCGGTAGCACAGCTCGGTCGGCGTCGGGTGAACTCGGGTGAGTGGTGTGGTGACTCGATTGTCAGTCGGTCGGTGGATTCCATTGTTAAAACCGAACTTGTTTTTTATAAAAATCCGAATTGGACATCACTTAAGTCGTTGCGCGTGAAAAGGGAACAACCACACGCGACGATACACAAAATCTTTTCTAGGGACCTATTTACCAAAAGGAAATGTGACTGCGGAATAGATATACAATACTATATATGCGGATAGAGATACAAGTGAATACATAGTAAATGAATCATAGGAATAAAGGAATCGATATGAGGAATCGGTTCCGAGAGTGGAGCCGGAATGAGTGAATGGTTTCACTTTGAGGAATTAACATTACCCATCGCTATTGTAAAAACGGTTGTAACTCTGTCACTCTTTCTGTTTGTTACCTAATCACGCCTCATCTGACGATCCGATCTTACTGAAATTTAACAAGGAGATACTTTATAGCATGAGGATGAAGATGGGCTACTAAATTATAATATACGTGAACGAAGTCGCGGGTATCAGCTAGTTTGAATATATACCTTTATAGTAGTAGCAGGGCTCCGCAAAGTTTTCTCTGAGACACAAATGTCGGACGCTCATAGAAGATGTAGCGGATGCGTTCACCAGCGTCAATGTAAGGCAACTATATTCCACTTTTTCTTGGATTGTCAACTGAAATATGGTATTTATTATGTATATATTTTACTAGCAGTGTAACTCTCACAGTTTCACTCGCGTAGTTCCCGTTCCCGTGAGAATACGGGGATAAAATATAGCCTATGTTACTCGCTGATAATGCAGCTTTCCATTAGTAAAAGAATTTTTAAAATCTGTTCAGTAGTTTCTGGGTAAAATCGAAACAAACAAACAAACGAACAAGTTTCAATACGAAACAAAAGAAACCTCAGTTCAAGAGCCAATAAAATATTTAATGGTTACTTTAATAAGTTTAAAAACTAAAACAACCGACTTCCATGCCGCGCGAGTCAGTTTCAATAGCAAGTTTGAGACGTTTATCGACATATCTCTGGAGATACTTATCATATGAAAGCAATATACTCCAAATTATAAATTTAAAGGTAATAATTTAAAGATATTTTTGTTTTTTATACCAATAACTGATTTAACTTCTGATGTAAATCAACAATACTCATATGTAATATAATAATAAAATAAACATATAATGTAATAATAAAAATAACAAATTATTCAATATAATATCCGTAATATGGCGAAAGAGGTTATCACTCGGGATACAGTTTTTCTTGTCCGGGTGTTAACACACCGCTTTAATGAACACAAATGTACTTACCCTTAAATTTGTACCTATTTTGAATGTATTGCATGACTAACTTAATTTTAGTTAAGTAAGTGAATTATGCATGATATTAGTATATATTAATACTCCGATTGTATATGTACACTTTTTGTAAAAACAAAATAAATTTCATTTCATTTCAATAAACGATTGAGTATTGAGTATTGAGACCTCGATGAAATTACCATGGTGTTCCCTAGGTGGGATATCTCCATTACAACAAATAAAACCGGCTAAGTCGAGTTGGACTCGCCCACCGAGGCTCCCGTACCGACGTTGGTTGGTACCAATTAAGCTAGACCTCTAAATTGTATAAGCGTTCATATAACTCAGAGGCCTATCTTAATTGGCGAAACTATGTATGTATGGGGATACCCTTTAATTTTCAACTTTTTTTATTTTTTGGAATTTTTCCTTTACTTGTGCTGTAAGGACCTTGCTTCTTGTCAAATTTCATGATTCTAGATCAACGGGAAGTACCCTATAGGTTTTTGTCCCAAAACCTATAGGGTACTTCTAGTTGACCTAGAATTGTCAATTTTGGTCAAAAGCAAGTAAAGAAAAACTCTCGAAAAATAAAAAAAATTGAAAATTAAGGTAAATTTTGGTAATTACAAGTTTTGGCGAAAATCTTAATTTGCCCATATCTTTTTATCGTGTTGACTCAGAACCTTGATTTTTATACACCTAATAGGGACTATAGACCTCAGTATCTGGTATAAATTTCAACTTGCTGGGTCCACCCGTTCCTGAGAAAATTAGTGGTGACATACGGACAGACAGACAGACAGATGGACAGACGGACAGACAGACGGACAAGAAAGTGATCTTATAAGGGTTCCTTTTTTTACCTTTTGAGGTAGAACCCTAAAAAGGGTCTTGACAGACGGACAGACAGACAACAAAGTGACCCTATAACAGTTTCTTTTTTCCTTTTGAGGTACGGAACCCTAAATTGTTACATTTATTTTTTCATAGTAAGTTTTACTATGCATAGTAACCCATAATTGCGACAGAGAGCTCAAATAGTCGCCGTCCTGTTTCTACTTGTGTTGTGTCGCAAGCACAGACCTGCTACATATTAAACTTGATCACGTACACCGGCCCCCACGAAACCGACCTTGAACAGAGTTTGTCCCTTTCTTTTGTATAGACAACTTATATTATATATACCATACATATAGTATAGAACATATATAGCACTAGCAGGTTGTTAGACAAGGACACTCTCCCACCCGGGTGCCTCTCAATTGGGCCGTTTTGTTCTACAAAGCAATAACAACCTTATTGTTAAAGCATACGGATTAAATTGAATTTGTCAAAACATCTGCAGTGCACCATCCTTTTATATTACGATCCATGTTATGATCCATGTTGATTGAAAATAAACGATTTAATAATAAATAATAAAAATGATAATAATTACGTCTATGGTCGCAGGCAGCGAGTGTTTGACATGATACCAACATACTTACATTATAGGTGAGATACTGAAACTGCTTGTTGTCAGTTTGCAGTTCAATAAACTCGTAGTAGAGAACCGGTTTTAACTCTTCAGCGTCGCAATCACCGAACTTTTGCACGACTGGCTGAGAACTGCCCGACAACTCTTCACCACCACCTGGGGAAATAAGGCACGCATTACATTTATAATCGACTTCACAAAAAAGGAGGAAAAAGGAGGTTTTTAACTCGTGTGTTTTTTTTTCTGTATGTTACGCGATTACTTCGTCAATTCTGAACCGATGCGAATGATTCTTTTTGTAATCGGTAGGGTACGTTTCCGAGGTGGTCCCATTGTAATTTCATCGAGATCTGATAAGTATCTCCAGAGATATGACGAACTCACGGTCCGAATCAACGGAAGTGACGTAAGCGTCATGTTATATTTTATATTTATAAATGCCCTCTATTGTAGAACGCCGCAACTACGTAGTCAAATTCGCTATCTTTTGGGCATTCTTCCCGCTAAGTTCAACAGATGGAGTTGTACAAAAAATAATCAGTGATGTTGAGAAATAAATTGAATAACTTTTATTACTCTGAATTCCCATTCTGTGAGAGAAGTTTTACTTCTAACACGTAGCTTTTTACGCACACTCTTTTTTTTAAAGCTCACTAGTAATGTGGGTTGCACATACTAAGAAAAAAAGTACCTACAATAACCGGCGACCATGTATGAAGGCGATCATGATAGTGGAAGAAGAGAAAGAGGTATGTTAGGATCGTTGATGTGGAATAAGTAGTCTCTGCCTACCCCAACGGGAAAAAGGCGTGATTTTATGTATGTATGTATATATTTTCTCATCTTGCTAACGGCGAGTACTTACAAAGACACAATCTCGTAGCCAGGATCATCCATCAGCAGCTTGCTCTTCAATACGGTCTTGTAGAGACTGAGGTGCCGTACTATATGTCCGCACCTGAGCTAGTTCTTGAAAATGGTCGTGCTTTGCTCTATTGGGACCGATCTGTTATCACAGACAGGACTATTGTCGCCAATAAACCTGATATCGTGATAATCGACCGGTCCCAGCGGCGGGCAGTGTTAGTCGACATCACTATCCCGCATGACGAGAACCTCGTGAAGGCTGAGAAGGACAAGCTCAGCAAGTACCTCGACTTGTCGCACGAGGTTACCGCCATGTGGGATGTTGACACGACTAGACTACTATTATCGGGTAAATTCCCGATAATTGTTTCTGCGAACGGCCTAATAGCGAAGAGTCTCGACCAACATCTCAAGAGACTCTCGCTAGACGGCTGGATCAAGGGCCAGATACAGAAGGCGGTACTTCTTGACACGGCACGCATCGTCAGGAGGTTCCTCTCTCTGCAGCCCTGACCACCGGTAGCTTGGGCCCTGCCCCGCTGCCGGCGGCACCTTAGGTTTAGGTTTTTTAAATTATATTGTTTATTTTATAATGATTTTGTATTGTTGTTTTGATATCTTAAAAATGCCTTTTTCCCGTTGGGGTAGGCAGAGACTACTTCTTTCCACATGTTACGATCCTGACATACCTCTTTCGCTTCTTCCACTTTCATAAGTGCCTTCATACATGCTCGCCGGTTATAGGTACTACTAGCTGTACCCGCGACTTCGTTCGCGACTCCTACAAAAACCTAACAAAACCTTAACGTTAGTGTGGCTACACTTAATTTTTTATTCGTCTCATTAAGGTTCTAATCAATGCCTTACATTATGATTAGGCCAAGAGAAGTTATATCTGCTACGCTGTAATTTTTTTTAATGTAACAATTCATGTCTTAATTTAAATAATCCACACTAACCATCAATATATGGGCACTGCCCAGTTTGCCCAGTAAGGTAGATAGGGTTACAATTTTAATGACAATGTATTTTAAATGGAATACTTAACCAATGTTTAATTGCATATACTAATATATAATATATTGTCTAACGAAAATTTGGCAAATATTGTACTTTGGTATGTAGATACAACGTCGTTATAATGTATCAAGCCGCACAAAAATCCAGCCTCATAGAGAAGCGCTCGTCCAACGTTTGATCTCCTACATTTAAAGATATACCTATAACGACAACTAACCGCCTTGATATTCTTGGCATCTCATTAAGCATCAACTCTTAATTTTACTTTTATATCACTACATAATATAAAACAAAGTCCCCTGCCGCGTCTGTCTGTCAGTTTGCGATAAACTACAGAATTTGCGATTTTCACCAATATATAGAGTGATTCATGAGGAAGGTTTATGTGTATAATTCGTTAAGGTTTTATGTAAAGATTAATTGATACTCGACGCCACAAAGTGATGCAAACAGATACAGGCTTATATGCTCTACCCAGCAGGGCTAGCATGGCAAGGGGACTATTTTGTCTTTCCACCTATCCGTGTTTTGTTTGGTGAAGAAGGCAAATTATAAGTAAAGTTTTTCGACAATTATAAACGCCCGTTGACTTTTAATCAATTCTTTTTTGAAACTTTTTTAATACGAAACAAAATCAAAACTCGTGAAAAACTTCACCAAGCGTTTAAATTGTTGTGTTGATCTCTTGTCAGTGGCGAAAATAGGTAAATAATTTTGTCTTCCCCCGGGGATAAGGCCATGCTAGCCCTGCAGGCATATGTGCGAAGCTGGGGCGGGTTGCTAGTTGAATTTAAAGTTTAGTCAGCCACTTGGTGTTTTGACTAAAGTGAGACTATATTTCACCCGGGACAGCAGTTTAATCTATATCAAAGCGATGGTTGACGGTTATAAAAAAATCCAGCTAAGTAGATGCTTAAAACTATTGATAGCAGAATCGAAAAACTCATCAACGACGACTCCAATAAATTCGACAACCGGGGATAGGCTTATTACAAACGTTCATATATAACCATTAATAAAAGGCACCTTTCAATTTCAGCCGGGCTATTCACAATCATTAGAAAAAAAAATCGGATTCAGAAACTACCTCCCCTTCGACTTAGATCTTTGCAATTCACAATTATCGGAACAGAGATACTTGCATTTCAATTCGTTAATTCAGGGATTCTAAATGGAAATATAATTATGTTTATAATTTTAAATGACACTTTCAATGAATTTGAATGTATCAGATTTAAATTAGAGTACAGAGAGTACTCATAGATACATTTTTGACCATCTTCATAATAAAAGTAAACACACTCTTTTTTTGCAAATTATTATTATGATGATTTCTTAGCACGAAATAGTAAGTTACTTTCTTGTTTGTCTGTCTGTCATTGCAGGTGTTATCTGACGACTTAAGTTTCAAAAACCTTCCAGTTAGTTATCCAGCTGAAAGTTTCAGGGAAGCTAAAATATCGATAAAAATGCATTCTATAGCGTGGTTTTAGATCAATTTTAACCGACATTTAATGCTTTGTCTAAAGCATGTTTTAAGTTTTTCGGGTATTTAACTAAAGAGAGTGAACTTAAACAATAGAAAGTCTTAACTGGAAGAGACAGTCTTGACTGGAGAAAGTCTTGACTGGCTAAGTGCCAGTCGGACTCGCACTCGTAGGGTTCCGTAACATAAGCGTATTATGAAAAACAAATTTATATTTGCGGTTCGGAAAATGTTCGCTATATCTCAAAAACTACCGACTTCTAACCAATTTTCGGTTAAAGTTTTATTGAGATCTACAGGATATTTTTTTTTTAGGTTTTTCACTGTTTACACACACATTTTACCACTTTAGAAGTGTAAAACTTTCAAACGAATGACTTTGAAAAAAAATTGTTTTAAAAACCTCAATGTCATTTTCAACGACCTCGTAAAGCTGTTCATAGAATACATCTACCTACCAAGTTTTAACTGTGTAGTCCTAAAAGTTTCGGAATAAAATGGCTGTGACATACGGACGGACAGACGGACGGACAGACAGACGGACAGACATGAAGAATCTAAAATGGTACGAAACTGTACAACATTTCTACCTAATAGAACTACGCCAGCGATACGAATTCAGAAGCTGGGAAACCCGACGATCCTGTAATATGTGCAGTTATAATGTGTGACGTAAAGTTTTTACTTTACATTACAATCATCGTTGTTTTCATCGACTGGCATAGCAATTCGTCATCTACATCTCATTTTTCAAATGGAAACCTAATTCGGTTATCTTACTTAGCTTCGCTTAGCTCTCATACATAGTTGGCTTTGAGTAACTCAAAGATAGTTGGGCGCTAGCTTCGTTTCGCTTGTATTCCAATAATGAGGCCTGCGTTTAATCCATCATCGGCAGAAGAACGATCGAGTGTCGTTTGCCGAACTCAGCTGATTTCCTTAAACTTAAGATAACAAAAGAGAGTGCGTATACCACCATCATCCGAATATCTTTCTCAAAGATTTATTACTTTATTAATGTTATTTCTTGAGAGCGACTCGATTAGCGACATGCTTTTAATCGATTGATGGCTGTTTCGTGCGAGTCACAACTCAAACCACCTTTTGCCACACGTAGTAGGAGCTCGGAAACTGCCTTTACTTCGACTTGTATCTTTGCAAGTCACAATGCTCCGATCGGTTAATTTTGATATTTCAATTAGAAAAAATCAGTGATTTATGGGAAAGGTTTCCGCGCAAAACAGCTCAGAGATCAAAAAAAGAATAAAATTCAAAATGAAGCTTCAGTATCCGAATATGTTTTCGAATGATTGAGAATAAGCGCAAAATAACTAACAAATAACTACAAAAACATTTTCGACAAAAATTCTCACGTGTTGAGATTCGAACCTACAGCCTTTGCTTAAAGAAAGCTCTGTTCCACCTGATCCAATCATTTACAAATGCGATGTAGCGAATTTAAGAATAACAGTGCAAATCTGGTATAATTACGGGACCAGGAACGATTCCCGTATCCTGTTTTTTTTTCTTTTTTCTTTCATGAAAACTTAGTTCTACATATACATTTGATCAAAGTATCATTTGAGAAGTGTTTACCTAATAGATTGCATAACATTTACATAAAAATATCCTGTTTTTCCCGTGTACCACCAAAACCTTTATGTTTTTCCAGGATAAACAATATTCTAAAAGTTATTCCATATAAGCTATGCTCACTTTAAGTTTCATTAAAATCCGTCCAGTAGTTTCGGCGTGATGATTTTTCAAACGGACATACATACATACAAAAATGTTTAAAATTATATTTTCGGCATCTATAGCGTTCATAATGCTTCCTCTAATTTAAATTTTAAAAAAAAATTCAATGTTCAGTTTTCGCTTAGTTACTGTTTTATTTATTTATTTAAATGTGTTTTGATTGAATGTATGTTTCTGTAATATTATTTATTTTTGTAATTTTTTTCGTGTCCAATCCGCTTAGGTCCATCTGAAAATCAGCGTTCCGGTTAAAACCTGAACATATGTGCTGAGGTGGTCCTGTTCAGCACACACACACAAATAGCTTAAGTTTTATTATTTATGATGTTTTGTTTTATGTACTACTAGGTTTAAGTTTTTGTTTTTATTTAAATACCTACGTTTTTTAGTGTGTAGCTGAATAAATGCATTTCATTTCAATTCATGCATTTCATTTCATATAGTATAGATTGTCTTGGCCTTTCTTTAAAGCGTCTTCGATCTGGTCGTGATACGTTCGCTAAGGTCGGCCTCTACCGGCTGGCCCATTCACACTCGTCTTGTAAATCTGTTTCGTCGATATTCTTTCATCCATCTTCTCATAATAATAATATTAGATATGTTATATTGAGGGCTTGGTGGCGTAATCGGGAGAACGGTCGGCTTTGTTGCCGTGGTACCGAGTTCAAGCCCCGCCGTGCACCAATGGATTGTTCTATCGAAAAATGTATGTGCGCTTCTCACAGTGGCCCTTCGGTGAAGGAAAACATCTTTAAGAAACCAACAACCGCATGGTGATAGGACACTATCTAGTGTCCGCCTGGCCAGCTACCACCCTCAAGTTAGAAAATCTGTCGCCAAAACATCTAATGTGTTCCGGCAGCTATCCTTGAGAGCCAGTTCCCATTCTAGGCCTAGCGTGCTACCATCTTCGACCGCATCATCACATAAAAACAAAAAAGTTTCGGTTAGAACTTACTTCTCAGCACATATTTATGATTATTGATCTTGGAGATGGTGATTCTCTGGAAGCGCGCCAGGGCGTACTCCACCCAGGCTGCATAGGAGGCCATATCCAGGGAGCGAGCCGGCGCGCCACATCCCGGGCCGCGCGTGCCCACGCCTAGCTGTCCGGTTGAAAATTAAAAAAAATTAAAAAACTCATCATCATCATCAGTCTGTATCAGTCCACTGCTGGACGTAGGCCTCTCCCAAGATGCGCCACTGAGCCCGACCTTCGGCTCTTCTTTTCCGGTCGACGTAACAAAAAACTGGCCAAGTGCAATTCGGACTCGCACTCGTAAGGTTCCGTAACACGTAAAGTATTTTATAAACTATATTTTTTCCACCAAAAAATGTTACTTTGTTTATCATAGTGTTTGTATGAAAAACAAAGTTATATTTGCGGTTGCTATATCTCAATAATTAAGATAGTTTAAAAACTAAAACAACCGACTTCAACGCTCCGCGAGTCAATTTAAGTAGCAAGTTTGAGACGTTTATCGTCATATCTCTGGAGATACTTATCAGATCTCGATGAAATACCTCGGAAACGTACTCTACCGATTACAAAAATAATCATTCGAATCGGTTCAGAATTGACGGATTAATCGGCGAAATCGCGTACATACACACAAAAAATTGACGAATTGAGAACCTCCTCCTTTTTTGTGAAGTCGGTTAAAAACTTATCTATATTATCTTATTATCTATTAATTATTTTATCTTATAATAAAATTCGAAAATGCAATTGATTTTATTTACCGACTTCACAAAAAAGGAGGAGGTTCTCAATTCGTCGGAATCATTTTTTTGTGTATGTTCACCGATAACTCGAAGATTCCTGAACCGATTTTGAAAATTCTTTTTTTTGTTTCAATGGTATCCTTTCCATATATACTCGTATTAAGTAGTTATAATATTTAAAGGCTAAACCGATTTCGTTAAAATTTAAATGGGACCAAACGGGAGGCATTACCTCACAAAAAAAAAGAATTTTTCAAATCGATTAAAATTTGACGGAGATCTGAGGTAACAAACATTACAAAAAAAAATTACAGTCGAAAAGAGAACCTCCTCCTTTTTGCGAAGTCGGTTAAGAAACCGACAACCTCATTTTTTGCAAAGTCAGTTAAAAAGTTACAGACTTGCCTGATGGTGAGCGATGATACCTATAATATTTCATCATATTTTTGAAAATACTACTCAAAACTCGATAAAATTTAAATGGGACCTTGGAAATGTACCCTACCATCATACCATGCCGTTCGAATCGGTTCACAATAATTGACCGAGTAATTGCGTAATATACATACAAAAAAACATACAGACGAATTCAAAACATCCTCCTTTTTGGAAGTCGGTGTAAAATAGTTAGTGAAGCATGCAAAAGTCTGCATTTTAAGAATGTTGCGTGTCAGCACACAGCATCTGTGACGTTTCGTCTCGATCTTGTGACGCCAGTTTCTGTTTCACCGGTTCATAATAAAGTGTTAGATAGTGGCGGGCTCACATCGCCTACACTGTTTAACGTGTATTTATGAATGTTGTGTGTATAATGAGGAGTACGCCTCTTGTCATGGGCGTATGTATAATATGGCTAAAAACAAATGCAAAGATCGGGCTCAGTGGCGTATCTTAGGAGAGGCCTACGTGTATACATATATTATAATATTACTTAAGGAACATAAACATAAATAACATACCAATTGCCACCTCCCCCAAATATCCCGGGATACAAGCGCGAATCCCGCTTCCCACACACACGGTGTGTCCTCATCTAATAGCACAGAACACACCACGTGTGGCGGACGCTGCTTGTACGAGTATAGCTGGAACAGTATGTATTACTGGTACTTAGTACTTAGTTTATGCCACCTTTTGCACATAAGTGTGTACAAAAGTTCGTCCCCATCAAACACACACGGTGAGTTTTTGGCGGACGTTTAAAACATAGAAAATAGAACTGAATAGAACAGATATTTTACCACTTTAAACGCGCCTATCTTTCAAATGATTGACTTAGAGAAAAAATGACCCCCTCCCCCCCTTAAACTTATATATTTGTTATTTTTGTATAAAAATCGGAAAGTGGTTTACAGAATACATCTACCTACCAAGTTTCAATTCTGTAGTCCTAATAGTTTCCAAATAAAATGTCTGTGACATACGGACGGACAGACAGACAGACAGACATGACGAATCTATAAGGGTTCCGTTTTTTGCCATTTGGCTACGGAACCCTAAAAAAGCAGTTACTAGAATATAGGTTATTTACTTAGGTCTTTAAGAACTACCGCACCTCAATGTCTGGACCTATCTTCATTATACATTTTATGGTACTAATTACAACCCGCAGCTTTGCTCTCATTGATGAAACCGGCCAATTCGAGTTGGACTCGCCCACCGAGGCTTCCGTAAATTAGGTGAAAATACAAACTTAACTTTGCAATTCGATCCATAGAACATGTACCTACTGCTCCAATCGCAAATAGTAAGTTTGTATTCGTTTTTTTTGTTATTAAACTAGTCTTTTACGGTTTTCAGACTTATTTGTATATAAGTGGTTCAGATCTGTGTGTTCAAGGCCCAAATTTCATTATTCTAGGTCAATGGGAAGTACTCTATAGATTTTGGTTTCCTTGTGAAAACGCAAAATATGCGAGAAAATATGCGATATAAACGGAACCTGTTCCTTAAAAGGA
The DNA here is from genome assembly GCA_954871355.1 of Cabera pusaria. Lineage (NCBI taxonomy): Eukaryota > Metazoa > Arthropoda > Insecta > Lepidoptera > Geometridae > Cabera > Cabera pusaria. The sequence goes on along the minus strand of OX940909.1, from coordinate 1,422,248 downwards.
AACAAGTAACCCTGATAGGATCACTTTGTTGTCCGTCTGTCCGTCTGTCAAGACCCTTTATCTGCGGAATGCGTAAGGGTATCAAGTTGTAACTTGGAAATACGGTATCTTTCAGCTGTGAAAAATCAAACTTGTAAGTCAACGCGATCAAAAGATATGACCTTTTATGTCGCATATTTTTGCATTATAATACGATTTCACAAGGTAATCAAAACCGAAGAAGTACTTTCCGTTGACCTAGAATCATTAAATTTGGCAAGAAGCAAGCTCTTGAACACTGAAATGTGAATCATATTTCTGTGGTCTTGAACCACTTATATAGGCATAAATCTGGAAACCGTAAATATGTAGTTTGATGACAAAAAATTGGTTGTCTGTAAAGTTGGTTTACGGACGATAGTTTAACGTGACAACGTCATAACAAAACATTGATGAAATCGGCGCATGCGTAAAATGAGCGTAACGGGACACTTTTTCGTGCATGCAGCCGGCGTTCATCGATTTATTAGACGTTGTCACATCAAAAAAAGTTAATTTACTATTACAAACATATAATTTGCGGTTGGTGGAGGATCGAACTGCAAAGTTAAGTTAGTCCTTTAACCTAGTTCGAGAAGTTGGTACGGAAGCCTCGGTGGGCGAGTCCAACTCGACTTGGCTGATTTTATTTATTATTCTTTTAGCCTATTTTTAGGGTTCCGTACCTGAAAAGTTAAAAAAGGAACCCTTATAAGATCACTTCCTTGCCGTCTGTATGTCCGTGTGTCACCACCGATTTTCTCAGGAACGGGTGGACCTACTAGCAAGTTGAAATGTATGCCAGATACTGAGGTCTATAGTCCCTATTAGGTGTATAAAAATCAAGGTCCTGAGTCAACACGATAAAAAGATATGGGCAAATTTAGATTTTCGCGAAAACTTGTATGTACCAAAATTTAACTTAATTTTCAACTTTTTTATTTTTCGGAATTTTGCCTTTACTTGAGCTGTAAGACCTTGATTTTAACCAAAATTGACAATTCTAGGTCAACCGGAAGTACCCTTTGGGTTTTGGGTCGAAAACCCAATATACCACCATGCGGGGGTTGTTGGTTTCTTAACGATGTTTTTCTTCACCGGAGGGCCACTGTGGAAAGCGCACATACATTTTTCGATAGAAAAATCCATTGGTGCAACACGGGGATAGAACCCGGTACCTCTGGCATCAAAGCTGACCGTTCTCCCGATTACGCAACCGGGCCCTCGGTGTACGGAGGAGTCCAACTCGACTTGACCGGTTTTTATTTATATTTGGCCTTGAAAGTATTTATGGAGATGTACAGTAAATATTTTATTTAGGTTTTTTACTCTCTTGAATTAAAAGTTAGAGGGGGGGGGAGACATTTTACCATTTAGAAGTATTTATAATGTTTAAAATAGTTAAATAGTTTTAAGAACCTTTTTGTAATTTTTAAAGACCTATCTATAGACACCCCGCACGTATAGGTTTATTAATGATTTTTTTTTTTAGTTTCAGTTTAATATATGGGAAGCACACCCTTAAACTTTGTTTTTTTTTTGTATTAAATCGGAAACTGTACACAGAATACATCTACCTAGGCTACCAAGTTTCAACTGTGTAGTCAGGTAACAGTTTCGGATTAATGCTGTGACATACGGACGGACAGACAGATACGACGAATCTATAAGGTTTACGTTTTTTGCCATTCGGGTACGGGCGGGCGGCAAAGTGATTTTTAGGGTTCAAAATCACTTTACCGCCCGCTCAAAAAGGCTGAAGAGAAAAGACCTATTATGCGGGCAAGTATTGAGGAACCAATCCCCATTTTTCGAATAAATTGGATGACAGCAAATATATTTTAATTTTACTATAAATAAACTCGACTGTACACTAGGCACATAAACCGAAAGAGCCGAAAAAGACCCACACTTGCACGTGTTTGTCCTTTTCTTTTGTGGGTTCCACTAAAGAAATATATATTACATATATACTATACATATACTATTTAATAGTACATGTCTTGGAGCATTTACCAATGGAGATGTTAACGTTGTAATCCGCAAGCATTTTTTTCTGCCGATACTTACGGGGGACGAGGTAAAAACGCATTGCACACACACACAAATCACTCACTTTAACGATCCCGCACACTAGCTTGAAACACGCACACAGTATTAAAAATACAGCGTAGTTACGCACGCGGTACGCCTTGCGTTAACATCTCTATTGGTAAATGCTCGAAGAGTACATGTATAGCTCTGGCAGGTTGTTAGACAAGGACACACTTTCCTTCTAGGTTAGGTTCCTCTCGCTCGGCCGTTTTGATGAATATAGCAATTACAACCTTATGTTCAGAGCATACAGATTAAATTAAATTTTTCAAAAATCTGCTGTGTACGATCACGTTTATAGTAAAGTGTCGTTAAATGAAAAATAATATATCAACTTACATTAGCAGCGACATAGAAATCTTTACACATGCCTGACGGTACATGAGCCACTGGAAACACTTTTTTGTGTAGTTCTGTGTAGTCTGAAACAAGAATAATCTTGTTTAAACTAGTATAAACTAGTTTTACATTTGTAGTGAGTTTGTACTCACTAGGCACTGTATTTTTAACCGACTTCACAAAAAAGAGGAGGTTCTCAATTCGTCTGTATGTTTATTTTTTTTGTGTGTATGTTACGCGATTTCTCCGTCAATTGGGAACGGATTCCAATGATTCTTTTTTTAATAGGTAGGATACGTTTCCGAGGTGGTTCCATTTTAATTTTATCGAGATCTGATTAGTATCACCAGAGATATGGAGATAAATACCTCAAACATAGGAGAATGTACTAGTTTTAGTAGAAGAGTCCCAAGAAGATTATACACAATGGAGGTTGCTATTGCATATAAGATATTCTTACGGTAACTGTGAGCGACATAGAAATAAAGGTGGGGATAATTTTTTTTATATCTTATAGGCAAGCGTTTGACCACTATCTCACCTGTTGCTAAGTGATGATGCGGTCGAAGATAGAGAAGTGGACTAGAATGGGAACTGGCTCTCAAGGATAGCTGCCGGAACACATGTTCCGGCGACAGATTTTCTGACTTGAGGGTGGTAGCTGGCCAGGCGGACACTAGATATGTTCTACCACCATGCGGGGGTTGTTGGTTTCTTAACGATGTTTTCCTTCACCGGAGGGCCACTGTGAGAAGCGCACATATATTTTTCGATGGAAAAATTCATTGGTACACGGCGGTTTGAACTCGGTACCACGGCATAAAAGCCGACCGTTCTCCCAATTACGCCACCGGGCCCTCAATAAATAATTATATATTCATAATTATAATAAATAATTATATATAAATATAAATAATTTGTCTTCACAGGAATGATCTACCGGGCAAAGTCTTGTTAGGGTGCAAACTTTTTTAAACATACCTAATATTTTTTGACATGACATGACATTTGGCGAAGATGGCGGCCATTTCAGTCCCGCGACACTGCATACATAATTAAATAACTCAGAATTATGAACGTACTTTGTACCAATCAACACTGCAAAAAAAAAATTATAAGCATAAAACCACAGATTATATAATAGTTACTACGTAAATAATACTTTCCGTTGTTAGGTTGGCTACACAGTGCTTTCATAATTCGGGTATCCACAATATAGGGAAGTGCCTCTTATAACGTAGTAGAGTGATTCAGTACTCTTGGCCATATGGCGGCAATTAATGTTAATAATCGCAAATAATACTTTTTAATATTCATTTTGGAATACAACTAGTCCGTGTTATAAAAGTATTTGGAATTATTGTAATAAAATAGACCAATTAATTATCGTGTGTGTCAGATGCTTTAATTGCTCAGAGCCATTTTGGACATTGTCCTTTGATATCTTGATGACATCATAATTACTAGTGAATATTTTCACTTTAGCGCGGCATTTAAAGTCAATTTTTTTAGGGTTCCGAACCCAAAGGCTACCAAATGAACACTTTCTGAGACTTTGTTGTCTGTTCGTCCGTCCGTCCGTCCGTCCGTCCGTCCGTGTGTGTTCTATATGTGCGCAGTTTACAGATCTGTATCTTCTTAACCGTTATAGGTACATACATGAAATTTTCAAAAAGTATATATCCGTCAGTGTATAACGGCCCAGACACGAAATTTAATAGATGCATGTAATTTAATTAAAACTTGTTTTGCACTAAAAAGGGTAAAATAAGTTATTTTTCAAAAAAAATAAAACCGACTTCATAACCACAAAAAGGCACTCAAAAGCAAAAAATAATTTACTTAAAATTATTATAAGCGCTACCCACTTCTCTATTTGAAGTCGGTGCCAGCCAAGCCTATTGGATATTAGATAGACACTATGTATGTAGTAGTAGTAAGTAGGTTAGTAAGTAGGTAGATACATGTAGGTATTATCTATCTACTACCTATTAGACTTGGCTGGCACCGACTTCAAATAGAGAAGTGGGTAGCGCTTATAATAATTTTAAATAAATTATTTTTTGCTTTTGAGTGCCTTTTTGTGGTTATGAAGTCGGTTTTATTTTTTTTGAAAAATAACTTATTGAAGTCATACTTTTTTGGGCACGCTGGCGTAAAATTTAACGGAAATGACGTAGCGTCATGATATATTTTATGTTTATAAACGCCCTTTGGTAGAACAGCGTAACTACCAAGACGTATTCGCTATCATTCGAGCATTCGTCTTGCTAAATTCAAGAGATAGAGTAATACTTACAAAAAATAATAAGTGATGTTGAGAAATAAATTGAATGATCTTACTCGTAACACTCTGAATTCCCACTCTGTGAATGAAGTTTCACTTTTAACGCGTAGTTTTCTACAAACCTCTTTTTTCTTAACGTGTTAAGCTAGCGTTTGACCACTATCTCACCTGATGTTAAGTGACTATGCGAGCGACGATGTAGCACGCTTGCCTAGAAGATACCTGGGCCCCTAGACAAAATCCAATTTCCTGTTTGCCTTCACGCTAACGCAAGTTCAAAATGTATGGAATGACATTTATGTTTCCGCAACAAAAATGTCATTCCCATACATTTTGACTTGCATTAGCGTGAAGGCAAACACGAAATTGGATTTTGTCTAGGGGCCCCTTTTCACTCTCGATTTGAAGACCCGCAGATTGTGCTTAACATGAAAGACTCATAAAAAAAACTCCTGAAATATTTTTCTATAAATAGAGAGCAGCAAACAAGCATGCGGCCGACCTGATGGTAAGTGGTTACCGCCTCCTATTAACACCTGCAATACTGGTGCGTTGCCTGCTCTTTTGAAAGAGAAATATAACTCTTCTTTTGAAGCAATCTTTATCAACCTTCTGTGGGAAAACATCGAGAGGACTGTAACCCAATCCTAATCCTAATAATATAATAATCACAAAAGTTTGTAAGAATGTATGGATGTATGTTTGTTACTCTTTCACGCAAAATCTACTGAACCGATTGAGTTGAAATTTGGTATGTAGATAGCCTGACCCTGACCAGACCCTGGAATAGCACCTAGGGTACTTTTTATCCCGATATTTTACGGGAACGATGTCTACGCGGGTAAAACCGCGGGGCACAGCTAGTAATTAAATATAAGTGATGTTTTGTTACTTACTATCATTGAATTTCATCACATAGAAGACAGGATCTCTCAGAATTTCTGGTGCGGGACATATTGGTATTATTTTTGCTGGAATAATATTAAAAGTATATTTCAGAAGTTCGGCAGGCAATTAGTAGTTTTTTTCTAATGATTTATTAATATAGGCGAGATTTTGTTACATATCATATACGCTAGCGTTTGACCACTATCTCACTTGTTGGTAAGTGATGATGCAGTCGAGGATGGTAGCACGCTTGGTCTAGAATGGGAACTGGCTCTCAAGGATAGCTGCCGGAACACATTAGATGTTGGCGACCGATTTTCTAACTTGAGGGTGGTAGCTGGCCAGGCGGACACTAGATAGTGTCCTACCACCATGCAGGGATTGGGGGTTTCTTAACGATGTTTTGCCTTCACCGGAGGGCCACTGTGAAAAGCGCACATACATTTTTCGATAGAAAAATCCATTGGTGCACGGCGGGGATTGTAGTACTCGGTACCTATGGCCACAGAATAATGAATAGTACAATTATTTGGCGTCAAAGCCGACCATTCTCCTACTGGGCCCTGGGAAAGGGACGAGGCGTAAACAACACGGGCCAAGCAAGCGCTGACTTGTCTGAGGAATCGCGCCAGCGCTACTGGCTTCGTCTAAACCAAAACTGAATCTGAACTTTACAAATGGAAGTTTTGGCGGCAACGTGGAAAAGTGTGTGTGATCTCTTTGTATTTTTTCCAAAAACAACAATAAAACTTGTGTTCTTCCGCGAGTGTGTAATAAATGTGGATTATTAACCATCAAGTGCCGGTGAACGTGTGCGAGTGTAGGGAAACAGCACAATGTTGAAAAATATGCTATTTGCGTTCTCACCAAAATTCCACTGAAAATCTTCAGTAAACACCACATCTTCACTGAAGGCACACCCCGGACACTCCATACAAAGCTGCGTTTTAACGACATATTACACAGACACTACACACATGTCGTTTTTCTATACGTGCACTTGTGTGCGTGACGTCTAAGGTTGTCGCCCGTAATCACCGTATCAGATCATATAATAGTTACTTCGTACATACGTACTACGTACTGACCGTATGAATATTTTTTGTACATTTACCCAAGAAGCTTTTAGCACTAAAAATTATAGTCACTATTTTGTAAACCATCGTCTACAGAAACATTAAATCACAACACTTCAACTCAATTGCGAAGTAGAACAAATTATCCAACACACAACCGAGTAGGTAGGTAAATAATTACCTCACATTTTACTACATTATACAATATTAGATTGCACTGCACGAAATTATTATTCCATGTACACAATTTACATAATAGGTAATTACGATTTACGATTACAATAATCACTAATGTTCTTCTCGTTTAATAAACAAACATGAAGTGTGCCGAACTGCCGAGCGTGCGATCCCATCGGTCGAACCTTGACTTGTACGTTGTTCAATTCAGTACCTGAACGATAATCCTGTACTGGTCTTAACATAAATGTATGAAGTTGATGTTCTTCTCCCCGAGAGAATTACCATTTGTTCTGTAGCCGTACGCGTGTAGCGTCCTTGCTCAGACTGGCGCCTCGACAGATCAGAATCGGTGGCGAGGTGAGGAACCCCGGATTGGTGGGGGGAATAGAGTGTCCGTTCTATACGTAGTATTATTATCTTTTCTATGCTGAAGGTATGACTTAGACTAGACTTTTACTTTAAAACTGACTTGAAATGAGACTTTGACCCATCTCTACGACTTAAATTCATAAAAACTTGAAGAATTTCAATACTTAACACTGGCTAAATATACTAATCGTGTGGTGCTATAATAAAACTTAAAAAAAAAACTTTACAAATGAAATGTTTTCGTAGAAAGCAAGTAAAAGAATACATACGATCCCGCACAAGATCTTTCAGCTGCACGATAGCCAGCGTGTTGTAAGTCTCCCCGTACTCCGGATGCAGCACATAGCTGCGCACTCGGCGACCTATCCGCCACCACTGCTCCCCTAGTAGCACGCGAGTCCTTTTTCTGGAAGTTACACGTTTAATAAACTTGACTTCTGTCTTGTACTTTTTGAACTTTTTGAAGTAAAACTTCTTCAGGCGCAATGGGATACAATTTGACGGAAGTTTTTTTGATATATTATAGGCTAGCGTTTGACCACTATCTCACCTGTTGGTAAGTGATGATACGGTCGAATATGGTAAGCACGCTAGACCTAGAATGGGAACTGACTCTCAAGGATAGCTGCCGGAACACATTAAATGTGTGGCGACAGATTATTTAAATTGAGGCTGGTAGCTGGCCAGGCGGTCACTAGATAGTGTCCTACCGCCATGTGGGGGTTGTTGGTTTCTTAACGATGTTTTTCCATTACCGGAGGGCCACTGTGAAAAGCACACATAAACGATTTTCGATTGAAAAATCCATTGGTGCACAGCGGAATTTGAACTCGGTGCCTCAGGCATCAAAGCCGACCATCGTCCCACTTACACCACCGGGCCCTCAAACGCAAAGTGACGCAGCGTCACGGTCCGAATCAAGGGAAGTGACGTAAGCGTCATGTTATATTTTATATATATAAACGCCCTCTATTGTAGAACGCCGTAACTACGAAGTAGTATTCGCTATCTTTCGGGCATTCTTCCCGCTAAGTTCAACAGATGAAGTTGTACAAAAAATCATTAGTGATGTTGAGAAATAAATTGAATAAACTTGCAAGTTTCACTTCTAAGCTTTATACACTACTTCTTTTTTATGGCTTCACACGATTCAGTTTATTTAGTCAGTGTCAAAGTATTCGAATAATTTGAGTTTTTGTAGTTTTAAGTTGTAAAGTCTAGATAAAGTCACATTTAAGTCGAAGGAGAAGTCATAGTCTAGCTCTAGTCCGAGTCATACCATCAGTAAAGATGTAGACCTTACTGAAGAATTTCAGTGAGATTTCGTAAACGCAAAATGGCATGTTTCTCATCATTGTGTTGTTTCCCTACACGCGGTAATGGTTAGTAATAATTTACATGTATGACCCAGTAACTCGCCAGAGAACACAACTATTAGTTAAAAAAATACAAAGAAATAAACGGTGGTAACCCATTTAGCACCACCCAGAAATCGAGGGCCCGGTGGCGTAATCGGGAGAACGGTCGGCTTTAATGCCGTGGTACCGAGTTCAAGCCCCGCCGTGCACCAATGGATTTTTCTATCGAAAAATGTATGTGCGCTTCTCACAGAGGCCCTCCGGTGAAGTAAAACATCGTTAACAAACCAACAACCCCCGCATGGTGGTAGGACACTATCTAGTGTCCGCCCGACCAGCTACCACCCTCAAGTTAGAAAATCTGTCGCCAAACATCTAATGTGTTCCGGCAGCTATCCTTGAGAGCCAGTTCCCATTCTAGGCCGAGCGTGCTTACCATCTTCGACCGCATCATAACTTACCAACAGGTGAGATAGTGGTCAAACGCAAGCATATAAGATATAAAAAAACAATAAAAATCACGTGTAGGGTAGATTAATGGTCTCAGTCAACGGACACAGGCAGGCAAGTTCAGGCAACAATGATTTCCATGGGTAATAAGCCTATTATCTAAAGATATCGGAGTTTTGGCGGGAACGGGAAAAAGAGTGTGCTCTCGTTTTAATTTTTCCTAAAACTGTTGTTCTTCCGCGAGTTAATGTGTAATAAATGTGGATTATTAACCATTAAGTACTGGTGAATGTGTGCGGGTGTAGGGAAACAACACAATGTTGAAAAACAAGCTAATTGCGTTCACACCAAAATTCCACTAAAAAACCGCTGTAATGTTCACATCAAGGTAAGGTATGACTTAGACTAGACTGTGACTTCACCTTGACCTGATATGTGACTTTGATTAACCTTTATGACTTCAATTCACAGAACTTGAAGAATTTTAATATAAGATAAGTAATACTGGACACTGGCTAAATACACTAATCGTGTGGAGCCATGATGAAACTAAAAAGAGGCGAAATGAAAGTTACCTGAAGTCATGCTTGGGCATTGGAGCAATATCAGCTGCGTTGCCAATGACGAACTCTTTGTGAATGAGAATGACGGAGGTCACCGCGCGAGTCTCTCCCACGTCGCCCTCTGAAACACAAACCCTACGTTCATATTTTTTAGGGTTCCGTACCCAAAGGCTAAAAACGGGACCATATCACTAAGACCCCTCTGTCTGTTCGTCTGTCCATCTGTCATCAGGCTGTACCTCATGAACCGTGATAGTTAAGACAGTTGAAATTTTCACAGATGATGTATTTCTGTTGCCGCTAAAAACAGAATAAAATAAATATTTAAGGGGGCTCCCATACAACAAACGTGATTTTTTGCTCACAACAGGTTTGCGGGAACAGGTAGACCTGTTGCCGTTATCAATATTGAGCAAATCAGCAATATCGCTTGAAATATTCACAGAATATTGAGTTATATTATTTACTCTAAAAATAAATAATTAAATTAAAATAAAATTAATATTTAAGGTAGGGGCCTATACACCAGACATGTTCTTTTTTGCGTTTTTTAGATAATGGTACGGAACCTTTCGTGCGCGAGTCCGACTCGCACTTAACCGGTTTTATTTTTTATATCATATAGGCTAGCGTTTGACCACTAACTCACCTGGGCCCCTAGAAAATTCAATTTCTGTTTCCATTCACGCTAACGCAACTTCAAAATGTATGGGAATGACAACTTAAAAAATAAATGTCAGAGGCGGACTAGCAGAAGTCCTACTACTATAATTTGGTACGGTAGCGTTTGACGCTTTTTGACGTACGGTAGGTACCACCACATTGCCAATTCATTCAGCCGTGAAATAGGAATGGTTTCCCGTTGGAATGGCAAAATGCCCAGTGAAATTACAGGGCATATGAGACTTAAAATCTGTACGTCTCGAGGTAACTGGCGCATTGCGGTGACATGCAACATTCTGGCTATCCAGGATATTGCATGCCGCTGTGTCTGTAATACTGTGGTAATAGGTACATTCTTGTAGTGGTAGGACTTCTGCTAGTCCGCCTGGGCGGTACCACCACTTCGCCAATTAATTTTCAGCCGTGAAATAGGAATGTTTTCGGTTGAAATGGCAAAGTGTCCAGTGAAATTACAGGGCATGTGAGACTTAACATCTTTATGTCTCAAGGTAACAGGCGCAGTGCAGTGTCATGCAAAATTCTGGCAGTGCAGAATTTTGCATGCCGCTGTATCTGTTATAGGTAGACGTCATCTCTTACCATCAGACGAGCGTCGTGCTTGTTGTGAGTTTTCATCGTAAACGCTTTGACAGATCTCACATAGTTTAGTAACATGTGAAAAGCACTAGAGGCGCTCGCTGTACTGTTTTTCATACAAAATTTGTTTGATATTTAAGATATCGAGTTTGATATGAAAACTCGTAATAAGGGTACCACAGTACATGTACTTACGGAACATATAATAAAGTATCCCGAGCCAGGGATACTGAGCGATCTCGACCTCACCCGTCGTCACTTGCAAGTCATGGTCGATGCCACACTCTACTAACTCAAGTTTCACGCACCAGGAAAACCCTGGAACATTACGTTGTGCTTACGAAACGTGTCAACTGTTGTAATAAACTTTCGCGACTTGAACACATGGTTACAAATATTATACTAATAATTAAACTAAAACCACCGACTTCCATGCCACGCGAGTCAGTTTCAGTAGCAAGTTTGAGACGTTTATCGTCATGTCTTTGGATATACTTATCAGGTCTGATGAAATTCTGTCATCTCTGTGATAAAAGAACATAGCCCCACCTAGTTTAGGCTCGATTGATTCGTCTTGAGGAGCACTTTACACTTAAACGATATCCAGGATCTGATGATGAAGCTAAAAGGTGGCCATGGCATTTTTGTGATAAAAAACATGACCGCACTGAGTTTGGGCTCGATTGATTTGCCTTGAAGAGCACTTTACCCATAATCACATCATAATATCCGTAGAATATTTTAAAACATCTCGCCTACTCTAAAATACTCAGGTTGGGTCAGTTGCCTTACCTACCAAAAAGTTAAAAGTAAATTATATGTAAAAAATATTTTTGAAACAAGCTTTTATCTGAGACAAACAACTAAACTGTTAAAAATAAATTCTAGTAAGTATTTTTCGGGTTGATACTCACCTATATTACCGGTACCCGAAAAATACTTCCTAAAATTTATTTTTAACATTTTAGTTCCTTGTCCCAGATAAAAGCTCGTTTTAAAAAATATTATTTACTTTTAGTTTATATCCTTCTCATATTATTATTGTTATTTTAATGCCAAGTCTATTTTAATATACTCTGTCTAAGTTTTTGACCCACACGTGATAAGCTTCCCATGACTCGAACCTTCCACCGAACACAAACAAGTCGCCAATCGGTTCGCCAAGTTCCGGCATCAATCCGGTACCAGCCAGTTTAAGACGGGTGGGAGAGATAGGGCAAGCATCATACAGATTTTATTTTAAAGCTTACTAGCAATGTAGGTAGCACATTACTAGTAGTCTTGTTAACCCCTCCGACTAGGCTAAATATGCTTGTCTGGAGTGAGTTCACGTCAATAGTGCAATGGGTGGGGATCGAACTCACGACCTCTCGATCGCCAGGCCGATGCCTTAGCCATTAGGCTATTGCCGCTTATAGTTCAAAAAAAATCTTATTCGGGAATTACGGTTTTTGGTACGCCAATCAAATTTTGAATCAGCTGACCAGTTAACACAGCTGTGAAATCACGGTATCTTTATTAGGTACAGTTAGCCTTCTTGAAACACAGTTTGTACTTGACATTAGTTATACGGATTACGACCAAGGATACTAAGGGGCACCACAGCTTAATGGTAGATATACCATTTACCCGTAGGTACATAGCGATTTGCTTCCACTTTCATCATACGTACTGCCAAGGCATGGAATTCCTTGCCGAGTCTGTGTTTCCGATTAGATACAACCAGTGCTGCCAATTACATTTTCTCGATTCCCCCGTTTATTGTTGTCAATGGCCCGAAATTCCCCGCTTTTTTTATTAATTGCCTACAACTTCCTTGCATAACAACACTGTTTTGTTTCATATACTTCTAAAACTTTTATTAAATACTTTTAATTAATACCTTACACCACATACTACCTTATAGCAATGTTCTTTGTCATTCCCCGCGCTCACCCTCAAATGTCCTAAATTACCCGCGAATCGGGGATATAAAAAAAATGGTTTATTGTCAGAACAAACAGAGAACATCATATTTCATTTCCAATCACAAGATTTAGTTTTGACAATCGGAGTGCACTCAGCACTATTCTGTAGAGATGCGAATCTGCGCAGGGCTGGTTTTCAGTGCACTCCGTTGCTCGAACTCAGATGTTTGTCGTTTTTCTGATGTCGATTATCCCCGCGATTGGCAGCGCTGCATACTACTAAGGGGTCTTCAAGTAGAGAGTGAATAGGTATTTTTTGGGCAAGCGCACAATATCCTCGACCGCATCATCACTTAACATCGGGTGAGATTGTGGTCAAACGCTACCCATTGTCGCATAAAAAAGGAAGAAATAAAAAGAATTTTTCAAATCGGTTCAGGCATCTTCGAGTAATAGGTGAAAATACATAAAAAATTTTAAAAAAAACCGACGAATTGAGAACCTCCTCCTTTTTTGTGAAGTCGGCTAATAAAGAAGAAAATGCCAAGCCAGGGCGATACCCAATGTACTAGTCTTAGGACTCTCAGGGTTATACCACGCTCACTGCGAACTTAGGTGAGTAAGATGCGATTGGCTTGCCATATAGATGTTTTCGGGATGTGTGGGGGCACACATACCACCTCAGTGCTTCCAGCCAACCTCACCTGCCCGTGGTGCATCCTGCTGACCAACAGACGAGGCTCTGGTGACCGACAGCAGCGTCACCGGTGCGAGGAGCTACGTCCTGCGATCGCCAACCCGCCTGCCCAGCGTGGCGATTAGGGCATATCCCTCCCAACGAGCCGAAGATCGGGCTCAGTGGCGTATCTTGTGAACTGACACAGGCCGATGATGATGATGATAGAGGTTTGCTAACCTACTAGCGACCCACGTAAAGGTTAAAATGTTCGTACAAAAAAATCTATAAGTTCATTTTCAACTTTCTTTCAATTAAAAAAAAATACATACACGTGGAACATATAACCTCCTTTTTTGAAGTAGGTAAAAAGGAGGAAGTTCTCAATTTGTCTGTATTTTTTTAATGTATGTTACGCGATTACTCCGCCAATTGTGAACCGATTAATATGATTATTTTTGTTACAGATAGGGTTCATCTCTAAGGTGGACCTATTTAAATTTTATTGAGATCTGATAAGTATCTTCAGAGATATGACGATGAAAGTCTCAAACTTGCTACTGAAACTGACTCGCGGGGCATGGAAGTCGGTTGTTGTAGTTTATAAACTTATATATCTTAATTGTTAAGGGCCAGTTTCGCCGGTTTCTGATAAAGTGTCAGATAGTTATCTGACATATGACGCCATATAAAAGTTGTCCAAACTGTCAGATTACTTCCTAATAGAGCTATCAGGAACCGGTGAAACTGGCCTTAAGTTGATAAACGTACCTGCAGATACCAAGCAACCTTACAGTGTTCCGGCAGCACACAGCACAGCCCTAGAGAGTCGAGAGTATTCTACTCGTAGCAGGACTTCTGCTAGTCCGCCTGGGGCGGTACCACCACTTTGCCAATTAATTTTCAGCCGTGAAATAGGATTTTTTTTTTTTTGGTTGAAATGGGAAGGTGGCCGGTGAAATTACAGGGCATGTGAGACTCAACATCTTTATGTCTCAAGGTAACAGGCGCAGTGCAGCGGCATGCAGTGCATGTCGCTGTATCTGTAATAGGTAGACGTCATCGCTTATCGTCAGGCGAGCGTCGTGCTTGTCTTGTTACCTTTTACCATAAAAAAAAGACATAGCGTGTTCACTATCTTCGACCACATCATCGCTTACCACCAGGCGAGATAGTGGTCAAACGCTAGCCTATAAGATATAAAATAAAGCGAGAAAGTTAAACAGTTGTTACTTACCAAACAAAACAGTCACTCCTATAACTCTCAACATTTTAGTAACCACTTATGTAATAAAATTAAATTTAATTATTTGTTTCTTTATTGTTATGTTGTGTACTTGTCTGCAAATTCAAACTGAAACTGAGTTTGTAACTGTTGTTTGAAATAATAAAACATCGAAATGAATGCCAAAATACCTTGTTTACTTAACGTAAATCCTGTTTTTAGGTATTGATGAAAAACGTAAAACAGTACATTTTTAAGGTTCGAATTACTGCTACAACATTGTAGGGATAGTTTACACAGTTTGCTGTACCTACTCATAATAATGTAGGGTCGTATACAAAATGAAACTTCCTACTTCAAGTGTCGCGCTGGTCAGGTGCAGTGCCAAGTTTGAGGCGTTTATCCACTGGGTTGCGGGTGCACGTAATAGTACGGTTGGCAACCCTACATTAATCAGGGGAATTAAACATGTGTTTTAAGTGTGACGTTCGACGTCTAGATGAAAGCTGAATGGCTCAATACCTTTGTTTTTTTTTGTAAATTCAAAGCAATAAGTTATGTTTCTGGTATATCTATAATATTTTTTTATTGAATATGATCTATTTAATGTAATTTGACGTGTGTAAGTGCAAATTTTTAATTTGCCCATATACTGAATAAATGCTTTGACTTTGACTATATGTATATTTGAGGGCCCGGTGGCGTAATCGGGAGAACGGTCGGCTTGGATGCCAGAGGTAACGAGTTCAAGCCCCGCAGTGAACCAATGGATTTTTCTATCAAAAAATGTATGTGCGTTTTTCACAGTGGCCCTCCGCTGAAGGAAAAACATCGTTAAGAAACCAACAACCCCTGCATGGTTATATGGCATATCTAGTGTCCGCCTGGCCAGCTACAACCCTCAAGTTAGAAAATCGGTCGTCAAAACGTCTAATGTGTTCCGGCAGCTATGCGTGAGAGCCGGTTCCCATTCTAGGCCTAGCGTGCTACCATCTTCGACCGCATCATCACTTCCCAATAGGTGAGATAGTGGTCAAACGCTAGCCTATAAGATATTAAAAAAAACATACAGACGAATTGAGAACCTCCTCTTTTTTGGAAGTCGGTAGAAAATTGCACTGCACTGTTATTTCATTACGAGTAAGTATTTTGTAAAAATATATGTGTAAGGAACCCATCTGGGTTCCTTACACATATATTAAATACAGTCGAAATATAAATAATAATTTAAAATAAATATAGTCTGATTTTGAATTATTTATAATTTTTATACATAACCATAGAAAAGATAATAATACTACGTAACATAACCTATTTGTTAGAAGCAGCCCCGGATCTAAGGAGGGGGGGGCAAACCAGGCAAACATCAGATTGGCCCACTGCTACTTGTAAGAAACAGTCGCCACACAGGCCGACCACTTGAACTTGTGAACTTAGTAACGGGCTCTGAGTGTCCCATTCACAAAAAATACCAACCATTATACATTAGTGAGTTTTGGAGATTTGGAGAACCCTGGAGGGAGGGGGTCTACTATCAAGTTTTTGCCCCAGTTCGAAAAAATCGTAGATCCGGGGCTGGTTAGAAGCATCTTAACTTATCCTAACAATACCTTAGCAAATACAAAACCTTAATAATAAACAGTAGCGGCGTTAGGGTAGGGTGCGGTTGGGCGACCGCCCAGGGCGCCGGGCTCAGAGGGGACTTTTTTTTTGTTTTACCCCTTTTGTTTGAACGGCATTTATATATTTATACGTATATTCCCTAAATTTTGGGGAAAATCATTATGTTAGCAACACTAAAATGGTTCGTACAGTTCAATCCGCAACGCGGGCAACAGCCCAAGCCCGGGGCGCCGTATGAATCTCGCCCAGGGCGCTGGTAGTGCTAAAACCAGCACTGATAATAAACCAAAGTCCTTACAAAAACATCACTTCACACAACTCAATGTCTTCACAAAATGGGACACCTTAAGGCATCCCAAACAAGTTCTAAGCATTCCTCAAGCCCGTCACTTTCCTGTACGCACTGAAGTGTTCTAGATATTGGTAGATGGTGTCTATAGGTGTATATATGTCGTTCATCTTGCTTAATAGATGCTGGGGTGGTTGGACCGGGATGGAAGGGCCGAGGAGTCCTTGCAGGAACTCACGGAGTAAGCTCCATACTGCATTTGCCATTACACACGGACGGTATTCCACCTGTAAGCATAATATAATCTATAACTTACTGGACATTGTTTTGTAACAAATCCAAATCAATCCAAATTTGGAAAATGGAAGTCGGTTCTTTTTAACCGACTTCAAAAAGTGGAGGAGGTTTCTCAATTCGTATTATAATATTTATAATAATATTTTTTTTTAATGTTTGTTCGTGGATAACTTCGTCGTTTATGAACCGATTTTGATTATTCTTTTTTTGTTCGAAAGGAGATATCCCAAGTGTGGTACCATGATAATTTTATCGAGGTCTGATAAGTATCTCCAGAGATTATAGTTTTTAAACTATCTTAATTTTATGTCTGACTAGCAGCCCGCCCCGGCTTCGCACGGGTAGAACATATATGCCTACAAAATTTGCATCAGTTTGTTGCATCGAATATAAAATATTAACATATTTAACAATCATCGTCATATTTCAACCAATTTACACAAAACCTTAACGAATTATTTACTTAAACCTTCCTCATAAACACTCTGGCTATTGGTGAAAACTGCATGATAATCCATTCAGAAACTATTGAGATTATTGCGAACAGACAGACAGACGCAGTGATGGACTTTGTTTTATAATACTTAAAACTTTACTTACGTAAAGGATAGTTGCCCTGATTCTGACCCGACGGTTGTTGGTTCTAATCCTAGCTATATACTTACCAATGAAGTTTATGTACATTTATTAATCATGGGTTTTCGTACATAGGTAGTGGGATCATTGTGTTAACCTAGTGTTTAGTGGAAATAAACGTTCATCTCATCGGATTGGCATTTTAATACCACCCCGCACGTAACAATTGGTGTCAGAAGCGGAATGCCAATCACTCCGAGGGAAGATACGCGTACTCCACGCACCAGGCGCCAGGAGGAGATGGATGCAACCCGGCAGAAGGAGCTCGAAGCATCGATAGCAGGAACATCCACATTGGAAGAGCCAGCAGCAACACCGATGGCAGCGCCACCTACAGCACCGCCGGTGAGTCGAACTACGGATGGAGGCCTGGAGGCCATGCTAGCCGATATCCTAGCTGGACAAAAAGCTGCACGCCAGGAATAAAAGGCTGCACTGCAAGAAGCTAGCCGTAAACAGGAAGAAGCTAGCCGTAAACTGGAAGAGACAATTGAACGTCAGTTGCAGAGCGGGCTTGCCAGCATGGGAGAAAAGATCAAAAAGGTGGAAGCCGGTGTCAAGGAAATCGCCATGAAAACCGACTGTTTGGAAGGGCGGCTTGAAGTACACGAGAAAACCATGCATGACCTGTCTAATAAGGTCCGGAAACTGGAGTTACGAGGAGTTGGGCAGATAAGCCAGGTTCCCGCTACGACCTCGCCCTTCAAACTGGATCTGCCACACTTCGACGAAACATCTTCGTGGGCAGCCTACAAATTCCAATTCACAACGGTGTCCAAAAGTTGCGGCTGGACAGACGAACACGCAAATACAGCGCTCACATTAGCGCTGAAAGGAGACGCTCAGCTTATCCTGGAACGCATACCTGAAGAGGAAAGGACGCTGAAGACCCTGCTGAAAGCCCTCGAAACGCGCTATGGAGACAAACACATGGAGAATGCGTACAGGGCACAACTACGTGAGCGCACCCAGAAGCCCACAGAGACATTGCAACAGTGGGCAGATGAAATCGAGAGGTTGGTCCGACGAGCCTACGTGTCGACACCATCAGTCATCGAGGTTACATCGCTGCAGCACTTTGTGGATGGAATCAGGGATGGCGAGGTACGCGCTGCTGTAAGATTGGGACATCATCAGACACTCAAGAACGCCCTGGTTCATGCTTTGGAAGTGGAAACTGTGCGACGAGACACCAAACCGTATAGGGTTCAGGAACTGGTGACTGAACCCAGGAAGCCCCGTTATGGACCGACATGCTACGGGTGTGGAGAAGGATACTCGGGCATATTCGGATTGATTGCCCAAAGACGAAGAAACAGGACCCAAGTGGCAGAAGAAACGTCGTCAGAGCTGCGGGACGGGCGCCGTCTAATCGAGAGAGAGCCCCCACCATCACTGTGACACAAGTTTGCAACGGGAATAGCTTAATCGTCGAGGGCACCCTGAACAACAAGACCTGCAAGTTCACAGTGGACACAGGAGCATCGCGCACAATTGTGAAGCCTGAATTCCTGCAACGATTTATATCACGGAAACATCGATCTGCAGCATGCTCACTACGGACAGCAACCGGCCAGTCAGTACCTGTCCTTGGCTATACCGACGTGGAGATAATCATCGGAGCACTCATACATTCATCCTGTGCTTATTGCCAACATAACTGATGATTGCATTCTGGGATTGGACTTTTTGGAGAAGCAGCAGTGCATATTGGATGTGGCCCGTGGTGTACTCCGGTTTCCCGAGCAAGAAGTGTTCTTCGAAGGAACGGCACCGTGTAAGCTTTACTGCCTCAAGGACGTCTTGTTGGCTCCAAAATCGCAAAATATTGTTCGAGTTAAATTTCCAACTTCAGTCAAGAGTGGACTATGTGTGATTGCCGAAGATGAGGGCACACATCCGACCTGGATTACTGCAAGAACATTGCTCGCAACGCAAGACCTATACGACAGAGGCCACGAAGGATTCCATGGGCGAAAGAAGCTGAAGTTGCAGACATGATACGAGACATGGCAAAAGAAAAAGTCATCGAACCATCTACAAGTCCTTGGTCATCGCCAGTGGTTCTGGTGAAAAAGAAAGATGGCTCCACCAGATTCTGCGTAGATTACAGAATGCTTAATGAAGTTACAAAAAAGGACAGCTACCCCTTGCCTCGAATAGACGATACACTGGACATGCTCAGTGGAATGAAATGGTTTTCAACGGTCGACCTGAAAAGTGGCTACTGGCAGGTAGAAATCAGTCCAGAAGACAAAGAGAAGACAGCATTCAGTACGGGCATTGGAAATGGACTCTGGCAATTCAACGTCGTGCCATTTGGACTGTGTAATGCTCCAGCAACGTTCGAACGTCTCATGGACAGAGTAATGGTTGGATAACTGGGAGACATATGCTTAGTGTACCTGGATGACGTCATCATTTAGGGCCGTGATTTTACTGAACATCTGCAGAATCTGGAGAAGGTTTTGAACCGTCTACGTGAAGCAAACCTGAAGCTGAGTGCCAAAAAGTGTGACTTCTTTAAATCCAAAGTCAGCTACCTTGGACACATCATTTCGGAAAACGGGGTACAAACTGATCCTGACAAAATCAAGGCTGTTCAAACTTGGCCTACCCCGAAGAATAAAACTGATGTAAGGTCGTTTTTGGGACTATGCGCTTACTATCGGCGGTTTGTCAAGAACTTTTCTGGAATTGCCAAACCCTTACATCGACTGACGGAAGAAAAGCGCACATTTGTATGGGACTTGGAGTGTGAATCCGCCTTCAACAATCTTAAGCAGCGACTGTGTGAAACGCCGATCTTGGGGTACCCTACCAGAGATGGAAGATTTATTGTGGACACTGATGCCAGCAACACGAGAATTGGAGGAGTTCTCTCGCAAATCCAAGGAGACCAAGAAGTGGTCATAGCATACATCAGCATCAGTAAATCATTATCCAAACCAGAACGAAACTACTTTGTCTATGGTGAAGGAGTGGCTTTAGCTGTGGTGAAGACTCTTCAGCACTTCAACAAGTACCTCATCGGAAGAGAGTTTACGCTCAGAACTGACCACGCTGCTCTTAAATGGCTTCTTCAGTTTAAGAGCCCGGAAGGTCAAGTGGTACGATGGATCGAGCAACTTCAAGAGTTCAATTTCGTGACAGAACATCGCAGTGGAAAGGGCCATAGCAACAGGTCATCAGGATGGACAGTACAGATGACGAATGAAACGGCGAAAATATGAGAGACAAGCACAATTGGAGGACAAAGATTTACGACCTGTACTGGATTGGATTAAGTCTGGAAATAAGCCCCAGTGGAGCGACGTGTCAGCTTGCAGCCCATTTACAAAAAGTTACTGGGCTCAGTGGGACAGCCTGACTCTGGAACAAGGAATCTTGTACCGAAAATCGGAAAACAGCAATGGAAAAGAAACTACGATGCAGGTCGTTGTTCCCCGGAGTAAAGTGGGTTCTCTACTACGACACATTCATGATGGAGTTTCTGGTGGACATCTAGGAGTCAAGAAAACTTTTGTGAAGGTTCGTCGACGATTTTACTGGGTACACAGCCGCGAGGATGTGGAAGATTGGTGCAGGAAGTGCACCGCGTGCGCATCAGTAAAAGGACCGAAGACAAGAAGTAAAGGACAACTAAAACTGTACAACGTTGGAGCACCATGGGAGCGCATTGCCGTGGATGTTGCCGGGCCATTTCCCGAGATTGAAGAAGGAAACAAGTACATCATCGTAGTGCAAGATTACTTCAGCAAATGGCCCGAGGTTTTCGCGACACCAAACCAGGAAGCAAAAACAGTTGCAAAGAAGTGATCTGTCGATTTGGTGTACCGATGGAACTGCATTCCGATCAATCTGCCCTATTTCGAGAGATGTGTACTCTCCTCGGGATCCAAAAGACGCGGACAACGGCAGCTCATCCACAGTCAGACGGAATGGTTGAGAGGTTTAACCAGACGTTGGAGAATCACCTGGCTAAAGTCGTGGATGCACATCAACGAGACTGGGACCAGTATATACCTCTGTTCTTATTGACGTACCAAGCAAATTTGAATTTTGGACACGAACTAAGACTTCCTATCGACGCCATAACTGGCTCTCCTCCGGATGCTCCGATGCCTGTAACGGACTATGTCAGTGATCTTCGCAGTCAGTTGGACAGAATAGTTCGAGAGAATAGTTTGAAAACTGGCGAGAAAATGAAGACCCGGTACGATCGTAGATCGAATACGATGGGTTTCGAAGAAGGAACACTCGTCTGGTTGCACAACCCACTACGAAGGAAAGGAAAAAGTCCGAAGCTGCAGGCTCATTGGGAAGGACCATACCAGATTATCACGAAGATAAACGACGTTACCTACCGCTTTAAACGAGGCCAGAGAGGAAAGCCGAGAGTTGTACACATTGATCGACTTACGCGATACCATGGAACAAATGATCATCGGGACGATCATAACTAAGAAGGGGATAATGTTACATCGTGTCGATAGGTCTCGAAGTTTCGCAACGCTTCTCGCAGTAAACAATAACAGCCGCGGAAAAAAATTAATTGCCTGCCATAAACACGACCGTCATAAAAGTAACCTTCCTGGAATTCCAACCCTAGTCAATGTACCTAGTTTTGTAGTTAAGATTGAACCTTATTCTTAAGTCGTTAGAGATCAAATTAGCATGTATGGTAGAGTTGTTTACATCAGATGTTCAAAGGAAAGCCGCCTATTGTTTTTGATTTATTGCTTTGTTTGTCTATTATTTTTTATTCTTAATTGATCGAGGATTTTCTAGAATAATTATTGTGCCCTATATAAAGCGTCGCACCGCGGCGTTGAGTCAGTCAGTTGTTGCCAGGTCCGCTGCGTCCCACGCCGGTGCCGCTTGCGCCGCCGCGCCGCAGGCCCGAGCCGCGCCCGCGAAAGCCGGCCGAGCGCCCGCTGGCTGCGCGCCCTATGCCGCCGCCGCCGCGCAGCAAGCACCCGCCGCTGCTCAAACCGGCCGCGCTACCGCTGCGCCCGCTGGCCGCGCGCCCTATGCCGCCGCCGGCGCGCAGCAAGCAGCCGCCGCTGCCCAAACCGGCCGCGCAGCCGCTGCGCCCGCCGCCGCACCTGTGCCCGCCCCGCGGCGTGAGCCGCGCTACCCGCCTCTGGTTGTCGAGCGCATAGACAACTGGACCAAACATTTTAAGGCACTCGGAGACAAGCTCGGGAGACCGCCTAACGGAAGGCCATACGGACCAGGGATCCGCTTTAACCCGGAAGACGAGAACGAGTACCGGGTTATTCAAGCCTATCTTATGAAACTAGAAAAAGAAGTTAAGCTCAGCTGGTTCTGCTACTCGTTGCCAGCTGAGAGAAGCCTGAAAGTGGCGATCCGCGGTCTCCCAGAGGACACCGATGTGGACGAAATCGCGCTCGACCTGCAAGAAAAAGGATTCGAAGTCGAGTATATTAAGGCGATCAAAGGACGACAGGGTCGGCCGGGCTGCGTGTTTTACACAATGGTTAAGAAAACTCCGTCGCTACTACCCGCGATCTATGAAGTCGACGAGATATTGATGATGCCCGGTGTGAGGATCGAAGCATGGCGGGCTAAGAGAGGGCCCGCACAGTGCCACCGGTGCCAGAAGTTCCGCCACAGCTCGCACAACTGTCACCGTGACCAGGCATGCGTGCGCTGTGGCGAGGAACACGCCGCTAAAGAGTGCCCCCGCCCTAGGGAGGAACCAGCAACATACGCAAACTGTGCTGGCACGCACCCCGCTAACTATGGGGCGTGCCCAGTTTTCAAAAAGGAAGCCCAGAACAAGAGGGCTGGCACAATAGCCCAGACCCTGCCCGGAAGGCGCGGACAAGCCCCGGTAATCCCGTCTACCGTGGAAGAAACCGCCCCCGCATCCCTCATGGCACCGGCGAACGAACCGGGCGCACAGAAAGCCGGCGCAAGAAGAGGGAAAAAGAAGCCAGCCACCGCCAAGCGTGAAGCGATCCCACCAAAAGCCAAAGCTACCGGGCAGGACTCCCTAGGGCAAACTATCGGTGTCCTTAAGGAAATACTCGAGGCTGTCCAGTCCGGAACCGACGCAGAAACCGCCACCCTTATGGGTCTTATGAGAATATTAAATAAGGATGGAAGGAACTAAAATAGTTTTCTGGAACGCCCAAACGCTCACGGGGAAGGCAAAACTGCTGACCACCTTCCTCAGTGAGCAAAGAATTGACATATGTATGGTCAGCGAGACGCACCTCAAAAAGGATATCAAGTTAAAGATACCGAACTATCACGTATATAGACAGGATGACACAAACGCAGAAGGAAGAGCGTACAGGGGCCTAGCGGTAATAGTCCACCGAAAGGTCATACACCAGCCCATCCCTGCTGTGCAGCTCCAGTCAATAAAAGCGCTCGGCGTAATTATTAATGTCGCCGGCTCCAACATGCGAATCTTCTCTACGTACAAGCCACCGAGGACTCTCATAGACCCGAATGAGATCAGACTAATTCTGGAAGACGAAGACGCGACTGCAACAATTATAGCCGGCGACCTCAATTGCAAACATACGCATATACGCAGGGTATGCACGAGCGTTAGAGTGTTATACCAAGACTCGGTGGACTACCAGTACGAAGTGACAGGCCCCGACTCATGGACGCGGGGGAGGAGGTGATGTCATCGACGTGGCAATACACAGAAACTTGACATCAATACCTACGTTGCACGTACTGCCAGACCTACCGTCAGACCACCGCCCAGTATTGATGACAATAACTGAACCCATCAGCACAACGACAGCACCCTCGAAAAGAAGGAAAATAGACTGGGAGAAGTTCTCTGTAGAGATACAAGAACGAACGGTAACCCGCCCTATAACTACTTCAAATGACGTTGACATGGCAACACAAGAGTTCACTACTGCCGTCCAGGACTCCCTTACAGCCTCATCTCACACCTCCAAGGCTGGACAGAGACTGGACCCTCTGCCCACCTGGATACGGAACCTAATAAAGGAGAAACGGGAGAAACGGAAGCAGTGGCAGGAAACAAGATGCCCAACTCTGAAAACCAGAGTAAACGCCCTGGTTGAAAAAGTTAAAGCTGCATTAGAAATGAACGCTTTTGAGGGCTGGGAGAAACACATCTGTGAGTTCACTGATGATATTTCGTCGGTCCAATTATGCAAGCAATTCTCAAACACGAAACCGCCCACGCAACCTCTAACTGGACCAGACGGCCAACTAAAATTTATTGCTAAAGACAGACCGGAGATGTTTGCAAAAGCATTAGAGAAGCAATTTGTGCCGAACTCGACAATAGACGTCGATCACGTCAGGAAAGTGAATGATTACCTGAAGAATTACTTTAACTCTCCACAAGTTGCACACCCAGACGGGGAAAAAGAAGCCGAAGAGGAAAATATCTTTATCACGCCGGGGAGAGTACAACGGACTATCCAGAGGCTACCTCGAAGGAAAGCCCCAGGCCTAGATAACATCACCAACGAAACCATAAAAAGATTTCCACCGAAGACGATTGCTGCTATCACACGGATCTTCAATGGCATCCTGCGCACAGGCCACTTCCCAACTGAATGGAAAACCGGCAAGGTGGTGATGTTACCGAAGCCGGGGAAAGATACTAGGAAGCCTGAATCTTACCGCCCAATAACCCTGCTCAGTGCTGTCTCTAAATTATTCGAGAGGGTTTTGATGCCATATATTATGCCACACATTCAACCAAGAAACGAGCAGTTTGGTTTCTGGGCGCAGCACTCGACCACGCTGCAAATAGCAAAAATGGTGAATGAAATGGCGAGACACCATAATAAGAAAGAGGCTGTAGTAGCTATTCTACTTGATATGGAGAAGGCCTTTGATAGAGTCTGGCACGAGGGCTTTCTCTATAAAATAGCTAATACCCAAATACCAAAGAAACTGGTAGAAGTGCTAAGAAGCTATCTTCACGAGAGAAGAATCACCGTCTCAGTGGAAAACCAACTCTCGGACATGGTGAAAATAGAAGCCGAAGAATACTACGATATTTACACACCATGAATCATGGTATAAGGCGCTACTATAATTATTATGTAACAATCAACATGCATGTATACCTACATTCTGCAAATAAATAAATTTAGATTTTTTTATTAGCTTTTTATTAGCTTCACCTGTATGTTTGTAACCGACTTCTTTGGCCGCGATTTTGACCCACTTTAAACGGCCAGATTTCGTTCAAACTTTGTAGATTTATCGAGGACCGATGACAATACACTAATTTGATAAAAAAATATTCCATTTTTCAACTAAAAAGTAGAAAATAAATAATAGTTTAAAAAAACTAAAAAATTGAAAAATTGAAATTTTTAACACTATTTTTAATTTAAATTTATTTTCTATTTTTTAGTTCGATTTTCTATAAAAAGCGTGTTTTTTTTAACTATTGTTTATTTTATTTTGATTTTGAAAAGTTAATATTTTACTTGCCTATCAGATATAAAAGAAAATAATTAAGATATTTTTGAGGGCCCGGTGGCGTAATCGGGAGAACGGTCGGTATTGATGCCAAAAGGTACCAAGTTCAATCCCCGCCGTGCACCAATGTATTTTTCTATAGAAAAATTTATGTGCGCTTTTCACAGTGGCCCTCCGATGAAGGAAAACATAGTTAACAAACCAACAACTCCCGCGTGGTAAGACACTATCTAGTTGTCGCCGGGCCAGCTACCACCCTCAAGTTAAAAATCTGTCACCAGACTTCTAATGTGTTCCGGCAGCTGTCCTTGAGAGCCAGTTTCCATTCTAGGCCTAGCGTGCTTACCATCTTCGACCGCATCATCACTTAATGAATAACAGGTGAGATAATTTAATCAGATAATTATCTAACGCATTATCAGAAACCGGTGAAACTAGCTCTCAATGTCTCAAACTTGCTTATCAGATCTCGATGAAATTACAATGGGAGTAATGGGACTACCTCGGAAATGTACCGTACTGATTGAAAAATAAGATCATTCGAATCGGTTCAAAATTGACGGAGTAATTGCATACATACAATTTTTTTTTAAACATACAGACGAATTGAGAACCTCCTTTTTTTGGAATTCAGCTGAAAAGCTATAATAAAAACTCCACAAACCTCAATCAAGATCCCTTTAAAATTCTGATTCATGGTGACAGATCCGAGCTTGACACAGAAGTCTCCGAGTTCAAACCTCGGCCCCTTGCTCTCTATCTTGGTCTGCTTCTTGGAGGTGTAGTGCTGCGAGAGCTTCATCATGAGCAAGTCAAATAGACCGTCGGCGATCACGTGGATGTTCTTGGTGCCACTCTCCAGGATTGAGAATACGGAGGCTGGCTGCTCGGAGTTGTGCAGGATATGAACGGTCTTTGGAGCTCCCGCCATTAAGTCTGGTAGCAGTATTGATAAGTTTAATAAGATTGTTTAAATAATTAAGATAGTTTAAAAACTAAAACAACCGACTTCCATGCCCTGCGAGTCAATTTCAGTAGCAAGTGTGAGACGTTTATCGTCATAACTCTAGAGATACTTATCAGATCTCGATGAAATTACAATGGGATTACCTCGGTAACGTACCCTACCGATTAAAAAAAAGAATCACTCAAATCGGTTCACAATTGATGGAGTAATCGCGTAACATACACTCAGAAAAAAAATACATACAGACAAATTGAGAACCTCCTTCCTTTTGGAAGTCGGTTGAAAACTAAAAGAACCGACTTCAAATGCCGCGCTATTAATTTTCAGTACCAAGTTTGAGGTGCTTATCTCCATATTTGTGAAGATACTTATCAGACCTTAATGAAATTGAAGGAGTGGGGGAGGGAGAGTAGGTAATGAAATTACCATGGTACCTCACTTGAGATATCTGCTTTGCAACAAAAAAATAATTATCGAAATCGACTCATAAAAGACGAAGTTGTCCGCGAACAAACAAATATATCCAGACTAATCCAGACTAATATTATAAAGAGGAAACGTTTTTAAACGAGTTCAAATTTTGAGATGTTTAATCGCGAAGCAAGTGCATCAGTTTCAATATCGCGGAAAATATCGTTTGCGCGATGCAGGATCTCATACATTTAGGCAATATTTACACAAAAAAAAATATTTTTCAAAATTTTATTTTACCACTTTGTTGGCGTAATTGATATACACATACATACATACAATCACGCCTTTTTCCCGTTGGGGTAGGCAGAGACTACTTCTTTCCACATGCTACGATCCTGACATACCTCTTTCGCTTCTTCCACTTTCATGAGCGCCTTCATACATGCTCGCCGGTTATAAGTACTTTTGACTTGGCCGTTCTTTAAAACGTCTCCGATCTGGTCGTGATACGTTCGCCTAGGTCGGCCTCTACCGGCTGCCCCATTCACACTCGTCTCAAAAATCTGTTTCGTCAGTCTTTCTTCATCCATCCTCTCTAGATGTCCAAACCATCTAAGCATCCGTTTCTCAATCTTTGTCACTACATTTTCTACCACACCACAACATTCCCTTATCATGCTGTTCTCCACCTTATCCATCAGAGTCACTCCAATGATACTTCTCAAACTTCTCATTTCTACAGCATTCATTTTACTTTCATGCTTCTTTTGCCATATCCAGCATTCACTACCATACATGAGTGTGGGAACCAACACTCCCTTATGTACAGCCAGTCGTGCTTTTTTAGACACGTTCTGACTTCTCATAAAGTTATGCAGTGCCCCACTCACTTGGTTTCCTGCCAAAACTCTTCGCTCAATATCACTTTCATACTTACCATCTCTCGTAAACTTAGAACCCAGGTACACAAACTCTTTCACTTGTTCTACACTCTCTCCTTCAATCTTAACCTTACAATTTGTCATTCTTTCTTCTCTTTCAAAAACCATTACTTTGGTCTTACTTACATTCACTTTCATCCCTTTCCTTTTTAAGGCATCATGCATAATATTAACCATCCTTTGCAACTCCTCCTCCGATGATGCTAATATCACCTGATCATCAGCGTATAGGAGGCATTTGATGGTTAAATCATTCATTCTTAATCCGTGCACGCTTTCTTTCAGATCTATCAAGCAATTGTCTATGAATAGGTTGAACAACACTGGCGATGCAACACATCCCTGTCTAACACCTTTTTCGATGTTAAACCAGTCCGTGTACGCTCCGTTTATTCTGACACAAGCACTGGAACCCTCATAGAGTAATTTCAGTGCTCGTATCAAACTGCCGCCCACCCCATACATAGATAATGTTGACCACAATTCACTCCTCACCACTCTGTCATAGGCCTTTTCCAAGTCTACGAATGCGCAATAGACCTTTTGGCTTTTGGCCAAACATTTTTCGGCTATGCTTCGTAAGGAAAAGACCTGATTCATGCATCTCATTCCTCTCCTGAAACCTGCTTGTACATCCCACATTTTTTTATCAGTTTCATCCGTCACTCTTGTAATCAATACCTTTGCAATTTCCCGACGATGCTGAGTAAGCTAATGCCGCGGTAGTTTTTGCAGTCTTGCTGTGATCCCTTTCCTTTGTATAGCGGTACAATGACGGCTTTGCACCAGTCTCCTGGTACAATCCCGTTCCCCCAGCAAAGGTTAAAAAGGCGATACAGTTGACTCGCTACCACACCTTGTCCAGCCCTCAGCATCTCGACCGAAATCCTGTCATACCCTGCAGCCTTACCCGATTTCATACTTTTCAACGCTGTCATAATCTCTTCCATGCTGATATCACTTCCATCGCTATCTTCATTCGCGACACCAGTTGTCACTGGTACTTGCATATCTTCCTTTTCAAATAAACTTTCAAAATATTCCTTCCATCTCTTTAGAACGCATTCCTCTCCGCTCACAATACTTCCATCCTGATTTCTGACTTTGTCAAGTTGCGAAATATTGAGATTTCCTCTGGCTGACCAGAAATGGATGTTTTAATGAAATAAAATGGATAATTGGAATTATGGACTTCCAGAAAAACTTAATGTTTGTCTGGACGTCGTCAGATAATCTCCTATCAAATTCATTTCTATCATCCTCTTTCTTTTTATCGACAACCTTTTTTGCTGCATTCTTTAACCTTTTATACTCTTCCTTCGCCTTGCTTACATCTTCAGTTGTTCCTTTTTGCATTCTTAGGTTAGCTTTTGAAGCCAACCAGTCCAGCCACGCTTTCTTCTTCTCAAATACAGCTTTTTGGACATCTTTACACACATTCTTAAACTTACACCCGTTTTTTCTCTTACTTACACCACACACTTCTATAGCAACTTCCACGATTCCTTCCTTGAACGGCTTCCATAAATCTTCAACCTCACACTCTTCATCTAATGTATCGAACTTCTCGATTAATTTACTTACAAACTCGTCTTTCACACATTCTTCTTGCAAATTTTCAACTTTTATGCGTTCTAGTACACTAACGGGTTCTTGCACACGATGCCGCCATCGCTTAAAGAGACCTTTTATTCGGCACATCACCAGGAAGCGGTCTGAGTTCACGCCGACACCGCGGTACACCCGAGTGTCCTGTACATTCTTTCTCAGTCTTTCATCCCCTATAATGTTACATCGCGTCGTCGAGTCGCGATGTTTCGCCAAGCTTCTCGAACAAAAATAGCGTGGGAAAGAATAGACTAATTAGGGGCTATAAACACCCGACCCGACCGTCATAAAAGTAACCTTTCTGGAATACCGACCCTAGTCAATGTACCTAGTTTTGTAGTTAAGATTGAACCTTATTCATAAGTAGTTAGAGATCAAATTAGCATGTATGGTAAAGTTGTTTACATCAGATGTTCAAAGGAAAGCCGCCCCTTTTGTTTTTGATTTATTGCTTGTTTGTCTGTTATTTTTATTCTTTACTAATCGAGGATTTTCTAGAATAATTATTGTGTCCTATATAAAGCGTCGCACCGCGGCGTTAAGTCAGTCATTCTCTGGAAGCGACAGTGTAACTATCTAAGCGCGGATAGCAACCAAGTGATCGTTAAGTGTTATCAGTGAACTAGTGTTGTGAACTGTGAACAGTGAAATCAGTGATTGTGATTACCAACGACCTCAGTGTGTGTTAACGGACTCTTGATAATTGTGCAAGACGATTTGGACAGCTACTGTGGAACATTGTGAAACCTAGTGTTCAAGTGGAAATAAACGATCATCTCATCGGATTGGCATTTTAATACACCCCGCACGTAACAATTGGTGTCAGAAGCGGAATGCCAATCACTCCGAGGAAAGATACGCGTACTCCACGCACCAGGCGCCAGGCGGAGATGGATGCAACCCGGCAGAAGGAGCTCGAAGCATCGGGAGCAGGAACATCCACATTGGAAGAGCCAGCGGCAACACCGATGGCACCCACCATGGCAGCGCCACCTACAGCACCGCCACAGGGTTCAAGAACTGGTTACTGAACCCAGGGAGCCCCGTTATGGACCGACATGTTACGGGTGTGGAGAAAAGGGGCATATTCGGATTGATTGCCCGAAGACGAAGAAACAGGACCCAAGTGGCAGAAGAAACGTCGTCATCGCTGCGGGACGGGCGCCGTCTGATCGAGAGAGAGCCCCCACCATCACTGTGATACAAGTGTGCAACGGGAACAGCTTAATCGTCGAGGGCACCTTGAACAACAAGACCTGCAAGTTTACAGTGGACACAGGAGCATCGCGCACTATTGTGAAGCCTGAATTCCTGCAACGATTTATATCACGGAAACATCGATCTGCAGCATGCTCACTACGGACAGCAACCGGCCAGTCAGTACCTGTCCTTGGCGATACAGATGTGGAGATAGTCATCGGTGAGCACTCATACATTCATCCTGTGCTTATTACCAACATAACTGACGATTGCATTCTGGGATTGGACTTTTTGGAGAAGCAGCAGTGCATATTGGATGTGGCCCGTGGTGTAGTCCGGTTTCCCGAGCAAGAAGTGTTTTTCGAAGGAACGGCACCGTGTAAGCTTTACTGTCTCAAGGACGTCGTGTTGGCTCCAAAATCGCAAAATATTGTTCGAGTGAAATTTCCAAATACAGTCAAGAGTGGACTATGTTTAGTTGCCGAAGATGAGGGCACACGTCCGACCTGGATTACTGCAAGAACATTGCTCATGACAAACAGAACGGCCAGTGTGCGAATTCTTAACCTTGGCAATGAAGAAGTTCATCTGAAGAAAAACAGCATAATTGGAAAATGTCAACAAGTGAAGTACCTGCGACGAACGGATATTACTTCTACGGAACCAAGCTCGGAAGATCAAATATCACAGCTGGTGGAATCATCCAAAGACAACTTAACATTCGCGCAGCTGTCTCAAGCAAAATGCCTGTTGATGAGGTTTAAAGACGTCTTCGCCGCTGGAAACAACTGTGGACGTACCGGACTTGTCAAACACAAAATTGACACTGGCGACGTAAGACCAATACGACAGCGGCCACGGAGGATTCCATGGGCGAAAGAAGCTCAAGTCGCAGACATGATAAGAGACATGGCCAAAGAGAAAGTCATCGAACCATCTACAAGTCCTTGGTCGTCGCCAGTGGTTCTGGTGAAAAAGAAAGATGGCTCCACCAGATTCTGCGTAGATTACAGAATGCTTAATGAAGTCACGAAGAAGGACAGCTACCCCTTGCCTCGAATAGACGATACATGCTTAGTGGAATGAAGTGGTTTTCCACGGTTGACCTGAAAAGTGGCTACTGGCAGGTAGAAATCACTTCAGAAGATAAAGAGAAGACAGCATTCAGTACAGGCATTGGAAATGGGCTCTGGCAATTCAACGTCATGCCATTTGGACTGTGTAACGCTCCAGCAACGTTTGAACGTCTCATGGACAGAGTAATGGTTGGATTACTGGGAGACGTATGCTTGGTGTACCTGGATGACGTCATCATTTTGGGCCGTGATTTTACTGAACATCTGCAGAATTTGGAGAAGGTTTTGAACCGTCTACGTGAAGCAAACCTGAAGCTGAGTGCCAAAAAGTGTGACTTCTTTAAATCCAAAGTCAGCTACCTTGGACACATCATTTCGGAAAACGGGGTACAAACTGATCCTGACAAAATCAAGGCTGTTCAAACTTGGCCTACCCCGAAGAATAAAACTGATGTAAGGTCGTTTTTGGGACTATGCGCTTACTATCGGCGGTTTGTCAAGAACTTTTCTGGAATTGCCAAACCCTTACATCGGCTGACAGAAGAAAAGCGCACATTTGTATGGGACTTGGAGTGTGAAACCGCCTTCAACGATCTTAAGCAGCGACTGTGTGAAACGCCGATCTTGGGGTACCCTACCAGAGATGGAAGATTTATTGTGGACACTGATGCCAGCAACACGGGAATTGGAGGAGTTCTCTCGCAAATCCAAGGAGACCAAGAAGTGGTCATAGCATACTTCAGTAAATCATTATCCAAACCAGAACGAAACTACTGTGTCACCCGCCGCGAGATGCTAGCTGTGGTGAAGACTCTTCAGCACTTCAACAAGTACCTCATCGGAAGAGAGTTTACGCTCAGAACTGACCACGCTGCTCTTAAATGGCTTCTTCAGTTTAAGAGCCCGGAAGGTCAAGTGGCACGATGGATCGAGCAACTTCAAGAGTTCAATTTCGTGACAGAACATCGCAGTGGAAAGGGCCATAGCAACGCCGATGCCCTGTCAAGAAGACCTTGTGCAGATGACTGTAAACACTGCGAGAAGCACGAGTCTCAAGAAGAAGTTAGAGTCATCAGGATGGACAGAACAGATGACGAATGGAACGGCGAAAATATGAGACAAGCACAATCGGTGGACAGTGATTTACGACCTGTACTGGATTGGATAAAGTCTGGAAATAAGCCCCAGTGGAGCGACGTGTCAGCTTGCAGCCCAATTACAAAGAGTTACTGGGCTCAGTGGGACCGCCTGACTCTGGAACAAGGCATGTTGTACCGAAAATCGGAAAACAGCAATGGAAAAGAGACTACGATGCAGGTCGTAGTTCCCCGGAGTAAAGTGGGTTCTCTACTACGACACATTCATGATGGAGTTTCTGGTGGACATCTAGGAGTCAAGAAAACTCTTGTGAAGGTTCGTCGACGATTTTACTGGGTACACAGCCGCGAGGATGTGGAAGATTGGTGCAGGAAGTGCACCGCGTGCGCATCAGTAAAAGGACCGAAGACAAGAAGTAAAGGACAACTAAAATTGTACAACGTTGGAGCACCATGGGAGCGCATTGCCGTGGATGTTGCCGGGCCATTTCCCGAGACTGAAGAAGGCAACAAGTACATCATCGTAGTACAAGATTACTTCAGTAAATGGCCCGAGGTTTTCGCGACACCAAACCAGGAAGCAAAGACAGTCGCAAAGAAGTTGGTGCGACGTTACCTACCGCATTAAACGAGGCCAGAGAGGAAAGCCGAGGGTAGTACACATCGATCGACTTACACGATACCATGGAACAAATGATGATCGGGACGATCATAACTAAGAAGGGGATAATGTTACATCGCGTCGTCGAGTCGCGATGTTTCGCCAAGCTTATCGAACAAAAATAGCGTGGGAAAGAATAGACTAATTAGGGGCTATAAACACCCGATCCGACCGTCATAAAAGTAACCTTTCTGGAATACCGACCCTAGTCAATGTACCTAGTTTTGTAGTTAAGATTGAACCTTATTCATAAGTAGTTAGAGATCAAATTAGCATGTATGGTAAAGTTGTTTACATCAGATGTTCAAAGGAAAGCCGCCCCTTTTGTTTTTGATTTATTGCTTGTTTGTCTGTTATTTTTATTCTTTACTGATCGAGGATTTTCTAGAATAATTATTGTGTCCTATATAAAGCGTCGCACCGCGGCGTTGAGTCAGTCATTCTCTGGAAGCGACAGTGTAACTATCTAAGCGCGGATAGCGACCAAGTGATCGTTAAGTGTTATCAGTGAACTAGTGTTGTGAACTGTGAACAGTGAAATCAGTGATTGTGATTACCAACGACCTCAGTGTGTGTTAACGGACTCTTGATAATTGTGGAAGACGATTTGCACAGCTACTGTGGAACATTGTGAAACCTAGTGTTCAAGTGGAAATAAACGATCATCTCATCGGATTGGCATTTTAATACACCCCGCACGTAACAATAACAAAATCGATCATACTTCTCACGCTTCTTTCTTCCCTAGTATACATGTGGATCTTTTTATGGTCACACCAAGTGTTTGTTAGCACAAGATTCCACCCCAGACATACTTCAAGCAAACTTTCCCCGTTTTCATTTACCCTGTCATCGCCGAACCTTCCCAACACGCTTTCATATCCATCACGCTGCACACCTACCCAGCTATTAAAGTCGCCTAGTATTACTATTCTTTCATTTTGCTCGCATTTACTCAAAACATCTTTCATGCTATCCCAAAACTCCTGCCTCTTTGTTTGGGCTGTAGTGGAACCGTTCCAACGCGCATCTTGTGGAGCATAAGCCCCTAATATGAAGAAGCGCGTTAGACCAACCTTCAACCTCACCCAGAGGAGTCTTGGACTCACACATTCAAAGCCAGTCACACATTCATTCATTCTAGCGGAAAGCAGTACACCAACTCCCTGACAACCTCTGCTGGTATGTGGAACTCCAGACCAATAGGCTATGTAGGGTCCATGCGTGGTGATGTCGCAACCTTTCCGCTTTTTCATTCTCACAAAGCACATCAATCCGCCTTTCACTCATCATTTCGCATACTTCTTCAATCTTATCATCCATCCCTCCTCTAACATTCAACGTAGCAAAGTGGCTTTCTGCAGCCCACTTTTCGCCCCCACGGGAAACGAGACGTGACGGGTGGCGAACCACGTCGCCGCCATATAAATGAGAAGAAAGATTTGTGTTCTCCATTGCGTTCCCACGAGTAGCTAGGGAAATTGAGGTCCACCCAAGCAGAGCCCCGCGTGCTTGGGTAAGGCTAGCCTTTTTCTGGGGTCGCCTGGTCCCAGGGCAATTGGCACGCTAGCAGCTAGGCTAGCCCCTAGCCACGCAGCCTTCGGCACGGCAACCACTGGCTTGGCTAAGCAAGCTTCATCAATAATTGTTTTAATTTTATTTCATTATTTTAGTTTAAAAATAGGCAATATTTATATTATATAAAAATTCGACAATTTTAATTTTATTTTTTCTAGTCTACTAATCCTAGTTTTAAGCGTTTTACTAACAATAATGGATCTATTGAAATCTGAAATAAATGAATTATAATGAATTATAAGCGGATCTCTCTTTTCGCAACTACAAAATTAACTTTGTTTTTCTATGAAACTTTGTTTTTCATACAAACACTATGTGTTTGTATGAAAAACAAAGTTATCTTTGCGGTAGCCATATCTCTAAAACTGCTGACTGTATGTCGTTCAAACCAATTTTCGTTGTTAGTTTTTATTGAGATCCACAGCATATATTTTTTTTTAGATTTTTCACTCTCATACTTTAAAAGTTAGAGGCGGGGGACAGGGTAAAATGAGTGCATTTTACCACTTTAGACGCGCCTATCTTTCAAATGATTGACTTTGAGAAAAAATGATTATAGGAACCTCAATGTCATTTTTACAGACCTATCCATAGACACCCCACACGTATAGGTTTGAAGAAAAACATTTTTTTTTGTTTCAGTTCCATGTATGGGATGCCCCCCCCCCTTAAATTTTATATTTTTTGTTTTTGTATAAAAATTGAAAAGCGGTTCACAGAATACATCTACCTACCAAGTTTCAATTCTGTAGTCCTAACAGTTTCGGAATAAAATGGCTGTGACATACGGACGGACAGACAGACAGACAGACATGACGAATCTATAAGGGTTCCGTTTTTTGCCATTCGGCTACGGAACCCTAAAAAGGGTTTTTTATTTTTGGGTGTTTTTTGCTTGAACTTTTGAACCATTATAGATAGATACTTGAAATCTTCACAAATCATGTATTACTATGGCCAGGCCTGTCGCACTCCGCGCTGTAGCTATGAAACTACAAGTACCTCCGCGCACCCGCTAGGGTACAAGTTCAGTCAGTAAAGTGTCACGCGCGCTCTCGATCGGCCGCGCGCCTTACTTGTACCTACCTCAATATTATATTCCTTGCTTACGATATTAACACATAGTTACTGTAAAGAGTAACTATGTAAAAAGCAAAGAATGAGACACATAAAATGGTAGGTAGGTATAAATCAGCCGAGTTTCATGTTTCAAGGGAACTCACGTTATGATCTTTAGGGAATTTCTATCGACATTACACCTTGCTTTAGTTAGTTCTAAGATAAATAAATAGGGTAAAGGTACCTACTAACATTTACTTCAATTTTCCTTTTTTTCTTTCATAATTAATTTTTTCGTGTCATACGATAGTCAGATTTTTATAATCCGAGAGTTAATGTAAGTAAAGTACTCAGATCACTGAGATTCACTGAGACCTGATAAGTATCTCCAGAGATATGACGATAAACGTCTCAAACTTGCTACTGAAATTGACTTGCGGGGCATGGAAGTCGGTGTTATAGTTTTAATCTACTTTACAAAAACGGGGAGGTTCTCAATTCAACGGTATTTTTTTATGTTTGTGACCTCAGAACTCTGTCAGATCTTAACCGATTTGAAATTGAAAATTCTTTTTTAGGGTTCCTTAATCCTGATAAGAAACCTTATATTTTCGTCATGTCCGTCTGTCTGTCTGTGTGTCTGTCTGTCTGTCCAAGGTTTTGCTAAGAGACCGTTAGTACTAGAAAGCTGAAATTGTGTAGGTATGTGATTATCAATAACGCTGACAAAATGGTGAAATAAAATATTGGTTTTTTTTAATTTATATATTTTTTTATTTTGATATTCAACTATTACGAAATAAAGTTTTCCTAGAATGAGTAAAATACATAATTATTTTTGGTCGAAAAAGTGAGTCGGCTCCTACACTATTATAATGTTACAAGTCAAACAACCTACAGTTCTAGGCAAGTGAGTACTATTTTTTCGCGTTAATTATCAATAACGCTGACAAAATGGTGAAATAAAATATTGGTTTTTTTTTTTTTATATATTTTTTTATTTTGATATTCAACTATTACGAAATAAAGTTTTCCTAGAATGAATAAAATACATAATTATTTTTGGTCGAAAAAGTGAGTCGGCTCCTACACTATTATAATGTTACAAGTCAAACAACCTACAGTTCTAGGCAAGTGAGTACTATTTTTTCGCGTTATTTAACTTACGCAATCTAAAACTTTACTCAATTTTAATTGAACGTCACGTATTTTAGTATAACTGGTGTACTTTTATCATAACTCGACATTAAACACTAATGTAGCACTTATTATCAGTAATGTACTCATTACATTGTTCTACCTTAGATTATTCTTCTACCAATTAAGGGCTTCAACAAGTTTTCTCATAACATTCAACCCTATAGGAGAGGCCGCGAGTTGACCGAGTTATTCAGACTCTCGCGGTGCGGACCTACGGTGCATTTTACTGTGCGCAACACGCGGTTCATATTTACTACTAGTTGATACTGTGACGCAAATTCAAGGTCGCACCCGAGGCGTGAAGCGCATTTTAAACGTTACCAGCGTTGTAATTAAGTTTAATCTCGCATTTTTGCTCTCAGGGAGTGCAATTTCTGTACTTATACTATTCATTATTCTGTGCTACGGCCGCTATCATAGAAAAGATAATAATACTACCACTATGACAACAAATACTAAAAACAAAATCAGGTTAAAATTTAAAGCGGTCCCCCATAAATACAAGTTTTTTAGGAGTTTTGCCGACTTACACAACACCGCTCCCACCCGGCAAAATAATCTTCATTATAATTTATGATTCTACAAAATAATAATTTAAGATCAAAAAACAATTTACAAAACGAAAAAAACCGTCTTCACATGCCGCGATAGTAAAAATATTCACTCGTCTAATCATGTCATCAATGTATTAAATTTGTTTATATTGTTTATCTCCATATCTCCAGAGAAGATTATCAGATCTCCATTACATTAATCTTATTAACGTAATGGAGTAATTATAATTACATCAATTAATAATTACATCAAATTTTCAAATCTGTTAAGATTTGATGGAGTTCTAAGGTAAAAAACATTAAAAAAACAGTTGAATTGAGAACCTCCTTCTTTTTTGTAAAGTAGGTTATAAATGTAAAAAGGCTTACATTTTAATGAAGTATTTTGCCTTAGGACACCTTCAGTAGACAGAATTTACATTGACAACACAAATTAGCAGACAGTTTGCTGTAGCCGAGCTTACCGCCATCGTACTAGTTGAATGTTGACGTCTCGCTTAATTGCCTAATAATTTGAATAATTAAGAGAGTTTAAAAACTAAAACAACCGCCTTCAATGCCCCGCGAATCAATTTCAGTAGCATATTTGAAACGTTTATCGTCATAATATAAAAGAAAACTGGCCAAATTGAGAACCTCCTCTTTTTTTGTGAAGTTGGTTAAAAAGCTTTCAAATTTTAAATTTAAGAAGCAATTAAAAATATGGCTGATCAACAAAATGTACTACACAGTAAGAGAAATGCTTAATGAATGACTTTGCTTTACAAGACTATTTATAATTATTATATAATATTTCTGGTGCTGTAAATGTGTAGTTGTATGACTTATAATCTTGACACATAATAATCTGACTTATAATCTCTGAATATAATTTAATTTCGTATAATTATTATAATGCTATGTCACTGATTTCACATGCTCAACCACGAGCGAAATAGAAAGAACTTTGTTAAATGAATCCATCACATTGTACTCTATTTTTGGAAAACATATATTTCAAATAAACTGAAATTTTTTAATCGCATTGACTTACAAGTTTCATTTATTCACAGCTCAAAAGTATGGTAGACCCGAGAATTTGATAGTTTCAACTTGATATCTCTACACGTTCCTGAGAAAAAGGGTGTTGACAGACAGACAGACAGACAGACAGACAGACAGACAGACAGACAGACAGACAGACGGACAGACGGACGGACAGACGGACAACAAAGTGATGCTATAAGGATTCTTGTTTTCCATATGGTACAGAACCCTAAAAATGAACAGTAGTCACCTACATGTGTACAAAATTATATATAATATAATATCTAATCTATTACATACCCATTTGTGGAAGTGATAGATAGCTTTCACAATCGACCAGAAACTGACCCTGTTGCGAGGCTCCAAGCGCTAAAATCCGCTTAGTAAGGAGCTCTATAACATATGTGCCAGTTTTGTTCTCGGGCACTGGATACTGCTGCAAACTAAATGGGCACATTCAATAGTCCGTTGAGTACTTGTAACTTAATAAAACACGGAGATATTTATTTAACTTACACTGTGACACCCATTTTATTATTGCTTTGAGGTTAGAATTAGATTATCATAATTTGGGAAGGAAAGTCCAGAAGAAAATGTACCAAAAACGACCAACCTAATTATTCATGACTTCATGCATTTAAAAATTGTTTTAATAAAATGAGAATTGTGGAAAATACAAAAAATTATACAATTATTAGAAATAAACACCACAGATTACTATATATATGGAAATGGCATAAAATTGCATTACATGCATTACACAGACTACTCTCGATACACAGACTAATTAGAGATGCATGGATAGTACGGATACTACGCATCACAGATTACTATATGAGTGAGACAATTGTTATTTCCCAAATACTAAAATATATACAGATACACTAGAAAATAAAAAAAAAGACGTGTGGTACTAGGGGACTGCCGCGGTAAAGCTATTGAATAGCATTTTTTTATTTATGCAGTATTTTATTTCTTTGATACAAGTTCAAGTTTTTTTTCAAGTTACACTTTTTGAGCGTGGTGACCGATTAGAAAACATTTTTTTTTCTTTTATTAAATAAATGATAAGTGAGGTACTTTTAATATCGCTCATTTTAATATCAAAAATTTTGGTAATCTTTATAACAGTATTATATATAAATTAACAAAACAAAAAAATGTTTGTAATGATTTGGCTCAAAAACGACTGGACCGATTTATAAAATTCTTTCACTAATATATAGAATGGACTTTCGAAATGAAAATAGGCTATATATTATCCCGTTTAAATGTAAGGTTCATTCGTGGATACCTAATTTGCAACCTAAGTCGACAAAAAACGGTAGAAAAAAACACGTTTCTTGCGAACGCTGCTCAATTGAAAATAGATGGAAGAATATTTTCTATGCCAGAGTTGTACAACATAATAAGACCTACAAAAAAGTTCACAACAGCATATGGCTATCTCTTAAGGTTGACTCACAGTAACCATTTTAATCTTTAATTTTTTGTTAAAAAAATATTACATAACTTCCAAGGTTATTTTCAAGTATATAGTATGAATCCTTATCCAAATAATTACGTTAATTAGCTTGGCCACATATTATAGATTAAAAATTGTCCTTTACAGTATATAATTCAAATGAAAACTCTAGAAGATATCACGAATTTCACATACACGTATCGCAAAATTAATAAAATATTTGCAGTGAAACCACAGACATAGTTACTACGAAAATATTATTATAAGCTTAGCTATTCTGTAGATCTTCACCGATCACAATCAATTTGAAGTCATTATAGTATTATAATAATGATCTATCAGATAATATTGATCTATATATATAATAATATAATATTTTAAACCACCCCGACTGATCTATGTATAATCTATTAAATTAAAAGCGACATTTAGAATCAGAACTGTAAGTTGGTGAGGATTTGAGTATTCTGTAGAGTCTAGGAGATGTCCCAGCATCAGGTCAATGATTCCATGTTCTTACAATATCGTTGAAGAAGAAGATTTTCAAATTCATCAGACCTATGAAAGTTGATTTCACAGCGCAATTAACTAGAAAAAACCTCATAGTTTTATTGATTGAACGATTTTTCATGAATCAAAGCCAAGAACACTCTCGATGAAGACATGTAATCTATCAAAAATAAACTGGCCAAGTGCAAGTCGGACTCGCACTCGTAGGGTTCCGTACCACACTACAGTATTTTATAAGATCGAGCAAAAAATACCACTTAAATTTTTCGCCAGCAAAAAATAATAATTTTTAAACATTTTATTTCTTATAATGCCATCTAACGTCTAACAAAGGTGTTAGGGATCGAAATTTCAATATAACGCAAGCGTTCATAGACGGCGTGAAATGCCGAAAAAAACACGTTTCTTGTATGGAGAACCTCTATAGTTTTTAACTTTATTCTGTTTTTAGTATTTGCTGTTATAGCGGCAACAGAAATACATCATCCGTGAAAATTTCAACTGTCTAACTATCACGGTTCATGAGATACAGCCTGGTGACAGACGGACAGACAGACAGACAGACAGACAGACAGACGGACAGCGGAGTCTTAGTAATAGGGTCCCGTTTTACCCTTTGGGTACGGAACCCTAAAAACTATCAATAATAAAATCAAAATCAATTCATCCGGTTGGGTACTAAGATGCTACAGACAGACACACAGACACACACGTTAAACGTAAAATACCCCTACTTTTTGCGTCGGGGAACGCCGTAAAGTTACGACGGCAGATGTTCTCCTTGGTGGTGGTAAGCTACTTTTTAGGGTTCTGTAGCCGAATGGCAAAAAAACGGAACCCTTATAGATTCATCATGTCTGTCTGTCTGTCTGTCCGTCCGTATGTCACAGCCATTTTATTCCGAAACTATGAAGACTACAGAAAACTTAGTAGGTATTAGAATGAAGATATGAAGACTACAGAAAACTTAGTTAGGTATTCTGTGAACCGCTTTCCGATTTTTATACAAAAATAAAAAAAATAAAGTTTAAGGGGGGCATCCCATACATAGAACTGAAACAAAAAAAAATCTCAATGTCAATCATTTAAAAGATAGACGCGTCTCAAGAGGTAAAACGTTTCCCCCCCCCCCCCCTCCCCTCTAACTTTTAAAGTAATGGAGTGATAAATCTAGAAAAAATATAATTTGTAGATCTCAATAAAAACTTTCAACAAAAATTGGACGAGATACAGTCAGCAGTTTTTGAGATATAGCGACCGCAAAGATAACTTTTTTTTTCATACAAACTCTATGAAAAACAAAGTTAATGTTTTGGTGGCAAAAATTAAAGTTATAAAATACTCTACTGTTACGGAACCCTACGAGTGCGAGTCCGACTTGCACTTGGCCAGTTTTGGTAGATTTATTGATCCCACTACCTCTGTACGAAAACCCATGATTCATGAATGCACATAACACGTTCATGGTAGGTATATAGCTGGGATTAGAACCAACGACCGTCGGGTCAGAATCAGGGAACTATCCTTTACGCCAAAGGGCCGTCCAATAACACTACGTAAGTACTATAAAACAAAAGTCCATCACTGCTTCTATCTGTCTGTTCGCAATAATCCTAATAGCTTCTGAACGGATTATCATGTGGTTTTCACCAATATCCAGAGTGTTTATGAGGAAGGTTTAGGTGCATAATTCGTTATGGTTTTGTGTAAATTGGTTGAAATATGACGATGATTGTTAAATATGTTAATATTTTATATTCGATGCAACAAACTGATGCAAATTTTGTAGGGATATATGTTCTACCCGTGCAAAGCCGGGGCGGGCTGCTAGTAGATGATAAATACCTATACACCTATCTGTGTCAAGGCTACATGTATGAAGGCAGTGAGTGTTTAACAAGGAGGAATTATGTAAAGTTCCGAGGACTTGTCACCCTTGACATAATTTGAAAATAGAATTCGGAATTTATATTTGAAAAAGGGACGAGAAGACAAAATC
This sequence comes from Cabera pusaria, assembly GCA_954871355.1. NCBI lineage: Eukaryota > Metazoa > Arthropoda > Insecta > Lepidoptera > Geometridae > Cabera > Cabera pusaria. The sequence goes on along the minus strand of OX940909.1, from coordinate 1,378,889 downwards.
TGTGCAACTGCAAAAACCAACTATCCATTACAGTTCGATCCAACGAACTTTTTTAAGCCTTAGCGTAGTAGAGATAAGGTCGTCTTTGGTTTCATCAATAGTAGTGAAATGTTGCTGGATAATGGTATTTAATTATTTGGGGTGTTAGATTATTTTCGTTACGGAATTTCTGGATTAGGTCTCCACGCTCAAGGCCCGCGATAGAAGCTATACAATAGCTTAAAAACACAAAATAATATTGAAAAGTTTCGAATTTCGCAAGTTGTTACAAGAGATATTTGAAATGAAAAAACCAGAACTAAGAAATATAGTCCAGTCAACGAGGTTTTTGTAACCCGAAAATTTCTCCCGTTAATGAAAGTTGGCATGTGATGATATTAGGTAATATAGATTACAGATGTACAATAACCACATTTTTTTTAACGAGAAGTTAGGTATTTTTACCTAAACATGAAAATCGCTTATAACTCTCTGTGAATATTTCCTCAGACTGAAATATGAAGTACCTATATACGTTCGTATGTACTAGTTAGAATATGTATATAAAAGAATCCAACACTTTTTCGGTATCAGAGTACCCCCCCAAATTTAACTTTTAAAATTTTGCGCTACAAATTCTACTGAAAAGTTGCTCTGCTCATTTTTATTTTTTGATATGTTTTTATATCGTTAAATACATACCTTGGTTCAATAATCCAACATTTTTTCCACTTCAGAGTACAGAGAATTTAACTTTTAACATTTTGCGCTATAACTTCTACTGAAAAATTGCTCTGCTCATTTTTATTTTGTATCGTTAAATACATATCCTTATTCAATAATCCAACATATTTTCCTTTTTGAACATATATTTTTTAATTTTGCTTAATAACGTTATGTGAAAAATTTCTCCGTCCATTTTCATTCCTTTATTAGTCATACGATTTTATATTAAAACAGATTTATCAATAATCCAACAAATTATCGAACGTTTATTATATTTTTACGAAAATTTGCTTATTTACGCTAGGGCGTAAGGGTTGACCTTAATTTGACCGTAGACGAGTTTGGTGGCCGCCATTATTATTACAAATATTTTTTTACCTAAATGCAAAACTTATTTAAACAGCAAGTAGTTATCAAGTAACCACTAACTGTCAAATTTTTTCTTCGATTTTGAACTTAACTGTCAATATTTTAAGGTTTAAAATAGTTTGAAGAAATCTGACAGTTTTTGTAACTAGATGTGCTGTTGGCTGTGAAACGGATTTTAGAAATGGATTTAAAATAAACATTTGATACTTTCTTATGCAAACTGTAAAATGCGAGGAAAAAAATTAATAAGTAATATAATGTGTCATAAAACACTTGTTAAGGATATATCGAAAAAAAAACTTTCTTTTCAGTAATCGCGTCTACCAATAAAATTTTGTTATGTTGACTAAAACACTAATATAAACACAAAGTACATCCTGGTAAAATCTCACAGCCGTGTGAAATTATATTTAATTCAATAGATTTGCTATTACTAAGGGTCAGCGCACACTAGCGCCACCAAATAAGTGGAATTTATTATTTTTATACAACAAGGCTCCGTTCACGACCTACGCTCGGAGTGCACCCAAACGCTCTAACCCCGATCACTTGTAATACATTTTTTATTGTATTTAATACATATTCTTAGTGGTGCTCAGAGGATAGCCGTGGTCGTATGTCACCTACCGTAAAAAACAATACATTCTGCAAAGTAGTATGCGACCACGGATATCCACTGAGCACCACTAAGAATATGTACGAAATAAAATATGTATTACATGTAAGTACACAACACACAATACATCGACGCACCCACCGAATAAAGCGGTTTTATAAAAATCGTAATTGTACAGGAGAGCCCAAAAACAGAAAAAATTGTTTCACCCCTCGTACAAACAACCAATTTTAACAAATGTAATATCGTTATATGTGAAAAAAAATAAGTTTCCAAATAAAACAACTCACTATCGTAAAAAACTCCCAGACTCTAGATAAATAAAGAAAATCTGTATTACAAGTTTATTCGCTTAGGACCGTACGTTTTTTTCTGCGTAATTGTTTACGTCTTTATTCATCTCAAAACGTCAAGAGGGATTTTGTGTAACAAATACCACGGTAATATTATATATAATACAGCATTGTGACTCGGCGTGTCCTTGAAGATCACTTTCTTGTCCGTCTGTCTGTCTGTCTGTCCGTGTGTCACCACCGATTTTCTCACGAACGGGTGGACCTAGCAAGTTGAAATTTATACCAGATACTGAAGTCTATAGTCCCTATTAGGTGTATAAACAGCAAGGTCTTGCGTTAACACGATAAAAAGATATGGGCAAATTTAGATTTTCACGAAAACTTGTAAGTACCAAAATTTACCTTAATATTCAACTTTTTTATTTTTCGGAATTTTTCCTTTGCTTGTAAGGTCAACCGAAAGTACCCTATAGGTTTTGGGTCGTAAACCTTTAGGGCTCTTCCCGTTGACCTAGAATCATAAAATTTGGCAAGAAGCAAGGTCTTATAGCACATATAAAATAAAAATTCCAAAAAATAAACATAACGCAACGTTATCTGCATTACAATAACGTTGCCAAAACCGTCTATTTTACAACGATCTATTTCGCAACCATCGTTTAATCTATACTAATATAATACAGAGAGAACATTTGTATTTTTGTATGTTTGTAATGAGTAAGCTCAAAAACTACTGAACCGATTTAAAAAATTCTTTCATTAATAAAATAGGCTATATATTATCCCGTTTAAATTAAAGGAACATTCGTGGAGACCTAATTTGCAACCTAAGTCGGCAAAAAAACGGTCGAAAAAACACGTTTCTTACGAACGCTGCTTAATTGAAAATAGATAGAAGAATATTTTCTATGGAATAGTTATACAACTTAATAAGACCTACAAAAAAGTCCGCGACAGCATATGTCTATCTCTTAAGGTTGACTCACAGTAACCATTTTAATCTTAAAATTATTGTTAAAAAATATTACATAACTTCCAAGGCTATTTTCAAGTATATAGTATTAATCCATATCCAAATAAATACGTTAATTAGCTTGGCCACATATTATAGATTAAAATTATCCTTTACAGTATATAATTCAAATTAAAACTCTAGAAGATATCACGAATTTCACATACACGCATCGCAAAATTAATAAAATATTTGCAGTGAAACCACAGATTAGGTCATAGTTACTACGAAAATATTATTATAAGCTTAGCTATGCTGTAGATCCCCACCGATCACAATCAATTTGAAGTCAATATAGTATAATAATATGATCTATTGTATAAAATAATATTCATCTATACTAATATTATAAAGAGAGAACATTTGTATTTTTGTATTTTTGTATGTTTGTAATGAGTAAGCTCAAAAACTACTGAACCGATTTATAAAATTCTTTCACTAATACATAGAATGGACTTTCGGAATGAGTATAGGCTATATATTATCCCGTTTAAATCAAAGGAACATTCGTGGAGACCTAATTTGCAACCTAAGTCGGCAAATAAACGGTCGAAAAAACAAGTTTCTTACTAACGCTGCTTAATTGAAAATAGATAGAAGAATATTTTCTATGCCAGAGTTGTACAACTTAATAAGACCTACAAAAAAGTCCGCGACAGCATATGTCTATCTCTTAAGGTTGACTCGCAGTAACCATTTTAATCTTAAAATTTTTGTTAAAAAATATTACATAACTTCCAAGGCTATTTTCAAGTATATAGTATTAATCCTTATCCAAATAATTACGTTAATTAGCTTGGCCACATATTATAGATTAAAATTGTCCTTAACAGTATATAATTCAAATGAAAACTCTAGAAGATATCACGAATTTCACAAACACGCATAGCAAAATTAATAAAATATTTGCAGTGAAACCACAGATTAGGTCATAGTTACTACGAAAATATTATTATAAGCTTAGCTATGCTGTAGATCCCCACCGATCACAATCAATTTGAAGTCAATATAGTATAATAATATGATCTATTGTATAAAATAATATTCATCTATATATATAATAATATAATATAATATTTTAAACCACCCCGACCGATCTATGAATCGGTTCATCCGGTTAGGTGCTAAGATGCGACAGACAGACACACAGACACACAGATACACACGTTAAGCGTATATTATCTCTACTTTTTGCGTCGGGGAACGCCGTAAGGTTAAGGCGGCAGATGTTCTCCTTGGTGGTAAGCTACTTTTTGGTAGATTTAATGATCCCACTACCACTGTACGAAAACTCATGATTCATGAATGCACATAAAACTTTCATTGGTAGGTATATAGCTAGGATTAGAACCAACGACCGTCGGGTCAGAATCAGGGTAACTATCCTTTACGCCAAAGGGCCGTCCAATATCAATACGTAAGTATTATAAAACAAAGTTCATCACTGCGTCTGTCTGTCTGTTAGCAATAATCTCAATAGCTACTGAACGGATTATCCTGTGGTTTTCACCAATAGCCAGAGTGTTTATTAGGAAGGTTTAGGTACATAATTCGTTATGGTTTTGTTTACATTGGATGAAATATGACGATGGTTGTTAAATATGTTCATATTTTATATTCGATGCAACAAACTGATGCAAATTTTGTAGGCATATATGTTCTACCCGTGCGAAGCCGGGGCGGGCTGCTAGTCTATATATATAATAATATAATATTTTAAACCACCCCGACTGATCTATGTATAATCTTTTCATTAAAAGCATTCCAATGGCTCTAAACACGACATTTAAAATCTGAGCTGTAAGTTGGTGAGGATTTGAGTATTCTGTAGAGTCCAGGAGATGTCCCAGCATCAGGTCTATGTTCCATGTTCTTACAATATCGTTGAAGAAGAAGATTTTCGAATTGATCAGACCTATTAAAGTTGATTAAAGCTCATAGTTTTATAACGATTGAACGAATTTTCATGAATCAAAGCTAAGAACACTCTCAATGAAGTCATCTATCAAACAAAAAAAAACTATCAATAATAAAAACAAAAGCGGTTCATCCGGTTAGGTACTAAGATGCTACAGACAGACACACAGATACACACGTTAAGCGTATATTATCTCTACTTTTTGCGTCGGGGAACGCCGTAAGGTTAAGGTGGCAGATGTTCTCCTTGGTGGTAAGCTACTTTTTGGTAGATTTAATGATCCCACTACCACTGTACGAAAACTCATGATTCATGAATGCACATAAAACGTTCATTGGTAGGTATATAGCTAGGATTAGAACCAACGACCGAGGTCAGAATCAGGGTAACTATCATGTACGCCAAAGGGCCGTCCAATATCACCACGTAAGTATTATAAAACAAAGTCCATCACTGCGTCTGTCTGTCTGTTCGCAATAATCTCAATAGTTACTGAACGGATTATCCTGCGGTTTTCACCAATAGCCAGAGTGGTTATGAGGAAGGTTCAGGTGCATAATTCGTTAAGGTTTTGTGTAAATTTGTTGAAATATGACGATGATTGTTAAATATGTTCATATTTTATATTCGATGCAACAAACTGATGCAAATTTTGTAGGCATATTCTAGCCGTGCGAAGCCGGGGCGGGCTGCTAGTAGATGTATACGTTTTAACAATGTTAATAGATAGTTTTTAAATGCATACATCTATTAAACAGTGTTTGCTTTACGAAATAGATATTTATGTATAGGTAGTATTAGGTAGGTACAATGTGAAAGTGAACGTTGTGGAAACGATCTATGCTACATAACGCCCACTCCTAATAATCAATGCTCGTGGAAAGCTCACGTTAGTAAAATTTGTAAAAAGGTAAATCGTTTCATTTACCCTTTAAAAAATTTAACAAGAATATCTACACAAAATACTGCGATGATGGCATATCACGGCTACGTAGCATCAGCCCTAAGATATGGCTTAATAATCTGGGGAAACAGTGTTTGGGTAAATAAAGCATTTTATAGCTCAAAAAAAATGGCGCGGGTAGGCAGGGCTACCTATCGCCTTTGTTAGGACGAGGTCTGAGGTCGCGTCAAAATAAAACAATGGTTGTTGCACTATAAGATGTTCTTATTAGACTTTTTAGTTGCTATCTCTGTGTAATAATTCTGGCGGTTAACTCCCTTATCAAAACATTTTTTGTTCTCTTGTCAACGTCACTTTGACGTGGGAACGCGCGCTGTCGTTTTATGACATTGCGCTTCGCACATCAGAGGCATTTTGCCACACGGATGGTTGTGCAAAACGCCACATATATAATATATATATTATAAATAAATATTTATAAATATATATTGATATAGGATAAATGATATAGTATTTCTGATCTTATAATTTCCTTTTTAAAGATTTGCACGCCACCAATGGCAAAATACGGATAAGGTCTTATATTGCATTTTTCGATGTTATTATAAACCTGTATTTTATGCAAATAAATATCTGGATCTGAATCTGAATCTTAGCGCCCTTTAGTCTGGTCTATTGACAGTTAAGCGTGCCACTAATTAATAATACTGAAGTGACGACCACGCCCGCTCTGCCAAGAGCGATACGATGAAGAAGAATTGACAGGCTTTCTGTCACCCCCTATCATATGTCATCATTAAGCTTCAGACACACTGTCGTGGCTGACCGCTGGGCGCTGACCGCAGACCGCGCTAGTATGTGCGGCGCTTAATTTATCTATAATGTCAATGTCAAATTGTTTTTTTTTTCGTAAATTAAATTGAATTGATCCTTCAAAAACCTAGACAAGAAGGAATACCAATATCATCATTCATATAATAATTAATGCTCCAAAACAATAAGAAACGTACAGTAATCACATTTTGTTTCAAGCTCGCGATATATTATTTATGTTACTCTTTGAGCTCCGGTAGGAGTATAGTTATTCTATGCTCACATGTCTATTGTCTATTCATCAGCACTCTAACAATTTTTATTATATTCGACCAATCATAAGCTTAATTTAAACCTATGTGTTTAAGATTAGAATTTTCATCCAATGGGATTTAAGTAAATATTAGATAGAAAACATTTTAGGTGACGTCATAACAAGAGTTTCGCCAATCAGAAAACGACAGATAATTTCATGTATGTACAAATTGACAAGTACGTACGAAGGAAGCACTAGAATTTTGCTGTATTTATTTACATCAGAAAACCAGTTATTTCGGTCACTATTTATTTCTCATTGCTCCGAGATTCACAGTCGCGTTAATTGAAAAAGTACTCTTTAGTTATTTCATCTGGTAGAAATAGTTAAGCTTGTGATATCGCTGAATATTTGAGACATTATTGTTGTTGATTTTTTGTGGGTTTCCAATCACGGGTTTGTTATCTAACTCAGAAGTAATTGGATGATTGGAAAATGATACCCGATAACGTTACGCTCATTGTGAAGGCGCCGAATCAGCAAGTAGACGACCAGAACGTTGAATGTCAGTCTTCATGGACAGTGCTGCAACTCAAAGGGCATCTTTCGGAGGTGTATCCTAGCAAACCGGTGAGTTTACTGTTATTTGTCTTCTATTGCCAAGGTTCATCTATTGCGCACTATAAATAATATCTATATTATGATCTAGGACATCTTACTATTTTAAAAAACCTCAAACTAATAATTGTGTGTTCAGTTTAAAATTAATCACGAAATATTTAGCCTAGCTTTGCCAAAATCCAAGAGGCAAGAAGCACTTACTTATTATAGTACTAAGAATTAATCATAATTAAATAAAGTGAATGCTGGGTATGGCAGAAGAAACATGAAAGTAAAATTAATGCTATAGAAATGAGAAGTTTGAGAAGTATGATCGGAGTGACTCGATGGATAAGTTGGAGAACAGCGTGATAAGGGAATGTTGTGGTGTGGTAGAAGATGTAGTGACAAAGATAGAGAAAGGGATGCTTAGATGGTTTGGACATCTAGAGAGGATGGATGAAGAAAGATTGACGAAACAGATTTATGAGACAAGTGTGAATGGGCCAGTTGGTAGAGGCCGACCTAGGCGAACGTATCACGGCCAGATCGGAGACGTTTTAAAAAAAGGCCAAGTCAAAAGTACCTATAACCGGCGAGCATGTATGAAGGCGCTCATGAAAGTAGAAGAAGCGAAGGAGGTATGTCAGGATTGTAGCATGTGGAAAGAAGTAGTCTCTGCCTACCCCAACGGGAAAAAGGAGTGATTGTATGTATGTATGTATGTAAATAAACACCTAAGTACCTATTGTATTTTTACAATACTTACCTATTGAGCATTGGTATAAAGTCTATCATTTAGCTGTCTAAAATATATTCAACCTAAATTTTACATTCATTCACACCTACTGTAAGTTGGTATTTAGTTGTAGGTATTTACAAATTTAAATAATTTAATTAATTTTACATTCATTCACACCTACTGTAAGTTGGTATTTAGTTGTAGGTATTTACAGATTTAAATAATTTAATTAATTTTACATTCATTCACACCTACTGTAAGTAGGTATTTAGTTGTAGGTATTTACAGATTTAAATAATTTAATTAATTTTACATTCATTCACACCTACTGTAAGTAGGTATTTAGTTGTAGGTATTTACAGATTTAAATAATTTAATTAATTTTACATTCATTCACACCTACTGTAAGTTGGTATTTAGTTGTAGGTATTTACAAATTTAAATAATTTAATTAATTTTACATTCATTCACACCTACTGTAAGTTGGTATTTAGTTGTAGGTATTTACAGATTTAAATAATTTAATTAATTTTACATTCATTCACACCTACTGTAAGTAGGTATTTAGTTGTAGGTATTTACAGATTTAAATAATTTAATTAATTTTACATTCATTTACACCTACTGTAAGTAGGTATTTAGTTGTAGGTATTTACAGATTTAAATAATTTAATTAATTTTACATTCATTCACACCTACTGTAAGTAGGTATTTAGTTGTAGGTATTTACAGATTTAAATAATTTAATTAATTTTACATTCATTCACACCTACTGTAAGTAAGTATTTAGTTGTAGGTATTTACAGATTTAAATAATTTAATTAATTTTACATTCATTCACACCTACTGTAAGTAAGTATTTAGTTGTAGGTATTTACAGATTTAAATAATTTAATTAATTTTACATTCATTCACACCTACTGTAAGTAGGTATTTAGTTGTAGGTATTTACAGATTTAAATAATTTAATTAATTTTACATTCATTCACACCTACTGTAAGTAGGTATTTAGTTGTAGGTATTTACAGATTTAAATAATTTAATTAATTTTACATTCATTCACACCTACTGTAAGTAGGTATTTAGTTGTAGGTATTTACAGATTTAAATAATTTAATTAATTTTACATTCATTCACACCTACTGTAAGTAGGTATTTAGTTGTAGGTATTTACAGATTTAAAAAATAATGCAACTCAGTCATTTTAGATAGGTAAATAAGTACAAAAAAAGTGATAATTACATAAACTATAAATAAACATTCAATTATTCTAGACCTAGCGTGTCCACTATCTTTGGCAACATTACGGCTTATTTTATGGTTTATATACCTAATTTGACTATGTAAAAAAAAAAAATATATAAACACTAGCAGTGCCTGGCGGCTTTGCCTGCGTTAATAACTTCATTCATTTCTTTAATTTTTTTTCGTAAAAACACATGAAATACTGAATTAGACGTAGACCATATCGGTCTACCCGTTTTCAAGTAATGGCGTGACCAAGGGACATAGCGACTCATTTATATAAATCCCAAAAAATCATATTGATTTTCAAACTTTGTTTTGTTTGTTTGTACCCCATTTCACTCTCTTAAAGGTGGAATTTCGAAAAAGCCTGAAACACATATTTACTTACTTATACTATACTTGTACAGAAGTACTTGTGAGAAGTTTCCAATAAAATAGACTATCTTATGTTGTTTCTATATAAAAACTTTGAACTCCCGTTTCATCCCTTTAAGGAGTGAATTTTGGAAAATCCTTTTTTAGCGGAAACCTACGTCATAACTCATAACAACTATCTGCATGCCAAATTTTGCAAAATGCGTTATGTGTTTGAGCTGTGCGTTGATAGATCAGTCAGTTAGTCAGTCAGTCGGTAACGTTTTCTGTTTATATATACAGATTTCATTATTTACGTTAAACTGTATTTCCCTACATAGTGAATGGAACCAGGAAATACATGTTTTCTATACTTACAAATTTCATTTTGCACACAAACGTTGAGTGAATCAAACCAAGTATGTAGGTAATAAAATTTACCATAGAAACTTTATCACCCTGTTTAACCATTTTAGGGGATAATTTTTGAAAATTAAAGTACCTTATTATGTTTTACTTCAGGACTTATACTATCTACATTTCCAATATCATCAAAATCGATTTAGTAGTTATGCAGATACGTGGAAACAAACATTAAAGTGTTTTCTATGATTTCTCCAGATAAAATTACATATTCACTCCCCTTAGGGGTAAATTTGAAAGAAATAAAAAATACATGTTTCATTATTTGTTTTAAGTTTTATTTGTACCTAAAACCTGAAAATCAAATTACTCTATATGTTATATTATAACTTACACTATCTACGTGTCAAATTTCATTGAAATCGGTTAATTAGTTATGCAGATACGCCAAAAAAAACATGACTGGATTTTATATGATTTTTCATACAAAATTCATTTTACAGACCCTCTAGGGGTAGATTTGAAAAAATAAAAAACACATGTCTCATTATTTGTTTTAAGGTTTGTTTGTGCCGAGTTTTGAGTGAATCGGACAAAGGAATACGTGAAAACAAATATTACTGAATTTTTTATAATTTTTACAGAGAAAAATCATTTTTCAAGCTCCCTAAGGGGTAGAGGGGTAGTTTTGAAAAAATGAAATACACGTATATCATTATTTGTTGGATAGATTATATACAGTGTGGAAATTAAACTCAGGCCCTGGAGGGAAACTACTTTAAATCCTTAAGCTAGCTCATTTTACTTAAAGGAGATATTCCTTTATTTTTGAAAAGAAACAAATCTGCATTAAAAGTATTTTTTAAACTCGCTTGCTTCGCCCGGGACTCGAACCAACTAAAATTAAAAAAAATAAACACTCTTTATTTTAATATACTAATCGGTAGTATTAATATTTAGGATAAAGTTTCTCTAACAAACATTAGGTCTTAAAAATAAAAATAATCGTTAAATCTAACATCAACTTTATTTTACTATCAATTTTGTAACACTTAAATTATTTAACTGATAAATTGTCCCGCATTGCAAACAAAGTCAAACGTTCCATTTTTAAACTTCTCCACTGAACGCCTCGGATCATGTAAGAAGGAAATGTGCATAGAGGTATTACCACCATTGAACAATTTTCTTATCGAATATTTCAACAAGGTACTTAACGATAAATTAGCAAGCGTGTACTTCATACGAAGTCTTTGAGTGTTGGAGAGATAACAGAACTGTTACGTTTCTTTTACTTGTTAAAAGTGAACAGTAACCAAACATTTTTTAGAGAAACTTTATCCTGAATATTAATACTACCGATTAGTATAAATAAATAAAGAGTGTTTATTTTGTTAAATTTTAGTTGTTTCGAGCACCAGGCGAAGCAAGCGAGTTTAAAAAAATCTTTTAATGCAGATTTGTTTCTTTTCAAATATAAAGGAATGTCTCCTTTAAGTAAAATGAGCTAGCTTAAGGATTTAAAGTAGTTTCCCTCCAGGGCCTGAGTTTAATTTCCACACTGTATACTGAGTTTTAAGTGAATCGGACCAAGGAATACGTGAAAACAAACATTACTGAATTTTCTATCTATTCCAAACAAAATCATCTTACACCCCCCTAAGGGGTAGTTTTGAAAAAATGAAATACACGTGTATCATTATTTTTTAGATAGATTATTTGTACCGAGTTTTTAGTGAATCGGGCCAAGGAATACGTGGAAACAAACATTACTGAATTTTCTATGACTTTTTCAAACAAAATCATTTACACCCCCCTTAGGGGTAGATTTGAAAAAATAAAAATTACGTGTCTCATTATTTGATTTAGGGTTTGTTTGTACCGAGTTTTGAGTGAATCGGACAAAGGAATATGTGAGAACAAATATTACTGATTTTTTTATAATTTTTACAAAGAAAATTCATTTTTCAAGCCTCCTAGGGGTAGTTTTGAAAAAATGAAACACACGTGTATCACTATTTGTATTTAGGTATATTTGTACCGAGTTTTGAGTAAATCGGCCCAAGGAATAACATTTACCATAGAAACTTTATCACCCTATTTAACCCCTTTAGGGGATGATTTTCAAAAATAAGATTAGCCTATGTCTTAAGTTAGAACCTAAACTACCTACGTTTTAAATTTCATCAAAATTGCTTTAGTGGTTATCGAGATACGTGGTAACAAACATTCACACACACACACACTTACTTTCGCATTTATAATATTAGGAGGATAGTAAATGGATTCCAATACTTTTTGCAGCATTTTTAAGGCTATAATCATAGAGACAAATTTAAACTAAGTAGACGTCATGATCATAATCAGCTGGTTTATACCGGCTGATGCTGTCTACTGCTGGACATAGGCCTCTCCCAAACGCCACTGAGCTCAAAGTGCACTAGATAGATGTAATATTAATTATAAAATAAAGCTAAAGTTGGCTAATCTATAATCATAGAGAGGAATAAATACCAGAAACAAAACAAAAAATAAATCAATTAAAAAATGTGTTAATCACAAAACATTCATAGTTCCATTTTTATAGGTTTGTTATGTATATTCCTTATCACTTCAAGTAATTGCAATGCCAAAATGGTGGTTACATTGATAAGAATAACAACTCATAACTGTTTGTAGTTAATACTTTGTTCTATGTATGACGCGTTTAAATGTTTAAAACACGTCCTATCTACTACCTATCTACCTATCTATTGACATATTTAAATGTTTAAAACACGTACCTATCTATTGACATATTTAAATGTTTAAAACACGTACCTATCTATTGACATATTTAAATGTTTAAAACACGTACCTATCTATGGACATATTTAAATGTTTAAAACACGTACCTATCTATTGACATATTTAAATTATTATCATTTAATTAAGCTATGCTTAATAGGTATTAATGATGTAGTGTATTCATCATTGTTAGTGTTTTATTAGTATGTATGGAATTAAGAATAAAATGTGTTGAAACAATATAGTTGCAAAAGAAATTATATTTTTTTTATTGCTGACAGACAAGGATTTGACTATTATCTCACTTGATATTAAGTGATTAATATTCAGTATAAATCTGTGGTAAGTGATGATGTGATCGAAGATGTTAACATGCTAGGCCTTAATACTCTGACTCTCAAGGGCTGTGTGGTGCCAGAACACCGTAAGGTTATAATGGAAGATTTTCTCCTTGATGATGGTAAGCTACTTTTTGATGGTCCTTTATGTGGAGTGCGGTTTATGTGGAATTGTGCTGGTCTGGCAGTCCACAACTGCAGTGAGATGAGCTGCTGGAAAGCTGACAGTCCAAATCCTCATAATACCACTATTTTTACCCATCTGCCAACAGGCTAGTACAGAGTACTGACATTTTGGTGGGTTCCAACCACTTCTAAAGCTACCAATATCAGTAGTACCATTTCTCACGACCAGTCACCACCAGTCACCACCCTGGGTGGAGGTGACTAGGGGTCACCACCACTACTTGGTAGGTACTTGGTGCGCTGGTTCTTTTCCGCAACTAGGCCATATATCAGCCATTTTTGTGTGTGGTGGGATGTAGGGTTTCAGCGTACATCTGTGGGAAGGTAACAAACATCACCTGTATGATTTATATAAATTACCCATAATTTAACTCATAGTACATAGTTAAATATCATAGTTTACCGCCCTGAGCTGTATGTGTCATATTGCAAACCATATAAATACTAATAAATTAATCGGAAAGAATCTTCTCTCTCTGTCTTATTATCTGTCTGTTTCATCCATGACTGAATGGCTACTCTGATTAGGCTGACATTGTACCAAGACTAGCCAGTAGAGTCGAATAGGATATAGAATACCTTTTAATACAGGCAAAGTAGGTGGTAGGTGCACGTAATAGTACGGTTGGCAACCCTACATTAATCAGGGGAATTAAACATGTGTTTTAAGTGTGACGTTCGACGTCTAGATGAAAGCTGAATGGCTCAATACCTTTGTTTTTTTTAGTAAATTCAAAGCAATAAGTTATGTTTCTGTTATATCTATAATATTTTTTATCGAATATGATCTATTTAATGTAATTTGACGTGTGTAAGTGCAAATTTTTAATTTGCCCATATACTGAATAAATGCTTTGACTTTTGAAAGCCGTGAGGCACAGCCAGTGTATTATGTATAATACATATTAATAAACTAGCGACCCGCCTCAGCTTCAAATGGGTAGAGTAATAAATGAGCTTGTTGCGTCAAGTACGAATTAACATCTTCAACAAAAATCGTCATATATTATGTTTCTTTGAAGTGTTACACACTTAATATCTTTGTAAATTGGTGCTTTGCCAATTAACCACCGGCACATGTTATTCCGGAGGTTGCGGGTTCAAGTCCCGTTGGTACAATGAAATTTTGGATTGTGTTTAACAATTTACAAACATCGTCATATTTCAAATTTACACAAAATACACTGGTAACCGCATAAAAGTCTGTTCAGTAGTTTTTGATTTTATCACGAACAGACAGAAAAACACGGTGAGGTGTTTTATAATAATGTAGTGAAATATCCAACCGTACATTGTTACAGAAAACCGAAGAACAGAAAATCATATACTCCGGCCAATTGCTGGATGACAAAACTATCCTAAAAGACGTGCTACGTACATACGAGAGTCAGATTGCTCATACTATGCACCTGGTGTGCACACCGACCAAGAAAATGTCTGAAACTACTCCTGAAGCTCCCTCCACACCGATAGTGGAAACTGTTGGAGATGGAGTGAGGAGACGAAACGTTGAGACTACGGAACCCTTGCCTCGTCCAGAAATGAGACAGAATGATCAGAACCATACGGTTGAAATGCAGAATTATCTAAGTTCGTTTGTGAATAATTATGGACGGGTGCCTCCATATCCTAATTACAATCTGGGTGAACAGTATTTGCCGGTGTCGAATGATCCAGCGATGATGGCCAATCATATGATGATGATGCAGCAAGCGTATTTACAGTATATGCAGCAGTATGCCAATTTGTAAGTATGTTTTATGATCAGTTATAATTATCGTAATAACATAGATAAAAATTAACATATATTACGTTTGTAGGATTTTTTTATCTCTGTTATTTTCGGGGCTTGTTAATAATTTAGTTATTTTCTATATCAGACAGACTAGCACTTGCCATTTTGTCGCCTGATGTTAAGTGATGATGGAGTCTCCGATGGATTAGGCTAATACACATGGTGCAAGTGTCCCAACCAGTCTTTCTGAGGTCCAGTTTAATAAAGTAAGCGATGTAATGAATTATCTACTTTAAACATACTGAAGAATTTAACAGTGGTAAGACATAGGAGACTTCTTCATCATGATAATGATGATGAAGACAAGTAGCTAAGCCACTGATTTTTTTTCAATACCTTATAGGCTAGCGTTTGACCACTATTTCACCTGTTGGTAAGTGATGATGTGGTTGTGGATGGTGAACACGCGAGGCCTAGAATACACTGACTCTCAAAGTCTGTTTGCCGCCGGAACCACAGAATACTTAATAGGACTACGTACCGGACCGTAAAGTTATAGCTGCAGATTTTCACCTTGATGGTGGTCAGCTACTTATTTGGTAGCAATTCAGGTGGAACATCGATATAATATGCTCTTACCACCTGTGAACAAAAACCTGTGCTGTAATTTGAATCAGCGTCCTTTTTTCTATGTTATAAAGTAACAGGACAAGCACGACGCTCGCCTGATGGTAAGCGATGACGTCTACCTATTACAGATACAGCGGCATGCAAAATTCTGCACTGCCAGAATTTTGCATGTCACTGCACTGCGCCTGTAACCTTGACATAAAGATATTGAGTCTCACATGCCCTGTAATTTCACTGGACCTCTCGCTTAGAAGTCATTTTGTTTAGATCGTTGGCCTAATTTTCAAAACTGCAACATAGTAGCTCGAGATATTATCACCAACAAACGAAAACCACACAGTAACCCTTAGTACGAGTTTTCATAACAAACTCGATAGCTATCTCTCGATATCGTATATCAAAAAAATGTGTATGAAGAACAGTTCAGCGTCTCTAGTGGTTTTCACACTTAACTAAATGTGTACCAATCAGTACCCTTAGTACGAGTTTTCATACCAAACTCGATATCGTATATCGAACAAATTTTGTATGAAAAACAGTACAGCGCCTCTAGTGGTTACTACACTTCACTAAATTTAGACCAATCAGAGAGCCATAATAAGTCGAAAACTATGTGAGATCTGTCAAAAGCGTTTACGATGAAAACTCTTACTAAGGGTACAGCATAATGATTAAACCTCTGTTTAATACAGCGAACAGTTGGATTAAAATTTATTATCTTCGATGTTATCGCAAGTTATTCCAAAACAATGTCTCTAATTGAAGGTCACATATTTAATATTCAAAACAAATAAGTTTATTCAACAGTCAAAATAAAGAATAATTCAATATCAAACTGCAAGCGTTACAAACTAGTGAATGTCACAGTTTATTTATGAATTTGATGATACAATTTTTGAGTTTGCGAATGTCGTCGATCCACCTAGTCACAGGGCGTCCTACGCTACGTTTGCCGATTCGCAGTATCCACTCTAGAACCAGTCTGCCCCAACGGTTATTGGTACTACGGTCCTAGTGGGCAGTGTCTGGAAACCAAGAGCTGAAGATCGGGCTCAGTGGCGTGTCTTGGGAGAGGCCTACGTCCAGCTGTGGACTGATACCGGCTGATTATGATGATGATGATTTTTAGGGTTCCGAACCCAAAGGGTACCAACGGAACCCTATTACTGAGACTCCGCTGTCCGTATGTGTCTGTATGTCAGTCTGTCTGCCTGTCTGTCTGTCTGTCTGTCTGTCTGTCTGTCTGTCCGTCTGTCACCAGGCTGTATATCATGAACCGTGATAGTTAGACGGTTGAAATTTTCACAGATGATGTATTTCTGTTGCCGCTATAACAACAAATACTAAGAACAGAACAAAGTTGAAAATTAAAGAAAAGCTTAAAAAAGTTTTTTACGATAGCGCAGCGCCACCTATCTAGTTGCTAAGATGGCGCTATCGTCTTTACCTTATTCTGAATCTCGGAAGCGGCTCCAACGATTAAATAAAATTTAGTATACCTACAGGGGTTTCGGGGGCGATAAATCGATCTAGCTAGGAGTCATTTTCAGAAAATGTTTTATTCGTGTTTTCAATAATCAACTTTATTGATAATCAACTTAAAATATGACTCTTCCCGACATCTATTGGCGAGTAGAAGTACTGTATCAGTAAAGCAGTTAGTTGCTCTCAATAAAAAAAAAAGTATTATTATTCGTCAATAGATGTCGCGAAGAGTCATATTTGTCTGTTTAAGCGGCAAAAAACCCCGAGCAAAGCTCGGTCAACCAGATATTTAATAATATTAATTACTACAATTACTATTACTACTATATAATACTATTCTACCTTTGTGTTAACGTTTACTTAGTTGGTGTTAGAAGTTCGTCGCATGGTTTAGCAATGTTTGTTTGTATACATGCTTGAACGGTTTTTAGGGTTCCGTACCCAAATTGTAAAACGGGACCCTATTACTAAGACTCCGCTGTCCGTCTGTCTGTCTGTCTGTCTGTCTGTCCGTCTGTCACCAGGCTGTATCTCATGAGCCGTGATAGTTAGACAGTTGAAATTTTCACAGATGGTGTATTTCTGTTGCCGCTATAACAACAAATACTAAAAACAGAATAAAGTTAAAAATAATAGAGGGTCCCCATACAAGAAACGTGTTTTTTCGGCATTTCACGCCATCTATGAACGCTTAGTTAGGTAAACGTCCCATAGATGGCGTTATGTTGAAATGTCGATCCCTAACTCCGTTGTTAGACGTTAGGTGGCGTTATAAGAAATAAAATGTTACATAAAATACTGTAGTGTGGTACGGAACCCTACTAGTGCGAGTCTGACTTGCACTTGGCCAGTTTATTTTATATGTGGTAGGCTAGCGTTTGCCCACTATCTCGCCTGTTGGTGACCGATGATGCGGTCGACGATGGTGAACACGCTAGGCCTAAAATAAATGGTCAGGAGGCCTACTCCGAAATTATACATCCGAAAGAACGGGCCCGACCTGAAACACAACCGAACTTACCGATGTTGTACTACTACGAACAAAGATCGGACATTTTTGACTTAAAATTACGATAAAACTCTTGTCAAATTATCGGTCTAGCTTTTTTCGTTTAAACTAGGGTTTACAATACAAAAAATCTCAAATTAATTTTCGAAATTTCGAATCAATTTATTTTCGGCCGAACTGAATGATAAGCTCTTTGATTATATAGACATGTACGAGTATATTATCAAAGGATAAGCTACACAGAGCGACCGAACCGACCGAATGTGATTCGAAGTAGGAAAAGAAACAAAAGGAATTTCTCGCCATGGATATGCTTCAAGAGCACCACATCGACGCGGAATATTTTCGAATCAATGTAACTAATCTCATGAAAAACGTACATTATAATAAACAAAGAAAGAATCAAGAATCAAAGCATTTATTCAGTATGTAGGCAGTATAAATATACGCACATATACACGTCAAAATCATAAATCATAAAATAAATCATAACTAATTATCAAGTAAACATAGCAAAAGCAGAATTTAACGCTTTGAATTAGAAAAAAAAAGTAATGAACCATTCAGCTGTCATCCAATCGTTTACGTCAGAATATTTAAAAACAATTAAAGTAGGTTAAAACCAACCATACATGTAACTATGTGTTTCAGTACTTCAGACAATTTTTATATAAAAAAAAAAATATAAGCATAAAACCACATATTATATAATAGTTACTACGTAAATAATACTTTCCGTTGTTAGGTTGGCTACACAGTGCTTTATGTTAGTGCTTAGTGTTTTAGTGCGTGTGAAATTTAATATTAAAACTGTTTTGTCAGGATAATAAGTAATATTTTAATAAGTTATTTTTCAAAAAAAATTAAACCGACTTCATAACCACAAAAAGGCACTCAAAAGCGAAAAATAATTTACTTAAAATTATTATAAGCGTTACCCACTTCTCTATTTGAAGTCGGTGCCAGCCAAGTCTAATAGGTAGTAGATAGATAATACCTACATGTATCTACCTACTTACTAACCTACATGTACCTACTTACTACTACTACATACATAGTATCTATCTAATATCCAATAGACTTGGCTGGCTTATCTCTAGATATCGACTGCAAGCTTGAACGCGTCCGTCTAATGAAGTCCACGCTCCGACCTAACATGCTCCAGTCCGTAGTTGGGTCTGAAACATTCCAGCTGAAACTGGAGAACCGATTCGCTGCCCTGGAAACCACAGTCGACGTTGATATTGACCAAGATCTCGACCAAGTGGTGGAAATCCTCAGGGAAGAGGGAACGAAATTCTGTGAGACGCGAGGTGCCGTTAGGAAGTCTAAGCTTTCAGGAGAATCTCTGCAGCTAATGCAGAAGCGGCGTGAAACTCCTGCAGTCACTTCGTCAGAACAGCGGTCTTTGAACAAAAAGATCACGAAGCTCGTAAGACGTGACCTCCGGAATTCCAACACAAGCTCTATTAAAGATGCGATCGAGCGAAACCGGGGGTCAAAAGTCTTTGTTCAAGAGCTGGGCCGAAGCCATCTGACGAAGTTGACCACATCTAACGGGAGTGCCGTCGCTTCTAAGCCGGAGATTCTCAGGGAAGTTAAAGACTTCTACGGCCACTTATACACCTCACAAGCGTCCCGTCCCCAACCCCATATTGAAGATCCTAGAGCCACTCTAACCCGCCACCATACCGAAGATTTGCCAGATATCAGCCTAGACGAAATTGTGTTGGCTCTCAGACAGCTTAAAAACGGAAAAGCCCCCGGAGAGGATGGAATCACAACGGAGCTCTTAAAAGCTAGTGGAACTCCTACGCTACAACAGCTTCAGCGTATTTTCAATTCTGTCCTCTTTTCGGGGAGAACTCCGAAGACGTGGAGCAAGAGTGTAGTCATTATGTTCTTCAAAAAAGGAGACAAAACCCTATTAAAGAACTATCGACCTATTTCACTCTTGAGTCACGTCTATAAGCTGTTTTCGAGAGTCATCACAAATCGTCTCGCGCGTAAACTCGACGAGTTCCAGCCCCCTGAACAGGCTGGGTTCCGAGGAGGATACGGCACCATAGACCACATACACACTGTGCGGCAGGTTATACAGAAGACAGAAGAGTATAACCAGCCCCTGTGTCTAGCATTTGTGGACTATGAGAAAGCCTTTGACTCTATTGAAACCTGGTCTGTTCTGGATTCCCTGCAACGGTGCCAAATTGATTGGCGATACGTGCAAGTGCTGAGAGGTTTGTATGAAGCCGCGACTATGTCCGTCCAAGTACAAAATCAGCAGACTGAACATATCCCTTTACATCGAGGTGTGAGACAAGGGGACGTTATTTCCCCCAAATTGTTCACAAACGCTCTAGAGGATATGTTCAAGACGCTGAACTGGAAAGGACGAGGCATAAACATCAACGGCGAAAACCTCTCACACCTGAGATTTGCGGACGATATCGTTATCATGGCTGAAACCGTACAGGACTTGGAATACATGCTGACCACCCTTGCTGATTCTTCTGCACGCATCGGTCTCCGGATGAACTTGGATAAGACCAAGATCATGTTCAACGAACATGTCATTCCGGAACCGATTGCCTTAAGTGGAGTCCCTCTCGAGACTGTTCAAGAATATGTCTACCTTGGCCAAACCTTGCAATTGGGTAGAAACAATTTCGAAAAGGAAGTCCGCAGAAGAATACAGCTGGGATGGGCAGCATATAGAAAACTACGTCGAGTCTTTTCATCGCCGATACCACAGAGCCTAAAGACAAAAGTCTTTAATGAGTGCGTCCTACCTGTAATGACATACGGAGCCGAGACGTGGACACTGACGGTGCGACTGATCCACCAATTAAAAGTCGCTCAGCGAGCTATGGAAAGGGCTATGCTCGGAGTATCTCTGAAAGATCGAATTCGAAATGAAGTCATCCGACAGAGAACCAAGGTTATCGACATAGCTCAAAGGATTAGCAAGCTGAAGTGGCAGTGGACTGGTCACATCTGTCGTAGAACCGATAACCGTTGGGGTAGACGTGTTCTAGAGTGGAGACCACGACTCGGGAAACGAAGCGTAGGACGCCCTCCAGCTAGATGGAGCGATGATATACGCAAGCTGGCTGGCAGCGGTTGGAAACAAATAGCTGAAGATCGAGCTCAGTGGCGTGCCATAGGAGAGGCCTATGTCCAGCAGTGGACGAGTACAGGCTGTTAATGATGATGATGATGATGATCTCTGGTGATACTAATCAGATCTCGTTAAAATTAAAATGGGACCACCTCGGAAACGTATCCTGCCTATTAAAAAAAGAATCATTTGAATCCGTTCACAATTGATGGAGAAATCGCGTAACATACACACAAAAAAAAAAAAAAAAAAAAAAAAAAAAACATACAGACGAATTGAGAACCTCCTCCTTTTTTGTGAAGTCGGTTAAAAAAATATAAAAGTGAAATAGTGAAACACAACATAGAGAAACGCATACCGATCACAGTACATATCATGATCCGAATGGAACTGATAGTCCGTCTGTCAGCTGCATAATATTGTTTAAATAAAAATAAAAATGGTAAGCCTAGAAAGAAAATCTGCGGACAAAAGGGGAAAACTGAATGGCTGTTGAATCTACCGGTGTTTCGGAAATACTCCCATCAGAGAAGAAACACCAAGAAACTCTATGGGGCTTGTTTTGTCATTTTATCTTTTTTTTTTTTAAATTAATTGTACATGTCAGCTTTAAAATTTTAACAATATATTATTAATTATAATACAATTTATATTGGTTCTTGGAGCTTGGGGCATTCAGGCCATGCATTTTTGTCATCCATATAGTCACCTATTGTATAGTATGATTTTTTCATCAAATTGGATTTTACATAGATTTTAAATTTGCTCATAGGCAATTGATCAATATCTTTAGGTAGCTTATTGTAAAAGCGTACACAGTTCCCCATGAATGAACCACTAACTTTCTGCAGTCTGAAATTAGGTATAATTAATCTATTTTTATGTCTTGTATTAAAATTATGTACATCAGACCTTTTCTTATAATCATTTATATTCTTGCGTATGAACAAAATATTTTCATAAATGTATTGACATGCCACTGTTAGAATTTTAATTTCCTTAAATTTTTCACGAAGTGAATCTCGCGACCTCATACTATATATAGAGCGAATAGCTCGTTTCTGCAAAACAAATATTGATTGGATTTCAGCGGCTTTCCCCCACAATAAAATGCCATAAGACATTATACTGTGGAAGTAGCTGAAATAGACCAATCTTGCAGTGGCTTCGTCCGTTAAAAATCTAATTTTACGTACTGCGTATGCAGCGGAGCTTAACCTACCTGCTAGAACCGATATTTGAGAACCCCATTGAAGCTTTGAATCCAGGGTGATGCCCAAGAATGTTGTGGATTCAACAAGTTCTAATGGTTCATCATTTATTAATATACTTCTATTTAGGATACCCTTTTTTACATTTGGTAGAGAGAAATTAATACATTTAGTTTTTTTTGCGTTTAACAATAAGTTATTGGTTGTAAACCAATTCAGAACCTGTGTTATTGATTTGTTTACATCGTCAAAGTTAGGTGTAGTCCTATCTATTTTGAATATCAAGGAAGTATCATCTGCGAACAAAACAATATCACATAGGTTCTGTACGAATGACGGTAAATCATTGATATAAACTAGAAATAAAAAAGGTCCTAGGATCGATCCCTGCGGGAATCCCATTTTTATGAGGGATCCAGATGACCTGACGCCATTGACTTCAACCATCTGTGTTCTGTTACAGAGGTATGATGATACCAGATCAAGTGCCTTACCTTCAACACCGTAGTATTTTAATTTGTAAATTAGTGTTTCATGACAGACACAATCAAATGCTTTTGATAGGTCACAGAACACGCCAATAGCATCTTGTGCTTTCTCCCATGCATCAAATATATGTTTAAGAAGACCTATTCCTGCATCAGTAGTAGAACGCCCTTTAGTAAATCCAAATTGTTTGCTATTTAAAAGATCATTCATGTTAAAATGTGTTAAAAGCTGGTCTAATATTACTTTTTCAAAAATTTTACTCAATGCCGGTAGTATAGAGATTGGTCTATAGTTAGATGGATCATTTTTGTTTACTGATTTGAATAAAGGAATCAATTTACTTTTTTTCATTAAATCCGGGAAGACACCTTGATCAACGCATCTGTTAAAAATAAAAGCTAAGTATGGGCTAATAACAGTAATAATGTAACTGAGAACTGTGGTTGACATTCCCCACAGGTCCTCGGTTTTCTTTTGTTTGAGCATTTTAAACGATTTTATTTAACGAGTAACGAGTTGTGAGAAAGTTTAGAAGTTACAACGCATGTTAAATCGCGGTAAAGTAAAATAAAATTGATCGGCTAGCGTAGCGTAGAACGTCCTCGCACGAGGCCGAGTGATGGTGTTTGCTATGGGTTGTGTCATTGCGAGCTGGATGAGAGTATGTTTGCTTAATAATTGATTATAATTTTGACGTGTATATGTGCGTATGAGACGTGTGTGAATGGGCCAGTTGGTAGAGGCCGACCTAGGCGAACGTATCACGACCAGATCGGAGACGTTTTAAAAAAGGCCAAGTCAAAAGTACCTATAACCGGCGAGCATGTCTGAAGACGCTCATGAAAGTGGAAGAAGCGAAGGAGGTATGTCAGGATCGTTGCATGTGGAGAGAAGTAGTCTCTGCCTACCCCAACGGGAAAAAGGCGTGATTGGATGTATGTATGTATGTATATGTGCGTATATTATTACTGCCTACATACTGAATAAATGCTTTGATATGATTTGATTTTATTGATCTGATGAGTAGCCGAGAATCGTGCTCAGGACCTACACGTGCTATTAGAGAAGCCTATGTCCAGCAGTAGACCAGAGACTAGATGTCTATTGATGTGCTCGTTTATCGGTTTTCTATCGGATACATTTCGGAGAGTGTGCTATATAACTGCACGAAGTAGTACCACCAACCCCGTTCTTTCAAAAGGTTCTTTCTTTTAAAAGGCTAAGCTTCCTTCTTATCCTTTTGAGGTACGGCACCCTAAATAAGCTGGCCAAGTGCAAGTCGGACTCGCACTCGTAGGGTTCCGTAACACAGTAGAGTATTCTATAACTTTGATTTTTCGCAACTACAAAAATAACTTTGTTTTTCATGTGTTTGTATGAAAAACAAAGTTATACTTGCGGTCGCTGTATCTCAACAACTGCTGACAGTATCTCGTTCAAACCAATTTTCGTTGAAAGTTTTTATTGAGATCTACAGAATATATTTTTTCTAGATTTTTCACTCCCTTAATTTAGAAATTAGAGGGGGGGGGGGGGACACACATTTTACCACTTTAGACGCACCTATCTTTGAAATGATTGACTTTGAAAAAAAAATGATTTTAGGAACCTCAATGTCATTTTCAAAGACCTATCCATAGATACCCCACACGTATAGGATTGACGAAAAAACATTTTTTTTGTTCCAGTTCCATATATAGGATGCCCCCCTTAAACTTTTATATTTTTTAATTTTGTATAAAAATTGGAAAGCGGTTCACAGAATACATCTACCTACTAAGTTTCAATTCTGTAGTCTTAATAGTTTCTGAATAAAATGGCTGTGACATACGGACTGACAGACAGACAGACAGACAGACATGGCGAATCTATAAGGGTTCCGTTTTTTGCCATTCGGCTACGGAACCCTAAAAAAACGGTAAGGAGCGAGTTGGACTCGCCCACCGAGGCTTCCGTACGAACTTCTCAAACTAGGTTAAAGGACAAACTTAACTTTGCAGACCGACCGATACCTATATACTTAGACACTGTTAATGCACCAAACGAAAATAATAATAAAATTAGTTAATTTTTTTTTGTTATTATACTACTTATTTATGGTTGTTAATTTTTTTCCTATATAAGTGCGCGCAATATATGCAAAATAAACTGGCCAAATGCATGTCGGACTCGCACTCTTAGGGTTCCGTAAGTCACAGTAGAGTATTCTATAACTATGATTTTTCGCAACTACAAAAATAACTTTGTTTTTCATAGTGTTTGTATGAAAAACAGAGTTATACTTGCGGTCGCTATATCTTAACATCTGCCGACTGTATCTCATTCAAACCAATTTTCGTTGAAAGCTTTTATTGAGATCTACAGAATATATTTTTTCTAGATTTTTCACTCCCTTACTTTAGAAGTTAGAGGGGGCGGGACACACATTTTACCACTTTAGACGCGCCTATCTTTTAAATGATTGACTTTGAGAAAAAATGATTTTAGAAACCTCAATGTCATTTTTAAAGACCTATCCATAGACACCACACGTATAGGTTTGAAGAAATTTTTTTTTTGTTCCAGTTTCATTTATGGGATGCCCCCCCTTAAACTTTTATATTATTATAAAAATCGGAAAGCGGTTTACAGAATACAGCTACCTACCAAGTTTCAATTCTGTAGTCCTAATAGTTTCGGAATAAAAAAAATGGCTGTGACATACGGACGGACAGACAGACAGACAGACATGGCGAATCTATAAGGGTTCCGTTTTTTGCCATTCGGCTACGGAACCCTAAAAATGCTACTTAAACGGTCGTATATTTCGATCGCGTTGACTTAAAGTTCCATTTTTTCACGGCTGAAAGATACGGTAGATCCGAGTATTTGATTTAATTTTCAATTTCTTTCTGATATGGTTAATAAGAAAGCGTTTGACCACTATCTCACTTGAAACCTTTGAGAGTTTCTGACAAAAAGGGTCTTGACAGACGGACAACAAAGTGATCCTATAAGGGTTCCTTTATTTCTTTTAAGGTACAGAACCCTAAAAGATGAATTTAGTTTCTCCTCCTTTTCTAAAGTCGGTTAAAAAAAAAAAAAAATATTTTCAGAACACAAGTAATCATACATAATTTCATCATCATTAAGGTACAAAGCAAAATGGTTTAGACAATCGGAGTGCCCTCAGCACTGGTCTGTGGAGATGCGAATCTCCGCAGGGATGGTTTTTAGTGCACTCCGTTGCTCGAACTCAGATGTTTATCGAGCGTAGGAGTAGCGTTAAGTAATGGCGGGTTACCATTACATCTAAAAAATAAAACCGGCCAAGTCGAGTTGGACTCGCCCACCGAGACTTCCGTACCGACGTTAGTTAATTAAGCTAGACCTCTAAATTGTATGAGCGCTCATAGAACTCAGAGGCCTATCTTAATTGGAGTAACTATGTATGTATGTATGTATGGGGAACCCTTTTATTTTCAACGTTTTTTATTTTTTGGAATTTTTCCTTTACTTGTGCTGTAAGATCTTGCTATTGAAACCTTGAAAATTAAGGTAAATTCAGGTACTTACAAGTTTTCGCGAAAGTCTAAATTTGCCCATATCTTTTTATTCTGTTGATTCAGAACCTTGATTTTTATACACCTAATAGCATCGACGTCATAGCAATCCTAATAGGGACTATAGACCTCAGTATCTGGTATAAATTTCAACGTGCTAGGTCCACCCGTTCCTGAGAAAATCGGTGGTGACACACGGACAGACAGACAGACGGACAAGAAAGGGTTACATTTTTTTACCTTTTGAGGTACGGAACCCTAAAAATATGTCACAGTAGGAAATAAAAGACTGCGAAGTGATAATCGCACGGCTGACCGAGTCGCTGGATACGATGACCTCACGTCCGCCTACGTCGACCTTGGTCAACATGTTTTGATTAATAAATCGTTATACTGCTCTGTGAACTATAGGTCGTTGACAAAAAAAATGGCAGTAATAACATTTACACAGTTAACTAATAAAAACATATTTGATAAACGTCGTTTCGTTCCTCTCCTTAAAAAAATTAAAAAATTTAAATTCATTTATATCAGGTAAGTTTTCACCCATAAATTCACAATTGTCACGTTTCACAATTTAAAATCAATCATATCAATATTATCATCCTTAGAGGTATAATTTATGATCGTGCAAAACTAAACAACCGACTTCACATTCCGCGATAGTCAAAGTATTGGCTAGTTATAATCATGTCACCAAAGTATAAATAACCGGCCAAGTGCGTGTCGGGCCACGCGCAGTACAGGGTTCCGTAGTAGCCCGTTATTCAATGCAAGACTTTACCCATTATAAACAAGCAACTAGGTACTCCGTCAGTGCCACTTTATTCTAAGGATTTATTCGAAGGGTTTTTTATTTGGTACAAAATTATCCAACACCCAAGTTCAACGACAATTACTGCTAAACTAATAAAGTTATATTAACCGCTATAGTTTTCATTTAAAGTTCATGAGATGCACTATTATCACGAATTTTTCCAGATTTTTTAAGCCAGCAGTTTAGCTTTTGGAGGGGGGGGGGGGGGGGGGCGGTCAGGTCTCGATAAAATTTAAATCGGACCAAACGGGAGGCATAATCTCTCAAACAAAAAAGATTTTGACTGACTGACAAACAGTTAAAAAAGCAGTCAAATAGAAAACCTTTTTTTGAAATCGGTTAAAAATGGCAGTAATAACATACTTAATTAATAAAAACATATTTGACTAACGTCGTTTCGTTCCTCTCCTTAGAGATATAATTTATGATCGTACAAAACGAAATAACCGACTTCACATGCCGCGATAGTCAAAGTACTGGCTAGTTATTGCTTACCTCCATGTCTCCAGATATAATTGTCAGATCGCCATAAAATTTAAACCGCACCAAACGGGAGGCATAATCTCTCAAACAATAAATAATTTTTCAAATCGGTTCAGATTTGACGTGAGTTCTGAGGTAACAAACATTTAAAAAAAAACACTCAAATCGAGAACATCCTCCTTTCTTGTGAAGTCGGTTAAAAATAATTAAGATAGTTTAAAAACTAAAATAATTGCCTTCCATGCCGCGCGAGTCAGTTTCAGAAGCAAGTTTGAGACGTTTATCGTCATATCTCAGAGATACTTATCAGATCTCAATGAAATTATAATGGGACCACCTCGGCAGTAAACCCTTTCGAACAAAAAATATATTTTTTTAAATCGGTTCATAATTGGCGAAAATATCGATGAACATACATAAAAAAAATACATACAGACGAACAGAGAACCTTCTCCTTTTTGGAAGTCGGATAATAAAATACGACACCATTGACGCTATTACACTAAAAGTATATTGCTCTAACCGGGTTAAATAAGTATAAAGATGTAAGTAGGTTTATATTGTATATCAAAGTTCAAGTTAAGCTCACGACATCATTCATGCGTGAACGGCTGGACCGATTTCGCTAATTCTTTTTTTTAATGTTGTGTTTGTCATTTTCAGGAGAAGGTTCTTATAAAAAAAAAAGTTTTTTTAAAAGATTAACACAATATAATAATAGTATGTTCACCATTCTCGACCACACCATCGCTTACCACCGGCGAGATAGTGGTCACACGCTAGTCTGTCAGATATGAAACAGTGAGTCCAATCACGGCCGTTGTTAAAGTACAATTTCACGGTAGAACTTTGCCAGGCCATTTGAACCGTGCAAATGCGATTTGAAGGACAATAATGTTTATTGTTACGTTTAGTAATTGAGAGTTTTGTTTGCAACCAGGCGACCGTCCTGTCTGTCCTATTACTATAATGATAATGAGACCCAAAAACCAAACGTTTTTTTTTGTTTATGTCAAATCATTGTCACCCAAGAGGGTTATAGTAAGTGTTACCTGCTTCATCCGTCCGTCAGTAGACGAAATACTTGTTAATTTACCTCATTACATAATCCTTCACCTCAACACGTGATGAAATGTAAAGTTGTGATTAAAAATGTGTTTTGCACAAATGACTAGTTTACTTCGCGTCATCTTATTAACACTGTCCAGTGCCCGCCTACAACGATGTTCCATTTTTAGGGTTCCGTACCCAAAGGGTAAAACGGGAACCTATTACTAAGACTCCGCCGTCCGTCTGTCTGTCTGTCTGTCCGTCTGTCACCAGGCTGTATCTCATGAACCGTGATAGTTAGACAGTTGAAATTTTCACAGATGACGTATTTCTGTTGCCGCTATAATAACAAATACTGAATAAAGTTAAAAATAATAGAGGGGGACCCTCTATTATTTTTAACTTTATTCAGTTCATACAAGAAACGTGTTTTTTTCGGCATTTCACGCCATCTATGAACGCTTAGTTAGGTAAACGTCCCATAGATGGCGTTATATTGAAATGTCGATCCATAACACCTTTGTTGGACGTTAGATGGCGTTATAAGAAACAAAATGTTTATTAATTATTATTTTTTGCTGGCGAAAAATGATAGTAATATTTTTTGCTCGATCTTATAAAATACTGTAGTGTGGTACGGAATCCTACGAGTGCGAGTCCGACTTGCACTTGGCCAGTTTATTGATACACTGCCCGCCTACAACGATGTTCCATCTTTGATAACATAGTCACTTAACATAAGGTGAGATAGTAACCTAATAATAGTCTGTGCAAGAAAGGCAAAAATTAAGCGGCAGCTTGTTTTAACAATAGACAACTTAAAACACTATATACGGTGGTAGCCTGCCCAGCTACCACCCTCATGTTGAAAATCTATCGCCAAAACATCTAAAGTGTTCTGAGAGCTGTCCTTGAAAGCCAGTTCCCATTCTAAACCTAGGGTGCCACCATCCTCGACCGCACGCGTGGTTACACACTAGCCTGTAATGTAACCTTTTACACCAGCGTTTGACCACTATCTCACTACCTAGACTACCACTGGACCATCCAAATAAAGTGCACAAGGGAATTCCTTGCAGGCGTTTTTATAATATCTATTTAAATAACCACGTAATTGGAAGGTCAAGCCACTAGCCAATATGCTAAGATTTCAGTGTGATAATACTATGTAGCACAACAATTCGTCCCTCGCAGATGGCAAGCCAACCAGCAGCCAGCCGCGACCCCCCCTCCCGCGGAAGCCGCCCCCCCGCAGCCGGCGGCCGAGGCCCCCGCGCCCGAAGAAGAGGATGGCGGCAGAGACTGGCTCGACCTCATATATGCCGCCTCGCGACTGGCTATACTGTCGTCTCTTGTGTACCTCTATGGCAGCGGGGCGAGGTTGCTTCTAGTCTTGGTATTAGTCATCGCTGGTTATTTGTAAGTACCCACTTTTTAAATTGAAACTTCTTTATGCGCACTGGGGTAGAAATGCAACGGAAGTGACGTAGCGTCACGGTCCGACTGCAACGGAAGCGCGAATACGCGTCATGTTATATTTTATATTTATAAACGCCCTCTATTGTAGAACGGCGTAACTATTCGTAGTTACGCCATTCTACAATAGAGGGCGTATAGATATTCGTATCCGCTATCATTCGGGCATTCGTCCCGCTAAGTTCAACAGATGGAGTTCTATAAAAGGATAGGAGTCGGAAGATTTATTTTTACAAGCTTTTATTTAACTTTTAATGTTGAATATAGATAAATCCATCAGCTATTTTGTCGCGGAAATCTCTTCAGTTAGTATCACTGATTTATCGAATTAAAATATCAAAAGTAACCGATCGGAGCATTGTGAATTGCAAAGACCCAAGTCGAATTAAAGGCAGATGCATGGTGGTAGGACACTATCAAGTGTTGCTTGATCAAGAGCTTGTTATTAGCGCTTTCTATGTTATTTCTGAGGTTATTTCAAGTTTTAATACGTAATGAATATCGTCCCATAAAGCTGATGATGAGGAATTCCTTAGAAGATTTCGATTTAGAAAAGACAATAATAAATGTCTCCCATGCAATTTTTTTACATAAGGGTTTCCTGCCCCTTTTATTCTCGTGGTGTTTAATTTATATTTGATAATTAATTTCCTTAAGCACGCCTTTTCTATTTCACTAAAAACTTGCCTCCCATAATAATTATCTCAGTGCGAAGTAGTACCGCGAAAAACGAACGAAACAAATAATCATTCTCTTTGCACGTGCTTTAGACTTGACGAATGACAATGACAGGATTGACAGAGAGACCCACAGAACACAATTACTCAGGGCAGGACAGCCCGCAGATGAAAAAAGTGAACCATAAACATAATTCTCTACTGTTTGCCAACATAATATAAGAAATTTAATGACGTCATTCCTTCACTCAACCTCAACTCGACCTTACTGGACGTTCCTCACTGGGGGGTGAAGCCGTAACTGAACATACTGATTTCAAGAGTGTTTTCAAGAATTCTTTGAGGTGACCTCGACTAAGGTCGAGTGGAGGAGATGACAAGGAAATAACTCAGCATATGGGTGTTAGTCACAGACCTGCTATATTAAACTTGATCGCGTACATCGGCCCCCATGAGGCCGACCTTAAACGGAGTTTGTTCCTTTCTTTTGTATGGACAACTTATATATATATATATATACCATATATATAGTATAAAACATATTATATAGGACAAGCAGGTTGTTAGACAAGGACACACTCCTTCCATGGTGTCTCTCAATTGGGCCGTTTTGTTCTACAAAGCAAATACAACCTTATTGTTGAAGCATACGGATTAAATTGATCTTGTCAAAACATCTGCAGTGCACCATCCTTTTATATTACGTCTATGGTTTTAGTTTATCTCGAGCTTATCTTAATAAAACTCTCTTCCAGACACCAAATCGGCTTCTTCCGCGACTTAAACCTAAACCCGCGCAACAACAACCCTCCAGTCGTCAACCAACCAGCTGACAACCAACCAGGTGACAACCAACCGGCCGACAACCAACCGACCCCCACTCCACAACCAAACGTGGACGATCAACCCTCCCTGTTCGCCGTCACTTGGATGATCGTGACGTCATTCTTCGCGTCTCTTATACCTGACGTCAACCAGTGAACTTTATATTATGATGAGAGCTAGTTTCACCGGTACTTGATACCCTGTTAGGAACTTGCCTATCTAATAGATACATTTTAAAGTTTAAGGGCCAGTTTCACCGGTTCCAGATAAATTGTCAGATTGTTATCAGACACATAAAAGTTGACAAAAATCTGTCAAATTGATAGGGCTATTAGATGAAACTGACCCTTAGGGTTAAAGTTCAACGATCTACTTAAAACGCTCGGTAAGGTTTAATTTTACAATTGTTTTTTATATATCTTTTGAAAGAAACGTCTAAAGAGGCGATTGAACGTCGCCGGGCGTTTTAGTAGGCCGGTGAACTTCTGCCTTGAGGCATATTTCGCCGGTGACTGCAAGGTTTAGATAGTTATCAGACAGTGGCGAATAAAAGTTGTAGCCTATATGGCAGATAAGTTTTTATGCTATCAGGGAGTCTATCAGGAACCGTTGAAACTGGCTCGAAATATAGGTAAAAACTACCGTCAAATCTAACTTTATTTATAACTCGCGGCAAACTGTGGTAAGTTGAAGCGTATAACTAAATAGTTTTGCTTTTTTTCTTTCACAGTTGTAGTTTGATGCCTAAGGTCCGATCTCCACCAAAGCGATGAGGAGATATGTGTAAAAAATCATAAAGATTTTGTGGTTTTGTCTCATTTAACTGCTTTATAAAGATTGGTTGTCATAAGGTGCCTATAGATTTACCCAATTTTAGACAATCAACGTCTTATTTGTCTCGATGGGCACTAGTGAATCGCTATGTCGAATAAAAAAATTCGTATTGGTCCTCAAAACACAGCAGATTAAGCTACAATCACTATCGTCAAAAATCTAGCAAGTGTACAATGTATATGCACCATAGTACACATGTTCGTTTCGCTCCTCGACCGTACACGCAGTTGCAAAAAAACTATCAAAGTTCGTCCACCAATAATTCGCAGATCAATGTCAATCACTAAAGGGCGTATTGAAAACAAGTTAAATAATTACACTAGTTATTAAAACGCCTTTTAATTTTATTTAAATTAAAAACAAGTGTAATAATTATACTTGTTTTTAATAAAAACAAGTTATACTTAAAATTATTTTAATCTATTGATTTTTTTTAATTAAAAACAAGTGCAATTATTTTACTTGTTTTTAATACGCCCTTTAATTTATTTAAATCTAAGTAATTTAAATCTTTAAATTAAAAACAAGTGTTATTTGTTCACTTGTTTTAATATGCCCTTTAGTGATAGACATCGACCTGCGAATTACTGGTTGTTAGCTAAACATTTTTAATTTTATGTTTTTTTTAATTTTATGTTTTGCAATTGTAGCTGACAGCTATGTGGTTGCAGCTTTAGCTTTGGTGGAATCCGGTCCTTATATACCTATTATTGGTCTGTGCGATATCGACCAAATGCTAAATTTTATCCATTTTTAAGACTCTTGGCAATTTCCCAATGTAATTTTATTAGGGAAATTTGGTCTGGGTATCTTACCGACTACGCAAAAGATGTTATTATCGCACTGTACTAATAAAGGTATAAATTAGTGTGTAATTATTAGTATTTTGAGCTGTACAAAGATAAAGTTTTAACTAAATGCTCATATTATAAGCTCTCCTTTTGAGAGTCGGTTAATTATGTTTTTTTTCAACTATAGATTTTAGATGTGGTATATAATGTCGATGTAAACTTAGATGAATACCTATTGTTAATTATGTGTATTCAATTATGCACTAAATTAAACTAAAATTAATTTGACGTGTTTAAAAAAGTGGATATTTTGTTTGTTCCTTAATTTAGAAGGTCGTAGTAACTATGCAGGGTAGAGGCAACTACGAC
Source organism: Cabera pusaria (assembly GCA_954871355.1). Classification (NCBI taxonomy): domain Eukaryota; kingdom Metazoa; phylum Arthropoda; class Insecta; order Lepidoptera; family Geometridae; genus Cabera; species Cabera pusaria. The sequence continues at coordinate 1,344,838 of OX940909.1, read as the reverse complement.
AATCTATACAGTAGGACCTCGATAACTTAAAGACCAGGGTAGTGTTAAACAGTTTGAGATGTTTTTAACTTTTTTTTTATAATATGGAGCTGCAAACAGGCTAGGAGCCCACCTGATGGTAAGTGGTCACCGCCGACGACTTACTGATGGCTTGAGTTCAAGATGTTTTTATACACTTTAGTACTATTTTAGGCATTGTAGCACGGTCAACTTCTTTTAGGAATTCTGTCCATCCAAAGGTTGTCTGGTAAGATTGTGTCAAGTTATAAGACTGCCCATTGTAACCTGTACCCTTAGTAAAGTACCATAAGTTATTATTTATTTTATTTTGTTGTTAAAGTGGAAGAAGCGAAAGAGGTATGTCAGGATCGTAGCATGTGGAAAGAAGTAGTCTCTGCCTACCCCAAAGGGAAAAAGGCGTGATTTTATGTGTGTTGTTAAAGAATTTTTCTATTCTAATCTACATTCGTGTAAAATGAGTCCCTAATTTATTTAAAGTTATTGAGGTTGTCGAAACATTTTCTTTAGTAACAGAGGTCCGATGCCTAAGTTGTACGTCACGTCAAATTTTTCGTCATTACATTATAGAGGCTGCGTATATTTAAGTAAAAGATGTTTTGGTTTCTGAGGGGAAGGAAATAAAAAAAAAATTAGAGATGTTTTACATTATAGAGTTTTAAGTTATCGAGGTTCTACTTTACATGAAAAACTGTCAGAGTGAATTGTGTAGGTGGCGCTTCTATCATCCCTGGTTGCTGGTGTCCTAGTGACAGAGTCTGGCTAGTGAACGTTGAGACTCGAATTATTTGCATTTTTACATGGCAATAATAGGGAATATGCATGTAGTAGTAGTGTGTCGTTACGCGTTTTTCAGAAAACATAACGCAACGTTATCTGCATTACAATAACGTTGCCAAAACCGTCTATTTCACAACCATCGTTTAGTAGATGTATACGTTTTAACAATTTTAATAGATTGTTGCTAAAATGCAAACATCTATTAAACGGTGTTTGCTTTGCGAAATAAATATTTGTGTATAGGTAGGTACCATGTGAAAGTCTGTAATGTTTATTTTTCAAATCGTCCTAATTATTTTAGTCTTCCGTCCGACCCATATTTATTTGACGTGGCAAGGCTTGCAAACAATAGTAGAAAGAGTATTCCTTTCTCCCTCTATCGATATTGCAAACGGAGTGTGACGTGAAGTTGCCTAAATAGACGGTTTTGAGAAATAGACGGTTATGAAATTCGTCCATAACGTTTGCGTTGTCGCTCTGTGACAACGTTGTGAAAACGATCTATGCTACATAACGCCCACTCCTAGCATGTAGTATAAATTAACTTGAAATTATTTATTTTCGAATCGCTATTGTTCTGGTGTTGTATTTTAAACATTTTTTTATAAATAAAATACTATTAATATGTTAAAATATTATATGAAAAAAGCAAAACAAGCGTGGGAAATTTTAATTTGCAAACCACATAACCACAAAGTGACGTCACAGCGCACCACACGGTCTCCACAGATTAAATCTTTTTCATAGAAATAGTTTGCACTGTTGTATGAATACGTACTATTTCTATTATAAATATTTATCTATGGAGACCTTGTGGTGCGCTGTGACGTCACAAAGGCGCGCGAAAATTTGGCGGCGTTTTAAATATCTACCATATATTTTTTCAATGCTAAAACTATTTTTTGTATCTTAATTTAAACACTCGGTATTATTTCATTTTTTTACTGTGTTAAATAGATGTAATCACTGATATAAAAATATTTAAAAAATCATGCATGTTCCTGTGCAAATGTCATACATGTCAAAATCATCACAAGATGGCGGTTTTATATGCTGCAAATACTTTGATACTTTTTTCTGTGCAATTATCTCTCGGACTCTGCTAGTTTAAAGTATCAAAATGTGTCAGTCGAAGTTTCCTTTCGCAAGTTTCCTTTCGCATTTGGGGCTGCCACATACAGATTTTTATTTAATTTGACGCGCTTTTTCAGTCTCTACTTTTGTTTACCAAACTCTAGTCCCTTATAGACCTCGCAGTATGTCCTAGGGGCGAGCCCGTACTGAATCATTAGTTTTATTTCATTTTAGGTCTAATGAATGTACATAATTAATAAACCCATATGAAATATATTTATTGTATAAATCTTATTATTATGTTACATAATATTTTTGCCAGCTTAAATAAAACTAGATATCCGTAATTGACGTATTTTAAAATTAAAATAATTATTAAAATAAAAGTAACATGAAATGAAGACCTCGTCTGAAAGGTTAACAAAATGGAATATTAAAATTCCGCAGAGGCACTGAATTAAATACCAAATACTACGTGTAAATAAATTATTATTTTTAGTTAAGTCTAGGTTTAGTGTGGTCATGTTTTAACAGTGGTGACAATGTTGTAGTGGTTTTAACTAAACTTAAATTTACCAGAACTAAAACCTTCACAGAAATGTTTGTTGTGGGTAGCTACAAACAAAGAGTAATGAGACTTCTCTCTAATGAGGGAAGGCGACAAATCTGCGGTGACCACTTACCATCAGGTGGGCCGCTGGCTTAACCGATTTGGCAAATTATTTTTTTGTTTGAGAGTATTTGAGATATACTTTCCGTTTGGTCCTATTTTTAATTCTTCGAGATATGATAAGTATCTCCAGAGATATGGAGATAAACACCTCTAACTTACTGCTGAAATTAACTAGTGCAGTGTTTGAAGTCGGTTTTTTTTTAGTTTTGTGAACGATTTGAAATTTTAACTGAGCATAGTTAAAGTTACTACCATGTCGCCCTTATCAGTCTCGGCCTGAGAGCAAGCCTATGCCATGTGATCGGCAAACATTTATAACTGTACATATTTTATTAGTAAAAAGTCATGGACTCTATAGCCAATTATATTATTTGGACATTTTATATATAACTATTTAGTAAGCACTAAATTAGAACTCAATTCCAATAAAAATATTTGGTGTTATGTAAATATATGGGTTCACTACAATTTGGCTCAAAATAATGCATTCAAACTTCAACTTTATATCTTGGTTATTTGGGGTACAATTTCCAAATTATAATAATGAACTGCCTATCTCTTTATTTTAATGACGTTTCTTTATCTAAAATTGTACTGTATTCACGTTGATTTAAAGCTTATATTTCAATGCATTATATTGAGCCCAGTTGCAAGTAACATGATTCTAGTAAGCAAGAGGTAACTTTTTATTGGTATTGCTAAATAACTTGGTTTATATGCGATAGAGAGGGAAATACCACATCGCAGTTTTACTATTGATATATCTTTCTCTGTCTTTAACATTAATTTTGTTAATAAATCAAATCTCGAGTGATATATACACTATTATTTTTAAATATTATATTTATTTTAAAATCTTAAGGCCCGTGTGTCCAATTCGCAAAATGACCGTCGTGATAAATGACACTGGTTGATTCCATACAAGACAAGAGAAAAGAAAGAAAATAGATAAGAGAAGGTAGTTCTCAAATATTTTGATAAATTAACACAAAAAATGTATTTGATTGGTTTTTAAACGAGTCTGCATTAATGTATATTATTCCACACATATTTTACACATCATCACTTACCATTAGGTGAGATAGTGGTCAAATGCTGGCCTGTAATTTTTTATAACTTATAGGCTCGCGTTCGACCACTGTCTATCCTGTTGGTAAGCAACAAAATGTCGAAGTATAATCACACAAATCATATTTATCTAAAAAAAATTGTAAAGGGTCTCTTGACGTTGGCTTCGGCTCCTTCAATGCTTTATAAAGGACCGGGCATTTATGATTCGAGAATGTTTACTTAAACAAAAGATAAAAATTATTATTTAATTCAGAATACCTAAATTCCATTTTGTTAGTATACACGATTGCTTACCACATTGGTCATTTTGCGAATTTAGCTGTCTGAGAGTTGTACATTCACGAACATTGCAAATTGGCCGATGCGATCGCCTAAATAAACGATATGAAAAGCTTGTGTAAATAGATTAAAATAAGTTAGTTCGGTGACGTCTGAACGCATCTTCATATATTTATGTATCACAAGTCATATAGTCTTAAGGTTGTGTATTATAGTGGCTTAGAGTTTATCATTTATTGGTTTTGATTTAAAATTGTCGGGCAATATGTAAACATCTAATAATGTTACCCAGTTTATGTGAAACAGAAATTATGGCAAAAAGATAAGAACTATACCCAAGGTAGTCTGATCGAAAAATCTTTGTCGCTTTTCAAGTGTGAAGTGGATAGCGGGAGAGCGAGGGAGAGAAGAGATATATTTCCTTCTTGCTCTCGCTATAATTTACACACGAGGCATTTCTTGATCCAATGCGTACACAAGTACCTACGCTAGTCTAAAATAAATATAAATAATTAAAAGTCGTATGTACTTTTACGACACCAATTGAGAATTCTAACAAAGGCAAAAAAAGTTGGCATTCTATTCCAGTGTATAGTCAGATTGTACTGGTCTGGCTCAATGGCTTTGTAGATTGCTTATTGCAATCGCCTCGTGTGTAAGCTATTATGGATGGTTCTATGGTAGATTTTTAGTGAAGCTACTGAGCATGTCAGACACAAGAGAGTTCGGGTGATAATACAAGTTATTTAACAAATGTACTGCATTCTTATGCAGGATTCAGTAACCTGGTCTACCAATTTGCTTGATATGAAATGAAACTTAATTAACAAAATAAAATTACATATAATTAGGTATAACCGCCTACCCACAAGCAAATCAAAAATTATTTATGTGACCAAAAATCTATTTAAGGTAGAGTTAGCTATAACTAAGCCCATGTTTGGACAATCGGTTTGAAGCTTAGATGTCGAGTACGCACGCCTTGTAATTACGAATGTTCCCAGTTGTTCCCTCTATTTGGTCCCCACTGGTGACAAGTGGGAAGAAAAAACGAACAGATTTTGTTCCCAGTTGTCCTAACCTACCTAACCAAGCAGAGCCCGACCTCTAGGTTATCCATGAGGATTTCCCCCTCCCACGGAAAAAACCTAACCTAACTAGTTCCCACTTGTCACCTCTGAGGACGAGGTTATGGATACACCTGTAGTTGCAACTGGGATTTTCTTTCCCACTTGTCACCAGTGGGGACAAGTGGGAACATGCCTGTAATTTCACTAAAAATTGCCTATTGCCTTTAACAGCTTGATGACATTATTTTATATCATTATGTACTTGGTCATAACTTGGTAACATTTAAAAAGGTAGTTTTAGAATATTCATGCATTTTGTGTTAGTTTAGATCTATTTATTGATATTATTGATGTGGATGGTAAACGCATACTGTGATATGTACTTTTTTGTTTGCACCCTATCTTGAAATAAACTGTGAAAGGTCATTTCGTTCGTTTTATTTACGACTTGCTGCACTATGCGGTTTCACCCGCTTTAATAACTAGGAACTTAAGGTACTTTTGAAACTGATTTGTTTTTTATTGCAGATAGGTAACCATTTAACCATACCTCATCTGTTGGAAGTGATAATCCAAGGTATTAACTATTTAAGAGCTGAATTTATAAAAACGTTTGTAACTCTAAAACTATAGTCTTGGATGGGTAAATTGGGCAACTCTAAAGCTCATACCTTTTCTGTACTCATGTGCTCATACAGTGTGATAAATAAATAACTTGAGGTGACTGTCCGTTATTTTTGACTACATTTTGAGCAGGCATTCACAGAATTCGGAACAAATTACGTCATAATTTCTTTTTTTACATTTTATATCTTATAGGGAAGCGTTTGACCATTATTTCGCCTGTTGGTAAGCGATGATGTGATCGAAGATGGTGATCACGCTATGCCTAAAACGGATTCTTCTCAAGGGCTGTTTGCTGCCGGAACACCGTTAAATTATGGCGGCAGATATTCTCCTAAACGGTGGTCTGCTACTTTTTGATATCTTAAACATAACCCTGCAATTGGCTTTTTCGTAGTCGGTCAAAATATTAAAATTAAGGTACTTAAGACATAAACAACAAAAATCATACAACTCATATTTCATTACGGTTTAAAAATCGTCGCTGAAATCAACATCCATAATATCTTCCATTCCACTTTCATTAACAGATGTGTCGTGTATTATTATTCCATTTGATTCAATATTTTCGAAGATTTCAACTTCTACTTTATCCATTACAGAATGGTTTTGTATTTCTAAATAATCTACTTCAGAAATATTATCAACTTCTTTAGTTGAATTTGTAACTTCTTTTACAGTGTTACTTTCTACATCGGATTTCTTATGATTCTTAATATTACTATTATCATCTTTAATCAAATCTTTATCAACAAAGTCATTCTTATTTTCACTTATGTTAACATTTTCTTCTACTTTATTATCCATTGGGAGATTATTATGCTCGCTTTGTTTGTCATTGAGATTTTTATTCGAATTGTGTTGAACTTCAGCTGTATTTCCCATTTCTGTGCAATTTTCAGTTAATATTATACCTTTCCCAGCGACGGTACTAGTAATATCAATTATATTACTATCAGTACTGTTGTTTTCAATTATATTTGTGTTGTTCTCGTTATTTTCATTCATAATTTCATCTGTGTCTTCAACAGAATTGCTTTTATTAATAACTTTATCGGTAACTTCGTTATTAACGTTATTTTCTGTTATTGCATCGTTATAGTGTTGCCTGTGACTATGTATATCAACAGTTATCGATGTATTACTAGTAGGAGCCTCATCTTCGTCAGAACTATCTGAGTCTATGACATTAGATCTGTTATGTTTTGCTTTTGATATTGTTACAATATTTTCTTCAGCTATTGGATTAAAAATCAAATCTTTTTCAGTTGCATCGTTTGTGTTAGTCATGTCTACTATAGGAATCTCGTTTGTTGTGATATTTGTAGCGTTTTCTTTTTCTTCTATAGATTTTTGTTTAAGTCTCGCGAGTCTTCTCTCTTCAGCCATTTGTCTGTTTCGTAACATTCTCTCTCGCTGTTCGTCGTTAATTGACGGCGATGAGATTGGTTTAGGTATTGATTGTAGCCTGTAAATCAATATTTTCATAGTTACTGCTTTTGACTATGTCTTCATCGGTAAACTTTTCATTTCGGAACTTAGAAGCAGTTGAGCGTAGCTAAATAATTAAGATAGTTTAAAAACTAAAACAACCGGCTTCCATGCTCCGCGAGTCAATTTCAGTAGCAAGTTTGAGACGTGTATCGTCATATCTCTGAAGGTACTTATTATATCTCGATAAAATTAAAATGGGACTACAACGGAAACGAACCCTATCGATTAAAAAAATAATCATTCAAATCGGTTCACAATTGACGGAGTAATCGCGTAACATACAAAAAAAAAACATACAGACGAATTGTGAACCTCCTTCTTTTTGGGAAGTCGGTTGATAGAAGAGTAGTCCGTAGGTGACAGCGCCTTGTATTAAATCTGTTTTACACGTCCAGACTATCACGATTCAGCCTTGGACTGCACCTTCAGTTAACACCAGGTGATACAGACATCAAGTACTTGTCTGTCTGACATAATTAACAAAACTATAAGATCGTTTAAACTAAAAAGTAAAAACTAAAAAAGAACCGACTTCAATGCCGCGCTATTAATTTTCAGTACCAATTTTGAGGTGTTTATCTCCATATCTCTGGAGATACTCATCAGACCTCGATAAAATTACCATGGTACCACACTTGGGATATTTCCTTTCCAACAAAAAAAGAATAATCAAAATCGGTTCATAAACAACGATGTTATCCGCGAAAAAACATTTGAAAAAAAAACACGGTCGAATTGAGAAACATCCTTTTTTTTAAGTCGGTTAAAAACAACCGAATTCCATGGCCCGCGACGCTAGTCAGTTTGAGTAGCAAGTTTGAGACGTTTATTGTCATATCTCTGGAGATACTTATCTGATCTCGATAAGATTACAATGTGACCACCTCGGAAATGTACCCTACCGATTAAAAAAGAATCATTAGAATCGGTTCATAATTAACGGAGTAATCGCGTAACATACATACAAAATATAATAAAAACAACGGGTTGCACTCTGGGAGTGCCGGCAGAAGTGAAATTTAACATTGTGTATTTAGGCTACTCTCTCTCCGTCTTACGAATTTTCGATCAGCTCACGTGTCCTGACGCGAGATTAACATTTTTTACCCATTTCAAAAAAGTTTCTACTCTCCCTCAGTCTTACGAATTTTCGATCAGGTCACGTGTCTTGACGCGAGTTTAACATTTTTTATCCATCCCTAAAAAGTTCACAACGCCGCTAAAGAAGTTTTCACTTCAAAAAACATACAGACGAATGGAGAATCTTCTCCTTTTTCGATGTTGGTTGAAAAAAAGCTTTAATTTTTAGTAACTGACCTATCAAAAGCTGGCGTGCTAACAGCAGTCTTCTTAACAGACGCCGGCGCAGGCGTGTTACGAGCTATCTCTATTTGTTGCTGCAACAACTTGTCGAACTCGTCCTCTTCTGGCGGAGCGGGCGGGGCTTCCTCGTCACTGGAGTCTCTCTGTACTACCGTCTCTTCTGACACAAACTGCTCCGTGCGGATCTTTGTTAGTTGGACCTGACAAATAAAATAAATGCATCGTAATACAAATGTTGCCATATTATAATTTATGATCGTTTAACAAACTAAACGAACCGACGTTAAACGTCGCGCCGCTAGTCAAAGTAAGCAATAGACGTCGTATTGTAACTATTTATACATGATGGCAGTGAGGCGGGACGCGGCGCTGTGCACGTGTTCCGCGTGCTGAACGAACGAAAGAAAGAAAGAAAAATCATTTATTCAGCAGTCCTCAAATTACAGTACAGATGAAAAATATATTTAACATTTTGACAAAAAAAACTTAACTAAATAAAACAAAAAACAATAAGGAATACAATAAGAGGTGCTGAAACAGTCTCAGCACAAATGTCCAGATTCTTGGATCGTAGACCCCAAAACCAAGACGCTGATTTTCAGAATGACCTGAGAGCGGGAGTAGGACTAACACCGATAGCAATAACTTAAATAAAATAGATACAATAACATAAATTAACAATAACAGATAACATATTTATAAATATACACACACCACACACACGTCACGTCACGTCACACACCGCCCGCAGGCGCTGGGCGGGCTGCGGCTGCGAGCGCCGGTGTCGGGGCGCGTGGACGGGTGGTCACATTGTTGGTGTTGCGGTAAACTCAAATCTACTATGTGCGCGCCCTTGTCACGAGCCATACGTTTACATGACATTATAGCATTGACTACAGACAAATTTAAAGAAGCGGCGCAGCCATGTGTAGAAAATCTATAATTGTTTGTGATTATTGTTTTTTTTATTTAATTATGTTTAATTGTTTTTGTGTAGTATTATTATATTTTTTGTTTTCTCTGTAGCATCGATTTGGCTCTGTGCTGTTATGGTGTTATATTTGATGTATAAATAAATAATCTGTGTCAGTAACTAGTAAGTCGTCGAGATAAGTAAATGCGTCGTAATACAAATGTTGATATATTGATATGACGACTCGGCTGATTTCGTTAAAATTTATTTTATGGGACCACCTGAGAAGGGTACCCTTTGAAACAAAAAAAGAATTTTCCAAATCGGTTCAGGCATCTTCGAGTAATCGGTGAACATACATAAAAAATAAAAATAAAAAAAAGGTTCCGACCAATTGAGAACCTCCTCCTTTTTTGTGAAACCGGTTAATAACTAAGATCGTTAAAAAACTAAAAAAAAACAAATCTTCAAACGTCGCGCTAGTCAAAGCAGCCAGTTATAGCCAGTATCATGTCATCGAGGTATGTAGATGCATCGTAATATAAAATGTTGATAACTTGATATATTAAAAACGGCTCGACCAATTTCGTTAGGAAGGGGGACTGGGAAGGGTACCCTTTGGAACAAAAAAATAATTTTTCAAATCAGTTCAGGCATCTTTGAGTAATTGGTGAACATAAATAAAAATAATATCGTTTAAAAACTAAAACAGAACCGACTTTAATGCCGCGGTATTCATTTTCAGTACCAATTTTGAGATCTTTATCTCAATATCTCTGGAGATACTTATCAGACCTCGATAAAATTACCATGGTACCTCACTTGGGATATCTCCTTTCCAACAAAAAAAGAATAATCAAAATCGGTTCATAAACGACGAAGTTATCCGCGAACAAACATAAAATCTAATATATAAAATTCTCGTGTCACAGTTTTCGTTGCCATACTCCTCCGAAACGGCTTGACCGATTTTGATGAAATTTTTTGTGCTTATCCGGTATCTATGAGAATCGGCCAACATCTATTTTTCATCCCCCTAAATGTTAGGGGTAGTCCACCCTAAATTTTTTTTTTATTTTTTAGACAAAAATTTTAATTTCTATTTTTTTATGATACAACATACAAAAATACATACAATCCTCAATTTTCACCCTTCTACGATCAACCCTTATTTTATCTCTCTTAATAGCCATTTATTTATATGGCAAAACAACGTTTGCCGGGTCAGCTAGTATATATATATATACGGTGGAATTGAGAAACCTCCTCCTTTTTTTGAAGTCGGTTAAAAAAGATTCCGTCGAATTGAGAATCTTTTAGTGAAGTCGGTTAATGAGGTCAAATGATCGTTTAAAAAACTAAAAGTACTGACTTCAAATGCCGCGCTAGTAATTGTCTTTACAATGTTCGAGGTGTTTATCTCCATATCTCTGAAGATACTGAATATATCTCGATGAAATTTAAATGGGATCACCAAGTAAGTGAAACTTTTCAAACCAAAAAGAATTTTGCGAATTGGCTCAGGCGTCTCATAATCAATGAACATATATGAAAAAAGGATTCCGATTAATTGAGAACCTCCTCCTTTTTTGTGAAGTCGGCTAATAGTCGCAATCACTTCTTTCAAGGAATGCCTTAAGATCTTGGTTCTGTATTGACGTTATCTTCGACATCTTTTATGGCGACTTTTGTATTGTCAACTGTTATTTGGTGGAAAGCTGATTGGATAAGTTATACTTCGGCCGTTCAGAGAATGCGTTCCTGACACGTCGCGATTGAACTGACGACGTAACTTTGTAATGGCGTTGCAGTTACGATAAACATATGTTTGCTGGTTGTTTACAGTTTCAACTATTGATGAGCATTAAACAACATTATTATATCAATAATCAATGAATGTTATAATTTTGTGCCAAACTGAGCGTCAAATAACTTGGTAAACAATATTTTTCTAAATCTATACTGCGCTATTACAAGGTTATGTCAGCGCTTTATATTTGTAGTGCTGTGCTAACAATAACAGGCAATAATAGTATCGTAATCTGTTCTTATACAGTTATACTTTATAAAATAATACGTTTTGTTTTTCTTTTTAAGAATTTGAAAATAATGGACTATATGATAACTTTAATGAAATATAAAAATAAAACTAACCGAACGCGCGAAAGAAAGTAGCATTTTTATATTTAGGTTGAAAATGGTAACCCCAAAGGGCGTTACTAGCATTTTTATACTTAGATTAAAAATGGTAACCCCAAATGGCGTTATGGGCCGCCATTTTGTGACGCTAAAACAGTCGTCTGTTGTCGTTTCGTGCGCATAGACCACGTTCTTCAAGTGTTTTCGATCTGTTTTTATTTGATTACCCGGCTTTCGTTTAATGGACTGTTTCTGCTTTTCAAACTGACATCGGCGCTAAATCGGACTTCGATTGTGTTTTGTATTGCGTTCTTTTTACTTTTGGTGTATAATAATGCCTAAACGTGGACAAACATTGAAAAGTGGAGCCCGTGAGTTAATCATCCAGCTGCAAGATTACTTTGAGCGGGAGCGGCAACATTGCGGACCCCTGGTACCTGTCGAACAAGTACAAGAACGCGTCTCTCAGGCGCTTGGAGTTAGCAAACGAACGATAACAAATATTAATAAAGAAAAGTTCGGCTCTACTGGCACGGAAGATAATATTTTACGTACTCCGAAGAAGAAACGTAGAACTAAACCCGTGACAGATACTGACACCTTTGACGCCGATGCAATCAGAAATCATATAATCGGTTATTATTCCAAAAATGAATATCTGTTAAGAGAAGCTGGACTGTTTAGCGGGGATAAAACTGCTTTAACCAAAATCTTAAAAGATATTGGTTTTTCGTATAAAAAAACAGACAAAAGAAAAATTTTATTAGAACGATACGACATAATTTTAAAACTGTTAAGTTTTTTGAGAGAAGCAAAAAAAATTGATAACTGGAATAATGTCGTGTTCATTGACGAGACATGGCTAAACGCCAATCACACGGTTTCCCGTTCTTGGACGGATGATACACAAGCGTCGACGGCGAAAGTACCAATGGGTAAGGGGGCCCGTCTGATAATATGCCACGCAGGTTCTGCAAAATACGGCTTTATGGAGAACGCGTTACTGGCATTTCAATCAAATGACTACCACAGCTAGCTAAAAGCAGAGCTATTTAAATTAGTTAATAAAGCGGCAAATGTGCGATACGAAATCGATGAACTGGCTCTGGAGTACGGTCATCGCGTTCTAAGAATTCCACCGTATCATTGCCAATATAACGCGATCGAGCTAATCTGGGCTCAAATAAAAGGTTACGCCGCCCGCCACAGTACTTCCCTGCCATTCAGCACGAAAAAGATGATGACCCTATTAAAAGAATCCTGCGGGGAAGTCACAAGAGATGACTGGGCAAAGGTTGTTGAGAAGACTAAAAACCTGATTTTGGAACATTTTGACCGAGATATCAGGATTGATTCTGTTATTGATAATAATATAATTATACATGTAGGCGAAGATGATGATGAAGACACCACCTCCTCAAGCGAATCGGAGTCTGATTAATATTCTGTACGCACATTCAATTCAATGTACTTTATTGCATAGAAATACAGATTGTAACTTTGTAACAAAGAATAAATAAAACAATTTTATTATATTAATATTACCTTTTTTTGGTTTCCACTTAAATAACTAAAATATAAATTTTAAATGATTCCGCCAATTTAAAACGAAAATAATCTTAAAAATAATGCGGCGGTTCATTTTGGAGGAACGGTAACGAACTCAGTGTTACTCGTATGTTGTGCCCATCACTAGTCGTGACTAACTGATAGGTGTCAGGAACGCATTCTCTGAACGGCCGAAGTATAATTCACTAAACTGAGAGTTAAACTTAATGAATACCCAATATTAACTAATACTGAGCAGTAGGGCTATTCTGTAAGCTAGTTTACGCAGCTCGCAAGCGGAATCCGCGGTGAGTCGTACTACGAAATTCAAATCGTAATACGATTGTAATACGGTTGAATTTCGTAATACGAAACCCAAATCTCACCGCTTGCGAGATCGATGCATCAAAATCGTAAATCGTTATGAAAAAAAATGGCAACATCGATTTGCACCAACAAATGATTACTGCAGCGCCCCCTGGTGAGTTGTCACCGTAACACTTATCTAAAAACATGCACCAATTACACCCGAACGCATAACTGAAAACTGCATCAAAATCGGACTAGTAGTTTTGGAGAAAAACAACAACATAGGTTTGGACACACAAACAAACAAACATCCTCTCACCCCAAACGCATATACAGTCTCCGTTCCGTCGTGGGTAAGAAAAAAAACTTACATGGCGCGGCGAAAATAAAGTGGCCTACGCTCATAAAAAAATTAAATCCGGCACTGGTGCTGTGCATTTCACCACCACTTACTTACACACCGTTACGCACGTGGCGACAATTTTTTTACTTTGAGGGTGGATAGTGGTGGTGGTAGCTTGCCAGACGGACACTAAACAATCATAATCATGGACTAGTATAGAGTCCACTGCTGGACATAGGCCTCTCCATTTTGATGCTACTGAGCATGATCCTCGGCTACTCACAGTGTCTCTGCCTAAACATTGTCCTTCCGAAATGCAGGATGTTGTTAGAGTTATACAAGCTCAGCAAATACATGTATCCTATCGGCTTGGTAAGCTAGCTTTTCACTGGGATTCAGCTCTACTAAAATACATTTTTCTATAGAAAAATCTTTTGGTGAACAATGGTTTTGAAATTGAAATTGAAATTGTAAAATCATTTATTGTCACATTTAGAGTACATAAATAAATACAAATAAAAGGTTAAAGTAAATATGAACGATAAAAGGATCACTTTCAGCATAATTACTGTGCTTCGACACGCAACGCTGGTTTTCTAATTCCTCCTAAAAATTCGGTCTATGGTCATCGCCGATTTGTAGTTATAGCAAGTTAATATGCCACAGAGCCCTCAGAAATGTGTGCCCCCAAGTTAGAAAATCTAACGCCATACATGTAATGTGTTCCGGCAGCTATCTTTGAGAGCCAGTGTTCTGTCCCATTCTAGCTACATGCTACCATCCTCGATCGCATCATCACTTAGCAACAGGTGAGATAGTGGTAAAATGCTAGCCTATATGATATAAAAAAATGTTCAAGCCCACATGTTGTACAAATATAAGAGTGGTCTCGTTACCTGAACAGGTCTCTTCTTGCCAAGAGTTTCAATTTTCTTCAAGCAGTCTTGGAACTGAAACTTTGGATAGAGCCGGTACGCCCAGTGCTCCAACTTCTTGAGAACCATGTCGAGGTCATCTTTCTCGTGACCTTTGCCTGAAATTATGTTTTTTTTTGCTAAACAGGGTACTTGGTACAATTATGTTTCTTTGAAGTGTCACACACTTTATATTTTTGTAAATGATTAAACACAATCCATAATTTCATCGTACCGACGGGACTCGAACCCGCACCCTCCTGATTACACGTCCAGGTGCTCTGCCAATTAAGCCACGGTTCAATCCATCGATACGACGAAATTAGTGGATTGCATTTGTTAACCCAATTATGCATTGGTGGCGCCATCCATGACTACTTATTACGTAAGTTAATCATTCGGAAGAAATCATTACAGTTTTCAAATCCGACGAGAGATGTTGCACTGCGTGAATCAAATATTATGTTTCTTTGAAGTGTCACACACTTTATATTTTGTAAATTGTGGCTTAACCGTGGCTTAACTGGCAGAGCACCTGGACGTGTAATCCGGGGGGTGCGGGTTCGAGTCCCGTCGGTACGATGAAATTTTGGATTGTGTTTAACAATTTACTTGGTACATGTCTAACAACCCTTTAGGAGAGATCACAGTAGAATCTACAGTCATTCAAGTGTAGGATCATATATACAGGATGTCGGGTCGGGCTTCATATGGTCCAAACGAAAACCATCGATGGAGGACTCCAAAGGCTACCAAAGAACCCCCCATGTATATTCTGCGAAAATCTATAATTTTTGAGAAAACTGCGTTTTACTTGTTTTTGAGTTAGTCCCCGAAATGTTGCAATTTATTTAAATTTTCTTCCAAACTATAAAGGCTAGAGCTCTAGTTTTTTTGTGGAACTATGAACAATAAATAGGTATTATGTTTGTTTGAAGTGTCTCACACTTTATATTTTTTGTAAATTGTTAAACACAATCCAAAATTTCATCGTACCGACGGGACTCGAACCCGCACCCCCCGGATTACACGTCCAGGTGCTCTGCCAATTAAGCCACGGTTCGATACATCGATACGACGAAATTAGTGGATTGCATTTGTTAACCCAATTATGCATTGGTGGCGCCATCTATGACTACTTATTGACTAATTATGAAATTTTGGATTGTGTTTAACAATTTACAAAAAATATAAAGTGTGAGACACTTCAAACAAACATAATATTTGATTTACGCAGTGCAACATCTCTCGTCGGATTTGAAAACTGTAATGATTTCTTCCGAATGATTAACTTACGTAATAAGTAGTCATAGATGGCGCCACCAATGCATAATTGGGTAAACAAAATGCAATCCACTAATTTCGTCGTATCGATGTATCGAACCGTGGCTTAATTGGCAGAGCACCTGGACATGTAATCCGGTGGGTGCGGGTTCGAGTCCCGTCGGTACGATGAAATTTTGGATTGTGTTTAACAATTTACAAAAAATATAAAGTGTGAGACACTTCAAACAAACATAATATTTGATTTACGCAGTGCAACATCTCTCGTCGGATTTGAAAACTGTAATGATTTCTTCCGAATGATTAACTTACGTAATAAGTAGTCATAGATGGCGCCACCAATGCATAATTGGGTTAACAAAATGCAATCCACTAATTTCGTCGTATCGATGTATCGAACCGTGGCTTAATTGGCAGAGCACCTGGACGTGTAATCCGGGGGGTGCGGGTTCGAGTCCCGTCGGTACGATGAAATTTTGGATTGTGTTTAACAATTTACAAAAAATATAAAGTGTGAGACACTTCAAACAAACATAATATTTGATTTACGCAGTGCAACATATCTCGTCGGATTTGAAAACTGTAATGATTTCTTCCGAATGATTAACTTACGTAATAAGTAGTCATAGATGGCGCCACCAATGCATAATTGGGTTAACAAAATGCAATCCACTAATTTCGTCGTATCGATGTATCGAACCGTGGCTTAATTGGCAGAGCACCTGGACGTGTAATCCGGGGGGTGCGGGTTCGAGTCCCGTCGGTACGATGAAATTTTGGATTGTGTTTAACAATTTACAAAAAATATAAAGTGTGAGACACTTCAAACAAACATAATATTTGATTTACGCAGTGCAACATCTCTCGTCGGATTTGAAAACTGTAATGATTTCTTCCGAATGATTAACTTACGTAATAAGTAGTCATAGATGGCGCCACCAATGCATAATTGGGTTAACAAAATGCAATCCACTAATTTCGTCGTATCGATGTATCGAACCGTGGCTTAATTGGCAGAGCACCTGGACGTGTAATCCGGGGGGTGCGGGTTCGAGTCCCGTCGGTACGATGAAATTTTGGATTGTGTTTAACAATTTACAATAAATAGGTATTTCAGGGTAATTTACATTTGTTTATTTAAGCTTATTATATTCTGAGTAAAAAAAATAAAAAGTTTTTTTTGTTTGTTTAGACAACATTTGAACTCTTACCTTGGGCAAGCTTTTCTCCAAAAAAACAGAATAAAAAAAGTTGCAACTGATTTTAAAAACTTGTCTGTTTTATGGACCTGCTGCTTGCCAAATTTCATAAGGCTATAAACAGAGGTTCAGGTCTAAAAACAATGGTTTTCGTTTGGACCATGTGAAACCCGACAGCCTGTATATGTATATATTTTTAAATAAAGCTTACTAGCAATACGGGTTGTACAGTACTAGTATTCTTGTTAATCCCTCCGATTAAGCGAAATATGCTTGTGTCTGGAGTGGGTTCACGTCAATAGTGCAATGGGTGGGGGTCGAACTCACGACCTCTCGATTGCAAGTCCGACACGTTACCCATTAGACTATTGCGGTTATATAAAAGAACTACTCTTGTTCTGCCACTACGAATTATGAATTATGATAACTATCTCACCTGTTAAGTTATGCTTATGCGGAATAACATGGAATTGGAATGGAATGAATATAACATGGAATTATTTAATTAAGAGAAATTATGCTTCGATGTAGTTTATTCTGATTAAACAAAGGTTTGTAGTGTAACTATGAAATATGTATGGGAAATCATCAGGGTTCGAGGATATATATCAAGATATATGTCCGATATATATCAAACTGGATTTGACGATATATATCATTTTTTTTTTTTCATAATATATTGCAATACAAAAAAGGGAGGGTTTAGGTCGCTTATTTTAACTTGGAGCTAACCCTAACTTGGCCACCTGTCCGGTGAGCAGGTTCGGTGGATGGTTATAGAAAGGAGCGCAGGTCGTGTAGACATCCATAGCAAGCCTAAGTAGTTATCCTACACGTGGTGCCGCCCTGTTTTTGGTCTGGTCCCCTATGGAACAGAAATAACTAAAACTACTACACGCAATTCCGATATTTCCTTCACCTTTCTCCAAAATCCCTCCTCAAATATCCTCTTTTCCTTCCACACATCCTACTTGTCCGCTAAGGGAACAATGTGGTCAGTTCCTGTGGGCCTGTCATCCCTAATTGAGTGATGGCAGGCGGGGGGTGATCACCCACGTATTTTGTGCTGTGCGTGGTGCCTCGTATGGAAGGATGAAGCAAACCTGGTGGCTGAGCGGGGTGTGGTCATGGTTGGTACATATCCCTTAGCAACACTCCACTTTGGTGCGGATTTCTTCTAAAACGAGAGGGCAAAGTCTAGCCAACTTTGTTCATTCAGCACTGGTGACAGCCTTCTGCTTCACCTGGCGAGAGAACGGGGACGATGGGGCCTGCAGCCGGCGATGCTCGCTGGACTCCGGTGGGTTTGGCATTGGGATGGTTAGTGTCGTTAGGCTCGTAGGCAACGCGGTCAGGTTCTCTATATTGTCTCGGTAGCCCTGGTGTTGCAACAACATCCCCAAAGGTAAGGGCTCCGTGGTGGGTGGGGAGCCGAGATGATGAATTTTCTTTAGACTACCATGGAACCGACGTAATTACCAAACAAGCGCAGCTGCGAATAATGATAAACCCCCGTTTGGGGAGGCGGTGGAGAACCTCGCCGCAGCTTTTGCTGCGGAGGAGGATAACACTGCTGCCAGGAGAGTCGTTAGACCGAAGGTTAAAAAGTACAAGGGACCAAAAACGGAGCGGATACAGCCCACGGCTGGAACCTCTACCGTTGGTAACCCTTCCGCCCAGGCCCCACAAGCCTCGGGTGGTAAACTAACCAAGAGCCAAAAATTCAGGCTCAAACAAAAACGCAAACGTGAGGAAGCCCGGGGATCGAAACCTAAGGAACCTACGCCAGTGGCGGAAGGATCCAAAGTAAAGATGATGAATATAACTATCAACCATCAAAATAAACTAATATTCAAAATTAATCATAATATTCAATAAACAAAATTAACATTAACTAATAATAAAATCTTTTTCAAAAAAATAAAACCGACTTCATAACCACAAACAGGCACTCAAAAGTGAAAAATAAATTACTTAATATAATTATTATAAGCGCTACCCACTTATCTATTTGAAGTCGGTACCAGCCAAGTCTATTGGATAGTAGACAGATACTATGTATGTAGTTGTAGTAAGTAGGTGGATACATGTAGGTAGTATCTATCTACTACCTATTAGACTTGGCTGGCACCGACTTCAAATAGATAAGTGGGTAGCGCTTATAATAATTATATTAAGTCATTTATTTTTCGCTTTTGAGTGCCTGTTTGTGGTAATGAAGTCGGTTTTATTTTTTTGAAAAAGATTTTGTTTTACTCTTTTTAGTGCAAAACAAGTTTTAATTAAATTACATGCATCTATAAAATTTCGTGTCTGGGCCGTTATACACTGACGGATATATACTTTGTGAAAATTTCAAGTATTACCTTAACCGTAATAGGTATATTACGGTTAAGAAGGTACATCTGTAAAGTGCGCACATATAGACACACGGACGGACGGACGGACGGACGAACGGACAACAAAGTCTCAGAAAGTTGTCATTTGGTACCCTTTAGGTTCGAACCCTAAAATAATGACTTTAAATGCCGCGCTAGTGTAAATATTCACTAGTCATAATGATGTCATCAAGGTATCAAAGGACAATGTCCAAAATGGCCCTGTGCAATAAAAGCCTCTGACACATACGGTAATTAATTGTCTATTTTATTACAATAATTACAAATACTTTTATAACAAGGACTAGTTGTATTCCAAAATGAATATTTAAGTATTATTTGCGATTATTAACATTAATTGCCGCCATATCTGAATACACAGTCTGAATCACTCTACTACGATAAGAGTTGGCACTTCTTTACATTGTTAATACCCGAATTATGAAAGCACTGTGTAGCCAACCTAAGAACACAAAGTATTATTTACGAAGTAACTATTATATAATCTGTGGTATTATGCTTATAATTTTTTTTGGCCGTGTTGGTTGGTACAAAGTACGTTCATAATTCTGAGTTATTTATGTATGCAGTGTCGCGGGCGGGACTGATATAGCCGCCATCTTCGCCAAACGTCATGACATGTCAAAAAATATTAGGTACGCTCAAAAACTTTGCACATTAATAATTCTCCCCACCTTTGTTTCTATCTCGCTCACAGTAACCGTAAGAATATCTGTCAATAATACCTAAATTAAAAAAATTAAAACCACCCCCGACTGATTTATATGTAATCCGAGTTTATAATCAAAGCATATGTATAACTTTGTACATTGAGACCAAGGAGATGTCTCAGAATTAGATCAAGCTTACCATATTTTTGCAATATCATTGAAGTAACAAGATACTGCGACAGCGCCATTTTGATTTTTTGACGTCCGCGGTCAAAGGACTACAAGCTTACGAAAGTTGCTATCGTAGTTTTTTTAACCAAAAAAGAGCTGATAATATTTAAACGGCTGAACAGATTTTCATGAAATAAAGCTAAGAACACTCTCGACGAAGACATCTATCAAACAAAACAAACTAAATCAAAATCGGTTGATCCTTTTGGGCGCTACGATGCCACGATGACAGACACACACGTCAAACTTATAACACTCGTTTTGCGTCGAGGGTTAAAAACCAAAATCAACGAGAAGAAAGATGTAAAAACATTATTCAAGGTCATATTTTTTAGTCTTCAAAAGTATATGCAATAGCAACCTCCATTGTGTATAATCTTCTTGGGACTCTTCTTCTAAAACCAGTACATTCTCCTATGTTCGAGATATTTATCTCCATATCTCTGAAGATACTAATCAGATCTCGATAAAATTAAAATAGGACCACCTCGGAAACGTACCCTACCAATTACAAAAAGAATCATTTGAATCCGTTCACAATTGACGGAGTAATCGCGTAACATACACACAAAAAAAAACATACAGACGAATTGAGAACCTCTTCCTTTTTTGTGAATTCGGTTAAAAATATTATATTCATCGAAATTCAACCAATACATCCTGTAAAATGAAAACTCATAAACAATGAACATGCAAGATCACTGCAAGATAGAAGCTAAAACTAAAACATGACTCTGGCAAATGCACAGAATGTGCGGCGCCAAAATCCCAGGATGGGAAAAAAAAAAAAAAAAAAAAAATTATATCAACTTAAACTGATAATGACCTCGCCTTGCGAATCACGAACTAACCCATTTTTATGCACTTAAATTTAAGCTTTAAACGGTAATAGATAAGGAACATATTCGTACATTGATATATTATACGATGACCGGAGTGAAGTTCGAACATGTTGTTTTCAACCATATAAAATATTCCATATGTTAACTGCATTCGATTATGTGCTCTATTGCCCTCAATATAAAACACTTTAATAATTTATTCGCCGGGTCGATGTTTCCGATAATTTTATTCTTATAAAAGTGAAGCGATATTTTAAACAATTAACTGTAGTGTTTGGAATGAGTTAATCGATGTTTTCGATATTTTTATTCTTAACAAAGTGAAGTGATATTTTAAACAATTAACTGTAGTGTATGGAATGAGTTAATCGATGTTTCCGATATTTTTATTCTTAACAAAGTGAAGTGGTATTTTAAACAATTAGGTAACTGTAGTGCATGGAATGAGTTAATGCTATTAGTACTCTCTGTGGTTATGGTTACTTTTATTAGATAATAAAATTGTTGTTGTTGTACAGTTTACTTATTTTGTGTAGTTGTGTTGTGGAAAACTAAAGTAGTTTTAAAAAATGCTGAGACGGAATACCTCCGGCAATAATATGTATTCATTTCGATAAGTGTGTGTGTGGGAGTCGAAAATGAAAATAAAACTGGCCAAGTGCGAGTCAGCATCGCGTCTCTTATCGCACACTTAGGGAGGGTTCCGTACAATACGAAACATAACAGACTTTCAACCTCATATATTTGATTAATTGATATTACCAAGAATATTTGGTTTGGTCGCGATCTAGAAAGACGGGGCGCTCGTTTACTAGCGCCATCTATGTCATTTTGCCGAAACTAATTAGATAGATGGCGTTTAAAACACGTTTTTTGTATGGGGACCCCCTTTAATTTTTAACTTTATTTTGTTATTAGTATTTGTGGTTCTAGCGGCAACAGAAATACACCATCTGTGAAAATTTCAACTGTCTAACTATCACGGTTAATGAGCTATAGCCTGGTGACAGACGGACAGATAGACAGACAGACAGACAGACAGACGGACAGCGGAGCCTTAGTAATAGGGTTCCGTTTTACCCTTTGGGTACGGAACCCTAAAAACCAAACCTACTCGAATAATATTAACTAATATTTTTAACCAATAAAATTATCGATATTTTTTTAAATCAATTAACTATTAACCATTAAAATGTTTCAACCATTATTGCCATCTTAAATCCAAAGGTAACGCACCTGGACCTAGCTTCTTTTTCAAAAATCGTAAGAAAGGCAAGGAACCTGCTTCTTAGCCAGTTGCCCCGCCGGCAAACTCTGTGGATCCGTCTGCAGTAGTAGCCGGAGCCGTGGGTCGGAGCGAAGAGCGTGGATCCAAGCCCGAAAACTTACCCCCAAAACCTCCTGCTCCTTCGACGAGCGCCGTGGATGACTCCGCAGCAGCAGCCGAAGGATCACGATTAGACAAGGGGTACAAATACCGTCGTAAACATGACAACCGCTTCATCACCGGAAGAAGCGAGCGGCGATCGCGATCTCAAAGTCAGCGCAAGCCCCAGCTCACACGGAGCCAAGCAAGCGTACGCGGTTGGATGAGACGGTGTCACCTCGAGACAGGAAAAAACCCAAGCTCGACAGCTCCCGTCGCACGACCACCAGCTATGCCGATATCGTCCAGAACGAGCTCTGCGTGGCTGTGGTCCGAGAAGATGGTAAGCAGTTGACCGAAGAACAGGCCACGAAAGTGAAAGTGTACCTAACCAGCAAGATCTTGGAGGATGTTATGGACCCCAACAACGATTTCGCGCCAAACTTCAGAGGCAAACCCATCATAGGGGAGGGTGCCCTGAAGCTGTGGTGCGAAAACGTTGAATCGCTGACGTGGCTAAAACAAGCGCTGGGTAATATCCCAGAGACAGCAGGACCAAAGCTGGTCGTCAAAAAACAGGCTGAGCTAACCAGAAGGGTACGAGCTGCTTTGTTTCTACCTGACTGCGAGACAACAGTTGTGCAAACAAGCCTTGTACTCGCCAGTCAAAACAAATGGGCCATGATACCATCCTGGACCGTCTACAGCCACTCAGCACAGGAGGGGAGCCTATACCTAACCCTGGGTATCCCGGAAACTGTAGTCCCCATCCTGCTGAAAAACGAACGTAGACTAGGGCACAACCTCGGCAACGTGTAGGTTCTTCGCCGCGGACGGCACGCTGCAAGATGAACCAACGACGACCAAAAACGACGAGGATAGTGCGACTAACGCAGGACAACCGCAACCGGGACCGAGCAACACGGAACCGGCAGAAGGCCAGTCAGCAGTGAGCGGAACGACAGTCCCGTGTCACTCCTCTCCCAAGCCGTCGGGATCCAGGGAAACGGAAGACGATATGAAGATGGACGCCGACCCCAGGACCGACGAATGGCGAAAGGCCGAAGAGCTGCTAGACTCATCGGAGGACGAGGACGAGGGAAAACCACATGATGGTAAAGATAAGATAAAGATAAAGATAAAGATATTTATTACAAATTATAACTCAGATGTAGATTAGATAATATGTTATACACTATTTATGTTTACAATTATATTATTATCATTTGACTAAAATTTAATTTCATAGAGTTATAACACTAAGTAATTTATCAGTGGACCCCAAACTAGGCTAAGCCTGTATCTTGGGTGCCCAATATATTACCAGGTGAGAAAAACTCATAGAGTACGAGTTCGCTACTATCATCTGTACATGTTTCCATTTTTGTTTTGTTTGAGAATGCTCATAGACACGAGTATTACTAGTTCCCGATTATGTTTAGACATTCTGCTGAAAGTTTTTATAATATATATGTAATTTTGTATAGTTACTTACATCTTGCATTTTTACCATTAATAAATTATTTCTTGTAAGAGTTAACATGAAGAGTATTAAAATCTAAATCTGAAATCTAAATTATTGAAAAGTTTTATTAATTAAGCTTAATTATTAATATATTTAAATTGATAATGATTATTATATTATATAGTTATTATTATTGGTATTGATTAAAATTCTTATATTTATATTAGCTCACTATCACTATTCAGTACATACATATGCAAAATATAAAATTTCTAGGCATTAGTGTTGTACGTGTAATTTTGCGTGCGTGTGTGTGTGTGTGTGTGTGTGTGTGTGTGTGTGTGTGTGTGTGTATGTGTGTGTATGTGTGTGTGTGTGTGTGTGTGTGTGTGTGTGTGTGTGTGTGTGGGTGTATGTGTGTGTATGTGTGTGTGTGTCAGTGTATGTGAGAAGGGAGTGTAGTTGCATTTTCAGATCACGATGTATTTAATAGAGTAACATCCTAAAAGATACCTTCTTTGACAAGTCTCTCTGTTTCGTTGTAGTTGAGAGCCAGCAGCCATCTTTTGACCTTGGACTTTGATTCAGCATATGTGCAGGTTTTGATGTTAATTTCTTTGTTGACAGCATTATATGCGTAGATAAGTGCGTATTTTGGAAGTCGTCGTGCAAAAGCAGTTCTGAGTCTGGGCAGTGATTGTTGTGGTGGGCGTTTCCTTCTACTTATGCCTGTTTGTTCGATATGAGGTTTTGAGAAGCGTTTGTCTATCGCTCGCGAAATATAAAGCTGGCGAATAGTTAAGACTGAGGTTTCTTTGTAGAGTTCTTCAGTTGGAAATCTTCGAGGTTTTCCTGTCATAACTTTCAGAACAGCTCGTTGCGCACGTTCAAGCTCAATTAAGTGGGTTTTTGCAGCTCCACCCCAAACGCTGATACAGTACTGGAGGAGGGATTGGCAGAGTGTTTTGTAGACGAGTTTTCTAACTTCTAGGGATGCTGCTGTACGAAGAGATTTCATAATATAGATGAGTCTGCGAGTCCGTTTTGATAACTGAGTGATGTGTTTTTTAAAAGATAGTTGTTGGTCGACTAGGACTCCCAGATATTTTACATGTTGGACTCTTTCAATACGTTGACACGTACATGATATTCGAGCCGGGTCGTAACTGGTAGGCTGATTGCAATCTACATTGTGTAGTCGAAGGCACGCCAAGTTAGGACTGGTGGCTCGCGTGATGTGAAAAGCAATTAAGGCCGTTTTGCTGACATTCAGAGTGAGTAAGTTTGCATCTAGCCAGTGTGCTAGGAGTGACAAACCACTTTCAGATGCACGTGCAGTAGTTTCCCAGTCTTTACCACGGAAAATTGCCACCGTGTCGTCGGCGTAACATATAAGCTCCGCGTTTGGGATGTTGATCCTGAGGATATCGTCCATGTAGACAGTGAACAGGGTTGGTGCAAGGATGCTGCCCTGTGGGACTCCAAAGTTGATGTTCACTTTGTCGCTGGTGTGATTAGCTACTCTGACACACTGCTGCCTGTTTGAAAGATAGCTTGTGAACCAACTGAGGGCACAACCCCTTATGCCAAGGCATTCGAGTTTCCTTAGCAAGAGAGCGGAAGAAACTGTGTCAAATGCCTTGGCAAGATCGAGAAATACACCTATGCATTTCTGCCCACTATCCAAGTAAGGGTGACCCAGACATCCTTGACCTCCTATAAAGTCCTTCAATGCAATCTCCAGCACAGCCTCACTGCAACGGCTAACCTGCGCAGAGTGCTGGAGACAAGCAACAACGAGACCATCGCCCTAATCCAGGAGCCGTGGATTAGAGCAGGTCGTGTGTGTGGTCTCAACAGACTAGGGGGATCTGGCCACTGCCAGCCTCCAGGGACTGAACGGAGAGGACTGGGAGGTGATCGTCGCGTCGGCTTACATACCCGCTGACGAGAATAACCCGCCGAAAGACGTCACCGATCTGGTGTCACCGACAGCCCTCTGTGCAGAGGATGCATGGAGGCAGAGGAAATGGCCGCGCATATGCTACTGGAGTGCAGTAATGTGGCGGCACAGCGGCGGACATTCTTCGGGTCCCCGACGATGATGCGAGAGGCCTGCGCCGACATTAGCGAGCTGCTGGCCTTCCTCGCAGACATCGGATGGCTGGACTGATGCGCCACAAACCACACGCAAAAAGGACCTACATACGGCCTAGTTGTGGAAAGGTGCCCGCGCACCAAGTGCAATACAAAATAGGTTTAAAAAATTAATATTATTAAGTAATTTTTAGCGTTTGTTACTGTATCTACTATTTCTACTTCCTATTTTATGTTTTTTGGTTGATTTTGCCTTATCTAAAAGAAGATTTTATGTTTTGGTTTAATTTGTCTGATTTTAAGTACATACAAATAAATAAAACATTGCAGTTTTTATTTGATAATTTTAGTATGTTTATGTAACACATATGCAAATAGTATTTATAAATAATACAATATTGATATATATCATACTTGATATATATCCAATATATATCATAAATATCCGATATTTTGATATTTATAATAAATATCGGATATTTTCGAACCCTGGAAATCATCTTTATCAGATTATCTCTGTCCACAGCTGGACATAAGTCTCACTTATTGCATGCCACTGAGTTCGATCTTCTGTTCATTGTTTCCAATCACTGCTAGCCAGCTTGCCGAATATCATCACTCCATCTAGCATGAGGGCTCCCTACACTATATTTACTGAGCTGTGGTCTCCACCCTAAAACACCTTTAAAATACTACCTTTAAACTTGAAATCCTTGAAATGTTCAGGTATAACATGAATACCCCTAGGACCAGTGAGCCGCGCCGGGTTCAGCACAACTCGAGGGTTTTTTACCACTCGTTGAGGCTTCGCTGATGTTGGATCTACTCGTCTTTTGTCTTCCTCTGGAATTTGTAATATTGTTATTAGGATTAGTAAATTATGTTTACAATTATCATTAGCTATACAAACTTTATTAAGTATTTAGACATCCGACAGTGAACTAAGGAAACCAACATATCTCCTATGATCAGCAAGCGTGAGTGACAGTGGGCAGGTTATATATGCCACAGAACCAATAACCAGGTGTTTTGCTTCCTCATTATTATTAGAATGGCCAACAAATGGCATTCTCTCCTCTGAAATATAACCTGGGAATGTTCAATTTAAATAGGTATTCACTGTGCAAGAGTGCTACTAGTTAGGCTGCATCGTTACTTAACATCAGGTGAGATTAGAGCCAAAAGTTTGCTTAGTCGAACATCAAAAAAACAATGGGGTCTGAAACCCACCACCTAGGCGGAGTAAACATATAACAAGGTGATTAGTAGATTTTTTTATTTCATTTTTTCAATCTTACTTGCAATGTGGTTGAACATTGTACCAATACTACTAGTTGTCTTGTTAACTCCTCTAACAAGCTAAATATGCTTGTGTCTGGAATGGGTTCTTATCAATAGTGCAATAAACATTGGCCTGTTAGCCTGTTTATTTTTTAAACAGCACTTTTTTTTAAATGAAACATTTACCAACAGGTGAGATGGTGATCGAACGCTAACCTAAATACTCTCTAGAATAGGTGAATGGTATGAGAGAGCGAGAGAATAAGACTGGAACCATGATATATAAAATTTGCATTTATTGGTGACATGACAGGTGCAGTTTGGGTGCAGTAAAGGGATATGATATGATATTAGGTAGTGTATTCTCGTCGTTGGGAGAGGCCTATGTCCAGCAGTGGACTGATACCGGCTGATTATGATGTATTCTCGTCAAAATAAGAGTAGGTACGTACCTAACTACTAAAATTAATTGCAAGTATACAAGCAGTGTAAGTGACAGAAACTTAATCATTTACCTGCTTCATCCTCTTTTTCACTATTATTGTTACTGTCTGGTGAAGAAGATCTAGGTCTTTCATCGTATTCGTCTCCTTCAATAATACGCTCCAGCTCTTGGGCTTCCCCAGCCTCGTCTTGGAGAAACACATCTTCCAGTAAAGACATCGTTCGTTTCGTTATAAATAAGCTATTCAGTATATATCTTGTTTTTCACATAATCCACATTTTATACATATCACTGGTGTGGTAAGCTATAAAACATTTGGAGTTTTAAGAGAGTAAAATATTTTATATTATATCTTGGTTATGTTGATAAATTATAACTGTTAACAATTTCCAAAAAAGCGCGGTAAATTAGTAATGTAATGTACTCTTTGATGTAATGATATACGTTCGAAATTTTTATTATACTTATACTCCTACCACAGAGTACCTTGTATAATACTGCTACTACTTTATTATTATTTATTGCTATGTTGTAAAGCAATGCAAGCAAACACTGTACAACCAAGATTTCCAAAAAAAATAATTAACTTAAATCAAACAGACCGAGTTTAGATTTCTCATTGGTTTAATTGATTTTTTTGAAAGATTTTAATGTAAAATTATTTATTTTAATAACATATATTAAATAAATTAAAACCAAAAATAAAATGTTGAACGTAGTATTTATTTAATCTGTGATAGTTCATAGTGTTGTACTGCTTCCGTTAGATTATTATCGATAGGTCGATTACTCTTTCCTCGTTAAAATACTATCGATTATTATAATAATTTAACCTAAAGTCTTCGAGCATTTACCAATGGAGATGTTAACGTTGTAATCCGCAAAAAATTCTTTCTGCCGATACTTATGGGGGACGAGATAAACACACATTGATCACACACACAAATCACTCACTTTAGCGATCCCGCACACTAGCTTGAAACACGCACACAGTTTTAAAAATACAGCGTAGTTACGCACACTCATATGGCTAAAAATGGCTCTATGGCCAGCAGAGGGGTACGCCTTGCGTTAACATCTCCATTGGCAAATGATCGAAGCCTAAAGTACGTAGCATTATTATCTTTTCTATGCCTAAAGAGACGAACGCATAAATGCATTCCCTACCATAAGGTGTCAGTTTGTTCCGTTGTTTTGCAACTCACTCGAAGACAAGGTACGGCCATGAGTACTTTTATCCAAATTGTGACTAGACTCTACGCGCTGGCGCAAATTGCAAAGATTAGCTTAGTTTATTACCTAATGCGTCATATTCCCAGTTTGCTCTTGTTCTTAAAATTAACTGTATTTGATAAAGTTATAGTAATTATAATTAAACTACTATTTAAATTATAGCCTCAGTCTCAGTAGATAATTGAAATTCCTTCCCATATTTATAATCTACGTAAGTATTAAAAATGACATTATTACCCGTCAAATTAATTGCCACATAAATAAATTCAGAGTGTAGGTAATTGTTTGAGAGTTTTGAGACTATGATTGTTGCGATCAAAGTAAGACGGACACAGTTGCGATGGAAGAGGACGACCAAATGCGTCATTTTTATTATAGCTGGGAAACTCACCAGCACTTTGTTAAGTTAGTTTTATATATAGCAGAGTTGAGGGCGAATAATAAATAGCTATTTCCGATTAAATTACTTTTACTATTTCATTTTGACACATTTTTTTCTCTCACTGACAAATCTATCTATATTGAGAACACAAATGTTTTTTTCTAATCCAATACATACTTATTATAATGCAACCTCTAACACTTTCCCTCATTTAATAAGTTGGTTTCAGACCTAAGGCGTTGCACATAGTATTAAGTCTTGGCTTAGGCATCGCCTTTGTCATGATGTCTGCCAATTGTGTTGTGGTGTCAGTCCTTAGCACATTAACAAGTCCTTCCTGAACCGTTTCTCTTACAAAGAATTTTCATTTTCATATCCTATAAGCTTGCCTTTTACTGCTTTTTGCTAAGATTTTTCCGTTTTTGCTTTGGAATATGAGCAAAGCATTCACTTCCGATAATTCTATTAAAGTGGCTTATCTTAGGCTTCTTCCCATGCCAGAGCTCGTAACGCACCTTACCATCAACTCTACTTGGACCAGTCCTATTCAGCACATACGCAGCTGTGTCGATAAGTTCTGCCCAAAGTATTTGTGGTAGTTCCTCTCTCGTATGTAGCATAGATCTCGCTGCTTCAACTAAAGTACGGTTTTCCCGCTCACTACATCCGTTCTGTTCAGGAGTGTAAGGCATTGTAAGCCGTTGTTGAATGCCATGTTTTTGAAGAATATTACGTACATCTTTGTTATCGAATTCGCCTCCGTTGTCGCTTAGAACCATCTTGATATCATATCCAGCGGTTTCAGCTTCTTGTAGCATTTGAAGAAGTTTGTCTTTAACCTCAAACTTGTTTTTGATGAAGTAAACCATGCGGAGTAAACCATCCAGAGTAATTATCCTTGAAAAGTACGTAGTATTTAAATTTCGAGATACTATCTATAAAAGGGCCGCAAACATCGGTATGAATCAGCTCTCCTACGGCTGTTGCTCTTTCTCTTGTTCCAAACTGTTTTCTGTGTGACTTTCCATAAATACAGCCCTCGCATTTAACATTGTCAGGACTCAACTGTATTCCAAGCTCTCTCTTTACAAGGCGAATAACATGTTTCTTATCCTGATGAGCAAAACGCTCATGGTATAACTGTAACATGTTTGAGCCAGTCACAGCATTGACTTCTATGGTCTTTGGTTTCATTGGAATGATCGTCTTCATATCCAATTTATATAGTCCTCCGTATTGGACTCTTTTTCCAACAACTCTCGTAATGCCATTAATGTCCAATTTGCATTCTGTTGTTGTAGAACTGAAGATTTTGACAAATTTTTGATAAACATCACTCTTCACAGCAGTGTGGGTTGTGGCGCCATTGTCGACAAACCAACTTTCTTTATCTTGAATGTGTCCTTTGGTACAGGCATTTACCATTAGAGATATATGTTGCACTTGATTAGAGCTTGAAGCAACTGATGTGCCTGGTGTGGTCTTAGGTGGCTTTCCGTCCTTTATCCACTTCTTGCACTTCCGCACTATATGTCCTTTGCCGGAACAGTAGTTGCAGATCAGCTGTTTCTTTTGCATAACAGTCTTCTTCTCTATACTGGTTGTCGCTAAGGCCTCTTGCTGTGCATCTTTGTGCCCCAAGGCCCTCTCAAATGAGCATAAGTGACTTGTTAAGTTATTAACTGTTCTCTCTCCCGAGTTCAATAATAACCAGCTTGACTTAAACGCAAAGTATTGCTCGTCTAACGTGTCCAGAATTTTGCATATCAGGAATAAATCAGGGAGTTTTATTATGGGGTCCATCTTTGACGATTTCTATATTAAGACTGTTCCATATATTTTTCAGTTTAGACATATGTGTGGATACATCATCCTCTTTGTTGTATTGAAAACTGAAAAATTGAGCACACAGATTGTACGCCCTATCATCTGACTGTCCGTCAAATAATCGATGCAATTCTTGCCAGACTTCTTTTGCTGTCTTAAATCTCATCACTTTTTTCAGTGTGTCTTCAGATATATTCGTGGTAATTATGAGCAGAGCGCTACATTCGGTCTTTCTAAATTTAGCCATAGCTGCATTATAGTTGCCGATTTCAGCGTCACCAGCCCCTCTGGTAGGTGCGATGGGCTCGATAAGGGTACCTTCAGCTGCTTCCATAGCGCCTTCTGCACCTCTCAGCATTATGTAAATCTTATATTTCCATGTAGCCCAGTTTTATTTTCCTTCCAGATTACCTATCTGTAGTCTCGTCGTGAAATTTTCCATCATATTTTTTCAGTTACCCCTCAGCTGGTAGCATAACCTATTATAGCTGGGAAACTCACCAGCACTTTGTTAAGTTATTTTTATATATAGCAGAGCTGAGGGCGAATAATAAATAGCTATTTCCGATTAAATTACTTTTACTATTTCATTTTGACACATTTTTTTCTCTCACTGACAAATCTATCTATATTGACAACACAAATGTTTTTTCTAATCCAATACATACTTATTATAATGCAACCTCTAACAATTTTGAGCCTCAGAGTCAGAGTCTAAGGTAACAGAATACGCCTCACGGTTAGATTAGTTGCACTATACTCCGATCTTAGGAATGGATGTCCTGAATGCTTCGTAGGTTTTAATGACTCTGACGTTTACTTCGCCATATGTATTTACATAATATAATATGTACATGTACACTCGTTTTTAGGGTACCGTAAGTCAAAAGGAAAAAAGGAGCCCTTAACGGATCACTTTGTTGCCCGTCTGTCTGTCTGTTTTTTATTTATTAAATTTTCTTTTCTTTCACCTTGTTGGAGGGAGCTATGTAGTAGTGGGACTAAAGTGTACCATTGTTAAACTTAACCCTTTTCTAATCCATGCATCATTAATCACACTATTGTTTCATGGCGTGAGCCATTATATTATATAAAATTTGTTGACTGTCAAATGTCAATTAATCGAACTATTGAACATTTTAAGAATCGATTCTCCAATCCGACAACCGTTACAAAATTTTACAAGAGAGAGATGGTACAACACTAGAAAGTCACGTGACCAGCTTGCGTTTGAGCGCATTCTCAGGTATGGACAAATTGGAATTTTTCCTCTAAAATCAGTTTATTTTCCGTTAAATCGTAGTAATAAGGTAAAGAAAGGTGTTTTCTTGCTATGGTGTGTTTATGTGCGTGAAACTACGGTGTTGTTTGGTGTGGTGAACCGTTATTTCATCAACAAAGACTGTCAGTTTGATACCAAGAAAGGTGCTTCAAGAATGGCGTCTCCCACATGTGCCGCTGGCTCGTTGAGTATAGTCTCGGCCCTGCTAGAACGCGATGACGTGACCTGCTCAAATGGCGTGGAAAACGAACGTGTCAGGTTTTCCGGCGTTCCGTCGAGAATCTCCGGTTTTCGCTGACTTTCTCGCGGTGCCCTTGCATCTATTCAATGATTCATTCATTGTCCCGATTTCTGGGAAGAAATTGAAAAAAAGTCCCTGTATTGTTGTTTCAAACAATATCAAACTTCTTGTGGTAGTTTCGTAATCTGTTTTGTATGTTTGGCGAGTAAACAATGGTATTTCCTCTTGGTGTTACGCCCAAGTGTTTTGTTTACGATAGAGCCGCTTGGCGCGACCGGAATTATGCACAGATTATTTACAGTTATCAGTACCTTCTATCTACACATACCTACATACTTTCTTCAGTCTTATTGATATCCTATAATAGGTCCATATCTATGCTTGTAAAAGATAGAGCTGACAATTAAAAAATAAATAAATTACGTTTTTTTTTCTTGTACATGTTTCTGACAAACAATTATTTTCAATCTGCTATCAATTTGAGCAACTATCTATCAAATTGTAAGTATATTGGTCACTATTGAATGGATTGAGTATGAAATATTATGACTTCTCCCAATAAGATTATGATGATGCATTCACTCACCTAGCCTTGTTAACCTAAACAATGACATGACCATATTTATCCTAATAAAACAAGTTTGGTCAGAGTAGATAGCTACAATACAACAGATGCTTGTAGAAGACAATATAAGTGTCTTAATAGATTTCTAACATGTTATTATGATCTTCCTAATTTTATGTTAAACTATCATACAATTTGAATCCAAATGTTCTAGAGTAGTAGATCAGTCTGCATTCCGCAATACTTGGGCATAAAGTTGTATATTGACAACAGCATATCCAACAAGTTGAAATGGTTACATATTTGAATGTCAAAAGTTAAAATATATACTGATAAAATATCGATGTTCAAAATATCAATTGTATTAAAATATCGAAAATTGTTATATCGAAGCATGAAATGCCTAAGATTGTAACCATTTAAATCTCTTCAGATGTAACATCTTATATAATAAGAGTTTAAATTCATTTAGGTAAGTTCTTTCAACTAAAGACTTAAGTCAGATACATGTGAATACTACAATAAATCATTTACTAAATTAATACAAAACAATGACAGTAAAGTTTTTGATAACTTACCATGAAAACAGATACTTGTAAAAGCAGTTGTTATTTTTAACACAATTAAAACCATCGGCCAACTAAATATAAGATCTTATTATTAAAATATGATAGATCAAGCTCAGATGTACAATAACTCATATACTTGGTTGGACCGAAGCCTATGCCAGATGGTCAAATATATTTTTATACTAGCTATGCCCCGCGGCTTCGCCCGCGTAAAAAACAATCCTATAGCCTAATCTATAATACTGGCTATCCTTGTGCAAAAATTCAGTTAAATCAGTCCAGCCGTTCGACCATGAAGAAGTCCCAAACAAATAAACAAACTGACTTTCGCATTTATAATGTTGGTGTTGATGATTCTACCTTTTATATAGGCTTATTCAGGCTTAGAAGAGCCTTGTTTAGATATCCAGTGATCACTTAGTGGATCTTTATGCTTTATTATAATATAATATATTTAACCTTGCAGCGAGCATAGTGAGGTGCTCTGCTTGGAATTTTTTCATAGCTACTAAGTATCGAAGTAGAACTTAAACTATGTAGCCCACACAAAGCTGTTCGTAAGGCTATTATCACATGTAATGAAGAAGAAAAAGATCCCAAATACGACTGTCTTACCATTTGCTGTTACAAAGCTGCAGTCCCTACAGCCCGGCTTCATCATCAGGTCGGCTTGATGGTACCATGTTATTGCATTGTCACCAAAGATAAGCAAGTATACCTAACCTACCAAATTTGAGTCCAATCAAATGTAAGGAAGTGGTCCTAAAAATTCCATAATAATTTTGCTAAATAATAATAATCTTCAGTTGCATGTTAAAGTGCTTTTCTACATATCTGTGAAGATAAACCATCTAAATTAAACGTCTAAAAGACCATCCCTTAAATACACCCAATCAAATTTGATCAAATCAAGAATTGTCCAACTTGGGGCAATGGATTATAGTTTTATAAAGTGACAATATAAATAAAATATATAAATTGAGTAACCATTGATTTGTAAAGTCAATCATAAACTCACAGTATTAGATTGTTCTAAGAACCATAAGAACCAACTTCAAATGCTGCACTAATAATTTTTAGTACCAAGTTTGAGGTGTTTATCTCCATATCTCTGGAGATACTGCACATATCTCGATGAAATTTAATTGGGACCATCTGGGAAGTATACCCTTTCAAACGAAAAAATGATTTTCTAAATCTTTGAGTCTTGAAAAAATCTGATGATTGAGAACATCCTCTTTTTTTTGAAGTTGGTTAAAAGTAGGGTATATTTAACAAACTAACATTAAACATAATCTAATTTACGCCTCATATAATACAAAACCTCAAGGTCATGTTAAAGTTTATTCCAGTGACAATGACCTTTCTATGTTGACCTTGTAAGTCACAGAAATGGCAGTAAAGTCTGCAGAGCGTTGACCTCTGAGATGCTGTCATATTCTTAACTTAGTTATCACATTTTATTATGTAAAGCTATTTTTGACTGAGCTTTAAAATAGGGTTTTAACTGACTTTCATAAAAGGGAGGGTCTCAATTTGGAATGTTTATTTTTGTGTTGAAAGACTTAGGTTAACATACAACTTTATTGCCAATTGTTAACCAATACTAATAATTTGTTGTGTTATGAATTTTATTTCTCAAGGATGATGAGGATCTGAAACTGTAGAGTTAGATATTTCAGCTCACTCGACAATCTTCTATGATTCTTCTTTCATTATACAGGCAATCTGTCTTTTGAATTACTTACCTGTTACAATTCGACACGCTCCCTCAATTTATACTTTTAAAGAAAAACTAAAAAAATTCTACTTAACACAAACCGGTATTGATTATTATTAAGCTATCTCATGTATTTCCTAAAACTGTTATATATTTGTATGTGTATGTATGTTTATATATTACGCATATGTATTTATATTTGTTTTATTTGTGTGTATGTATTTTATGTAGATATATGTTATGAAATAAATATTTATGTTTATGACTTTGAAATAGATGTTTATGATCTCAAAATTGTTAAATGTGCACCTTAGCCCTTTACATATTCGTACTGACCACTCCGTCCTAAGGTTGTCTGGAAGAGATCGCTTTGAGCGATAAGACCGCCCATAGTACTAATGTATAATTTATTTTAACACTTTGACTGCGGCACTTCTTCGCATATTTTTTTATTTTTTATTTTTTTTTTTTCGTTGATGTGGCATCAAATAAAAACTAAAATCCAACAGCAGAAAGTCACACGCACCCCTTGTGAAAAAATTAATTTAAAATAAAAATTTATTATATATGTTTTTAATTTTACTTCCGATACCAAAAATCGAAAAAACGCACGGTGTGTGTTTTCAGCAGTGAATGTGTTAAGATGTTTATTATTTAATTTTGGTGTACAATAAAGAGATCATTCATTCATTCATGATCTGTTAATATTTGTTTCAAAGTCATGGGCATTGAGAGATATGGAGATATTTTATATCATCTCAAACGTGCTACTGAAATAATGGTGCGGCATGTGAAGTCTGTTATTTTCAACCGACTTCAAAAAAGTAGGAAGTTCTCAATATGTCTGTATATTGTTTTTTTTTGTATTTTTGTTATGCTATTACTGCACCAATTGTGGACCGATTCAAATATATATTTTTTTATGATAAACTTCCCATGGTGGCTAATTTTTGGTTGTACAAAAAAGTTTCTATATATATATATATATATAATATATATTCATTGAGTATGTATGTGTATACAGTGTATGTATATGTATAATGATATGTATGTATCTATAATTATAATGTAGATATTTTAGGTTCTTAGTCTTAACGGTCTAAACTGTATGTTTATGAAATGCAAAATAGTTTTCGCTGAAATAGCCCTCCGCCATTACGTATGCATTTATCCAGTCCCTACATAGGTTGTCTGGAAGAGATTGCTTGACGCGATAAGACCGCCGATTGCTTTACCATTATGTTATTATTTTTTTTAATGAAGCTATTGTACATTTTGTGTTTTGGTAATCAATAAAGCGTTTTATATTGTATTGTATTTCTAATTAATAATTGAATAAATTTTTCAACTACGCCAATTAATTATTGTTATAAATACTGTTAAGTACAACTTCTCCTTTGATTAATATATGGGTACTGGTACTTGAGTTAATACTTAATTGATATTGTCCTAAGATAATTATTGTGTTTCCAGATAATATGTGTAATCAAGTAAATAGGCTACTCACTCTATTGTAGATAAATTCAGACTGCCTTTCATATATCTTTGTAGGTACATTACATTTTTAGATGTACCCTCAATTAAGTACATCAATAATAATTATTGAGAGTGACAGCTTATTACACCCACTGAACTGCAGTATATGCTTGTACTTATTTATTATAATTACATATATATATATATATATATATGGCTGTGTTTAATATGGCCAGGATTTTGAAATGTATGGTCATATCGCGTTCCTTTTTAACCGACTTAAAAAAAGGAGGAGGTTTTCAATGCGTTGGATTTCCGTCCTGAACCGATTTCTTATTTTGTTTCAAAGGGTAAAATTTTTCTTCAAACCTATACGTGTGGGGTGTCTTTAGATAGGTCTTCAAAAATGACATTGAGGTTCTTAAAATCATTTTTTCTCAAAGTCAATCATTTAAATGATAGGCGCGTCTAAAGTGGTAAAATGTGTGTCCCATACTTTAAAAGTTAGGGCGTTAACTTTTAAAGTATAACCTAACTTAGCCCTAACTTTTAAAGTATGGGAGTGAAAAATCTAAAAAAAATATATGCTGTAGATCTCAATAAAAACAACGAAAAGTGGTTTGAACGAGATACAGTCAGCAGTTTTAGAGATATGGCGACCGTTTTAGAGATAACTTTGTTTTTCATACAAACACTATGAAAAACAAATTTAATTTTGTAGTTGCGAAAAATCATATTTATGGAATACTCAACTGTGTTACGGAACCCTACGAGTGCGAGTCCGACTTGCACTTGCCCAGTTTATTAATATATCAACATTCGTATTGCAATGGATTTATTTACTTTGACGACATGCTAATTACTGCAGGCTACTTTGCCTAGCGCAACTTTTTGAAGTCTCTTAAATTATTAAATGAAATAAGTCAAAAAGAGAATGAATATTTATAGAACACTTTGAAGTTGTTTTTCTCATTTAAAGTACATCTTCAGCACTATAACTCTAGTTATATAATATATCATAGTTTCCATTAATATTTTCTGCTACTTTACTTGTTCTTTCGTTTTTTCTTCATGTTGCTCATCGTTCTCATGATTACATTTTAACTAATTATGTCTTAAGTAATCATCATAAATTACCCTAACTATAGATAAAAAGAACTGGGCATTAGCTAAATAGTTTGTTTATTGTCTATTATTGTTTCTGCTCATATCATTACTTAATCTAATGACCAGAATTATATTTATCTACGTTTACAGTATTAAGTACTTATTTACAAATTTGTTTTTATATTTTTCTGTCATTGGATATTCCCAATCATCGGTAAGCAAACCCATCACCCAAGTTATCTTAAACAGTAGATATAAAAATTAAAATATATGTGAAGTACTACCTACATACCCAAATACCTCAAAACTCCGTCTTTTATTCACTGATTTAAAATTTTTTTTGAGAGAATATCCTTCCCGTTTGGGCCCATTGTAATTTTATTGAGATCTGATTAAGTATATCAAGAGAAATGAAAATTTTAAACTTGTACTGAAGATGACTGGTGCTGCATTTGAAGTCGGTTTTTTCCCTTTTGTAAACAAATATGGAGATAAACATCTCAAACAGTACTGAACATGACTGGCCCGACATATGAAGTCGGTTTTTTCCCTTTTGTAAACAAATATGGAGATAAACATATCAAACAGTACTGAACATGACTGGCCCGACATATGAAGTCGGTTTTTACCCTTTTGTAAACAAATATGGAGATAAACATCTCAAACAGTACTGAAAATGACTGGCCCGACATATGAAGTCGGTTTTTCGTTTTGTGATCTTAAATGAGTTATTTAAATGTTACTTCAGAACTCTGCACTGGCATGTGATTATTTTATAAAGCTGTTTTGGACCCTTGTAAATTCTATTAAAATCTTATTGGTATGTATTTGTAGAGTAGTAGTTAGTATCTATAGAGATATGGCAAAAAACTTCTCAAACTTGCAAGTGACTTGCTTTATAAAGTTTTTTAAAATAGTGTTGTCAATATCTTTCGTAAAACTTGTATGTTTAATATTTACTTTGTTTATGTGTTGTTAAAATTGTGAAAATTTAGTGTTTCGTTGTTCCCTCCTCAGTCTGTGCAAGTCCAACACTGGACAAAGTGGTTGCCATGCCACTCATCCTTGTGCAAATATAAATAGGTGCTTTTGGAGAACTTAAGGAATATTTTGTTATTATTTTCTTGTTAACTTTCTTTCTGTTGGTCAAGGTGTGTGCTACATTATGTGGATTGGACTGAAGACATTCATTCAGGGTTGTGTCTTAAGCTGGGTATCCATTCGAGGCAGCCTCGGGCCGAGCGGCTGCCTCGACCCGAGGCAGATCTAGTGGAGACCGTGCCGCGAGTCGAGGCTTGCCGCGACTTGAGCCAAACGAGGCGGCCGCGCAGCGAGCCAAATCGTGTCGGTAACTTGGCCATGCTCAAAGACGCCTCAGTATGTGTATGCGTATATGAAATGTATGTGTGCACGATATTATGTGTGCTCAAGTGGAGACGCATGTACTGTCCGCAGCCCGCGGCACGCTCAGGATGAGGCAGCTCGCCACGAGGCTGCGCATATGGATGCCTGTATTAATATACACTACCATTTTCAACTTTCAACATTGCCGCATTTAAATCTTTTCTTGATGTCTAATTATAATCAGCCAAACACAAATCCGCTGTCGAAAATTAGAGTTGGAATCTAGAGTTTGATTAGGCAAAGCTATGCCACAGAGCCTGATCTCTAGGTCTCCTTGACCAATAATCACCCCAGTTCTGCATGTTATTGCTATACTTTGTCTTGGCTCGGAGGTCCTACTGCTATGCTATGTTTATCGATTTAATGTCCTAATTCAAGAACGAGTGTACTCCAGCCCACTCATACTTCAGTTTTGTTTGTACTATTTATTATTCTGTGGTTTTGCTAATGTTAAGCTATATCAAACAAATTGATTCCTCTGCCAAATTGCTAGAAGGTCCAGTGGCGCAGTGGGTGAAATGTCAGCTTTGACGCCAGACGTTGTGGGTTCAGTCCCCGCCGTGCACCAAATATAATATATTATATTATAAAAAAGTAATCGTTCATAATTGATTAGATTTTGTATCAAAAAGTTCTTCTAACAGCACATCTCCCCTAATGTACTTTTTTTATTTGGTGTTGATCTTTGTTTTCAATGTTCTGAAAACCGAACAGTGTGTGATTGCGTGATGTTGTGATGACACTATTGCAAGGTATACTGTTGTGATTGTAATAGGTGAATTGTATGTGGTCTTATCCAGACTAATATCATAATAACGTTTTTCTAATTGTCACCCTGTCTGTTTGTTAGTTACCTAATCACGAGTAAACGGACGGTCAAACTGGGTAGCATTTGACCACTATCTCAACTGATGTTAAGTGATGATGTGATTGATGGTAGAGCGTGCTTACCCAGAAGATTATAAAGGTAACTATTCACTCGCGATTTGAAGACCCCCATATTGTACTTAACCGGAAACACAGACTCAGGTTGTACTATTATTTATTGTGACTCAGGCAGGGTATTCCATTCCTTAGCGGTTCGTATGATGAACGAAGAAGCAAATCGCTTTGTTCGGGTAAATGGTATATCCACCATAAATCGGTGGCGCCTTTTAACCGACTTCCAAAAAAGGATGTTACTCAATTCGACCGTATATAATATATGTTTGTTCGCGGATAACTTCGTCGTTTATGAACTGACTTTGATAATCCTTTTTTTGTTGGAAAGAGATTCCCAGCGGTTGTACCATAGTAATTTCATCAAGATCTGATTGGTATCTCCAGAGATATGGAGATAAACATCTCAAACTTGGTACTGAAAATTAATAGCGCGGCATTTAAAGTCGGTTATTTTTTTTTAATAATATGTTTTAAACGATTTTATAGTATCTCTAGATGTCCGATTATAAAATGGAGAGTAAAAACAAATACAAACACATTTATTGCCAATTACTGAAAAGAAATACATTCAATTACTTAAATATAAAATTTTGAACAAATATAATATTATTATATTAGGCAATAGGAATAAACTCGGCACTATACTGCGCAAACTGGGTGTATGCAGGGCTGATTTTCAGTTTATCCCATTTCCCGAACTAAGGACTAAACCAAAATTTTTTGGATAATAAATTATTTTTCAAAAAATATAAAACCGACTTCATAATCACAAAAAGGCACTCAAAAGCGAAAAATAATTTACTTAAAATTATTATAAGCGTTACCCACTTCTCTATTTGAAGTCGGTGCCAGCCAAGTCTAATAGGTAGTAGATAGATAATACCTACATGTATCTACCTACTTACTAACCTACATGTACCTACTTACTACTACTACATACATAGTATCTATCTAATATCCAATAGACTTGGCTGGCACCGACTTCAAATAGAGAAGTGGGTAACGCTTATAATAATTTTAAGTAAATTATTTTTCGCTTTTGAGTGCCTTTTTGTGGTTATGAAGTCGGTTTTATTTTTTTTGAAAAATAATTTATTTTACCCTTTTTAGTGCAAAAAAAGTTTTAATGAAATTACATGCATTTATTAAATTTCGTGTCTGAGCCGTTATACACTGACGGATATATACTTTTTGAAAATTTCAAGTATGTACCTATAACGGTTAAGAAGATACAGATCTGTAAAGTGCGCACATATAGACACACGGACGGACGGACGGACGAACAGACAACAAAGTCGCAGAAAGTGTTCATTTGGTAGCCTTTGGGTTCGGAACCCTAAAAAAATTGACTTTAAATGCCGCGCTAAAGTGAAAATATTCACTAGTAATAATGATGTCATCAAGGTATCAAAGGACAATGTCTAAAATGGCCCTGTGCAATTAAAGCATCTGACACACACGATAATTAATTGTCTATTTTATTACAATAATTCCAAATACTTTTATAACACGGACTAGTTGGATTCCAAAATGAATATTACAAAGTATTATTACCATTAATTGCCTTAAATTATTAAATTATTAACATTAATTGCCGCCATATGGCCAACAGAGTACTGAATTCTACTACGATTCTACTATCTACGTTATAAGAGGCACTTCCCTATATTGTGGATACCCGAATTATGAAAGCACTGTGTAGCCAACCTAACAACGGAAAGTATTATTTACGTAGTAACTATTATATAATATGTGGTTTTATGCTTATAATTTTTTTTTGCTGTGTTGATTGGTACAAAGTACGTTCATAATTCTGAGTAATTTAATTATGTATGCAGTGTCGCGGGTCTGAAATGGCCGCCATCTTCGCCAAATGTCATGTCATGTCAAAAAATATTAGGTATGTTCAAAAAGTTACACCCTAACAAGACTTTGCCCGGTAGAACATTCCTGTGAAGACAAATTATTTATATTTATATATAATTATTCATTATAATTATTAATAT
This sequence comes from Cabera pusaria, assembly GCA_954871355.1. Lineage (NCBI taxonomy): Eukaryota > Metazoa > Arthropoda > Insecta > Lepidoptera > Geometridae > Cabera > Cabera pusaria. The sequence continues at coordinate 1,302,253 of OX940909.1, read as the reverse complement.
ATAATTATTTATTGAGGGCCCGGTGGCGTAATTGGGAGAACGGTCGGCTTTGATGCCGTGGTACCGAGTTCAAACCGCCGTGCACCAATGAATTTTCCTATCGAAAAATATATGTGCGCTTCTCACAGTGGCCCTCCGGTGAAGGAAAACATCGTTAAGAAACCAATAACCCCCGCATTGTGGTAGAACATATCTAGTGTCCGCCTGGCCAGCTACCACCCTCAAGTCAGAAAATCTGTCGCCAAACATCTAATGTGTTCCGGCAGCTATCCTTGAGAGCCAGTTCCCATTCTAGTCAACTTCTCTATCTTCGACCGCATCATCACTTAGCAACAGGTGAGATAGTGGTCAAACGCTTGCCTATAAGATATAAAAAAAAAATATCCCCACCTTTATTTCTATCTCGCTCACAGTTACCGTAAGAATATCTTATATGCAATAGCAACCTCCATTGTGTATATATATCCATATGTATAATCTTCTTGGGACTCTTCTACTAAAACTAGTACATTCTCCTATGTTTGAGGTATTTATCTCCATATCTCTGGTGATACTAATCAGATCTCGATAAAATTAAAATGGGACCACCTCGGAAACGTATCCTACCTATTAAAAAAAGAATCATTTGAATCCGTTCACAATTGATGGAGAAATCGCGTAACATACACACAAAAAAAAAAAAAAAAAAAAAAAAAAACATAGACGAATTGAGAACCTCCTCCTTTTTTGTGAAGTCGGTTAAAAATTGTCTGAAGTACTGAAAAATGCACTGGGTTGCGGGTGCACGTAATAGTACGGTTGGCAACCCTACATTAATCAGGAGAATTAAACATGTGTTTTAAGTGTGACGTTCGACGTCTAGATGAAAGCTGAATGGCTCAATACCTTTGTTATTTTTTGTAAATTCAAAGGAATAAGTTATGTTTCTGTTATATCTATAATATTTTTTATTGAATATGATCTGTTTGATGTAATTTGACGTGTGTAAGTGCAAATTTTTAATTTGCCCATATACTGAATAAATGTTTTTTTACTTTGACTTTGAAGGTGGTCGTCGGTGTGTAGGTAGAATTTTAGATTAACATGTTATTATGTTTGTTTCAGCTACTTGTACATAGAGGCTGTAAATATAAAGTACATATAGTTTAAATATGAGTTTGGGAGCGCGCGCCACCAAGGGTGGTGCGAAGGGCAAGGAGAGACAAGCCCAAGACAAGGGCAAGTCTGACAAGCCACAGCCCAAGGAGAAGGTTAAACCACAGGTTAGTTAAACGTTATTTTCACAAGCGCAGCGTGACAATTTTAAAATAAATAATGATATACGGCAATTTAGTAGCTTTTTCCTTAAAATACGACAATTCAGACTGTGATATACGGCAGTTTAGATTTTTACGATATCAGCACTGATACGTAAATAGTTTTTTTACCGAATTCACAAAAAAGGAGTTTCTCAATTAGTCGGAATCTTGTTTTTTTATGTTTCTTTTCTTTTTTGTTTGAAATGGTATTTTTCCGAGGTGGTCCTCTTTAAATTTCATCGAGATAAGTTCAGTATCTCCAGAGATATGGAGTTAAACACTTCAAACTTGGTGCTGAAAATGACTAGCGTGATGTTCGAAGTTGATTGTTTTAATTTTTTAAACGATCTTAAATTATTTAAATACAAGCACTTGAGCTATCATACATACAAACGATCTTATATTATGTTTTAACATTATTAAGATATTTATTTGCCTTATGGATACGGGACTCTTAAATCGGCTATCACATTTTTTTTACACCGAACTGGGTAGCATTTACCTCTATATCACCAGATGTAAAATGATTATGCGATCGATGATGGAGCGTGCTTACCCAGAAGATACCTATTCACTCGCGGTTTGACATTCTAGCATATCTTTGTGTTTACCTACATTCTGACAAATAATTTTTTGTCACACAACTACATAATCATAATGGTGATTCATAACTACCGTAACGTATAAAGCGTGATCATTTCATCAGAAGAAATGATTACGTTCTCAAAAGTTGTTGTTTTATAAACATTGCCAAAAAAGCATGTGTAGGGCATATTTGGCATTGGTTATGTAAACATTTCGTTCGTATTGTGTCAGTTGAAGTCTACTTGTATGTTGTTATATTTTAATTAAGATTGTCCTTGAGAGCCCGTTCCAATTCTAGGCTTAGCGTGCTATTGCTATCATCCTCGATCGCATCATCACTTACCAACAGGTGAGATAGTGGTCAAACGCTAACATGATATATAATTTAAAAAAAGTATACAAACACAATGCATTCGAAAAATGATGTTTTAAATTTAACTAAAAATGTACATTGTTCTTACAAAATAAAACCCAACTCTGAACTCGGCATTGCACTGGCAACACTGGCTTGGCCAACTGTTCAAGTTCCGTCAACTATTATTTATTCTGTGTTTCATTGTAGATTTGCATGATGAGACTTAATATATACAGATGGTGCACTGGAGATGGTTTTACAAATCCATTTATCCGTATGCTCTATACATAGGTTGTAATTGCTATGTACAAATAATGTAATGTCAAAACGGCCCAAACGAAAGGCACTTAGGTTGGAGTGTGTCCTTGTCTAACAACCTGCCAGTGCTATACATGTACTACAACTATATGTATAGTGTATACATGTGGCTCATACAATAGACAGGGACAAACGCTGTTCAAGGTCGGTGTCATATGGGCCAGTTTTTCGGTTCAGTTCGCAGTCAAGTTTAACATAGTAGAAGGTCTTTGTAGAGTTGACGTGAGACAGTTTTGAACATAGACAATCCTAATCCTAACAATTGCCCGCTCTGTTACTCATAGGCTGTTAGACAGAGACGGAGATGTTTTGCAACATGTTTTCTGTGCAGTGAAAACGTACGGTAACAATGAGTATACTTATATTCCAGGCGACCACAGAACAGCTCCGGATGGCCAACATGATAGACCGCAAGCCAGACGACACCGCCGACGTCAGAAAAATGGTAAAAATGGTAACGGGATGTCTACTAACAGTGTTGTCGTAGTTACTGGGAAGTCTACTAACAGTGTTGTCGTAGTTACTGGGATGTCTACTAACAGTGTTGTCGTAGTTACTGGGATGTCTAGTAACAGTGTTGTCGTAGTTACTCGCGCAGCTTACTGATTGTCATCTAGTATAGTGCGATGCAATCTTTTTGGTGTCTGTGTGAATTACGCTGCGGGATCGATTTTTGCCGTTACACTCGAAACTTAATCAATGTTGCCAGTGCCTGTTCTCAAAAGTAACTGAAGACAGTTCAGGAAGTAATGTTTTGACAAGAAAAGTAACGTTTTTTTTAATTGTTGTATTATGATACAATATAGACTTTTATATTTCTATGTGTAATGTTTTCAATCATGTAACGTAGAGGGGTCAAAAAGTAACATTCTGGCAACACTGAACTCAATGGCCGGTATTCATGGGTGTTGTTTCGATAATTTCGGGTATCAAGTGGACAAAGCACTTAATTTAGTATCCGACGTACAACATCACCATTTAAGGAAAATAATTTGAGGAAAATGACTTCTTTCAATATAACTTCCTTCTGCAATGAGGTCGCATGGCTTTATCTATCTTAGTTTAGCTTCGCCCACGTTAAAACAGGCTATACACAATCTGTGTGCATCACATTCATCCATTTAATCCGTACAGCCGTTTGTTCGTAAAACGTAACAACCAACACAAGCGCGGTATTGGAAGTCTGTTTTTTAAACTATAACTTCTGTAGCACTAACAAGTATATGTATTTTTGTGGCCAGGTCCAGGACCTGATGGAGATGACGTGTCGTACAGAGGAGGAGGTGTGCTCGGCGCTGCACGACGCCGACAACGACGTGGTGGCCGCCTGCAACCTGCTGCTCGAGACTGAACAGAAGGTAATGTATATAGCCTTACGTCCAGCTCGAAGGACCATAATTATAGTAGTCGGTTTATGTTACTGGTGACATGGTGGCCGCTTGCAAGCAGCTGCTTAAGACTGAACACTAGGTAATGTATACTGTTAGCCTAACATCCGGCTCGAAGGACCATACTTAATTATAGTAGGCAGTTTTGTTACTGGTGACGTGATTGGTGACCGCCGTCAACCTGCTGCTCGAAACTGAACACAAGGTAATGTTTTACGCTAGCCTTACATCCGGCTTGAAGGACCATTATTATAGCAGGCGGTTTTGTTTCTGCTGTTCGAGACTGAACACAAGGTAATTAATGTATAACTACTGGCGTTATATCTGGCTCGAAGGACCAAATGCAACCTACTGGTTCGTCCTTCGTCCTATGTTTAGTCTCGAGCAGTAGCTCGAGGAGACAGCACATAAGGCAACATTACACTTCTTACCTAACATCCAGCTCGAAGGACAAAAATGTTTAGCCGTTTTCTTACTCAAAATTACGTGGTGGTCATTGGATGCTATATATAAATCTCTAAAGCCTTTTGTTTTATTCATATGTCAGCTTACAGACAGTTTTATAATGTGATGAGTAGGATAAATGACCAAGTACCGTCTATTTCCCAGGACGAGTGGCAGACCAGTGAAAAGAAGAAGAAGAAACCTGCCGCCGCCACCAACAACGGCGACGCAGAACCACCGCGCGAGCCCAGGGAACGATCCGGGCCCAGACCTCGTAAGTTATGCTATATCCTTGCCACCTCTCTGACAAAAAATACTGTATAGTAAATAGTTATTTATGAAACTAGTGCGGTAAGTTGGTTTTGACAAACGAGTAGACGAATGTAAGCCCGAGACGAAGTCGAGGGTTTACCATAGTCACGAGTTTGTTAAACATTCACTCCCGCTCGTCCGCTCCCGGTAAAATAAACTTGTCAATAGATAAAATACGGGCCTAAGAGCAGACCTATATTATACAGACTTATATAAGAGCAGTCTTATATTAGAAACACCTCCGTCTATTGTCTTCTTTTCTATAAGTCCTCTCCATCCAAATGTTGCCTGGAAGAAATCGCTTTCAGCGATAAGGCCGCCCATTTCAACACTAATAAAATGAATGATTTGTATGTTATTTTTTAAGTTATGAGTTGTGACAATAAATAATTTTCTATCTATCTATCTATATTATATGCTTGAGCGTCGTTCTTGAATAGCAATCTGTAAATGTGTAGTGTGTAAATGTGTCCATCTTTTACCGTGTCTATTTATATATGTCCGTGTAATAACGGGGAATGAAAGCTTTTTGACCTAATTCCACCATCGCCATTCTTTTATCGTACAACCCGGCATCGTCAAGAAGCTCACCTTCACAAGTTACAGACTTAGACGTCTCGCACTACCCGTTTTAACTGAGGATTATAAACGGGTACCTGTAAGATGTGGAATGACCTGCGCGCCGCGATCTTCCCATCTAGCTACAGCATGGGATCTTTTAAAAAGGGGGTCCACGAATTCCTCAAAGGTCGGCAAGTTCGGCAACGCTTCAACAGCTCCCATGGTGTTCATAGGCGACGGTAACCGCTTACCATCAGGCTGCGTGTTCGCCCACCATAACATAAAAAAATTGGTTGTCTGTAAAGTTGGTTTACGGTCGATAGCTTAACGTGACAACGTCATAACAAAACATTGATGAAATCGGCGCAAGCTTACAATGAGCGTGACGGGACACTTTTTCGTGCATGCAGCGTGTGGCATATCTTTAACGACCTCATACATTTTCATATTTGTAATAAAACGTTCCACCCATAAATCGTTTTAATACAAAAGAGTATATGTATGATATATGGAAATGTATGAGGTCGTTAAAGATATGTGTTAAACCAGACGAGATCTCTTAGTGAAGCAGAGGATGCGCCGGAATATTTGTACCTAGTGTTTTTAAGATAAGTTGTGTCTTGATCATAATACAAGTATGTTAAATGTTTCAATCCGTGTTCATATTTTATTGTCTAGGTTCCTGGTTCCTTTAGGGATGTAGCGTGCGGTAGGCCTCGTCCGGGGCTCCGTTAAGTTACATTCCGTACGTTACATTCCGTTACGTTACATTTTGGCATATCTTTAACGATCTCATACATTTTCATATATCATACATATACTCTTTTGTATTAAAACGATTTATGGGTGGAACGTTTTTAAAATTTAAAAAAAAGATTGAAGTATAGAAAAATAATTTTTGACGGGATTCGATTTTGAGTCTGGACAAAGAAATGTACGAAGAATGATAAAAAAAACGGAAAAAACAAGATTCTGTAAGCAGCAAGAGAAAATTAAATTGATGGGTCTTCCAATTACAGAGTACTTTATAAATACGCTTCCAATGGTTATGGTAGAAAATCTTCTATCGTATCTCTTTTACGATGAAATCGCTAAAACGGAATTGTATCCAGAACCTTCAATGAGATGTATGAAGATGCTGAACCGAGTGTCTCTGACGCGGAGGCATGCACATGCTCTGAAGAACGTCAAAGCCCAGCTGCCAAGACGGAAGTCAGAATGCAGATACCACCAGTTATCACGACACTGTGATATCCTGACTTCCATTGAGAACAGGATATCCATGCTCAACATGACTTACTCCAAGTTTATTGACCAAGGATTTTGCTGATTCATACCAGGAAAGGATAATGGAGTAATGGACCCGAAGTGCGGTGATAGCTTTTGTTTAAGTTAAGTACCGTAGATTTTGGTAGTCAATATATCTTTAATATGTGTGTCCCGTGTTCATATTTTATCTTGTCTAGGTTCCTGGTTCCTTTAGGGATGAAGCGTGCGGTAGGCCTCCTCCGGGGCTCCGTTAGGTTACATTCCGTTACGTTACAGACGTTGTCACGTCAAAAAAAAAACTGAAATGGTATGTTTGATTTCAGGTCGCGGTGAAGGAGAACGTGGCGACAGAGGCGAGGGCGGGGGTCGAGGTCGCGGCGCCGGGCGCGGGGGACGCGGTGCGGGGCGCGGGGGACGCGGCGGTCGCGGGGGGCGAGGTGGCCCGCCGAGACGAGCGCCCTCGCACGACTGGCAACACCCGGGGATTGACTGTGAGTACGACTGCATCTTCTCTCTCATTCATATATATGACTTGGTTTTTTTTATGGTAAAATATAACAGGACAAGCACGACCCTCGCTTGATGGTAAGCGATGACGTCTACCTATAACAGATACAGCGGCATGCAAAGTTCTGGACAGCCAGAATTTTGCATGTCACTGCACTGCGGCTGTTTCCTTGAGACATAAAGATGTCGAATCTCACGTGCCCTGTAATTTCACTGGAGTTTATTTAAAATCCGATATATATACTCACGATTATGAAGAAGGCCTAGCCTGCCACCATCCTCGACCGCATCATCATCACTTACCAACATGTGAGATAGTGGTCAAACGCATGACGCCTTTAAAAAGCTGCCAAAAATCTGACAGATAAGTTTCTTATACGCGTACCTAGAGCTATCTTGAAGATTCTTGGTGTACGTGAACAAAGCTAGTTTTAATATAAATACGGGCAAGTGCTCGACCTTACCTGATGTGAACTAACAAAGTGATCCACGGATCATTAATTGAACAGGCAATGCGTGATGCTGCACACTTGCTCAGAAAATAACCGTTCACTGGCAATTTTAAGACCTCGGATCATACTTATCTATCGAGAAACAGACTCTGGCAGGGTATTCAGTTCTTGGTTGGTCTGTATCTGACGCCTGAGACAGATAGGAAAGACGTAAAGCGAGGATAGGGCGCGGATGTGGCGTCTTATAAATGGACTTACATCGTAACTAATATTATAAGACGAAACATTTTGATTTTTCGTTTGTTTGTTACAATTTAACTCAAAAACTACTAGACTGATTTAAACATTTTTTTCACTAATGGAAAGCTACATTATCAGGGAATAACATAAGCTATATTTTATCCCCGTATTCTCACGGGGACTGAAACTACGCGGGTGAAATTCACGAGCCGCTGCTAGTACAAAATATAGGGAAGTCTCACAATGCATAACATACAGACGTCCTACCACCATACGGGGGTTGGGGGGTTTCTTAACTGTGTTTTTCCTTCACTAGAGGGCCAGTTATAAATATTTCGATAGAAAATTCCATTGGTGCACTGATTTAACTCGGTACCTCTGGCGTCTAAGTCGACCATCCTCCCACTACAGTGTTGACTTAACAATTGGGCTCTCAATCCCTAGACAGAAACATGGTAATGTTTGAAATGAAATAGCTCATGGTCCTAGATTACAAAGATCTAAAATTATATACAATGTATGGTTTCACTTGGGCCTGCTTCGAGCATACGAGCACAGTTATTATAAAAGATACTAAAAACTAAATTAATCAATATATAATTATCATGTCAAATTAAATAAAATACATTTCGAATTCATCAGCAATGTTAAGGTTTAAAATTATTTGATTTGTCAATTAAGTAATCTGTTGTTGAGTAGTATGCCTTGGTAGCTAAGAAGTCATTAAAGGTGTTTTAAAAATATGAATATTACCAATGTCTCTGATTGCTTTCGGAAGTTTATTATATAATATCTTCGAGCATTTACCAATGGAGATGTTAATGTTGTAATCCACAAACATTTTTTTCTGCCGATACTTACGGGGGACGAGGTAAACACGCATTGCACCCGATCCCGAACACTAGCTTGAAACACGCACACTGTATTAAAAATACAGCGTAGTTACGCATATCGCCTGCAGAGGGGAACGCCTTGCATTAACATCTCCATTGGTAAATGCTCGAAGTATAATATAGATTTTTTTTTTGTAAATTGTTAAACACAATCCAAAATTTATAAAGTATATATAAGTATAAAAAATATATAAAGTGTGAAACACTTCAAAGAAACATAATATATAATATAGATGACATACAAAATATGCTATTTCTAAAAAGTGCTGTTTTGTGAGCTGGGTATCTCAGTTTGTTTGTATGGTTGCAGCCAACAACCCTCTGGGAGACACGTTCCCGGCCACGGAGGACTGGGACAACGAGGAGTGGTCCGGCTCCTTGTCCGATACCAAGGTATCTTACTACACTACACCACACCACACTACACTACACCACACCACACTACATTACACCACACCACACGACACTACACTACACTACACTACACTACACTACACTACACTACACTACACTACACCACACCACACCACACCACACCACACCACACCACACCACACCACACTAAACTAAACTAAACTAAACTACACTACACCACACCACACTACACTACACTACACTACACCACACTACAGTACACTACACCACACCACACCACACCACACTACAGTACACTACACTACACTACACTACACTACACCACACCACACCACACCACACCACACCTCACCACACCACACCACACTACACTACACTACACCACACTACACTACACTACACCACACTACACTACACTACACTACACTACACTACACTACACTACACTACACTACACCACACCACACCACACCACACCACACCACACCACACCACACCACACCACACCACACCACACCACACCACACCACACCACACTACCACATCACACCACCACATCACACCACACCACACCACACCACACCACACCACACCACACCACACCACACCACACCACACCACACCACACCACACCACACCACACACACCACACCACACCACACCACACCACACCACACCACACTACACTACACTACACTACACTACACCGCACTACACTACACTACACTGCACCACACTACACTACACTACACGACGCGACGCGACGCGACGCGACGCTACGTTACGCCACGCTACGCCACGCTACGCCACGCCACACCACACCACACCACACCACACCACACCACACCACACCACACCACACCACACCACACCACACCACACCACACCACACCACACCACACCACACCACACCACACCACACCACCACACCACACCACACCACACCACACCACACCACACCACACCACACCACACCACACCACACCACACCACACCACACCACACCACACCACACCACACCACACCACACCACACCACACCACACCACACTACACCACACTACACTACACTACACTACACTACACTACACCACACCACACGATATACTCACTTCACATTTCCAAACAGTGGCGCTATGATAATGAGTGTTAGGATACTAACGTAGTAACTGTCGGCGCAGGTATTCACACCGAGCGTCAACCCACAGCCCGCATTGGACACGCAGCCGCAGCCGCCTGTTGTAAGTACCTTCTTTATATCTCTGTTATTTAAAAAAACAAGTACTATATTAAAAAAACCTTTTTAAACACAAGATTTTACATAACCTAGGACCGAAGTAAGTCGAGACAAATCCAACAAGTCCAAACACGACGGGTATAACATGTGTAGTTTAGGAGTTCCTTGAGCAACCTTCCAGCTCCATCATTAGATCAGCACCATGTCATCATAATATTGCATTGTCGATTTACATGTATGTAAAATATCAGCTAAATCGGAATGGGAGCCAGGAACTGGATCAAACTTCATTTGCAAGATTTGATGACGAACATCGAGACCGGCGAAAACTAAACAAAAGCTTGTAAAAAAACTCTGACTAGCAATGTGGGTTGCACATCACTGGTAGTCTTGTTAATCCCTCCAACTAAGCTAAATATGCTTGTGTCTGGAGTAGGTTATGTTTATAGATCTTTATTCTCATTAAGACAAAGTCACTTACATGAGAACACAATTATAACTAGAAATTATTATATCACCGTAGGCTAAACAAACAAATTACAGTTAGTTTTCTAAAACAATAAGTTTTGTACGACAACTCCAATGTACGATAACTAACCGATATCATTAAGATTTTTGTCGTTCCGATTTAACTCTTACGAAGAGAAAAAGGCCGTCACGGAGAAGAAAAAGAGGGTTCACGACCATAGTGCAATGGTTGGAGATCGAACTCGCCACCTCAATCGCCAGGCCACAACGCCCTTTGGGCACAGAATAATTATTAGTATATTGCCGCTTGAATTATAGTTAACTAGCTGGGCCCGCGGCTTTGCCCGCGTTGAGTCCTCGTGAAATGTGATAAATGAAGAACCACTCGACCGATTTTGTGCAAACTTCACATAAACCAAAATAAAATATCTAACTGAAATATTTAACTGTAATATTTAACCGAAACACTCAACTGAAATATTCAACTAAAACATTCAACATAAATATCTAACTGAAATATTAAACTGAAACGAGTTGGGAGCGACGGAGTCGGCAGACGGCAGGCGACTATGTGTTCACATCGCGAAAGTTTAAAGTTTACAATTCACATAAACCATCTACTAAATAGTCCGAACAAAGCCTAAACATAAACATTTGGTTTGGATAGGTGAGCCCGTTCTTGAATTATAAAATTACAACGCAAAGTGGCATTGATTTTTATATCTATTGATGTGTACTAGATTTTAAAGCTCTGATATTCACATATGGTGTTACTCGATAGTTTTACTTGTAAGCGACTAAATACAATGTATTGTCTGCAAAATTCATAGCTCAAAGGTTCGTGATTGCTGTCCACAGGGTGACATTTACTCACCTAGTTTCCTACCTGCTGTCAGAGACTGTGCCGCTATGACTACATACATAAATACTGTAAGCTCAGTGGCGTGCCATAGGAGAGGCCTGTGTCCAACAGTGGACAAATACTGGCTGTTTATGATGATAAAAATGAATGTTGATGATTATGATCTGCCGTGCTTTGCTTTGGTCGTCTAAAAATTTAAATACATAAAATCACGCCTTTTTCCCGTTGGGGTAGGCAGAGACTACTTCTTTCCACATGCTACGATCCTGACACACGTCTTTCGCTTCTTCCACTTTCATCAGCGCCTTCATACATGCTCACCAGTTATAGGTACTACTTTTGACTTGGCCTTTCTTTAAAACGTCTCTGATCTGGGCCGGTATTCTCTACATGCATAGCGATGAATTTCGATCGATAATCGTCGATACGAAAAGAGATGCAGATAACAACTGTCTAGCTGCATCTCATTCCAGCAGACGTTTGCGATGACAAGACGCATCGCTATCAATGTAGAGACTTCCACCCCTGGTCGTGATACGTTCTGCTAGGTCGGCCTCTACCGGCTGGCTCATTCACACACGTCTCATAAATCTGCTTCGTCAATCTTTCATCATCCATCCTCTCTAGATGTCCAAACCATCTAAGCATCCCTTTCTCTATCTTTGTCACTACATCTTCTACCACACCACAACATTCCCATATCACACTGTTCTCCACCTTAGTATCTATCAAAGTCAGTAACTTCTCATTTCTACAGCTTTAATTTTTTTCATGCTTCTCCTGCCATACCCAGCATTCACCACCATGTGTGGGAACCAAAGTCAAAGTCAAAACATTTATTTAGTATATGGGCAAATTAAAAATATGCACTTACACACGTCAAATTACATTAAACAGATCATATTCAATAAAAAATATTATAGATATAACAGAAACATAACTTATTGCTTTGAATTTACAAAAAAAAAACAAAGGTATTGAGCCATTCAGCTTTCATCTAGACGTCGAACGTCACTCAGGCGAGCGTCGTGCTTGTCCTGTTACCTTTTACCATAAATAACCGGCCAAGTGCGTGTCGGGCTACGCGCAGTGTAGGGTTCCGTAGTAGCATGTTATTCAATGCAAGACTTTAACTGTTATAAACAAGCAACTAGGTACTCTGTCTTTGTCATTTTAAAGGATTTATTCTAAGGATTTGGTATTTGGTACAAAATTATCCAACACCCAAGTTCAACGACTATTACTGCTAAACTAATAAAGCTATCTTAACCGCTATAATTTTCCTTTAAAGTTCATATTTTTCAAAATTTTATTTCAGCACTTTGTCGGCGTCATTCATTTACATACCCCCACAAAATTACAGCTTTCTAGTATTAGCGGTCTCTTAGCAAAACCTCGGACAGACAGACAGACGGACATGACGAAACTATAAGGGTTCCTTGTCAGGACTACGGAACCCTACAAAAAGCTCCGAGGGAGAAAGGCAACTTAACATAAGGTAAGCCATAGTTAAAGTTAACCTACATGTCAACGTAACGTGTATATGTTTGCAGGAAGACTGGGACGCCGAAGCGACGGCGGCGGCGGAAGGTCACATACCTACCTACACATACCACAACCCGGCCGCACATCACAACCTGGAGGTACCGTACCATCATTTATCATCATTGACACCCGCGGCATGGTCCTTGTTACTCGCTTGCAAATGCCATATAGGCACACTTACTGATAGCCCTATTGGCAACTTATCTGACAGATTTTTGACAGCTTTTGTATGGCGTCATCTGTCAGATAACTAGGTATCTGAGACTTTATCAGGAACCCGTGAAACTGGCCCTTACACTTGTATATTATGTATCTTTCTACACAAAAATTGTAATTGTTTGTCTATAGACTATACTATGTCCGTTATAGACTTTAAACCATTCAACTAATGTGGCCCAAACTGGTGTCATTAGATAGGCCATAATGCGTAGGTGGATTTAGTTAGAGTCTAACTGACCCTGAATAATGGAATGAACTGACCCTAATGTATTGTTTTAGTTACGAGTCTAACTGACCCTAAATAATGGAATGAACTGACCCTAATGTATTGTTTTAGTTAGAGTCTAACTGACCCTAAATAATGGAATGAACTGACCCTAATGTATTGTTTTAGTTAGAGTCTAACTGACCCTAAATAATGGAATGAACTGACCCTAATGTATTGTTTTAGTTAGAGTCTAACTGACCCTGAATAATGGAATGAACTGACCCTAATGTATTGTTTTAGTTAGAGTCTAACTGACCCTAAATAATGGAATGAACTGACCCTAATGTATTGTTTTAGTTAGAGTCTAACTGACCCTAAATAATGGAATGAACTGACCCTAATGTATTGTTTTAGTTAGAGTCTAACTGACCCTAAATAATGGAATGAACTGACCCTAATGTATTGTTTTAGTTAGAGTCTAACTGACCCTAAATAATGGAATGAACTGACCCTAATGTATTGTTTTAGTTAGAGTCTAACTGACCCTGAATAATGGAATGAACTGACCCTAATGTATTGTTTTAGTTAGAGTCTAACTGACCCTAAATAATGGAATGAACTGACCCTAATGTATTGTTTTAGTTAGAGTCTAACTGACCCTAAATAATGGAATGAACTGACCCTAATGTATTGTTTTAGTTAGAGTCTAACTGACCCTGAATAATGAAATGAACTGACCCTAATGTATTGTTTTAGTAGTCTAACTGTTAGACTAGCGCTACGTCGCGACGTGATGATGCGATTTTTTGGTTTCGCGCCACGCAGCGGGAATTATCTTATTAAAGTATCTTTTTGTTTAGTAAATAAAGTTCTATTTGGTAACACGCGGCGTAGCCTGATGCCGCCGAATCGTAGTTACGCCGTTGTATAATAGAGGGCGTTTATGTCACTTCCGCTGCCTTCACACCGTGACGCTATGTCACTACGTTAAAAGTTTACACCAGTGAGCCTAAAGAAGTTTAACTTCAAAAAAGTTCAGAATATAAGGTCCATGTCCCATCTCCACAGCCACAAGTGAACAGCGGCAGCCGCGCGTCCCCCGCCACCCCGGCGGAGGCGGCGCCGCTGCAGCCCGACGCCTTCCTGCACGCACATCCGCATCCGCATCCGCACCAGGTACACTACTACACATACTATACTACTCTCTACCTAACCTACTTGATATGTTTATCGATAGTGGACTGTATCTAATATGTTTTTGTTCGTTGAGAATTGAGAAAAGATAGGTGGAATAGGTAGGAGATGGTGGACTCACAGCTTGTCGCGATAGGGAATATGCATGTGGTATACATTTACTTGAAATCATTTATTTTCGAATCATTATTGTTCTGGTGTAGTTTTTAAACATTTTTTTGTAAATAAAATACTCTTAAATCTGTTAAAAAAACGTGGGAAATTTTTAATTTGCGAAACACATCACCACTTTACAATTAGAAAGTGACGTCACAGCGCACCACACGGTCTCCACAGATTAAATCTTTTTCATAGAAATACTATGCACTGTTGTACGAATACGTACTATCTATACTAATATTATAAAGAGAGAACATTTGTATTTTTGTATACTTGTAATGAGCAAAAAACTACTGAACCGATTTAAAAATTCTTTCACTAATACATAGAATGGACTTTCGGAATGAAAATAGGCTATATATTATCCCGTTTAAATCAAAGGTACATTCGTGGAGACCTAATTTGCAACCTAAGTCGGCAAAAAAACGGTCGAAAAAACACGTTTCTTACGAACGCTGCTTAATTGAAAATAGATAAAAGAATATTTTCTATGCAAGAGTTGTACAACTTAATAAGACCTACAAAAAAGTCCGCGACAGCATATGTCTCTTAAGGTTGACTCACAGTAACCATTTTAATCTTAAAATTTTTGTTAACAAATATTACATAACTTCCAAGGCTATTTTCAAGTATATAGTATTAATCCTTATCCAAATAATTACGTTAATTAGCTTGGCCACATATTATAGATTAAAATTGTCCTTTACAGTATATAATTCAAATGAAAACTCTAGAAGATATCACGAATTTCACAAACACGCTCGCAAAATTAATAAAATATTTGCAGTGAAACCACAGATTAGGTCATAGTTACTTTGAAAATATTATTATAAGCATAGCTATGCTGTAGATCCCCACCGATCACAATCAATTTGAAGTCAATATAGTATAATAATATGATCTATTGTATAAAATAATATTCATCTATATATATAATAATATATATAATATAATATTTTAAACCACCCCGACTGATCTATGTACGTGTATAATAGCTCTTTCCAATGACTCTAAACTCGACATTTAAAATCTGAGCTGTAAGTTGGTGAGGATTTGAGTATTCTGTAGAGTCCAGGAGGCTTCCATATTCTTACAATATCGTTGAAGAAGAAGATTTTCGAATTGATCAGACCTATGAAAGTTGATTTCATAGCGCAATTAACTAGAAAAAAGCTCATAATTTTATAACGATTGAACGAATTTTCATGAATCAAAGCTAAGAACACTCTCGATGAAGACATCTATCAAACAAAAAAAAAAACTATCAATAATAAAAACAAAATCGGTTCATCCGGTTAGGTGCTAAGATGCTACAGACAGACACAGATACACACGTTAACTGTGACAAGACAGTAACAAGTTGTACGTACGTTTCAGCCGATGGGAATGTCTGGTAGCCTGTCAGCCGCACAGTCACAGTACCTGTCGCAGCTCACGCAACAGTCTCAACGACACGACAACAGTAAGTATTGTATTATATTCAACATAAGCTCATTTCAGACTACGCTATAATCTAATGGCTTATAGCAAATATATAAAATGACGAAGTAATTCGCCATAGAACTAAAGTTATCGACATAGCTCAACAGATTAGCAAGCTGAAGTGGCAGTGGGCTGGTCATATCTGCGCAGGACTGATAAAAGTTGGGCTAGACTTGTCCTAGAGTGAAGACCGCAAATCGGCAAACGTAGCGTAGGACGCCCTGTGACCAGGTGGAGCGACGACATTCGCAAAGCGGTGGGCAGTGACTGGAAAAGAAGAGCCGAAGATCGGGCTCAGTGGCGCATCTTGGGAGAGGCCTACGTCCAGCAGTGGACTGATACAAACTGATGATGATGATGATAGCAAATATCCGTGGACACTGACGGTACGACTGATCCACCAATTCTTATTATTACTTTTTTTTATTTAAAGTCGCTCAGCGATCTATAGAAAGGGCTATACTTGGAGTATCTCTGAAAGATCGAATTCTAAATGAAGTTATCCGACGGAGAACCAAAGTTATCGACATAACTTAAAGGATTGGCTAACTGAAGTTGGCAAACTGGCAGTGGGCTGGTCACATCTGTCGTAGGACTTCAAACTTCAAATAATTTATTGTTCATACTACAGGTAGGTACATGGTGACATAAAATAAAATTATCTCTGTAGTTTGCCTTTAAGGCGTACAATATTTCGGTTAATTAGATAAAATTAGTAGGAATCATAAGATGTTGCAGAATACAATTAAATCACATATTCATTACATTATATTTCAGCGTAACAACGAACACGACTATACAAATTATGTCAAAATCTATTTATTGTTATTAAGCACATAAAATCATTACTAAATGTCAAATATAATTTACAAATTATGAAATTAATGCTAGTATTATTCATTATTATCAATTCAATATTATATTAGTATCCTTTAAAAATTCGTCAACTGTATAATAACATTTTTTTTATTAAGAGTTCATTCAAAGATTTTTTTAAACTAGGTAAGTCACGATTTTTTATACTGTCTGGTAGCTTATTGTAAAGTTTGGGTGCCATTTTATAAACAGTCTTGCCGAAAAATGCTGTTTTCGATTCGTAGTGAGACGAAGCTACTACTCTGGGACGTGTTTTTCGAGGGTGCCTGGTTTCGTGGAATAAAAATTGATCTGGATATTGTTTGACAAACAAACATGCTTCCAATATATATATAGAGAGCTGAGTGTTACTATGGTTAGTTTTTTAAAGAGCGGTTTACATGTTTGTCTTTGGCTGGCACCAAACATTGCTCTGACACATCTTTTTTGCACTCTGAAGAACCTATGAACCGATAACCGTTGAGGTAGACGTGTTCTAGAGTGCAGACCATGGCTCGGTAGAGCAAGAGCCCACGACGGCCAGACCTTCGTTATTCGTTCGTTATTTAATAAAAGTTAAAAGTTTTTCTGTGCATGTTTCCTATACAGGTAATAACGACCAGCGACTATAGAGTTTCGGTTGTGGTTACTTGGGCAGGTAACAGGTAGTAAAGGTATATAAAATAGTACCTTAAATTCGTTAACGTTTTTTCTCATAGAGAAAGTATATATAGAGAGAATATTAGCGTATGCGAATGAAATAGCTATAGAGACATAACCCGACTAAAATGATAAACACGTGATACATATGCCAGCTATAAGTTAAAATGAACTACGTAATTTGGTCGGGTTATACATGACAGCGGGTGAGAGCCAATGGGTGCACTAAAACTTGGTTCAATCAACGTTTTTACAAATTTAGATTTTTGTGTGTTGATACAGGTGTGTACACATCTAACTACGGCGTGTACGGCCCGGTGACCACAGACATGACGTCACAACGGAAGCCGCAGCGAGCGCGCGTCCCGCCACCCTCCAAGGTATGTAACTAATACCCTACCTTCACATTTATCATAGTGATATTGGAATGGGATATTTACCATGGTTTTCATGATTTATGAGCTTCCGATATTTCGTCGCTGTTGCTAGCACCATGTTCACGCATAAACTGTCGATTGCGGGTAAACGGATTGTTTACGAAAACACGAAGCGGTCTACCCGCTTTCGCGTTCTTTTTGCAGGTTTGCCGCCCCTACTACTTGCTTCTGCTGGAACTCGATCGCGACACACAACACTGACAATATCTTCGCGTTTGTTATTTTTGTTCGGGCATTTATATGATCTACAGATATTAAAAAACGATATTACGATATTAAAAAACTATATAAGTAAGAAACTTTAGATGCGGAAATGACTGTGGGTAGACCCAAATGGAAGAGAATGACATGTTGCACCGACCACATTTAGTGGGGAAAGGGTAGGTCTTAACTATAAAAAAAATGATTCCCGTCATTAAGGGCTGTCAACCGTACTATTACATGCACCAACAAAAAAGAAAATGTCTATGTTACTGTCTAGGCCTAAGGCACACGTTTCCTGGCGACTATTCTTACAATCCTCTGTGTTTGTGCACTTACAAGTTACCCTCAAGTTAGAAAAATCTGTCGCCAAAACATCTAATGTGTTCCGGCAACTATCCTTGAGAGCCAGTTCCTATTCTAGGCCTAGCGTGCTTACCATCTTCGTCCGCATGATGATGATGATGATGTCCTCCGCGTCGTGACCGACGATGGCGACCCTTTTCTAGGTTCTGGCGTGTGCTCTGATGTGGCTGGCAAATCCGAACTTTGTCTTAAATATCCGGTCACATGAGGCACAATATAACTGGCCCGTACTGTTGTAGGTGTAGTTGTAGTTTTGTTTGGGACGAACTTTACGATCTTGCCGTTTTTGATCAAGATCCGATAAACGCCTATTTTCAAATTCTTCTATGCCTTTTTTAATAGTTGAGCGCCATGCAGGTCTTCCTTTGGCCACGTCTTCCCAGCGATCGGTTGGTAGACTACATGCTCTTAGGTTGCGTCGTAGCACATCTTTATATCGTAGGTACTGCCCTCCAGAGCTACGTTTGCCACTCGAAAGCTCTGAGTATAATACGCTTTTTGGTAGTCTGCTGTCATCCATCCGCTGGACATGACCACACCATCTGAGCTGGTTCTTTGCAAGCAGAGCCTCCATGCCATGCATCTTAGATTTCTTAAGCACCTCGGAATTAGGGAGACAGTCTTCTCATTTTATCCGATGAATTGTACGTAGGCACTTCATATGAAATAGTCCAATTTTTTGATGTCGCTTTTATACACACACCAAGTCTCTGACGCATACATAAGGATCGAAAGTACCATAGCCCGGTACACAGCAAGCTTAGTTTGTAGTTTGAGGTCATGACATTTCCAAACTCGGTGATTAAGGCTTCCGAAAATGGCAGCAGCTTTTGCAATACGCCCTGGAATTTCTGTTGCAAGTCGATTGTCGCTTCTCAATTGGGATCCAAGGTATCTAAAACAGGAGATCTCTTCTAGAACTTTTCCGTTTAAGTTGAGTGTGCTGACATCAGGATGGCTTCCTCTTGGTGGTTGTTTGAGAATTTGAGTTTTCGTTACACTGATCACCAGTCCAAACTTGCAACATGATTCGTTTAGCGAAGATAGATAGGTTTGCAAAGTAGACATGTTGTCTGCCATTAGGCCAATATCATCGGCATAGAGTACATTTGAAATTGCGAGTTTGGTGATTTTCGATTTGGCTCTAAATTTAGAAAGGTCAAACACACTCTTGTCCGTCCTGATACTGAGTTGAATCTGTCCGACGCATCTGCTTTCTATTACTGCAGCAAAATATAATGCAAAAAGCGTGGGGGCCATGACACATCCTTGCTTCACACCACTAGTAACAGGAAATCGTTCTGAGAAACCGTCGTTATGCTGTACTTCGGCCATCATATTTTCATGAAAGTTTCTAATAATGCTAATAAGGTTCTCCGAACATCCAGCCTTTTTCAAAACAATCCAGAGCGCCTCCCTTGGCACACGGTCAAAGGCCTTCTCAAGGTCGACGAAACACATGTAAAGAGGACGATGCTGTTCCAGGCTCTTCTCTTGAATTTGTTTTACAACGAATATAGCATCCACCGTTCCTCTGTTACATCTGAAGCCACACTGTGATTCCGGCAGCACTTTTTCAGCGAGCTTCGCAAGGCGGCTGTTTATTATGTGGGCTAAAACCTTCCCAGCGCTAGAGAGAAGGGAGATGCCACGGTATGAGCTACAGTCGGAGATGTCGCCTTTTCCTTTATACAGTTTACAGATAGAGGCATCTTTCCGCTCCTGCGGTACAGATTCATTATCCCATACGCTTCGCACTAGTTCATAAAGCCTGTTTTTTATATTGGGACCACCGTATTTGTAAAGTTCCCCAGGGAGACTATCACGGCCTGGTGTTTTGCCGTTTTTTAGTTTTCTCGTTGCAGTTACGAATTCTTCGAAAGTCGGAGGATCACTCAGTTCTTCATGTTGTGGTAAGCTGTCCATTCCATTTATATAGTTAATGTCGGCACTGTTAGCATCAGGGTTAAGAACCTCGTTAAAATGTTCTGCCCATCGAGCCAAAATTTCGTTTTGGTCCGTTAGACGTTTCCCGTCACGTGAGTAGATAGAGGCAGTTTTCCTAAGTTTTGGGCCAAATACAGAATAATGACTTCAAAGAATCTACCCGTTTGGTTTGCATCTGCGAAGCCTTGAAGTTCTTTAGCTTTTTCTGACCACCATTTATCTTTGAAGCAGCTAATTTTGGCCTTCAGGGTGTGTTGTATTTTACTTCTGTCATTCATTGCTGCCTGATGTCTAAGACGACGTCTGTAGTCTTCTACAAGCTTAACGATTTCGGAGTTCGTATCGTCGAACCAGTCTTGGTGTTTTTTGTGTAGTTTGCCAATGACTTGTAGGGAGCACGTATGAAGGTTATGAGACAAGTCTTTCCATCCAACAAGTCTTTTCCACTGAGCCATCCTTGATTTCCTTTTGCAAAGTGCCAAAAGCATTATCAAGTGTCTCACTTATATCTGCAGAGTGGACAATACGATTGGTATTAAGTTTTACTGGTAATTTGTGTTGGGCTCTACGTGGAGGTTTCAATGTTAGTCGTAACTTTGACCTGAGCAATCGATGGTCTGTCCAGCCTTGGGCACCTCTCATAGCTCTGGTGATTAAGACATCTTGGATGTCTTGTTTTCGTACAACCACATAGTCCAGTAAATGCCAATGCCTTGACCTCGGATGCATCCATGTAGTTTTATATTTTTCTGGTAGCCGAAAATACGTGTTTGATATGCATAGGTCAAATTCTGCACATAGTGTTAAAAGGTCTAAGCCGTTACTATTACACTTGCCTATACGATGACGTCCGAGAACCCCATGCCATAACTGATGCTCCGCTCCAACTCGCGCGTTAAAATCACCCAGTAAAACCATTTTGTCTTTGCAAGGTGTTTTCTCGAGGACATGACGAAGATCTTTGTAGAATTTGGTCTTGTCTTCATCTGCGGACGGAAGAGTGGGTGCGTAGATACTGACCAGGTGTAGGTATTTATTGGCTGAAAGTGGTATGCGCAAAGTTATGATTCGGTCATTGATTCCGACCGGTAGTTCGCCTAAAACGCTTGCCAGTTTATTGCGCACAGCAAAACCAACTCCATTAGCAGCTCTTTCGCCGGAGGGTCTTCCGCTCCAGTAGTAGGTATATCCACCAAGTGCTTCGCAGAGATACCCACTGCCACAAAGATGTGTTTCGCTTATAGCGGCAATGTCAATTCTGTAGCTTGCCAGTTCCCTTGCTATTAACGCAGTCTTTCAGGACAGATGTTGGTATCGCTGTCTAATAAAGTTCGGACATTCCATGCTCCTATAATAATGTTTTTCTGTGTTTTTTTCTGTATCTTTCGACCGCGTTTAATAATCGATGACCAGTCGCCCGCGGTATGACGCCTGGTTATGTTGGGGGCGGACTATGTTTGGGCCACCTTTTCTAGGCCCCCCCCCCATTCAGGGGAAAGCAGAGTGATCCTAAACAGGGCTGCTTTGTCATCAGACGTGCTGCCGAACCTGTCCTCCCGTCCCAGTCGATTCTAGGAGCGACCACTCTCGTCTGATCGCCTACGTGCAGAGTTCCAACTAAAGTTCGGATACACCGATATCCCAACCTCACCATCAAAACTCAATCGCCGCAGGTCTTGTGAGTCTCGTGTAGCCAGAAGATAATGCCAGGGTCATCTGCGCGTGAAAATGTTTACAGTGGACGAGCGGTTGCGCTGGTGCAGATCCACTCTCTTGTCTTTATATTTCGGGTTCCAATGGATCAGAAAACTAATACGACTGGGAAGAAATATGAAGATGCAGTAATTGGCCGCAAACCATTATAAGATCCAAGTTAACGCCCTTTCTGGCACATTACAATGCCCTGCTACGCCGCCATGGTTGCCGTAAACTTTTGCCATACTAACGGTGCCCGCCTTCCATACCGACGCAGTCTTCGTGTACTTTCGGGGGATCACCCGCCTAACCACGCACCAATTGGCGTGCGCAGCCCCCTCTGCTAGGTTTAGTCCACGGGTCGACGTGGCTTGCCAGGGTGTGGCCGCTGCGTACACAACAGCTTCGAGGAGCCACTAGCAGAGAGTTATGGAGGTCTGCAGTCCAGTCAGCAACTACCAAACGCGGGACGCGAGTCGACCGGCAGCTCTGTAAAGGTCCCACTACTAAACGCTCCAATCCACCCCTTTTTTTTTTCGTCCGCATAATCACTTACCAACAAGTGAGATAGTGGACAAAGCCTATAAGATATATAAAAAAAAACTGTTTCTACCGACTTCCAAAAACAAAGGATATGTTACGCCATTACTCCGTTAATTCTGAACCGATTCGAATGATTCTTTTTGTTATCGGTAGGGTACGTTTCCGAGGTGGTCCTATTGTAATTTCATCGAGATCTGATAAGTATCTCCAGAGATATGACGATAAACGTCTTGCTACTGAAATTGACTCACGGGGCATTGAAGTCGGTTGTTTTAGATTTTAAACTATCTTAATTATTCTATAGGTATAGCTATGACCCACATTTTTTTTGAAGTATTCAAGCTTATTACAAGCTCCTTGCCTAATATGGGGCTCTTAACAATTTAGTCTGAACAGTAATGCCCCGTTTGCTGCGCCATGTTACAAACAAAATATTGTTTTGCAATAGCCGGGGTATCCTGCGACTGTTTTGTGTTTTCTAATATCAAATATCTAACAAAATAAGGGTTTGCCCTAACTATTTTGCTAGCGCAAACAATCAAAAATGTTAAAAGAGGCGGACGGAAAACATCCCGCGTTCACCTGCGGGGAGGGGTAATTTAAAAAATAACTACTAAATCATCGAGTATGTCCTCTTCGTTCGAAGTCATTTTGTCGAGTAGATGTTTGATATTCGTGATTAAAAGTCAAAGGAGACTGCAATGTTTTGCGAACAGGTTTAGTCGACTTGTTTTGTTAGTTAGTTTTGTTATTTGTAGGAGCAGGAGACACGCCTTAACATGTTACTAAAACATATTTTGCAAACAGGCCTTTCACTGCGATTTTCTAGTAAAACAGTCAGACCACGCTCTAAAACCAATAAAACATTGGTTATAGTAACATGTTTTGGTTAGCAAAACACGGTAACATGGCGCAGCGGACCCGATTTAAAGTGCGATGTTAACATTTCGGCTATGTCAGGCCTGTCGCACTCCGCGCTATAGCTATGAAAATATTAGTACCGCGGCAGCCCGTGAGCTGCAAATTCAGTCAATAGTAACACGCGCGCTCTCGATTTGACGCGCACCTTTACATACAATTCAATCTGTTTTCTCACAACACTCAACTTTACGGTAAGAGATAGCTGACGGCCCGCGAGCTGACCGAGTGATACAGACTCTCGCCGCGCGGACTTACGGTGCGCAACACGCGGTTTCTAGTTACTATTAGTTTATTCTGTAACGTAAATTTAAGGTCGCATCCGAGGAGTATAGCGTATTTTGAACGTTACTGACGTTGATACTAGGTTTAATCTCGCATTTTTTAAAAAGGTTTATAAGCAAGTGTTAGAAACATTTTTACTATCAGGGAGTGTATCTTCTGTACTTGTACAATAAATTATTCTATGAGTGGCTATGTCTGTATGTTCAGATCCCGGTGTCGGCGGTGGAGATGCCGGGCGGCGCGGAAGGCGGCACGTTCCTGGACGTACAGTTCGGGGCGTTGGACGAGCTGCCGGACCCGGGCAAGCCTCAGCCCGCGCCTGTGCTCAACAACACTACGCTGCCCATGGTATGTGCTTCACTTTACCATTCAACACACTTACAAAAAATACGTTAACGACGTTACGTGTTATAAATCGATGAACGCCGGCACGAAAAATTATCACGTTCAGCGTGCAAGCGAGAGCGCGGAATCGATCAGCGGCACCGATCGTATGACGTAAAGTTATCGTCCGT
This sequence comes from Cabera pusaria, assembly GCA_954871355.1. Taxonomy (NCBI): domain Eukaryota; kingdom Metazoa; phylum Arthropoda; class Insecta; order Lepidoptera; family Geometridae; genus Cabera; species Cabera pusaria. The sequence continues at coordinate 1,277,461 of OX940909.1, read as the reverse complement.
AAACCGACTTTACAGACAACTAATTTTTAAACCGACTTGCAAAAAGGAGGAGGTTCTCAATTCGTCTGTATGTTTTTTTAAAATTTATTTTTTCTTATGTATGTTACGCGATTACTCCGTCAATTGTGAACCGATTCGAATGATTATTATTTTTTTTTAATTGGTCCCTACTGATAAAAAAAATAATCATTCGAATCGAGAGTTTATGTCCAGCTGTAGACTGACCCGGCTGATAATGATAGTTAAGATAGATACACCTCTACACAACAGACGTCCAAAAAGGAGGTTCTTAATTCATCTGTATGTTTTTTAAAGTGAAACTTTTATTACATGGCCTCAAACTTTTTCGTCCCATCTATCGCATGTCGCCGGTGCTTAGCTTGATTGGCGTATATGATGTATGACATTTAGGTCTAGCTCTGATTGGCGGATGCTTTCGCAGCCATATTTGTTGTATACATTAGCATGTATGTATATGTGTCATGTCAACTGCTGTCATAGTAGCTAGCTCCCATAGCTATAGTCGAAACTGAAACTGAATTATGTATTTGATCAATGTATTAGGCATAAGCATTTAAAGTCCAGCGTACTAGTTGAATAAGGATGATATAATATGTAATTCTTTTAGGAAGACTTTATGAGTTATTGAACTAGTTCACTGAATTGATATGACTCCATTAACTAAATCTTTTATACCACATGCCTATTTTTATTTCATGAAAAAGTGGCAATACTCGTAATGTCATTTTACTCCGTTTAATTAAAGATTCTACTATACACATAAACAAAAAGTTTCACTTGCATCGTGGTTTCATAAAACCACACCACACCTTTTCTTTTAAATAATATTATAAAGAAGAAAGATTTGATTTTTGTCTGTTTGTTTATTACGATTTAACTCGAAAACTATTGGACCGATTTCAAATATTCTTTCACTAATGGAAAGCTACATTATTAGCGAGTAACATAGGCTATATTTTCTCCGCGTATTTTCACGGGACCGGAAACTACGCGGGTGAAACCGCGAAGTGGGGGTAGTAGTATATATAGATGTATACGTTCCAGCAACCGGTGGGGTCCCCCGCTCTGTGCCCTAGCCCGCCCGCGGCGCCGCACGAGGAGCCCGCGCCCGTCTCCTACCCCGCCGCCGCCACCATGGTCAGTATCACTACTACTGACCTGTACAATAGTACACGTCAGTCCCAGCGCCACCTGCCGAAGCGCGCCAAACATTTTGAATTGAAAACTTCTTTAGGCGCGTGGAGCACTTTTTGGGTCAACAAAAATAAAATAATATCGTCACCGAACGCTTCCCATGAGCTATATGTATACTGTTTATCTCGACGACACAATTCACAAGTTACTTAGTTCCACTTCTATCGGCAGTCCCCAAAGACTGCCCCTCATGTTTTTTTTATATAAATATAGAGCAATCTTCTGTGGGAAAACCATGGGGAGGAAGGTTATTCCACATCTCGCATGTACGCAGGAAGAGCAAACGTTGTGTGGGAGGACCACGTGTCTATAATATGAGGGTGAAGCCCTCTCACGAATACGTTCCTGTGGTAACATCGAGAGGGTGGGATCACATCAAAGAGCTCATCAGAGCATTCTCCATGATAATATCTATAAAATAGACTGAGCGAACCAACATCGCGACGAAGACTCAACGGTTCAAGTGTCTTAGTCAGCGTCGCGTCATCGACTAATCTAATGGCTCTTCTCTGAAGGGAGCCAAGAGGTTGCAGCTGATACTTCGGTGCATCACTCCAGAGATGCGAGCAGTACTCCATATGCGGCCGAATCTGCGCTTTGTACAACAAAAGTCGTCGACTCGGCGTGAAGTACTGCTCAGCTCTATTTAGTACACCGATTTTATTAGCTATGCTCGCTAAATGACGCCCAAACTGGACTTCATTAGGGATCCACACCTAATATTGTCTACCAGTCCTGCCGTGCCAGCTACACCGGCGCCAGTGACTGGCATCGCGTAAACAAACGCTTTTTCATACCAGTTCAGCGCCAACTGCCAGTTATAAGAACTTGACAGGAGTGACTGAAATGTTACTATGACTCATCTGTACGACTAGAATTCACAAAAACTTGAAGAATTTTAATGCTTGACACTAGCTAAATACACTAATAGTGTGGAGCCATAATTAAACTTAAAAAAAAATGGTATGCCAGCGCTGGCATCGATTTACGTCCTGCTTGAGGTGTGTTGAACATTCCAGCCGATTTATGAAGCAAAGGAAGGCTTAGAGCGGCTTGGCAGCGTTATGGCGAACGCTCTAGATAAAAATCCTTGTGCTATAGAATCTATTCTATTTCAGTCAAAAACTTGTGGATGTTTTTTTGTTTTGTAGCTATAAATAGAATTTGTGTATGATTCCAGTTGAGTGAAAGTTTATCAGCGGCGGAGTCGACCGCGGCGAGTCAACCGCCCGTCGCCTCCGAGCCGGTCGTCTCTAACGCTACCTGTGAGTATATACTGATACACTTTTATTGTAAACATGCTACCACTTGCTCACTAACGTAGGACGTCCAGGGCTCGTAGACAAGCCCAATTTCTGATTCCATTCACGCTAACGCAACTTCAACATATATGGGAATGACATCTTTGTTGCGGAAGCATAAATGTCATTCCATACATTTTGGGCTTATGTTAGCGTGAATGGAAACAGAAACTGGATTTTGTCTTGGGAGGCAGTTCTCTAAGTACGAGTTTTCATAGAAAACGCTTTTGACAGCTCTCACATAGCTTTCGACTTATTCTAGCTATTTGAATTGGTGTAAATTTAGTGTGGTGTGAAAACCACTAGAGGCACCGTACTGTTTTTCATACAAAATTTGTTCGATAATCGATATCAAGTTTATTATAAAAACTCACGTTCATTTTAAACTTATAGATTTGAGACGGGAATTTAACGTGACTTACGCGATGTCGATATAGTGATCGACATATGTTTCGGCCTACGCACAGTGCGAGGATGAACGCGTCGGCGAGCGCCCCGCACTCAAGATCATGAAGAAGGCCGAAACATATGTCGATCGCTATATCGACATCGCGTAAGTCACGTTAAATTCCCGTCTCAAATCTATAAGATATCAAGTTTGGTATGAAAACTCGTAATAAGGGTACAGGTGGAGCGACGATATACGCAAAGCGGTGGGCAGTGACTGGAAAAGAAGAGCCGTAGATCGAGCTTAGTGGCGTATCTTGGAAGAGGACTACATCCAGCAGTGGACTGACACCGGCTGATTATGATGATGATGTAGCCCTTGACCACTAACTTATCTGGTGTTAAGTGATGATACTTGTTTGGAAGTAGCAGATAGCCGTGACATGAGGCGTTAGATAATCGCATTTTAAATGGTGGTAGGACACTGGACATGCCATAGCCAGCTACCTACCACCTTTAAGTTGGAAAATCTATCGCCGTACATCTAATGTGTTCCTTCATCTTTAAAGCTGATAAAAACATCTGCAGCTGGCTCTAAAAGATTAGAGCCAGTTGCAGATGTCTGACAGTACTCAGTAGTAGAAACAAGTTGTGTTTGTTAAAAACACAACAAAAATCTGAAGCGATTTGACTAAAATGTTTCATACATATATAAAATCACGCCTTCTTCCCATTGGGGTAGGCAGATACTACTTCATTCCACATCAACGATCGTGACATACCTCTTTCGCTTCTACCACTTTCATGAGCTTCTTAATACATGAAATTTAATGAATTAAAAGTATAGAATGGGACATAACATGCAAAGGACTTTTAATTGAATAAATATAATACAAGTACAGAAGGTGCTCTCCTTGATAGCAAAAATGCTAGAGCAAACCTAGTTACAACGTCGGTAACGTTCAAAATAGCAGAGTTTTACCTACCATTAAAACTCTTATTATGTCCGGAGCCTTATTCGAGGCCAAAGTAGACAGAATTGAGATAGCAGCTTCCGTTTCCAGTCGTACTTAGTAGTTGAAGTTCCTTATAACGACGGAAATGACGTGTCACGTGACTTCCGCCCGCCATTCTGTTCACCAGGTTGTGCTCGTCGCAAATTTCTTCATTGTGGTCTCAATAACCTAATTATATATAAACCTACCTAACACCAGGCAGAACTTACTGTAAGGCCTCGAATAAGGCTCCGGACATAATAAGAGTTTTAATGGTAGGTAAAACTCTGCTATTATGTCCTTCCGCCGTTATTCGAGGCCAAAGTAGACAGAATTGAGACATTGTTTGTTATCGCCTGGTGAACAGACGCCAATGTGATAATAATTAAATGTGATAACTTGACAACAGTTATTCGCATACAATTTGATCTAAATTCTTATTCCTCAATTACTTTCAATGCATTGTTGCTTTTCTGTTAAATGTTCATATTACTAAGAGCCTCATAACCAAAAATTCTATAAAACAGAAAATTAATGAATAAAGTAAAATTCGAACAAAGTTTGGTTTGTCAACACTTATCTATTCATTTATGCAACTCTATTGGAAAAATATTTTTTTTATTTTTATTTAGATGCATGTCTTAGAGCCAGAAAAAATAAGTACAGCGACTAAACTGAAACAAATGTTCAAGTGAATAACTTTTTCTTACCGTTAGCCAACATGCCGTTACCTGCATACCGTTTAATTTTGCGGACTCAAGTAGACCCTAGTCAGTAGTATTTGACCTAAAAGAGTTATTATTATTAGTGGGAAAGTTAAGACGACCCAACTCGATACAATTCAGAATTCATCACTTGAGTTTCCTTGAAAAGCAGAAGAAAGTTAACTAGGGATCGCTTCAAAGTATGCGATATGTCAGTAGTGGATGGTTACCCAATCTACTCTTGAGATCGATTTTTATTTTATACTTCGCCATACGCAGCATTTTTAGGTTAAGCATTTTCAACTAGAACTAAAATCGATTTGGATATGTTTGCAAAATCCACAGCAAAAATCGGGAGCATATATACCAATAAAAACATGTTGATTTAAAAATGCGTTAAGAAACTATGTATACTTTCGAAACAGTTCTGCAAAAACTTTTGAAGGAGTGGTTATGTCAGATAATACGTTTAAATATTATTCAGTATGGCACGTTGTGCCAGAAACTAAGAATGATGCTAAGATATAATTTAAAATATTATAAAATATATAATAATTAATAAGCTATATATTATATTAGCACTATTTTTGCAGTTTAACAGAACATAGCAACGTTCAAATTAGGCAAACAAAAATTGATTCATTATTATTTGCTTATTTTTACTTTAATGATCAACGTTGTGGTGTATCAGTCAAGTCTCATTAGATTAACTTTTCATTAATTACTATAAAACATAGTGCATAGATGACTTAAGACCCGTTAAAAGATCACAAAACATATCTAGAAGAAAAAAGCCTATTGGATATACATTAAAATGGTAAAAATCATGACCGTGGGTGACTTCACGTTGAACAAGTGAAGTCGCTCAGCACGCTTGGTGCCATTGAAATTTAAAATATCAATATGTACATAACAATTCTCACAAACATTCAACTCAGTCTTCAAATATAGGTATTCTATTTAAGTAGGAGTTGCAAAATACATAGAGGAACACCGCGGTACTTGTCCTGTACCAAGAATCGTTGTTAAATTATTTGAAAAATAAATAAATAAAATTATAATATAAAGGTACCTTATATTACAGCTGGGTCAGGACTTCATATTCGCATTTTAATATTATATTTTCCTGCAAACTGCATTTTACGTACAAATAATTATAGGAAAACATTTTTTAACCTCGTATCGTTGGGCAAATAACAAATCGACGCAAAAATCTTAGTATGGACTATTATAATGATTCGCCAAAAAAATGTGGACTCATGTAGCCAGGAGCAATAGCAAATTGACCCATTATCCCCAACTATTTGTCCTATCGTAACCCCATCGCATGAGCTTGTTTGTGAATAAAGGTTTGGAATGTCACCCACTGAAAACTAAACACACTCGCGTTTCTGTCGAAAAATATTGTTAACATTGAATATTAACCAAGGCTCAACTCAGCTCTCACAATTTCATTATCTAGTACCTACTGTGAATGAAGGCATGTCGACATGACATTGATATAATGTAGTCAATTCAATGCTAAAATTTGATTACATGATGCATATACGGCCTTTCCGACAAATATGATTGGACACAGCCTTAGATTAAAATGAGAGAAAAACATCGCTAGAACTCCTTTTCTCAAAATAGTCTGTACACCTAGCTAAAGCGGCGCGCTTAAGAAAAGTTGACATATTTCAGTATTACAATGACTAGAAAGCCTAAATAAAAATTTAGAATATGATGTGGAATGCATATGGTCAACATTATAGTATATTTTTAAATAAAATTGTATAGTATAATTACCCATGGGTCTATACTGATCGACGCATTGTCGCTGGCGCTACTTTATATGCTTAATAAACTTTTATATGCTACGTTATAAAAATACAGTAAATCATATATTATTAGGTTTTAGTTAGTTACTTAAACAAAAAGGGTACGTAATAAATATATATTTTGTATTATGCTGATATCTTTTCACTTGACTATTCCTTTGCAACGTGAAGCATTGTTAAAAGCGCTGCAGAATAAAGGATATTTGCCAGTGCCTACTCACCAATTACAAATGATTCCTGCATCCCGCATAAGCAGGAAACTAATTGCATACATTTATGTGATATAATAATTATACAAATTTTAAATGTCCCATGGATGATGTCCTCCCTTGACGTGTCCGTCAACGGCGAACCTAGCTCCGAACGTGAGAGCGTAGATGGCTGGCAAAACCAAACTTGGTTATAAAAAGTGCTGAAAAAGTGCTAGGCGCACAATACAACTGTCTGATGAGTTGAAGGTATATGTATAGGAAAGCTTTGGTTGTTGTTTTACGTTTACCGTCGAGGTCTTGTAACCGACGTTCTTCGTACGCTGAAATGTCCCATGGAACTGATACCACGGCTGATTTCGTAGTGTAACGGTGCAGTGGAGCGATCGCTCTGATATTAACCACACGGTGTCGTGGGACCAGGTTGATTATAGTTAGTTTATCAGGTACTACTCATTACTAAATTAAGGTCTTATCACCCAAAATATTGATATAACAAGGCAAATGGTGCCGTGAAACAACATGTCTTGATGTCATTGCTATTTTATCATCTTAATTGTTTAATTTCCCTTACGGCCAAGTATATCAACGCAAACGGTGCCGTGGAGCAACCGGTCTGGTTGTAGTTTTATTGCTAGCATCATGTTTGATCCCTTAAACGGCCCAGTATATCAATGCAAACGGTGCCATGCAGCGACCGGTCTAGTTTTAATTTCATTACTATTATGTTGATTTAATCCCCTCAACAGCAAAGTATATCATCGCAAACGGTGCCCTGGAGCGACCGGTCTGGTTGTCATTTAATTACTATCATGATGATTTATTCCCAGAATGGTCAATTATATCAACGCAAAGGGTGCCGTGGAGCGACCAGTCCGGTTGTCAAATAATTACTATCATGATAATTTAGTTCCCCGATGGCCAAGTATATCAACACAAACGGTGCCGTGGAGCGACCAGTCTGGTTGTCATTAAATAGCTATCATCATGATGATTTAATTCCCGATGGCCAAATATATCAACACAAACGGTGCCGTGGAGCAACCAGTCTGGTTGTCATTAAAATGCTATCATAATGATTTAATTCCCGATGGCCAAATATATCAACCGCAAACGGTGCCGTGGAGCGACCGGGCTGGTTGTCATTTAATTACTATCATGATGATTTAATTACCATCACGATGATTTAATCCCCCAATCTCGGTCTGGTTGTCCTACTAGTACTACCGGGTCCAGGTTGCGCAGCCTAGGACCCAGAAAACTCTCTTCTCTTGCGCAGAGAAGGAGGAACTAGCTATTTTTTTTTTTTTTTTTTTTATAGATTCAAGGCAACATGCTGGCTGCAGCATTAAAGAATCAACGTTAATCGAAATAGGTACTCAATTATATCATCTACCCTCCCCCCCTCCAAGATATCAAATAATTTAGTTATTAAAGTTAAAACCTTGAAATCATATCATATTAATGAAAATTGCATTTTAATTCATCTATATCCCTTGAGGGATATTTAAATCACCGCATGCGTAATCGCACCCCAAGATTTAACAGTCACTCGTAATTTCTTAATTCCTATGTAATGGAAACATAATGGAAAATATAAAATTGTCCACTAGACCGGAGTCTAGTCCACTTTTCACAGGCGATCGTGATAACTAGACGCCATATTTGTAAGTAGGTGGCAATGAATTTTATAAAATATCTATATCTAAACTGAGGGTATCTTAAGATTTGCAAGCAAATGAAATAAAGGAATAAAATTATGCGACAGGATTTAACTAGCTAGCTCAGTGCCAGCGCCGGGATGCGACACTCAAACAGATTGAATAGTTAAAAGGTTCTGTCGGATAACACCTACCCCCAAGAGGCGGGTAGGCGCTTCATTCCAAGTAATTTTAAAATTTTGCTTACCTGATTCGTAAGGTTTATAATACCTTACTAATTTTACAGCTGATTGCCTCCTTGCATCTTATCGCAATTAATCGCTTACGCTTACAATATTTATGTTTCCAAGGACCCCCATCACCGCTTGTGAATGAGGAAAACGGAGATACACTCGCGAACAATTTTCATTATTTCTCGACATTAAAACGTTATCGCTATTTTAATAAAACACGAAAATATAACTATGTCGGTAGATACAAAAAATAAAATTACTTTTAACGAAACTTTTACAAAATTTGATAGAAACTACAACTATTACAAGATGTCTTCAACAAATGTGAAGGTTTTGATTTTAAAAATAATTATTCGAACGCTAACAGCGTTAACACAAGTTACGACTCGGAAATTTAAGACGCCAATGAAGAAATTTGCGACGAGCACAACCTGGTGAACAGAATGGCGGGCGGAAGTCACGTGACACGTCATTTCCGTCGTTATAAGGAACTTCAACTACTAAGTACGACTGGAAACGGAAGCTGCTATCTCAATTCTGTCTACTTTGGCCTCGAATAACGGCGGAAGAACATAATACGCTACCCGCCTCGGATGCGACCTTGAACTTGCGTCACAGAATAAACTAATTGTTGATTAAAGGGATGCAAAAAAAGGGGGGAAGCGTGCCGTGGAGTGATGCTGTGATGATCTCCCGATCTCCTTTATCAGCTTTTCAGCGATTGCGCGGATTTTAAGAGGGGTTGTTAAAATGTGAGGTTATACACTCACCTGATGTGCTGTTCGGATCACATGCAAGTGGGGTTTCCTATCTTATTAACTAATGTGGCCACGTTAATTAATAAAAGCGTGTACTGCCCTAAACTCGCCGTGATGACTGCTCCCAATCCAACGTGGCTTCGTCGATCACAGTTTACCACGTTTGCCGGCCCAACACAATCGTATCCGCCGCGAACTATATTTTTTTATTAGTACGAGGAGCACGGCTCCAAAATAATCCGCACAATTACAACACCGCACTGCCAAAAGCTTTTCCAAATTTTTAGATTAAATCAAAACGCAAAATCAATTCGTCACCCGATGATTGGTCACAGCTGGCCGCGCGCCGTGACAGCCGCGAAGTGACAGACGTCAAAAAAGACATGTAGCCCAAATGTCATCGCATACGATAGAAATATTTCGCCAAAGGACAGGCGATGTAAAAATGGCGCGAAATCAAATTAGTACGGGACGCAACACTAATAGTAACTATGAACCGCGTGTTGCGCACCGTAAGTCCACGCGGCGAGAGTCTGTATCACTCGGTCAGCTCGCGGGCCGTCAGCTGTTTCTTACTGTAAGGTTGAGTGTTATGAGAAAACAAATTGAATAGTAAATATAGGCGCGCGTCCGATTGAGAGCGCGCGTGACACTACTGACTGAACTTGTCACTAGCCAGGTGTCGCGGAGGTACTAGCATTTTCATGGCTACAGCGCGGAGTGCGACAGGTCTGGACCCTTATCAAAATCCAATTTCCTGTTTCCATTCACGCTAACGCAAGTTCAAAATGTATGGGAATAACATCTTTGTTGCGAAAACATAAATGCCATACATTTTGAATTTGCATTAGCGTGAACGGCGGAAATAGGAAATTGGATATTGTCTAGGTGCCCTGGTACGGGTACTAATAAAGTACTAGTAAAGTAAAGTAATGTAAATAAAACATGATCACAATGTTGGCAGCATCCCTCGGCGCGGCGCTGTCGGCGTCCATGAAGCAGCTCGGCGTGTCAGACCCGGCGCCGCAACATCTGCAGCATTTACAGCATCATCGGCCGAAGGTAAGCTCTCCACTTGAATCATCATCTGTTACATTATCATCATGAGGGCCCAGTGGCGTAGTGGGCTATGCTATGACGCCAGAAGTACCGAGTTAAATCCTCGTCGTGCACCAATAGATTTTTGCGCTTTTCACAGTGGTCTTCTAATGAAGGAAAAACATCGTAAAAAACCCCCAACATGGTAGTAGGACACTATCTAGTGTCCGCCTGGCCAGCTACCAGCCTCAAGAAAATCTGTCGCCAAAACATGTAATGTGTTCCGGCAGCTATCTTTGAGAGCCAGTTCCCATTCTAGGCTTAGCTTGCTACCATCCTTAACCACGTGATCACTTACCAACAGGTGAGGTAGTGGTCAAACGCAAGCCCATATGATATAAAAAGAAATCATCAGCATGTAGAACAGCTTTTTAACCTAATACCATCGCTACCTTTTTCCTATCAATCTGCCCGACATCGTCAAAGAGCCCACCTTCACATATTACGGAATTGGAATTCTCGCACCACCCGCTACAACCGTGGTTTACTACCTCCAACTTTTACGATGTGAAATAATCTGCCCGCAGCGATAATTTCCGTATAGAATCAACATCATCATTATCAGCCGGTATCAGTCCATAGCTGGACGTAGGTCTCCCCCAAGACACTCCACTGAGCTCGATCTTCGGCTCTTTGTTTCCAGCCATATAGAATGGAGTCTTTTGAAAAGAGTATTCACGAATTCCTCAAAGGTTGGCAACGTATCCAACATTGTTGTTGTAGTTATATTGCCAACGGATTAACAGCGCCCCTAGTGTTGCAGATGTTCATTACAACATTGTTGTTGTAGTTATATTGCCAACGGATTAACAGCGCCCCTAGTGTTGCAGATGTTCATTACAACATTGTTGTTGTAGTTATATTGCCAACGGATTAACAGCGCCCCTAGTGTTGCAGATGTTCATTACAACATTGTTGTTGTAGTTATATTACCAACGGATTAACAGCGCCCCTGGTGTTGCAGATGTTCATTACAACATTGTTGTTGTAGTTATATTGCCAACGGATTAACAGCGCCCCTGGTGTTGCAGATGTTCATTACAACATTGTTGTTGTAGTTATATTGCCAACGGATTAACAGCGCCCCTAGTGTTGCAGATGTTCATTACAACATTGTTGTTGTAGTTATATTGCCAACGGATTAACAGCGCCCCTGGTGTTGCAGATGTTCATTACAACATTGTTGTTGTAGTTATATTGCCAACGGATTAACAGCGCCCCTGGTGTTGCAGATGTTCATTACAACATTGTTGTTGTAGTTATATTGCCAACGGATTAACAGCGCCCCTGGTGTTGCAGATGTTCATTACAACATTGTTGTTGTAGTTATATTGCCAACGGATTAACAGCGCCCCTGGTGTTGCAGATGTTCATTACAACATTGTTGTTGTAGTTATATTGCCAACGGATTAACAGCGCCCCTGGTGTTGCAGATGTTCATTACAACATTGTTGTTGTAGTTATATTGTCAACGGATTAACAGTGCCCCTAGTGTTGCAGATGTTCATTACAACATTGTTGTAGTTATATTGCCAACGGAATAACAGCGCCCCTAGTGTTGCAGATGTTCATACGCGACGGTAACCGTTTTCCATAAGACGACGGGCCGGTCTGCTTGTCTGCCTACTTTAAAATAAAATAAAAATTTAGAAATCATCTTCTAGATAAGAAATATACAATATATATTTGTAATATTCCAGCAGCCGCAACCACAACAACAGCAGCAACCGACAGTGACAGCATCATCCACCCACCACCAACAACAGAACGTGTACACACACCACGCAGTCTCGCACCACCCGCCCGCCGTCTACTCCAACGTGTACGCGGCCCAGGTAACCCATCATCATTATCATCATCATCATAATTAATAGCCGGTAATAATTAATACACTACTGGACATAGGCCCCTCCCAAGACACGTATAGGTAACGTAACGTCATCGCTTGTCATCAAGCATCTTCACTGCAGCTATGTATGGAAAACTTTCGCGTAGGAATATTGGGCACGCTGGTGTACACACTATATGTACATTTTCAACCGACTTCAAAAAAGGATGTTCTCAATTTGACTATTATTTTATTTTATGTTTGTTATCTTAGAAGGACTTCTAAGTCATTTATTAACCCATTTAGAAAATTATTTTTTGTATGAAAGAGTAAATACTTCTCGCTTGGTCCTATTGTAATTTCATCGAGATTTGAGTATCTCCAAAAATTTGGATAAACACCCCAAACTTAGTACTGAAAATGACTACCGCAATTTTTATTAAACCAACTAAACTATTCACTTACATATCCAATACTTATTAACCACTATTCAGTCTTTTACCGAGCAAAATCATCTATTCAAAACATATTTTCATCCTTTTATTTTATTCTGCGTCCATTAACACTTACTTCATATTGTTTTTAATAAAAGTGTATACAAAATTACACATAGTTCAAGTGTTGATACGTATAGTACTTTAATCACCTTACTTATTTTCTGCAGGTGAACTCCAACAACACGTCAGTCCCGGCGGCGGCAGCGCCCCTTCCCGCCGCGTACCCGTCCAGCGTGACGCTCACACAGTACCAGCCCATCATGAACTCTTACCAGGTAACACACGTGTACAGTCCCGGCGTCCCTCCCCGCAAGTACCCGTCCAGCGTGACGCTCACACAGTACCAGCCCATCATGAACTCTTACCAGGTAACACACGTGTACAGTCCCGGCGTCCCTCCCCGCACGTACCCGTCCAGCGTGACGCTCACACAGTACCAGCCCATCATGAACTCTTACCAGGTAACACACGTGTACAGTCCCGGCGTCCCTCCCCGCACGTACCCGTCCAGCGTGACGCTCACACAGTACCAGCCCATCATGAACTCTTACCAGGTAACACACGTGTACAGTCCCGGCGTCCCTCCCCGCACGTACCCGTCCAGCGTGACGCTCACACAGTACCAGCCCATCATGAACTCTTACCAGGTAACACACGTGTACAGTCCCGGCGTCCCGCCCCGCACGTACCCGTCCAGCGTGACGCTCACACAGTACCAGCCCATCATGAACTCTTACCAGGTAACACACGTGTACAGTCCCGGCGTCCCTCCCCGCACGTACCCGTCCAGCGTGACGCTCACACAGTACCAGCCCATCATGAACTCTTACCAGGTAACACACGTGTACAGTCCCGGCGTCCCTCCCCGCACGTACCCGTCCAGCGTGACGCTCACACAGTACCAGCCCATCATGAACTCTTACCAGGTAACACACGTGTACAGTCCCGGCGTCCCTCCCCGCACGTACCCGTCCAGCGTGACGCTCACACAGTACCAGCCCATCATGAACTCTTACCAGGTAACACACGTGTACAGTCCCGGCGTCCCTCCCCGCACGTACCCGTCCAGCGTGACGCTCACACAGTTCATCCCGGGAATGACCTTCCTCCCGATGTTTTCCCACAGAAGATTGATCTGAGTTGCTTCAAAAGGAGTTAACAGATTCATCTTTTAAAAGAGCAGGCAACGCACCAGGACTGCCTCTGGTACTGCAGATGTCAATAGGCGGCGGTAACCACTTACCATCAGGTGGATCGCATGCTTGTTTGCAGCTCTATATGAATAAAAATATGACTGCTATAACTAAATGTGTGTTGGCACTTGGCGTCTATTTACATTTAGCGACTGCATCGCGTTTTGGCGGCGTCTTCTATTCTTATCTCTGTATTGAAATCGCGCTTTAAGTAGATCTGTGCTGGTCTTACATTATTTTGTATATCTGATAGGCTAGAGTTTGACCACTATCTCGTCTGGTGGTAAGCGATGATGTGGTCGAGGTTAGTGAACACGTTTGGCTATGTAACTAGTATGATGGATTTTCAAGGACTGTGCTGCTGGAAACGTTTGCGATGGCAGGACGCGTCTATATTAATGTAGACACAACCGCTCCTGGGGTGGAAGTCTCTACATTGATGCGATGCATCTTAGAAGGAGGAGCTTCTTAATAGAAGGAGATGCAGAGCTAGACAGTTGTGAATTTGCATCTCTGAGTGGCTAGTGCTAGTTTCTTAAGATTTCTTAACTCACTCGATACCGTTAAATAAACGCACATTTGTGTGGAAATTACAATGTTACCTATTATGCACACTAGATGTCGCTTTTTAATTCCATACAAATCGGAGTTTACTGTAACGTGATCGAGTAAGTAAAACAATCTATAAAACTCGCACTAGGCACCCTGTTCTTAACTACATTCATCGCTCGAAATGTATCGCTATGTATGTAGATACTACCGGCCCTGGGCCCCTAGACAAAATCCAATTTCCTGTTTGCCTTCACGCTAACATGCACGCATTCACGCATACATTTTGACCTTGCGGTAGCGTGAAGGCAACCAGGAAATTGGATTTTGTCTAGGGGCTCCGGTTGCAACTGCAATTTGTTTGTGTGTCCGCGTTTGAGCATTCGAACATGATATCCAATTTCGGAATACCGACAAAATCTCTATTGCACAATACAGATTTTGTCGGTAAACGTTAACGTTGTGACAAGAAGAGTTCATGGTTTTGCCCTGAGTTCGTATTCTTTATTTAGTGAATCGTAAAGTAGTAGTTTATATGATGAATATATTGCAGACATCGTCGACGGCGGGGGTTTACAACAGCAGCGCGCTGTACACGGCGGCGCCCTACACGCCGTACCAGCCGGCCGCGGCCAAACCTGCGCCTAAAGATGCCTCGCAGGTAACCTTACCTTGTTATATACTATTTATAACGGAGACGTTTTAAAGAAAGGCCAAGTCAAAAGTACCTATAACCGGCGAGCATGTAGGAAGGCGCTTATGAAGGTGGACGAAGCGAGAGACGTGTGTCAGGCAGGATCGTAGCAGTCATCGTTCACTCGCTGTTGTTTTCCTACCGCGTATCGTGGTCGATACAACCGACGACAGTCGTATATTGAACGTTATCCACGTAACTATGTTTAATCTCGAATGCTTACTGTCAGAGAGTGCAGTTCTGTTCAGGAATTTAGTTGAACGGTGCTGTTTAGTTAAAGAGGCTAGGCGTTTAATTGAACGGCTAATTAAGCTATCTGCCTGCGACATCTATACAAGATTATTGTTAATACGATGTATTCCCGGAAGGAGCCCCCTATTATGGTTAAATGCGACATATTTGGACCCCCTAATGTATGGCCGAAAGTTAATAGATTACAAGATATTTGGAAATTAGCAATTTTTCGAAAAATACTCTATATCTAATACTATTTTAGAGGTTTGTAATAAAAAAAAATTGGCTAATAAATGTCATTCAATTTTTTTTTATTCGTAGGGAACATAGTGATAAAGCTTAGGAATTAATAAAATACTTAGAATATAATAAAAAATACTTATAACGTTTTTATTGCGTGTCAAAACTAATAACCCGGTATAAATGTGTAGTGGTGAATGCTGGGTATGGCAGAAGAAGTATGAAAGTAAAATTAATGCCGTAGAAAAGAAGTTTGAGAAGTATGATTGGAGTGTCTCTGATAGATAAGGTGGAGAACAACGTGAAGAGAATGTTGTGGTGTTTAAGAAGATCTAGTGACGAAGATAGAGAAAGAGATGCTTAGATTGTTTGTATATTCTAGATAGGATGGATAAAGAAAGACTGACGAAACAGATTTACAAGACGAGTGTGAATGGGCCAGCCGGTAGAGGCCGACCTAAGCGAACGTATCACGACCAGATCGGAGATGCTTTAAAGACACGCCAAGACAATAGTACTTATAACCGGCGAGCATGTATGAAGGCGCTTATGAAAGTGGAAGAAGCGAAAGAGGTATGTCAGGATCGTAACATGTGGAAAGATGTAGTCTCTGCCTACCACAACGGGGAAAAGGTGAGATTTGTGAGATGTGTGTGTGTATGTACTCTAAAACGGCTAGAGTTATTGCACGGTAATATAACATAATAAACAGTATTCAGACTCCATACTAACGGTCGCAACGCGCGTCATGCCTACGCGCCTCGAGTTCGGTACACACTCGGTACACAGCTCACGATAAATGTGGTTGCGCCGCAGTGACGAACGAACCTTGTGATAGTACAGTCGTGTAATTACGGTTTACACAGTAAGCGAGTGCGAATTGTGAATATTTGATTGATTGAGAATTAATATAAATATTATACTTAATATGGCACAAAGGAATTATAGACTATATTTTGCTGTTTATGACTGCTTGAATTCTTCAATGACGCACCCAGAGATAACATTTTATTTTTACCCGACTGCGCGACGCAAAGGAGAGGTAATGTGTTTATCAGTCTATATATGTATGTATGTATGTTTGTTCCTTTGTGGCACACTAGAGACCAAACGCGTGGGCCGATTTTGATAATTGGCACGTCAATAGATTCGCCATGCTAGCGCGAGTTTCAACGAAAACATAAAAAATTGAAAAATTCAAAATGGCGGATTTCAGACGCCAAAATTTGGGGTATCAAAAAAATTTTTTTTTCAAAACCTATTGAGTGGGGTATCGAATTAAAGGTCTTAAAATGGAGATTCAAAATATATTTATAACAAATAATTTATGATCGTACAAATCGAAAAAAAAACGATTTTACATGCCGCGTTAGTCACTTTCAGTAACAAGTTTGCGGTGCTTATCTCTGAAGTTACTTATCAGATCTCAATAAAATTACAATGAGACCAAACGAAAATCATACAAACTCAAACAAAAAAAGAATTTTTCAAATCGGTTAAGAATTGATGGAGTTCTGAGGTAACAAACAACCTCTTCCTTTTGGTATAGTCGTTTAATAGTACAACTGTAAATACTAATGTAAATACTCAATAATCCACATGACATCAACTCTCTAAATGAAATGAGAAGATTACAGAATTTGCCGTCCTTTACTTAACTAAAAAGTGTAAAATAAAACATTAAATTAAAAAATCAAAACCCCGCCCGCGCAAAAAGTGAAGTGTTAAAAAACGAACTGAAAAGAAAAAAACAAGTAAGTCTAGTAGTTTAGACTTCTGTTTAGGGATATCAAAAAACTATACCATTTAAATTCTTTCTCGGTCGATACACTCATAAAATAAATTATACATTGTTATATATTCTAATATAGAGACTTTAACAGTCGGGACACATTAATCCCCATTCGTTAAGCCATTAATGTGTCCCGACTGTCAAAGTCTACATTCCATATAACAATGTATAATTTATTTTATGAGTGTATCGACCGAGAAAGAATTTAAATGGTATAGTTTTTTGATATCCCTAAACAGAATTCTAAACTACTAGACTTACTTGTTTTTTTCTTTTCAGTTCGTTTTTTAACACTTCACTTTTTGCGCGGTCGGGGTTTTGATTTTTTAATGTAATGTTTTATTAATTACCTGAAAGCTCCGAACGGTATTACTATAAAATAATGTTTATATACCTACTAGTACGTAATTTTTTAAGGTGTATATTTCGCTTTTTCCTCTACAGGATGAAATACCTAGATTGATAAATAAATAAATGAATAGAGTGAAAAAAGGGATACACGAGTGACCTATAGTCTACGCTCGTGTTAAAAATAGACTAGTATTTAGGTAGTTTCCTAGGCTAGACTATCTACTTACTTATTTATACTTATGTACTTTACTTACTTACTTTACTTACTTATGTATATTATTGAATTCGACGAAATAGCATTATGAAGTAGACATGGGCGTTATTGGCTATTCCTGGCAACGGTTTTCTAACCGATATTTGGTGTCAATATCGGTTTTGACAACCGTTGCCGAATATCGGTATCAAAGCCAGTTTTCAGCTAGCTAATTCGCGTTTCGTTTGTGACTTCATTCTCATTATTTGAAGGTGGTTGCCTAAGGTCAGTTTGTTGTGCCAAAAAAATAGACGCATGAGCCTTTTTAAGGTGAGAGTTTAAATTCCCTGTCGAGGTTTTGTATGACAAAGTCTGTTTGCAATATTTACAAATAGCAAAAATATTATCCTTTTTCTAAAAATGGGTCCACACTACACCCTTTTTGCCAGACATTTTTATACCACAAAAACGTTTAATATTCCGTACAACACACAAAAACACTAATATCACTTACCTATTTAAAACTTTCTTTTTATATATACACTTTAGGTTTTATACAACACAACTTACACAACACACAGCAACACTAATTTCACTTACTCACTAGAACTTTCTTTTTATAATAAGACACTTAACACTTAAATAATTATATGTATGTTGCACACAACTATATTCAAACAATATATACACACAATTATGTACTATTTTTAGTTAGTCAATAATCGATAACACACTCAATCCAAAATTAAATCACTTAGGGGCTAAAAAACACAACACAGCAATTAACACAAAAATATGGAATTCACCGCACGCACAAATCAATCGCTCAAAGCAATCGAACGAAGTAATTAAAACTTAAAAGTTTAAAAGTTTGAAAACATTCACACGGGTCTTGGCGCCACCTGCGCGCGCATTCAAAAACCAATTCTACATTTCTTCTATCATCTTGTTATCGTCAAGTTATTACGACCTTATTTTGAAAGCGGTAAGGTGCAAAGTTGTAACTATAAAAACCTGTCAGAGGTCAACCTTTAATGAACGCTTTTCGGTTTCGCGCCAATTCGCGCATGCGCAAAGCAAAGTGTAACTGCAAAAACCAACTGTCCATTACAGTTCGATCTAACGAACCTCATTTTTTAAGCCTTAGCGTAGTAGAGATAAGGTCGTCTTTGGTTTCATCAATAGTAGTGAAATGTTGCTGGATAATGGTAACTATGGCGATTTTGGCGATAGCCAATATTCGCTCTGTCCCTCTCTTGTACGTGATGAATCAATTAGAATAAAAGAGAAGGCATAATTATTTATTTTGGTTATTGTTGGCAGCGTCGCGCGTAGGGTTACCATACCATACCATATCTCAGGTTTTGTCGTGTCGAGAGATTTCAGGATTTTTCGACTTTTCTCAGGATTGCGGCCGGAATTTGCAAATCTCGTGATATCTCAGGATTTTCAATAAAACACAGCTTACATTTAAAAGATCACATTAATTAAAAGTTAAACAACCTAAAAATAATCTTCTATTGGTAACAATTGAACAGTTAAAATCAATACTTATTTATACAAGTAAAACAAACTATAATTAAGATAAAACTAAAACAAAACAACCGACATGAATGCCCCGCGCGCGAGTCAATTTCAGTAGCAAGTTTTAAACGTTTATCGTCATATCTCTAGAGATACTTATCAGATCTCGATCTCTAAATTACAATGGGTGGTCCCCCTCGGGATCGTACCCTACCAATTACAAAGAGAATCATTCGTTTCTTTTTCATTTCAATCGGTTCACAATTGACGGAGTAATCGCGTAAAATACAACTAAAATACATACAGACGAATTGAAAACCTCCTTTTTTTGGAAGTCGGTTGATACTTAATCTTCTTTTGGTAAAAATTGAACATTTTTAGAACAGTCAGAACAAATCAGGCCTTTTCTCCGGTCTTTTGATTTTTTCATCTGGTAATGGTAACCCTAGTCGCGCGCGTTATCGTAGTTATTGTACCTAACTACCTATATGTATGTATATGTATCGTTGTTGAAGCTATAAAGTATAATGTGCAACTGCAAAAACCAACTCTCCATTATAGTTCGATCTAACGAAACTCATTTTTTAAGCCTTAGCTCAGTAGAAATAAGGTCGTCTTTGGTTTCATCAACAGTAGTGAAATGTTGCTGGGATAATGGTAACTATGTCGATAGCCAATATTCGCTCTGTCCCTGTTTTGTACGTGATGAATCAATTAGAATAAAAGAGAAGGCATAATTATTTTGGTTGTTGTTGCCAGTGGTTGGCAGCGTCGCGCGCGCTATCGTAGTTATTAGTTATTGTACCTAACTACTTACGGCCTTACTAATAAAAATTTGCCTGTACATCTGTTAAACGGTTGTACAGTTGCACAGTGAATGAGCGCTAAACACGCGTCAATCCATTGTTTGACTAATAAACGTTGAATAGGCGGTGGGTATCTACATAGACGTTAAACACTTTTTTCTTTTTCATCTGGCAACTATTAGTCAATTCGTTTCGAAACTGTTTTCGTCTTATATAGTTCCGTAAATTATTTTTTCATAAAGTTTACTAATTATTAATATTAGTCATGAAATTTTGTTTTAGGAATGCAATATTAATCTAACTACGTTGTTTTTAGAACTTTTTGTTGAAATTTGTTGATATAATGGAAAATATTTTCTTTTAGTAGGAGTGAAAGACTTAAACCAAATTTTAGAACGAAACACTCAAATTGACTGTTGTCCTCTGTCTACGCTGTTGACATTGTATCCATGGAGACTAGCGGTCTCCATGGCTACAATATAAACATGATTGTAGCCATGTTTGAATAAATTGTCAATTTCCAAAGAGAATGTAATCACTGCGTTTAGTTTGTTCCACATAGCTTTTCGTAAACCTGTAATTTGTATTTCAAATGGAAAATCTGAATTGTTCAAATGAATGGATCTGCACGGTCTTCATAATGTTTTCGATTTTTTTATTTGCCTCCTCTATCTCCCAATGGTCAAATATGTCGAAATAATTTATGTATATCCATTTCAATGAGAACAAATCTAACACATACAAACGATCCTCAAATAACAACATACTTTTTGAAGTTTGAAGAATCAAAACGTTTATTCGCAGAATACTAGATACAGATTCAATAATAGTTACTATGTCTAGACATGATTTCGATCAGCTGATAATAGAGAAATCCGCCATTTTAATCCTTTACACACTCGCTAAACTAGGGTCCCAGGCTGTTTAAGAAATGATTAGCCTCCTTTGATAATGGCACATCTGTGTACCAACTTTATCCAACGCTTACGTCAAAAATATTTTTATTGGTCAGCTTTTGTGGTATACAACGTGTTTACAGAGTGAAAAAAACTTTATTAGTAAGGCCGTATATGTATAGTTTTAGTTGCCGCCGTAGTTGGTTTGGTTGGTAACCAAAAAACCGTTGCTAGCTATGTCAATATCGATACGGTACGTTAGAGGAGTGGCAACCGATTTCAGTTACGTTTCGCTATAGCTGACCCATGTCTATTATGAAGTTATTAAGAGAGTAATAAACAGCTAGTACCTACGTAATAAGATTTACATTGTAATTTACTTTGCGAGTAAGATATGGAAGTATATAAAATATATACTGTAATATTTTCACAACGAATTTCATTTTATTAAATAAAATATAAAATATTATAATCACAAAAAACTAGAAAGATCGTCAAGTACCTACTTGACGATCTTTCTAGTTTTTACCCGCCTACAGTATTTTAATTGCATCTACCTAGATGCAATTAAAATACTGTAGGCGGGCAGCCCTATCGCGCGTGTACGTACCGCGCGGTGCCGCCGGCTGCCGCGCGGCTTTAGCTTTTGGTCTCAAGGACACGCCGAGTCACAATACTGTATTATAATGTTACCGTGGTTATTGTGATGAAATGTTCAGAAGTTTGGTAGCGATCGGATCACCTGCGTGAAGCCGGGGCGGGTAGCTAGGAAATCATAATATTGCAACTATGAAGATGTTGCACAGTCATATTACTGTGCACTAAATCTTAGGCTCGGATTCCACCAAAGCGTAGATATATAGTACATCAACAACGGATTAAACTTTATCTCGCTGTCAAGTCAACCAGCCCGCTTGTAATACTATTGTCGCTGAACTTGCCTGCTCTGCGGTGTAGTGCAGTCAGAGACTTATCCTTTCTTTTAAATTACATTCTGTACGCATGTTGGTAGAGCACCATTTAGTGTCCGCCTGGCCAGCTACCACCCTCAAGTTGGGAAACCTGTCGCTAAACATCTAATGTGTTCCGACAGCTGTCTTTTACAGCCCCCTTGCTACGAACCTCGACCACAAATCTTCACTTGCTAAAATGTGATATATAGTGGTCACTGTTATAAAGAAAATACGTTAGTTATTTTCATGGTAAAGGCATGTCTAGAAGTGGACTTATACAGGTTACTGTGGGCTGATAATGATGGTTCATGTGTTTTTCACCATTGGAAAAAATATATGAAAGCACCATACATCTCTGACGTATATGTTATTACGTTACCATCCGCAGTACGACAGCAGCGCGGTGGCGTCAAGTAACAGTCTGGCGAGCACCTCCACGACGCAGACTTCCACCGCCAAAGTTACCACCACATCAGGTTACTACTTTTTTATTATTTATACATCTTAAATTATCACCATCTTAAATTATGTAGAGATCTACTAGGATAACATGACCCGCCCCTCCAAAATTCAAACCGTTTTGTGAAAGTATTTACAACGCACCACCACGCATGTGTGCGTACTGGTACTGCCGGCCTGCTATTAATCACTAATAATAAAAACTACATACAAACTGTTTCGTAAGGATGTCACTACACACATTACAACAGTAATTTGGAGCCATGTTATCGTGGTAGATCTCTACTACTAGTTGATACCCGCGACTTCGTTAACGTACGCCATGAATGTTAGCAATAATGCTGTCAATTAAGATTTGTGTGATCTGCGTTATTTAGTCTAAGTTAGTTATGTCTAATGATCATGATTTTATTTTCACAATAATATCGTTTAAAAACTAAAAAAACAACCGACTTCAATGCCGCGCTATTCATTTTCAGTACCAATTTTGAGATGTTTATCTCAATATCTCTAGAGATACTTATCATACCTCGATAAAATTACCATGGTACCACACTTGGGATATCTCCTTTCGAACAAAAAAAGAATAATCGAAATCGGTTCATAAACGACGAAGTTATCCGCGAACAAACATAAAAAAAAAAAAAAAAAAAAATATATATATATACGGTCGAATTGAGAAACCTCCTCCTTTTTTTGAAGTCGGTTAAAAAGTAGCCTATGTTCATCGCGAAAAAAAACGCTTTTCTGCATGTGGCTGGTTTTAGCGCTATGCAAGCATAATTTGCTCTTGTCACGTCTGTTACGAACGGATACATCAGCGAGATGTGGAAATAAATGAGGGTTTAGCCCAATTCTTAGCAACACGGAACATAGGCATTGCGATATTCTTTGCAGACAATATCACGCGCGCGTCGATGGCAAAAACAATCCGTCTGTGGAAAAGGCTTCCGAGGTAAGAACTGAGGTTTTTGTTACATCCCTCTCACTTGAAGTCCCCGAGCACAGGCGTCAGAAAGGGATGGAGAGAGTAGAATTCAATTGCTTGTTTTTGTTTTCAAACGTTCTTATTGGTCATACATAAGTTAAATGTCAAGGTATTTTGACAGGTAACAAACATACAGCGCCCTCTGCCGGACACGTTTTCCGTAATCTTCCCCATTGCTAATGTAATTTTGATGAGAACTTAACAGAAATTGGATTTGGTCTAGGGGGGCTTACTAGCAATGTGTGTTGCACAGTACTAGTAGACTTGTTAACCCCTCCAACTACGCTAAATATGCTTGTGTCTGGAGTGGGTTCACGTCAATAGTGCAATGGGTGGCGAACTCAAAACCTCTTGTTCGCCAGGCCGACGCCTGAGCCGTTGGGCTATTAATTGCGGCTTCGTTAACATGAATGTTGCTACTTGTATGGTTGCCTAAGACTTGGGAATCGTAAAGTAATGTGTTGTTTTAATTAAATACCAGTATGACTCGTAATTAGGTTGAAAGTCGATGGCGACGTGCGCCCGGTTTCGGAGCGGTCCGCGCTCCTTACAATACCTCTTTATTTGCACACCAAGAAAATATAACAGATAGAAACAGACACAAATTATAAGAATGAGTTCAAATGGCGGTCTTATCGCTAAAAGCGATTTCTTCCAGCCAACCGGCTATGGAGAGGAATCCTAACTATTATAATATTATAAATGCGAAGGTAACTCTGTCTGTCTGTCTGTGTCACTTTCACGCCAAAACCACTGAACCGATTTAAATGAAATTTGGTACACAGATAGTCTAGAGCCTGAGAACGGACATAGGTTACTTTTTAATGCGAAAAGAAGGTTGTAAGGGGTTGAAAGGGGGGATGAAAAGTTGTATGGAAGTATCGTCATTTTTAAAGGTAGCAGCTTGAAACTTATTGTTTAGGCTGTTGATTCGATATAAATGAATATGTCATTCAAATTTTGTGAGGGGGATGGGAGGTGAGGGATAAGGGAGGGGTGGGGGAGGGAAGAGAGACGGGGAGGGGAGGGGGAAGTGGTGGGAAGAGAGAGGGGAGGGGAGGGGAAGTGGTGGGAAGAGAGAGGGGAGGGGAAGTGGGGGGAAAGGGGAGGGGTGGAGGGAAGAGAGAGGGAGAGGAGAGGGGGATTTGCGCGGCGTGGTACGGTGTGGTGTAGTTGGGATACGCATGTGTCTTATTTGTAAAATAATTAGCCTAAATATTTAAAAATGCTACCCAAAGACACTATCCCACGCGGACGAAGTCGCGGGCACAGCTAGCTGGATTTTCATAAGTAATTTTTATAAGGATTTTTATAAGTGTTGTAAAAATTTGAAATTAAAAATATTATTAGAAAAAAAGAAAACAAAAAATAGTATGAAAATAAAACAAAATATTAAGCTATTATATAAGTTATACATAAACATATCATATACATATATACTCACATACACCCAAATATATACACAGATACACATATATATATATATATCTATTCAATATTTTTAACTGAAACCTGGTACAGCTGCGAAATGTAATAATTGCTCCTTCATCAGTGGCGAGTATGACGAGTGCTCACGGCGGGCGCCTCGCTCATACTGAAACCCGTCGCACGTCGCCATCGACTTTCGACCTAATAGGGAATATAATTATGTGGTATAAATTAACTTGAAATCATTTCCTTTCGAATCACTGTTGTTTTGTCATTGTGCGTTAAATATTTTTTTTATAAATAAAATACTCTTAAATTGTTTAAAATATTATATGAAAAATCCAAAACCAGCGTGGGAAATTTTTATTTGCAAACGATATCACCACTTTTCACTTAGAAAGTGACGTCACAACCACAATATACACTGCTGTTACCAAAGACTAAATCTTTGTCATAGAAATAGTATGCACTATTGTACGAATACGTACTATCGCTATTACAAAGATTCAATCTTGGGGACAGTGTAGTGAGCTGTGACGTCACAAAGGCGTGCGAAAATTTGACGGCGTTTT
Organism: Cabera pusaria; assembly: GCA_954871355.1. NCBI lineage: Eukaryota > Metazoa > Arthropoda > Insecta > Lepidoptera > Geometridae > Cabera > Cabera pusaria. The sequence continues at coordinate 1,251,883 of OX940909.1, read as the reverse complement.
TGATACCTCATATTTTTTCAATGCTAAAACAATTTTTCTAGCTTAATTTGAATGCTTTCAGTATTACATATTTCATTTTTTTACTAGGTTAAATGGCTGTAATCAGTGAAATAACAATATTAAAACAACAATGTATATTCCCTATTACGCGAGTAATATCGCTATTTAATTAAAATGAATGATACTTACGATACGCTTAAGAGGACGCTCCCTGCAGAATGCTATACTTTGCCTAATGACAGTAAATCAACCAATAATATTAATGAAGTCAAACTTAAATATTAGATATTTCAATGTTTTTTCTTTCGTTTCACAGAACATAATTGAAAATAATTTGCTCGATAGTTTATTTTTTTGAATGTTATGCCTTTTTTTTCATTTTTCTTGTTTGTCTCTCAAACAGATTTAGTTACATATACAAAATAAATACTATCAAATGTAAAACATGGTTTATAAGAATCTCCCAGGACAATTTTCTTCAAAACCAATTCATATTCTCATAATTAATTAAATTAGTTTTGCGACTTACGTCCTTTACTTCTGTGCAAGAATACGGTCAATAGGTTGATTGCGATATTGTACCATATTCCCGGCGCGTTACCTATATAAAAATATACTTGCAAGTGAGCAGCACTCGAAACATATTGAATCTAGAGCCAGTCGGCCGCGAGCCTCTCCGAGGTGAGGACGCGCGCGCCGACTTCGCGTGTATCTGCGATCTTTCGAGATTTTTTAATAATAGTAAATAAGGCCTTACAAGGATAAGATTCAAGACAGACCTTCAAGATTCGAAAATGTACCTACTAATTTTTATTGGAGCCAAACAAGCACCTGTCATTTACCTAAATATGTTTACCCATAGTAACTATGAAGTAAGCAAGGCATCGACCTCTGAGGTCACAGATTAGAACATAATTACCGATCGTGTTGATGTTTCGCGCGATTATATGTGGGTATTGTTTTGGTTGTAGGAACCAAACGGCTGGACCGATTTCAATGAATGAGGTATTGAACTACTGAGTTTTATCCTGAGAAATATAATATAATACATATAATGCGAAACCGTAAGGCAGTTTCTTATTTGAATTTAATACAACATAAAGATTGTTTTATAATTACAACTGGATTATAATTGTTCTCTCACAAACACTATAGGTATTTAGACGTTTTTAATTTTATTAGTATTTCGTTATTGTAGTACTATCATAAGTAAGATAAAAACTAACAACGAAAATTAGTTTGAACGAGATACCTACAATCAGCAGGTTTTGGGATATGGCGACCGCAAAGATAACTTTGTTTTTCATACAAATACTATGAAAAACAAAGTTTATTTTTAGGGTTCCGTAGTCAAATGGCGAAAAACGGAACCCTTATAAATTCGCCATATCTGTCTGTCTGTCCTTACGTATGTCACAGCCATTTTATTCCAAAACTATTAAGACTATAGAATTGAAACTTGCTAGGTAGATGTATTCTATAAACCGCTTTCCGAATATTGTACAAAAATAAAAAATATAAAAGTTTAAGGGGGGGCATCCCATACCTGGAAATGGAACAAAAAAAATTTTTTTTCTTCAAACCTATACGTGTGGATAGGTCTTTAAAATGACACTGAGGTTCCTAAAATCATTTTTTCTCAAAGTCAACCATTTAAAAGATAGGCCCGTCTAAAGTGGTAAAATGTGTGTCCCCCCCTTTAAATTCTAAAGAAAGGGAGTGAACATTCTAGAAAAAATATATTCTGTAGATCTTAATAAAAACTTTCAGCGAAAATTGGTTTGAACGAGATACAGTCAGCAGTTGTTGAGATATAGCGACCGCAAGTATAACTTTGTTTTTCATACAAACACTATGAAAAACAAAGTTATTTTTGTAGTTGCGAAAAATCATAGTTATAGAACTATAGAACTACTGTGTTACGGAACCCTACGAGTGCTAGTCCGACTTGCACTTCGTCAGTTTATTTAGTTTCGAAAAATCATGGTTATAGAATATATTACTGTGTTACGGAACCATTACTGTGTCGTATGTGATGTACCGGCGATTTGAGAACCTCCTCCATTTTTTTCCTCCTCGTTTTTATGGTTCCGTAGCCGAATGGCAAGAAACGGAACTCTTATAGATTGGTCATGTCTGTCTGTCCGTATGTCACTTTTTTCATCTTTAAAAATAACATGAAGGTTTTTAAAACCATTTTTTCTCAAAGTCAATCATTTGAAAGATAGGCACGTCTAAAATGGTAAAATGAATGTCCAACCCCTCCCCCCCCTCCCCTCCTCTTACTTTTAAAGTATGGGAGTGAAAAATCTAAAAAATACATATGCTGTAGATCTCAATAAAAACTAACAACCAAAATTGAAATTGGTTTGAACAAGATACAGTGAGCAGTTTTGAGATATAGCGATCGCAAAGATAACTTTGTTTTTCATACAAACGCTATAAGAAACAAAGTAAATTTTTTGGTGGCGAAAAATTAGTGTTATAAAATATTCTACTGTTAGGGAACCCTACGAGTGTGAGTCCGACTTGCACATGGCCTATCTATCTTCTAATACTATAAGAATCTTTGTACTGACATACTGACTGACTGACTCACTGACAGACAACGCACAGCCTAAACCACTGGTCGTAGAGACTTGACATTTGGAGGGTATATTTGTCTTAGTATGTAAGTTTGTACTAAGAAAGGATTTTCAAAAATTCACCCCATAAGGGGATGAAATGGGGGTTCAAAAATTGTATGGAGAAACAAGATTCTCTTCTATCCGAAACTTCACACAAGTGTTTCAGTAAAAAAATAAGTAAATACGTGTTTCAGGTTTTTTTGAAATTTCACCCCTAAGAGGGTGAAATGGGGTAATAAAGTGAGAAAATCAATATTGTTTCGGATCGCGCTGAAATTTGGCATGCAAGTAGTTATTACGACGTTAGTTCCCTCTGAGAAAGGATTTTCCAAAATTAACCCTCGGAGGGGATGAAACGGAGCTCAAATTTTGTATGGGGAAACAAGATTAGATCGTCTTTTCTATCCGAAACTTCACACAAGTGCTTCAGTAAAAAAATAAGTAAATACGTGTTTCAGGTTTTTTTGAAATTCTACCCCTAAGAGGGTGAAATGGGATGGAATGTGTAACACACAAAAAAAATCTTCAAAAAAATGGTTCCGTAACACAGTAATATATTCTATAACCATGATTTTTCGAAACTAAATAAACTGACGAAGTGCAAGTCGGACTAGCACTCGTAGGGTTCCGTAACCCAGTAGAGTATTCTATAACTATGATTTTTTGCAACTACAAAAATAACTTTGTTTTTCATAGAGTTTGTATGAAAAACAAAGTTATACTTGCGGTCGCTATATCTCAACAACAACTACTGACTGTATCTGGTTCAAACCAATTTTCGTTGAAAGTTTTTGTTGAGATCTACAGATATACATAATATATTTTTTCTAGATTTTTCACTCCCTTACTTTAGAAGTTAGGGGGGGGGGGACACATTTTACCACTTTAGACGCGCCTAACTTTTAAATGATTTACTTTGAGATAAACTGGCCAAGTGCAAGTCGGACTCGCACTCGTAGGGTTCCGTAACACAGTAGAGTATTCTATAACTTTTATTTTTCGCAACTACAAAAATAACTTTGTTAGGGTTCCGTAGCCAAATGGCATAAAACGGAACCATTATAGATTCGCCATGTCTATCTGTCTGCCCCCCTTAAGCTTTTATATTTTTTATTTTTGTACAAAAATCGGAAAGCGGTTTATACATCTACCTACCAAGTTTCAATTCTGTAGTCCTAGTAGTTTCGGAATAAAATGGCTGTGACATACGGACGGACAGACAGACATGGCGAATCTATAAGGGTTCCGTTTTTTGCTATTTGGCTACGGAACCCTAAAAATGATTTTTGGAACCTCAATGTCATTTTTAAAGACCTATCCATAGACACCACCCCACACGTATAGGTTTTAAGAATTTTTTTTTTGTTTCAGTTTCATGTATCGGATACCCCCCCTTAAACTTTTATATTTTTTATTATTGTATAAAAATCGGAAAGCGGTTCAAGAATACATTTACCTACCAAGTTTCAAGTCTGTAGTCGTAATAGTTTCGGAATAAAATGGCTGTGACATACGGACGGACAGACAGACAGACATGGCGAATCTATAAGGGTTCCGTTTTTTGCCATTCGGCTACGGAACCCTAAAAAAGACGATTTGAGAACCTCCTTTTTTTTTGGAAGTCGGTTGCAAATAAATTCGTTCACAAAAGGAATAATACAGACTTCAAATGCCGCGCTAGTCATTTTCAGTACTAGGTTTATGGTGTTTATCTTCATATCTCTGCAGAACTAAACATATCTCGATGAAATTTAAATGGGATCATCTGTTATACTCATTGAAATAAAAAAACGATTTTCCAAATCGGTTCAAGCGTTTTCGAGTAATCGGTCAACATACATAAAACAAACAAAAAATCCGACGAATTGAGAACCTTCTCCTTTTTTGTGAAGTTGGGTTCTCAAATAAATACAAGTTTACAAAAACAACGCAAGGAGTGTTGTACGAAAAATAAGACTATACTATTTTTAACCGACTTCACAAAAATGGAGGAGGTTCTCAATTAGTCAGAATATAAATATATATATATACTAGAAGTGCCCCGCGGCTTCGCCCGCGTTAAAAACTTCTTTTATTTACATAAAACTTTTCTTTTGTAAGAACGATTCTATCATTAAAGACATCAAATAAAAATTAGCCAAATCAGTTCACCCGTTTTCATGTTATCACGTGACTAAGGCAATTCGGGATTCATTATAAATGGGGCAATTTTTTAATTTTACCCGAAAAACCCAAATTTTCAGACTTTGTTACCTACCCCATTTTGAAAAATCCTACAACACGTACTTTATCTCATCTTGTTTCGCCATACAAAGTTTGAATCCCTGTTCCGCATCCGGAAGGAATTTTGAGAAAATCCTTTCTGAGCGGTTACCTACGCCATAATAACTATCTGCATTCTAAAGCTTCCTCAGCGCAATCCGAAACAATATTGATTTTTAGACTTTGTTACCCCAGTTTATCCACTTAGAAGGGCATTTTGAAAAAGTCTGAAACTCGTATTTACTTATTTATTTACAAAAGTACTTGTGTGAAATGACGAATAAAATTTACTATCCAAACTTTGAACCCTCGCTTCATCCCCTTGAAGAGTAAATTTTGAAAAATCCTTTCTTAGCGGATACCTAAGTCAAAATACCTATCTGCATGCCAAATTTCAGCGCAATCTGAAACAATATTGATTTCAGACTTTGTTACCCCACTTCACCCTTTTAGGGGTGGAATTTCGAAAGAGCCTGAAACACGTATTTACTTACTTAAGTACTTGTGTTAAGTTTCAAATAGAAAATACTATCTAATCTTGTTTCTCCATACAAACTTTGAACCCCCGTTTCATCCCCTTCAGGGGTGAATTTTGGAAAATTCCTTCTGAGAGGTAAGTAACGTCATAATAACTATCTGCATGTCAACTTTCAGCGCAATCTGAAACAATATTGATTTTCATACTTTGTTACCCCATTTCACCCTTGTCGGGGTGGAATTTCAAAAAAACCTAAAAAAACACATGTTTACTTATTTTTTTACTTGAGCACTTATGTGAAGTTTCGAATAGAAAATACTGTCTAATCTTATTTCTCCATACAAACTTTAAACCCCCATGTCATCCCCTTCAGGGGTGAATTTTGGAAAATCCTTTCTCAGAGGTAGCTAACGTCATAATAACTATATGAATGTCAAATTTCAGCGCAATCCGAAACAATATTGATTTTCAGACTTTGTTACCCCATTTCAACCTCTTAGGGGTGAAATTTCGAAAAAACCTGAAACACGTGATTACTTATTTATGTTCTGAAGCACTTGTGCGAAGTTTCGAATAGAAAAGACTATCTAATGTTGTTTCTCCATAGAAACTTTGAACCCCCGTTTCATCCCTTTAAGGGGTGAATTTTAGAAAATCCATTCTTAGCTGATACTAACATCATAATAACCACCTATATGCCAAATTTCAGCTCAATTCAAAACAATATTGATTTTCAGCCTTTGTTACCCCATTTCACCGTCTTAGGGGTGGAATTTCGAAAAAAACTAAAATACGAGTTTACTTATTTATGTCCTGAAGCACTTGTGTGAAGTTTCGAATAGAAAAGACTATCTAATAATGTTTCTCCATAGAAACTTTGAACCCCCGTTTCATCCCCTTTGAGGGTTAATTTTGGAAAATCCTTTCTCAGTGGGAACTAACGTCGTAATAACTATCTGCATGCCAAATTTCAGCGCAATCCGAAACAATATTGATTTTCACACTTTATTACCCCATTTCACCCTCTTAGGGGTGGAATTTCAAAAAAACCTGAAACACGTATTTACTTATTTTTTTACTGAAGCACTTGTGTGAAGTTTCGGATAGAAAAGACAATCTAATCTTTTTTCTCCATACAAAATTTGAACCCCCGTTTCATCCCCTTTGAGGGTTAATTTTGGAAAATCCTTTCTCAGAGGGAACGAACGTCGTAATAACTACCTGCATGCCAAATTTCAGCGCGATCCGAAACAATATTGATTTTCAAACTTTATCACCCCATTTCACCCTCTTAGGGGACGAATTTAAAAAAAACCTGAAATACTTATTTACTTTTTTTTTTACTGAAGCACTTGTGTGAAGTTTCGGATAGAAAAGACTATCTAATCTTGTTTCGCCATACAAACTTTGAACCCCCGTTTCATCCCCTTCGAGGGTTAATTTTGGAAAATCCTTTCTCAGAGGGAACTAACGTCGTAATAACTATCTGCATGCCAAATTTCAGCGCGATCCGAAACAATACTGATTTTCATACTTTATTACCCCATTTCACCCTCTTAGGGGTGGAATTTCAAAAAAACCTGAAACACGTATTTACTTATTTTTTTACTGAAGCACTTGTGTGAAGTTTCGGATTGAAAAGACTATCTAATCTTGTTTCTCCATACAAACTTTGAACCCCCATTTCATCCCCTTAAGGGGTGAATTTTGGAAAATCCTTTCTTAGTACACCCTTACGTACTAAGACAAATATACCCTCCAAATTTCAAGTCTGTACGACCAGCGGTTTAGGCTGTGCGTTGTCTGTCAGTGAGTCAGTCAGTCAGTATGTCAGTACAAAGATTCTTATAGTATTAGATATATATATCTTTTCTATGTATGTTCGATTTGGAAAATCATTTTTAAGCCGTAATACGTAATTTTAAACCTTAAATGTACGTATTTATGTATAGTATAGCTCTGTATGTAGTAAGTAACTTCGGCTGCCGCGCCACGGGCCACGCGGTCATTACCGTCCCGCTCGGCTCGGCGTGTCCGCTAGCAAACGAGGTCGCAAGTCGAGTGTGGAGCGCGCATGCGCGAAATTACAGCGCGTTCCCCCGCGCCTGTATCGTTACCGGGGGTGCCGCGGCGTGTGTAGGCGGAGCAAGCGTGGGAAAAAAAATCTCAAGCGGGCTCTTAACAAAGTAATGTGTTGTTGTTTCCAGGCCACGTGCCGTCCACAGTGAACTCCACGAGCGGCAGTAACGCGGCGTCGGCCGGCTACGCGGGCGGCGCGCTCTACGGCGCCGCCTCGCAGGGATACGCGGCCTACGACGATCAGCTGATGCGCTCCACCATGCCGCACCATATGGTAACTATATGACGTTTACATCTTTACCACACTTGTCGGGGTGCACGTAATACTACGGTTGGCAACCCTACATTATACAGGGGAATTAAACATTTTAAGTGTGACGTTCTACGTTTAGATAAAAGTTGAAGTGCTCATTACTTTTGTTTTTTTTAAATTCAAAGCAGTAAGTTATGTTTTTGCTATATTTAGAATAGTTATTATTGATATGATATATTTAATGTTATTTGACGTGTGTAAGTGCAGATTTTTAATTTCCCCACATAATAATAAAAAAATAAAAAAAACTTCAAAAACAGGCCAAGTCAAAAGTACCTATAACCGGCGAGCATGTATGAAGGCGCTCATGAAAGTGCAAGAAGCGAAAGACGTGTGTCAGGATCGTAGCATGTAGAGAAGTAAGGCGTGATTTTATTTATGTATAGTATATCTTACACCGCATCATCACCGCAGCATTAGATTAGATGCATGTGAAACCGTAAGTAAGACTATAATTGGCATAAAAAATGAACAACTCCATCCCCAGGTCTGAACGCCTGAATACATCCATGCGGGTTATTCGTGCAGCAAAATACCCTATAGATAAATAGATGTTTATAAGTAACGCTGATAGTGTGTGGTGTGAGTATGAAGTATGCAGTGTGTGATGTGATGTGATGTGATGTCCCCAGGGCGGGTACTACGAGGTGACGGGGTACGGCGTGGGCGGCGCGCGGGACGCCACCTTCGGCCTGGGCGCGGGGGACAGGTTCGGACGGACGGACGCCGCCTCGCCGCAACAGGTACACTACAATACACTACATTTTTTTTAAAGTGAAAAATTCTTTAGCGTCGTTGTGATCTTTTTTGGGATGGGTAAAAAAATGTTAAACTCGCGTCAGGACACGTGACCTGATCGAAAATTTGTAAGACGAAGGGAAGAAGATCAAATGAACAACGTTAATGTTCAAGTTTTCACTTCTGCCGGCACTCCCGGAGTGCAACCCGTTGTTTTTTTTATTTACTGTTCGAACCTCCTACGAAATGGGAGCCGTGCTGCGCTACTCTTTCATGCACGTTCTCTTATTTGTTCACTCAAGTACATTCTGCATACGTTTCTTTCTCACTTCCTGCATCTTTCTTTCTTACTTTAATTGGTGGCATTCAGATCTATGGCTCTACTCTGGCCAAGCTATTAATTTTATATTCTCTTAAGTTCTATATTATTATAGAACTCTATTACATTACACTATCCCGATGTCCGAAAAATTAAACAAAAACTGTGGGCAGAGACTGAAAAAAAAGAGCCGATGGGGCTCAGTGGCGTATCTTGGGAGAGGTCATCCACCAGTGGACTGACACCGTGCTATTTTGCCATCGCACTTCTCGCCATAGACAACACGCTCATCCACACATTATCGAGACTTGTACTTCGCACACATCTCGATTCAACCGGTCATTTCTCCCGTACACTTGTACATTGTGCCACGAGCTGCCGGCCGCTGTTTTCCCGCAGAGCTACAACGTGCAGTCCTTCAAAAGGGCCGTTAAAAGAATGTTGACAGGTCGACAGCACATGAGTGACACCTCTAGTGTTGCAAGTGTTATAAGCTACGGTGACCATTTCCCATCAGGTGGGCCGCCTGCTTGTTTGTTATCTATATCATAAAAAAACACTGTCTCGGTTACACCTTATCTTTAATCGGAGATCTGAGATACTAAGGTCGAGTCCCCTCGGTACGATGAAATGTTGGAAAAAATATCAGCCTGGAGCTTATAACATGTGATATCTAAGGCTTAGTTTTTGATTCGTTGTTCACCTTAACTACGAATGACATTCATAATTTGAAGGTCAATGACTAGAATGGCCAGTTGAATTAGTAGTCAGTGAGCCTGACCACGAAACTGAAGTTTGTGGGTTCGATTCCCATACGGGGCAATTCTTCGTATGATCCAAAAACAATAGTTCCTTCTTGTCTAGTGGAGGCAGTTATGAAGTTAAAAAAAGAAATTATTACGCTCATTGCTTGGTATTATTTTTTGGGTGTTGTATGTTAGCGATGCGTAACTTTCTACACTAGTCTGGGTATTATCGTGTCCATGATTTGATTCCATGATATGTTTGTAAAGTCCCCCGCGAATCCCGCGGTAGAGTCTGTGCAAATAGGAACCATCGTGGCTTTACGATGAGCTAACATTCAAAGGTAAGGAAGGAAGGTATAACCTACCTACCACCCGATAAAGATCAGTAACTGCCAAGGTATAGACTATTTGTAGTCGTATTGGCAATGACAGCAATGTTGTCAACGCAACAAACAACAATAAATTAGACCCAATCAACACGCGCGCCCTCCATTTCTACGACGGTTGTCGTTTTGCACAGACTCTGCAGGGTTTCCTAGGGTTGGCAGTTGGGTTGTTCAATACACTGTTATGTAAGTTGTAATGAAACACAGTGATATACAAACAGTATGTATGTACGCAGGTGCCGACAGCCGCGCTGCCACCCGGGTACGCGTACTACTACCAACCCCCTCCCCCCACCACCTACCAGTTTGCATATCCGGTAAGTTTTATATTATATCATATACCACTGTCTTAATCTTTTCATTATAAGCGACAACAGCCCAATGGAAGAAGTGTCGGACTGGCGATCGAGAGGTCGTGAGTTTGATCCCCACCCATAGCACTATAATTGACGTGAACCTACTCCTACGAGCATATTTAGCTTAGTTGGAAACGTTAACGAGACTACTAGTGATGTGCAACCACATAGCTGGTAAGCTTTTTAAATAAACAAATTAAATTATATAATTCTAAAGTACTGTTTCACCCCTTCACTTTACTTGTAGATGTCAAATACGTGATCGGGTATCTTCTAGTTAAGCGTGCTACATATTCGAAAACATCATCACTTAACATCAGGTGAGGTAGTGGTCAAACGCATAATACGCATAGTATTACAAAAAATGCATCTAAAAAAATGTTAAAAACAATCGTTATTATGAAACTTCAAACATCGATCTACTCTCACCGTAGAATTAAGCCATTTGGTGAGGTCTTCTATAATAACAGCCTAAGGGTGTTCACAGACATATTGTATATCGGTGACGTCGGACCACGTTTATTGACATGTTTTCCATGCTCTATTTCGTGGTTAAACGTCATCTTTTAAAATATGTCGGTACACTTCCGAATTGCGGCCTTTTCCTGAAGGCGGAGACTGACTTTATACGACTGACGTCAGTCCGCCTTTATATAAGACTAGCTGTGCCCCGCGGTGTACCCGCGTACACCGTTCCCGCGTGAATGTCGGGATAAAAAGCACCCCATGTGTTATTTAGGTCCTAGACCATCTATGTACATAGTACATACCAAATTACAGCTCAATCGGGTGAGTAATTTTAGCGTGAAGAAGTGACAAACATACACACACATTTTACCTTTATAATATGAAGTAGGGCTTTATGCACACTGAATTGGCAGCGACGCGATGAGACGATCAGCTTAAATAACAAGACATTATAAACCTTATGAACAATGTAACAAGATATAGAAACGTTTGATAGAATGAAACACTCGAGACTGCTCGAGTTGGCGCGAGGCCTAGTCACACCTCGTTCATTCTATTAAGCGTTTCTTTTAGGCTAGTTCTTGCTCAGTCATTAAAAGGATCGCTCCGAACTAGTACATTTTTTCAATTGTACTAGTTCGGACTTCTAGTACTATAAGTACAGCAGTTCATAATTACTCAATTAAAAATAGTCTCTATGACTGTTACCATAATGTTCAAAATAGCTGTTGAAAATAGCATAGAGTGCATCCTACTCGTTCGTTCGCTAGTTATGCTTCCCATTTATTCATCGTTCTTTTTATTCCGTGAGCTTGAGCAATTGAATCACAGACAATAATCGCGAACGAAGTACTAAATTTACTAAGTACTATTAGGCTTATGGAATAGTTCATTCTAGTTCAGTGTCGATCAAGAATTCATTAATTGTAGTACGTATTTCGTGAACTACACAAGGTTAGTTTCTATATTTTGTAACATTGTTCATAAGATTTATAATGTCTCGTTATTAAAACTGATGATGTCGCCGCGTCGCGTCGCTGCCAATAGGCATGACGACAGTATCAAAAAATCCAAGATTTGATGATTTTAGGGGAAAATAAATATTGAAACAATTTAAAACACTAGTTTGGTTTTATATAAAAAATTGAGATTATCAATAAAATAAAACATTGAAGTACTGCAATCGGCCATTTTGATTGAAACACCAATCACAGCGCATGACGTCACGCCTATAAGGTTTTCTTGAAAATGTTTTTAAATTTTGGAAAACCCATGTATTCATTTCACAGATTATATAATAGTTACTACGTTAAGTACGTCATTAACGTGCGTGACGTCACAGCCGACGCCATGACACATGTGAGCTGTTTTCGCACACTATTGAAAAAATATTACAAAAATTGCTTTAAACTTCGTTAAACTTAAGTTAATTACCGAAGTATAGGTTTTTACGTGAATAGTAAATGTGTTCGCACTTTGCGAAAGAGGTTTTCAAAATCTTTCGTCACGCCAATTGAGTGTGCATTGAGCCTAGTATGTAGTAGTGACGTACCGTGAGCGTGAGCTAACAGTGTGGTGTGTCAGTCTATCGGTCAGTTCGGCGGCGGGTCGAGCGTGGCGGGCGTGGGCGGCGTGTCCGCGCAGGGCAAGGTGGGCACGTACGCGCAACAACAGCAGCCGCAGTACGACGCGCAGGACACATACAAACCTGGTAACTATATACATTATCTTCTTTTTATTTTATATCTACTTCAAAAATATGGAGGAGGTTTCTCTTTCAATTTCATCGAGATCTGATAAGTATCTACAGAGATATGGAAGAAAATCTTTATTCACATGCTGTATAGTTTGCACAATATATTTAGAATCCATAGACTCCCGTACCCGTAGTACTAGTTTTCGTACCAAGCGAGCCAGAATAAGTCGAAAACTATGTGAGATCTGTCTAAAGCGTTTACGATGAAAACTCGTACTAAGGGTACTTGCTGGCAGCTCCTGTCGCCTTCGAAAATCTGTCCCTAACATTTAAGTGTGTTCCGGAAATGTCTATGAACTTAGCCTAGCGTGCTACCATCCTCGACCGCATCGTATATCCTCGACCGCATCGCATAGGTGAGTAGTGGTCAAACGCTAGCCCACATCCTGTTGAAAATATAAGTAAGTATTATAAACTATGCTCTTGTCGCAGGTTATAATCAATAACCTTAGTATGAGTTTTCATCGTAAACGCTTTTGACAGATCTCACATAGTTTTTCGACTTATTCTGGCTCCCTGATTGGTCTACATTTAGTGAAGTATGAAAACCACTAGAGGCGCTGTACTGTTTTTCATACAACATTTTTTTTATATACGATATCGAGTTTGGTATGAAATTAAGGGTTACTGATCAGAGATTTAAATTAACAGTTCAATTGTACTCTCCAATTTCTCCAAACTCTCCAAAAAGTGTTTTGTAAATTCCTTTTTTTTATGGCTGAAACTGCGTTAAGACTCAGACTACAAAGATGCGTTGCTTAGTCGCATGACATTAAAAATATCAATATGTCGCACTAAGTTGTCGCACCGCATCCATGAGGCCTGCGCTCGGCTCATATTTGTATGTCACCCGACGGAGCATTTGTGTATGTGTAACTGCGAGGGGGTTTGCTTAATAAGAGGGAACGTGGGGTGCAGTTTTCCATACAAATGTATCCCCCCGTTACCTCCCTGGAAAATGCTTCAACAGCAAAATTTTTTCTACAAAAAAATCAAGGTCTGCTGTAGCTACGCCTCTTATCATTTGTTTTTTTTTTACCAACCATTTGCGAATAGAAAAATGACCCTTATAATTGTTTAAAGAGGAAATTAGAAGGTTATATTATGATTTATTTTGCAATTGGTTGGTAAAAAAAGCAAATTATAGTGGGCGTAGCTACAGCAGACCTTGATTTTTTTGTAGAAATAAATTTTGTTCTAACAGCTTTTTATTTTATAACTCATTATATAAATTAATAATACATAAATTGTTCACGCACAGAATACCTCATAAGGAATTAATGTTTGTATCATGAGCTCCCAAGATACAGGCTCTGCCGAGTTTGGGGCTCTCAGTTTTGCTACTAATGTTATTTTCTTGTGGCAATAAACGATTTATTTATTTATTTTCCAGCGCGAAAATAGGAGGAATACATTTGTATGGAAAATTGCATCCCACGTTCCCTCTTAACGTAGTCCCAGTCCTTAGGTGCAATGAATGTGAATGTGTATGTGTGTGTGTACGCAGGCGGCGGCTACACGGGCAACGCCAGCAAGTCAGCGGGCGGCGCGGCGGCTGACATCAACAACGCTATGTACGCCAAGACGCACGTCACGCTCAACAAGGTCAATGTGAGTACACCACTCCTTACTGGACTTTACTTCCTATACTATACATTTTGCTTTTTTTTTTAGTTTAATCATGGCTCTACACTTTTAGTGTATTTAGCCAGTATCGAGTATTAAAATTCTTCAAGTTTTTGTGCATTCAAGTCTTATAGATGGGTCAAAGTAACATTTCTAGTCAAGTTTCAAGTAAAGTATAGTCCAAGTCATACCTTCAGTAAAGATTTGGGCTAAACTGAAGATTTTCAGTGGAATTTTGGTGAGAACGCAAATAGCATGTTGTTCAACATTGTGCTGTTTCCCTGCACTCGCACACATTCACCGGCACTTAAGGCGAGGCATTTTCGCGCGAACTACGATTTTAGGAGGTGAGGTGTGGGGGGCCGCCCGCGCGTCTCACACTCCGCGCGCTGTCCATTTCTCATAACGTTAGCACTACGCCACAGTATAAATATTTCAGCTGTTATACTATGATCAACTTCTATTCATGTAAAATATTATTTTTGTCAGTTTTAAATAAGCTACGTAATAATTTATTACTTTATATCTATAAATATAAAACAAAGTCGTGTTTGTTTTGTTTTTCGAACACTATAACTCGAGAACGGCTGGACCGATTTTCTTGGTTTTTGGTTTGTTGTATTTGTCTCCGTCCAGAGTGGTAGGGTAGTGGTTGAGTAGGTAGTGGTAGTGTAGTGGTAGGGTAGTGGACGGTAGGGTAGTGGAGGGTAGGGTAGTGGAGGGTAGGGTAGTGGAGGGTAGGGTAGTGGAAGGTAGTGGTAGGATAGTGGTAGGATAGTGGTAGGGTAGTGGTAGGGTAGGTAGTGGTAGTGTAGTGGTAGGGTAGGTAGTGGTAGTGTAGTGGTAGGGTAGTGGTAGGGCAGTAGTGGTAGGGTAGTTGATCCACCAGTTGACCCTCGCTGCGCTCGTGCGCCTAAATATCTCGGGCTGCAATTGATGCCTTACAGCCCTTGGCTACTAATCTACTATTAATTAGGTATTATGTGTATTTTATCACCATCCAAATTTTAAGGATGTGTTCCACCCATGAAACTGAATAACTTTTCCTAAGGAACCTATGTGCAAAAATGAAAATAAATTGAACTCCCAATAAAACTGCGCGTTTAGCTGACGCCTAACGGCATAAAAAATGAGCAGTTCGTTTTTTTTTCTTGGAGGAAATGGTTCTCTTTCTTTTTCGGATTCCACAATCTCAATGTTTAATTCCTCCATGTTTCTGAAAAAAAAATACATAGGTTATATTAATAAAATTGCCGTGACTTTGTATCTTCGCTGCTTAGATAACATGCAAAAAAAAAATATCACCGCATTTATTACGTTTATTATCGTATACATTCTGTTTGGATATTCTGCTTGGATCTGTTTTTAGGGTTCCGTACCCAAAGGGTAAAAAACGGGACCTTTTATTAAGACTTCGCTGTCTGTCTGTCTGTCCGTCCGTATGTCACCAGGCTGTATCTTATAAACCGTGATAGTTAGACAGTTGAATTTTTTTAGAAGATGTATTTCTGTTGCCGCAATTATTTGATTTATTTCGAACACATACAGTCGTAACAACAAATAACAACAAATATAAATTACCATAATTATTACGTTTATGATTGTATAAATTCAGCTTGGTTCTGTTTTGTGTATTATGTGACAAACTAATGACGTTATAATATACTCACTCATTGATATTATTTTGAGATAATTTATCATCACATTCTGCAAGTGATTCTTTATCAGCTGTAGTGTTTATAGTCAATAGTAAATAATATAAAAAACTAGCTGTTACCCGCGACTTCGTCTGCGTAGAATGAGTAAATAATTCTCTTTTTATACATTTATCTGAGATGTAGGTCGCGCAAAACTTAATTGGGCCCTCGGAAGTTAGGCCCGAGTACCAAACTGCGCATGGTACAGTCGAATGCACCGCTTCCGCGTCCCTCTGACAGTTAAAATATGCCTACTGCGCAGCCGTACGCGCTAACTTCCGAGGGCTACCATTTACCATCTACCATCCACCCATCTCCCCGACTCCCCATATGCCCATCTCCCCATCTCCCCATATCCCCGACTCCCCATATCCCCAACTCCCCATATCCCCATAATCCTATCTCCCCATCTCCCCAACTCTCCATCTCCATCAACATCTCCCATCTTCTATCTTATATCCACCCCCTTAAGGGATGATTTCCGAGGAAATATCACATGCCCTTTCTAGGATCTCAAACTATCTTCATACCAAATTTCATCGAAATCGGTGCAGCGGTTTTACATTCCCCATATAAACTTCCACCCCCTTTTTCACCCCGTTAAAGGGATGATATCCGGGATAAAACAATCATATGTCTTTTCCAGTGTTTCTAAATATCTCCATACCAAATATCATCGCAATCGGTTCAGCGGTTTTAGATTCCCTACAGAAACGTTCACCCCCCTTTTGACCCCTTTAAGGGATGATTTCCGGGATGAAAACTATCCTAAGTCCTTTCCAGGGTCTTAAACTATCTTCATACCAAATTTCATCGAAATCGGTTCAGCGGTTTTACATTTTCCATACAAATTTTCACCCCCCCTTTTCACCCCCTTAAAGGATGATTTCCGGGATAAAAAGTATCCTATGTCCGTTCTCGGGTTTCAAACTATCTCCACACCAAATTTCATCAAAATCGGTTCAGCGGTTTAAGCGTGAAAAGCCCACAGAAGAAAAGACAGACAGACAGACAGAGTTACTTTCGCATTTATAAAGCTATAAAGATAAAGTATATCTTTATCTTACCTTTGCATTTATAATATTAGTATGGATAAATAGATCGGCCTATTTTATGGTATTATTGTTTAGTACATGATCCACTTATCTGTCGTTGAAGTATTGAAATTCACAGGTTGCAATTCTATTAATGGACTGGTAGTATTAGATACTCGTGACTGCTTTTTCGACCTAAATTAAATAATAAATTAAATATAGGGTAATCGTACATAGGTACACACTTTTGTTCATACTGATATAATTTAGTCTGTAGTGTTTATAGTAAATAGTAAATAATATAAAAAATAAAATTATAGGGTACTCGTATATAGGTACATACTTTTGGTCATACTGATATAATTTAGTCTGTAGTGTTTATAGTAAATAGTAAATAATATAAAAAATAAAATTATAGGGTACTCGTATATAGGTACACACTTTTGTTCATACGGATATAATTTAGTCTGTGGCAAGTAATGACGAAAATTTACGAAATCAACTAAAATTATAGAAAATTCTCATATACCTGAGGAGAAACATAAAGAATAAAAAAATTGGGCCACTTTTAGAAATATTGTTGCGTGCTTAGTAATTTTACTTTTAAAAAAGAGTAAACTTCATAATTTTACTATAAAAGGGAGTAACTTACATACCGTTTCTTATAGTTCTCTTTCCCTGTCCTTCTTTTAGATATTAACACTGATTTCTTCCTAACTTTATTTTTTTTATTAGCCATTTTCAATTATTACACTGTTGCAAGAATGTAAGAACGGGCGGAGAAAATTTGGCACAGGTTTAACGTTGGCAAGCGCCCGATTGCGACTGACGGGGTAGCGGGCGGCGCGGCGTCTTGTCAAACTGCTGGGAAATATTCAAGTTTTGGGATTAATAATTAACTCAAAAATATAGGACTTTAGTTGAAACCCAAATTTTAGCAGGTTTTCTGTAGTATTTAAAGAGAAACATTTCTATATAAAAATGATGTGTAAAGTCAGAAATTTTATTAATAAGATATTCGATTTAGACTTTGACATTAAGCTGTCTTTGGTTTTTTTTATGATCGAGTAAAGTATACCCTATCGTGTAACAAATTAGCACATTCCTCAGACAATATCCTTAAGTTTATGGTATATTTTTTGCAAGACCGATATTTAGGAGTAAATACCTAAAAAAATTGATATAGTTAAACGTTTTTTTCCGCTTCTTCACTGGTGACTCGCCTTAATGGTTAATAATCCCCATTTATTACATATTAACTCGCGGAAGAGCACAAGTTTTAGGAAAAAATACAATGTGAGCACACATTTTTAAACGTTCCCACCAAAACTACTTACATTATGCTTTGTCTTTATGGAATGATATTTTTGACAGCTCAATGGTATTGTTGAGGTAGTGTATAATCGTTAATTAATTTGTTCGACTATCATGAAATGTTTTCTATATTTATATTATATATCTATAACGATTACTCGCTGTGTCCCGCGACTTCGCCTACGTTAATAAGTATCCTAGCCTAATCCATAATACTGGCTACCCCTGTGCAACATTTCAGCTAAATCGGTCCAGCCGTTTGACCGTGAAGAAGTCCCAAACAAACAAATATACAAACGGACTTTCGCATTTACATATAATATTGGTGTCCATTCTCATGGAACATAGAATCGAAAGTTGCATGTCATGAGGTATGATAATGTTTAATAATCGTTTAGGTTCTGTGTATATATAGTTTGATTTATTGTATTTCAAACCGATTATCGATTATCTGTGGGGTTCTCTATGCGTGGTACTTTACTAAGGGGGCGGTACCCGTCTATGAAGTACAAAATTACTGTTGTAGATTTTACCGGAAAAAATACCAACCTTCATGGACGTGAGCTGTCAAATATATCACTATAAGGGACAAGGTTTAGTGACTCATTATGTCTCTGCATCGGCCTACCTTTCGGGCCGGACTCTACTAAAGCGAAGAAACGTTAAGATATGTTTAAACAATCGATAGCATTTTGCACTCGACAACGTGATGAAATTCTATTATACTTCGTTGAACCCAATCACAGCTCGATTACTGATCAATTAGCGATTAATGAAACGACCTAATGTGTTATCGATTCGAATTTTATTGCAACCAACTTTATTAATTTTAATCGATTTAACACATTGATATGATATATTTGTTCTACATATTGAACTGTTTCATTGGAAGAAATGAAATGTAAATTATAATTTTTAAACTGAGATAATAAAGGCATTCCTATAATTCTGTAATAAATAGGGTAGTAATTAATTAATAATTCCGACTATCAAACATTTCGCATATCACTGTACAATCTGATAAAATTAAATTTAATTGAATTGTACGTATCTGTCAGGTAAACGTCATCGCTTTACCATCAGACGACCGTCGTGCGTGTCCTGTTAACTTATACCTTATATTATAACGCACTTTATACGTGCAACGCTTTCAATTAAAATTAAGTAAAGTAAAAAATAACGGAACATTTACTGTTTTGAATTAAAATTAATTCTATCTGTATCCACGATAGAATAACTAAAACTGAATTGAAGCAGGTCGAAGGGCGCCAGCCTATGTCCCACCACGAAGAGAAGTGGTTGTGAACATAAGTGATGTGTTGCATTGCAGAGCTACGAGAAGGCTGGGTTCCACAGCGGCACGCCGCCGCCGTTCGGTGCCGCCTCACATCTGTACATCGCCGGCCCGCCGCACCACCATCCACACCACGCGCCGCAGCAACACCAGGTACACACACACATACTGACACAAACACACACACACACAAAACCGCACACAAACACACTGACACACATACATAACATACTAATACCAACACACACACAAACACTAAGACTGACACACACACACACACACACACACACACACACACACACACACACACACACACTAACACTGGCACACACACACACACTAACACTGGCACACACACACACTAACACTGACACAGACACACACACACACACTAACACTGACACACACACACACACACACACACACACACACACCGGCACACACACACACACACAACACACAGGCACACACACACACACACACACAACACACACTTACATACTGACACCAACACACACACACATACTGACACATACACAACCGCTGCCAGCCACTTTGCATTTATCTTCGCTCTGCACGATTGGACCGTCATTACGTTTGTCGAGCCGTGGTCTCCACTTCGGAACACGTCTGCTACAACGCTTATCAGTTTTACGACAGATGTGACCAGCCCACTGCCACTTCAGCTTGCTAATCTTTTGAGCTATGTCGACAACTTTGGTTCTCTGACGGATGACCTTATTCCGAATTCTTCAGAGATATTCTATCACCATTGAAATGTTTACGACAGACGTCAAGTTAAATGAGTATTTTTAATCTCTCGATGTGTAATAGATTCGCTCTTATACTCTGCAATTTGATTGTCAATTTTCTGCAACCAACTGTTTCGAATGAAATATAATTAATGTATTGATGTATTTAAGTAAATATATGTATAACTTATTCATAAGTTCATTACTGAACTGATTGCTTTGAAATATCATGCCAAAAATTATCAAAATGTCAATAAGTTGTTTCATCCAAAACATCAAATGGAAAAATCCGAAGTCTAAGTATGAAAGATGTGTGAAGCACTGAACGTTGGATATAGAATCATAATGCATGACCACGTTTTGTTTACATAGTATTTTTTTTGTAGATCGATGTACGGATGAACAGTAGTCAAAATAGGCGGGTAAGTGATATAAACATATATGTTTAGTATATAATATGCACTGTTACATAACGCACCTTATATATCGCTTATATAGTTGCAACTACCCGCCTTTAAACATATATATGCATGAGCTGTTTGCAGGGTTATTGGTAACACGACGTATTCCCGGCAGGAGCAGATAGGGGCCAAAACATATTTAGACGAGTCGTGTTCATAACGGCTCTAAAAGCAAAACGCGTTGTAACGAAACTCGCAGTAAAAAGCGCAGAATATTTTTAGAGTTTCGTACCTCGAAAGGTAAAAAAAGGAACCCCTATAAGATCACTATCTTGTCCGTCTGTCCGTGTGTCATCACCGATTTTCTCAGGAACGGGTGGACCTAGCAAGTTTAAATTTATACCAGATACTGATCTCTATAGTCTCTGTTAGGTGTATAGAAATCAAGGACCTGAGTAAACACGATAAAAAGATATGGGCAAATTTGGATTTTCGCGAAAACTTGTTAGTACCAAAATTTACCTTAATTTTCAAGTTTTTTTATTTATCGGAATTTTTCCTTTACTTGCGAATATTAATAGTTTACGAAATATTTGGAAATTAGTAATTTTTGGTAAAATAACCAGTTTTGGAGGTTTTAACAAAAAAAAAGTCTGATTAAATTATTATATATTAGTAGTTATTCAATATTTCTTTTATTCGTTGGGAACTTTGTAATAAAGCTTAAAAATTAATAAAATATACAAAAATACTTAAAAGGTAATAATAATACCTTTATAGTTTTTTTGATAATTTAGCGATTAGTGCAAACTATAAATGTTCGGCCACACAGTGGGGGGGGGGGGGCACCCACCTGCCCCCCCCCCGGCACTGCCTGCTCCTGCCGGGAATACGTCGAATTACCAATAACCCTGTATAGTCGCTTTTTGCGTGAACGGTATGTTTTTATATGTAAAAAGATATTTACAAATATGTATATAAAACTCATCGTTTACGTCGTTTGTTTATTCGTTGTATTATTTATTATAGTTTTAATATATTATAAATAGTTTAGTTGTAATTTATTTATAAATAAAATTTAATATAATTTTTCATTTAACCTACTTCTTCGCCCTACTTGGTGACTGTTAAAAAAGCATGCTTCTAGCAACTTCCATACCTTCTTCTATTTAATCAAATATTACAAAAACCGTGACTCTTTCTCGCTAGATGCAAAATAAGCTAGCTTGGCTGACTTTTTTCACCTATAGTATAATCAAAGTTGTAGAATTAAAAAAAGATGGCGCGAAGAAAGCTACGCGTTAGAAGTAAAACTTCCTTCACAGAGTGGGAATTCTTTTGTACAACTCCATCTGTTGAACTTAGCTACTTAAGTACTTTTACCTAATAAATGATGAAATAACGTATAATATTGTTTATATTGTATAGGACATTATGAACCCCATGTACATAATGCCAGCACTATAGTATAACTCGCATCACGTAAAAATAACCCTGGAAGAGAGTAGAGGGGGTATGTTTACGCATGCGTACACTCCCGCACGAATGTGTACACAGCGCGGGAAAGCAAAGGTCGACTGAAGAACCAATAGCGCGCCGTTAAATTGCCCCGGAGACTGTCATTCGCAATTGTCAATTTTCAAGTCATTAATGGACCAAGTGATCGTCTACAGAGGAAATCATAGACGTAATATAAATTGACTGCGCAAAACGGCCCTGATGAGACCGACCTAGAACGGAGTTTGTCTCTTTCTATTGTATGGACGACTTATATCAAAGTCAAAGTCAAAGTTAAAGCATTTATTCAGTATATGGGCAAATTAAAAATTTGCACTTACACACGTCATATTACATTAAACAGATCATATTCAATAAAAAATATTATAGATATAACAGAAACATAACTTATTGAATTTACAAACAAAAACAAAGGTTATGTTTCTTTGAAGTGTCTCACACTTTATATTTTTGTAAATTGTTAAACACAATCCAAAATTTCATCGTACCGACGGGACTCGAACCCGCACCCCCCGGATTACACGTCCAGGTGCTCTGCCAATTAAGCCACGGTTCGATACATCGATACGACGAAATTAGTGGATTGCATTTGTTAACCCAATTATGCATTGGTGGCGCCATCTATGACTACTTATTACGTAAGTTAATCATTCGGAAGAAATCATTACAGTTTTCAAATCCGACGAGAGATGTTGCACTGCGTAAATCAAATATTATGTTTCTTTGAAGTGTCTCACACTTTATATTTTTGTAAATTGTTAAACACAATCCAAAATTTCATCGTACCGACGGGACTCGAACCCGCACCCCCCGGATTACACGTCCAGGTGCTCTGCCAATTAAAATATATAGCACTAGCAGGTTGTTAGACAAGAACACACCCACCCTGGTGTCTTTCGATTGGGCCGTCTTGTTCTACAAACCAATAACAACCTTAATGTGAGAGCATACGGAGTAAATTGAATTTGTCAAAACATCTGCATTGTACCATCCTTTTATATTACGTCTATGGAGGCAATTGAAGCCATTGTCATCCGCAACTACGAGGTAAAAAGCGAATGATGGAAATATTGATTGAAGCCAATTGACAATTTCGAATAACCGTCTCCGGGGCACTTAAGTGACCAGTCCGCCCAGCGTCAACTTCTTACCACCAAATACATCGCCTGTGGCAGGCCTCCCTTACTCGCCCATAGCTACTGCGATTTATACCTAAACTTTCGTCACTTGCGCCGGTACTATCTGCCAGTCGGTTGTCACTGCTCTCGCGCGCGCAACACCACAATATGTTTCATTTTTTATGCTACCGATACTACAACACAAGCACAATATTTTTCATTTTTTATGCTACCGATACTAAAATGACAAGATGGCGTAAAATTCACTTTTCCGACATAAAATTCGATTCTTAGTTAGGAACTTTGATGTAATTTTGTGAGGTAAATAAAAATATTTCGTAAACTTTTTTTTAGTTTATTGAGTCAACCCTTTACTGTATCGGGGCGCGCCGGTACATCGCGCGCTGAACGAAGTAATAACAACGCTAGGTCGAGCGCCTTAGACACATTTTTGCTTGTATTGTCTGAAATAAACGTTGGTATTGTATTTTGTAGAGGAGTGAAGTATCTGTTACGTAGTAACTATTATATAATCTGTGCCTGTGGCGCAGATTGACTGACAGCGTTATTTTGACGTGAGGCGAGTAATATGTATAGACATAGAGGTGACGCGGAGTACAGTGACAGTGCGTAACGTTTCAGCAGGAGAGCGCCTCGAGCGGCGGCCGGCCGAGCGGCAATAAGCCGGCGCACTCCAAGCCCGGGTACTCGCATTCCTACTGGCCGTCCAACTAGCTGCCTCTCACACGTATGTATACTCTCTTACCTGCTTTATGTATATATACACACACTAGCACTTGACCCCTATCCAACCTGCCCTCCTAGACAACATTCATTGAGAGGTTACTGAACACTCACAGTGTTAAGCCGGCTTTTCACTATGTGATATAATATAATGTATATTATATCTTAAGATATAAAATGTTATCGCTCGTCATACATTTTGTATGAGACCGTTTCCACTATGCTATAATATATATTACATCCCAAGCTATAAATATTTTTTCGACCGACTGAGCGATATTTGAAGGTTACTTTTGAAGGTTAATTAATTTGACCTCACGTCCCCGGACCCCGCGGACCCCGCGCCTCCCCCACAGTTTTTTTTTATTATGGCTTCAGACAATTAGTGTATTCAGCCAGTATTTGATTGAAAACATATACAATCAAAGCTGAACTATATTTCTTACAGTGTGAACTGCAATTGCGGGAAGTAATATATAGCTCAAGATGTAATTTACATTATATCCCATAGTGAAAAGCCGGCTTTACTTATAAAAATCTCATTGATCAATGCTTAACTGTCTCTCAGCTGAGAAGCTCTCAAGAACTTGATTATTGGTCAATTTTTTGTCACTCATAAACGTTACTCAGTCGTTGCTTGGTTGAGACACGAAATAGGTATGCTCTGTGGGCTATTGGCACAGATAATAATTTAATTAGTAGACTAAAAAACGTTTCCAGCCTTCAGATATTCATTTTTTATCTGAACGGGCCGTAGATTTGACAGATCGAGTGACAGATAAAATACCGCGAAATCCGCAAATCGAAAAACTACCTATTGCCGTGTTTAGACTGCCGCGGATGCAGTCAAGGACGCAGCCTACGTGCAGTTTAAGTATGGAATAACTTATTTATTTTATATCTGATGGCTAGCATTTGACCACTATCTGGCCTGGTGGTAAGTGGTGATGTGATTGAAGATGGTGAACACGCTGTACATAGAATGATCTATTAATTTCTGATATCAACTACCTGCAGCCGCGTCCCCGACCGCTTCCGCGCCAGTCTGGACGTAGTTTATATCAGCAGATTTTTTTTTGTTATGTCAAAGTTGACAAACAAGCAAGCGGCCCACCTGATCGAAAGTGGTCACCGCCGCCTATAAACACCTGCAACACAAGTAGTATTGCACGTGTTTTGCCTACCTTTGCATAGAGGACTCTTTTTACCCCTCTCTTAAATCGCTGCATGTTGTACCGTAGCGGAAAAACCTCAGGTGGGAAATCGTTCCACATCTTGCAGGTCCGTGGAAGAAACGACCATGATTGGTTCTGTCACCGCCATCTTGCCTGTCAGCAACTGCTAAACAAGATCCCGGCGGTTGTTAACTTTGAGAGCTGTCAATGTAATGTTCAACGACCTCTCAACTTTGATTACTGTTTATGAGTGAGATTTTCCTTGATCAGCAATTGCTCAGCATTTGAGACACGTTTATAAGTAACACTGTCAACGTTAGGAAACCGTCGGCTGGTGGTAGGACAAAAGATAAATAAATACCTGGCCAATATCACCCTCAGGTTAAAATTTATTGAGTTACATTAATTAAAAGTAATTAAAAACAACCAAGGCTATTGTTTTATAAACCGCTTGTATTTTTAACCGACTTCCAAAAAGGAGGAGGTTCTATGTTCGTCTGTATGTATGTTTTTTGTGTATGTTCATCGATATTTTCGCCAATTATGAACCGATTTAAAAAATATTTTTTTTAGTTCGGAAGGGTATACGCCCGAGTTGGACCCATTGTAATTTCATCGGGATCTGATTAGTATCTCCAGCGATATGTCGATAAACGTCTCAAGCTTGCTACTGACACTGACTCGCGTGGCATGGAAGTCGGTTGTTTTAGTTTTTAAACTATCTTAATTATGATTTAATCATGACCAGGTGTGAAAACCCACTCTCACGTGGGTAACGTGTGCCGTGTCTCGAGCGAGCGAGTGAGTGAATTCAGTTGCAAACGCGCCATCGTTTGCGTCTGCCATTCACCCACCATTACGTAAATCTCGCGGACCCCTACTGTCAAATGGCGAACCCTTTGAGTAACCCTGTTGTATTATAAAAGTAGTGTAATTGTTGCAGGTAGTCGCGCGCTATAGCCACTGTACATATGGGCTGGGCGGGCAGCCGTCTCACTGTATAAATCCGCCCCCACACTATGTTAATATTATTTTAAATTGAAAGTGACGCCTCTAGGTCACTCGTTCTTTAAAAATTAACTGTAGCGCAATGTATATCTTACCTAATGAATATGTATATGTATGTAAGCGTTCGGCAAGCTATGCGGGCCGAATATCTTTTGTATTTAGTTTGACGGACTTTTTGTAATAAACAATACTATAATTATAAAAAAGTTGAAGTCAGAGGTCGACGATAATAGTTGTAACGTTTACACGAGCTGGGTTTTTTATGTGGAACGAATGCTGGAGTGATCTCGCTGGCATTTTGAACGACTGGAATACACATATTGGTACTTGGTTACGTCATTTTATTTACCTTACCTTGCTCGCCTGGGGATCATCATCATCATCATCAGCAGCAGCAGCCGGTGTCAGTCCACTGCTGGACGTAGGCCTCTCACAAGATGCGCCACTGAGCCTGATCCTCGGCTCTTCATGTGACTTTTCATCATTGGATGGGATATGCCCTAATCAAAAAAGTGTCTCAATATTGCTACAAGCATGGCTCAAAACTCAGGCTACCATCGTATGCTGGTAGACTTATCAAATTTAATTTATTACCCCTTTGCTACTAGAAGAACATATTTTGACTTTACAAATATCTTTAAAATTATACATGCATACATAGATTCACCAGCTCTTCTTGCTCTTTTAAACTTTAATATCAGACCAAGATTACGTCATCCTCATTTGTAAATATTTATATTAGAAGTATGTCTATTTACGAATAACACATCATTCTACAACCCAACCGTTCGGATGTCTCGCCGATATAATGAATGATCTAAGAACACATAATAACACATCATTCTACAACCCAACCGTTCGGATGTCTCGCCGATATAATGAATGATCTAAGAACACATAATAACACATCATTCTACAACCCAACCGTTCGGATGTCTCGCCGATATAATGAATGATCTAAGAACACATAATAACACATCATTCTACAACCCAACCGTTCGGATGTCTCGCCGATATAATGAATGATCTAAGAACACATAATAACACATCATTCTACAACCCAACCGTTCGGATGTCTCGCCGATATAATGAATGATCTAAGAACACATAATAATCAAATTGATATTTTTGACCGAAACTTTTTTAAATCAAGAAATATATACTATCCATCCTCTCGTCAGAGGGGATGCCAACCAATCTGATTTGGTACCTATCCTCTCTGGTGAATCCTAATTTCATCAATGTATTACAGCTAGGTAATGTAACTGCTTGTTAATTTTATCATGCTGTGTACACATAGTCTAGGAATTCTTTTCAGCTCATAATTGTTATAATGTTTATATTTGTTTAGTTCTATTGGAATTCTGTTTTGTGTGCCAATAAATAAATATAATCACCACGCTGGGCAGGCGGGTTGGCGATCGCAGGACGTAGCTCCTCGCACCGGTGACGCTGCTGCCCGGCACCGGCCTGTAGTATTTAGCTACGCCTTAATAATAACGCCGAGATGGTTATACCGCCATTTGTTGGTCAGCAGGATGCACCACGGGCAGGTGAGGTTGGCTGGGAGCACTGAGGTGGTATGTGTGCCCCCACACATCCCGCCTGTGAATGTATCAGGACGATCAACCAGCCAGCATTGCACTATTGACGTGAACCCTTCAGACACAAGCATATTTAGCTTAGTGTGAGGGTAACCCCTCCGACTACGACTACGAGTAATGTGCAATTGCTAGAAAGCTTTAAAAAAAATCTTTTAAATAGTACGAAAAAGTTTTGTAAATGTATTTCTTCGTAAAACTTGTATTTTGTTGCGAGTTGTAATAGATGTGGCTTATTAATGCAATGTGTCTGAATGTATATGAATCCGGTCATAATGCTAAGCGCACACTGCGATTTCAATTCGTGAATCTATGAACAACACCAATGTACAAGCTTCTGGGTGTTGCGAAAAGAATTGTTCGTATACGCAATGCAATAGTACGATTTTATTTCGCAACGAATCAAATCGCAGCGCGCGCTTAATCTTAGGTTATCTCCAAAATACAACGGAAAGTAAAATGCGTGTAAGTATACTCACACCCTTACTACCGAGGACATGGCTGCTAGACTGGACTAGGACTATTGGCATGTATATATTTAGAAAAAAAAACTATATAAAGGGTCTTTCAACAAGGACGGATCGATGTTGAAATTGAATAAAACAAGCTGTGTGTGAGATATTAACTATATTATGTTTTTATTTGAACGGCCCATTTATGCCACTATTTATGGAATATGACATCGTTCAAATGTCGATTTGAGCTCGATCTTCGGCTCCTTGTTTCCAGCCGCTGCCAGCCAGCTTGCGTATATCATCGCTCCACCTAGCTGGAGGGCGTCCTACACTACGTTTACCGAGCCGTGGTCTCCACTCTAGAACACGTTTACCCCAACGGTTATCGGTTCAACGACAGATGTGACCAGCCCACTGCCACTTCAGCTTGCTCCTGTGAGCTATGTCGATAACAACTTAAATACTTAATAATAAATGATATTACTAAAAGAAAGTTCATATTGTCAGTAGCTAAATACAGTCTTGCCGAACCGGTATATATATAATCTGGCAGATAGACCGAATGGAAGAACAGGTAGGACATTGCTAGTCCGCCTGGGGCGGTACCACCACTTTGCCAATTAATTTTCAGCCGTGTAATAGGAATGTTTTTCGGTTGAAATGGCAAGGTGTCCAGTGATATTACAGGGCATGTGAGACTCAACATCTTGATGTCTCAAGGTAACAGGCGCAGTGCAGTGGCAGTCCAGAATGTTGCATGCCGCTGTATCTGTAATAGGTAGACGTCATCGCTTACCATCAGGCGAGCGTCGTGCTTGTCCTGTTCAAAGAGAATATAAATACTACGTAAGTCCTGATACCTTACATCATAAAAAAGGTATCTTCTCGTAAGCAAACGTGCTACACCCTCGATAATTTCCCATCAGGTGAGGTAGTGGTGAAATTGTTTGCCTAATGTAAGGGGTCCGTTCATACTAGCGCAGAGTCGAAGCGTCAAATTCTTCACAAGCACCAATCAGCGTTGGTTGCGCTCCGATGCACGACTTCGCGTTTTCTTTTTTTACTGTAGAAGAAATATGTGTATTATCTTGGTGGGGATAAGGGTGAATTTGCTATGTTAAGTTTAAGATTGACGCTTCGATGCGCTGCGACTGTGCTTTAGTATGAATTGACCCAAATTGCAATAAAAAGAGAAGAACAAGACATGCCAGCCAGGTAAATAAAACCAACGAGTAATAACCCACAGCATTTACTTATCAAACAGGTAACAGGAATGTATAACTTTACAAAATATAATATTTATAAATATCATCTAGGCTAGATTGTACTTATTTCAAATATTACGTTTATTCTATTGGAACATATTTAGCATGCACCAAATAACCCTGAATGGCCAATGTGGGATCTCTTTGTAAGAGACCTAGAAAATGAGCCTCGACTTATATAACTTATAACACTAACGGCACAGATTATATAATAGTTACTACGTAACAGATACTTCACTCCCCTACAAAAACACACTACCAACGTTTATTTCAGACAATATGAGCAAAGATGTGTCTAAGGCGCTCGACCTAGCGTTGTTATTACTTCTTTCAGCGCGCGATGTACCGGCGCGCCCCGATACAGTAAAGGGTTGACTCAATAAACGAAAAAAAAAGTTAACGATTTATTTTTATTTACCTCACAAAATTACATCAAAGTTCCTAACTAAGAGTCGAATTTTATGTCGGAAAAGTGAATATTACGCTGTATTGTCATTTTAGTATCGGTAGCATAAAAAATGAAACATATTGTGCTTGTTTTTTGTTAACCCGCAAAATGACTATGAAAAACTTAAATCGTTTCTAAGATAGAATACGAATGCGTAGTTATCCCGTCATTAGAATAATAATATACGTTGGGCGCGCGTGAGCAGTGACAACCGACTGGCAGATAGTACCGCCGGAGTTGACGAAAGTTTAGGTATAAATCGCAGTAGCAATGGGCGAGTGAGGAGGCCTGGTAACGGTGCTGATTCTATCCTGATTAAATATTGACAGAAAAATGCTCATCTCTATTTTATTTCACGTAAAATAAAATACAAGGATGGGATAATTTTTCATGCTGTCAAATCTGTACCGAATTAGAGGGTCTATAACTTTTGTAAGGGCGTTTAAAATCATAATAAAAAGAGGGGTTAGGCGCAGAATGACAAATTCTCAAAATGGAATATGAGTCTTAAGAGAACTAATTCTTATTATGGCAAATTCAACAAATACTAAATTCTCACAATGGCAAATTCTAAAAATGCCAAAATAAATATGTTAGAATTTGGTATTTGTAGAAATTGCCATTGTTAGAATTAGTTCTTTAGAGTCATATCACATTGAGTATTGGTCATTCTGCGCCTAAACCAAAAAAGTGAGTTTTATTATGGCTCCACACGATTAGTGTATTTAGCCAGTGACAAGTATTGAAATTCTTCAAGTTTTTATTACTTTTAGTCATAGATAGATGGGTCAAAGTCACATTTCAGGTCAGTTTTCAAGTAAAAGTCTAGTCTAAGTCATACCTTCAGTAAATATGTGGTGTTTACTGAAGATTTTCAGTGGAATTTTGGTGAGAACGCAAATAGCATGTTTTTTATCACTGTGCAGTTTCCCTACACTCGCACACGTTCACCGGCACTTAATGGTTAAAAATCCACATTTATTACACATTAACACGCGGAAGAACACAAGTTTTAGGAAAAAATACAATGAAATCACACACCTTTCCACGTTCCCGCCAAAACTCCAAGTGACTTTTAATAAAAACTTTAACAATCAACTGCAAGATTAAAAGCCAGTTTCACCGGCTCCAATTTTCACAGGTAATTATAGTGACATATGACGCCATATAAAAGTTAATATAAAAGTCAGATTAGTTCCTACTAGAGCTATCAGGGACCGGTGAAACTAGCCCTAATTAAATTAATTCTTGATCGTAATGAACTATAAGCTACGTCGAGCTATTACAATAATTAATATTTAAATCACATTTGTTTGGTCCAAGCATGGTTTGTAAACCACTAGTCAATATGACAACATTGCAAACATAACTAACGGTTTCTCTTAGTTATTGTCCAACGGAATAATGCAGTAATGTCAGCTGTATATTTTATTTGCATCTCCGTTAGTTTAATAAATGATAAACAATTTGGTCACACATTTTCAATTAAAAGAAGATGTTTCATGATTATTATGCCGATTTCCCATTGACGTAATAGACATAATAAAAAAATGTAGTTGGCTACAAAAGCAAAGCAACCTGTGTCCAAGGCTGTGCAATTGTCTTCTTCTTCTTCTTCTTCTTCTTATGGCTTTTAAACGCTGCTTGGCGTTTTTCTGCCAGTGTCAAAAGTATGGCCAGTGTACAGTATATTTACAAGAAAAAAAAAACCGACTAAAGAAAGAAAGAAAGAAAAAATAAATATGATCTTAAAACTTATAATTGCTTAGAAACATTGCATTTAAAATAGAAATTTATAAGCGAATATTATTACATTTAATAAAATTACTTAAAATATATACAAATGGAGTAAATACATATGAAAGGAGATATTTTATATTAAAGGGACGAGGAATTTTGGGGCTTATGGCATCATATAGGGAGAAAGATAATTTTGGACAACAGAAAAATATATGATCTAGAGTTCCTTCATCTAAACCACACTCACAGCGAGAATGGTCTCTGACCCTAATTTTGGCAAGAAAAACTGGAGAACAAACGTGACCAAGACGCAAACGAATGATGGTAGAGGAAACCCATTTATTAGCTTTTTTAAATTTAAAAAACCATGGCTTTATTGGGATTTCAGGTTGAATTTCACCGTAATATCTGCCTTTGATAATTCTAGTCCTGCTCCAAATTATTGACCACTTGTCATAGAGAAGTTTTTTAGCTAAAGAACGGAGGTCTTTGGAAAACAATTTAGAATAAGTGTCCAGGCCCATTTCAACGGCCTGCTTTGCATACATATCAGCACATTCATTACCTTCTATACCACAATGACCTGGAATCCAGGCAAGAGCTACCTCAATTCCAGAAGTGTGGCATTTATAAAGAATTTCTTTTATTTTTAGGTTTGTGTGTAATAAATCTTTAGAACGGAATGGAAACTTATCAATGTCTTGCAAACAGCTAAGGGAATCAGAAAAGATGATAGATTTATTTAATTTATGAGACTCTACATATTTAATTGCTTCTAGAAGAGCCACTGATTCACCAGAATAAACGGACGTATAAGAAGGGCATTTATAACTTAGAACTATTCTATATTTGGGGATCCAAACTGCAGAACCTACTGAACCACTATCAGTTAATTTAGACGCATCTGTAAAAATAGGCATCCAATTGGCCCATTGACGGTTCAAGGTATCATGAAAAATTTTATCAGCACCCGGAGAATCTTTATCTATACCAAAATTAAATAAAATGTTCGGTCTATATATCAAACAATCATAGGGAACACTAAAAAGAGGGTGAATAGGAAATTTAAATAATGAGGAGGGCATATTAGAAAGTTTATCAAAAGAATTCATAAGACAAGATGGATCTTTATGTCGCCAGTAATCCGAAGTACGATTAAGGATAGAAAGAGAATGAAGCTTATTTAATAATGGATGAAATGAAAATTGAGCTGCTTGAAAGAAACGATCACTCAAATATTGTCTACGAAGAAATAAAGGAGGGTCAACACATTCCACTTGAAGCGCATTTATAAGAGATGATTTCATGGCTCCTGATATGATACGAAGACATTTATATTGAATAGAATCAAGAGATCTCATTGAAATTTTACTACAAGGTTCTAAAAGAAATGAAGCATAATCAAAATGGCTTCTGATGATAGCATTGTATAATAGTTTTTGACTGAAGGGATGAGAACCCCACCACACCCCAGACAAAGCACGAAGGATGTTAACATTCTTTTCACACTTATTTTTTATGAAATTGATGTGAGGAGAGCCTGATAACTTCGAGTCTAAAATAAGACCTAAAAATTTTGCTTGATTACTAACAGCAAGACAATCATCTCCAATACAAATTTGAATGTCCGGGATGGATCTCTGTCTAGAGAACACAACAACATTGCTTTTATCTGAAGCTAAAGATAAGCCATGATTGCTTAACCAGTCACTGAGATATCTTAGAGCTAAATTAAGACGTGATACTATATCCAACATAGAGTCTGATGAGTAATAAAGAGCTATATCATCAGCATATTCAAGAATATCACAAAACGAATCTACACTTAGATGTAGATCAAAAGTATACAGATTATATAATAAAGGACTTAAAACGGATCCTTGGGGAAGACCCTTCCAGATTAATCTTGGAGAAGAAACATAATTCTGGAACCTTACAGAAATAAGCCTACCGATTAAAAGACTAAATATAACATGAGTCATCCTAGCTGGCAAATTAAGCTGAATCATTTTTTGTCTAAGAGTATGGAGCAGAACATTGTCGTAAGCCCCTGTAATATCCAAAAAGACTCCAATCAAATTTTCCTTTCTAGAGAAAGCAAGGCGAATATCTGATGTAAATATACTAAGACTATGGATAGTACCAAAACCTTTCCTAAATCCATATTGTGATTTGGATAGGATTCCTCGATGCTCCAACAACCACTCAAGCCTGTTTTTGAGAAGATTTTCAAATATTTTTATCATAACTGATGATAAAGCTATTGGTCTATAAGACAAAGGACTTTTGGGGTCTTTGCCTGGTTTTAAAATTGGAATAATTAATTGATGTTTCCAGACATCAGGAAAATCACATTTTTCATATATTTTGTTCAGGATACTCAAAAGATATTCTTTGGTGAAAGTGGATGACCGACATATAAATGAATATGGAATTCCATCTAATCCTGGAGCAGAGTCTTTAAGATGCGATAGCGCAGCACAAAGCTCATCATAAGAAAAAGGACCATCCATAGATGTAAAAGAAAGATTGTTAGGAAGAGAAGGTATCAGCTCTTTGGAAGGAACAAATGAAGGAGCTAATTTGTCAATAAATCCTTCTAACCAAGAAGAATCATTAGAAGTAATGGGACGAGAATCATTTCTAGAGTATCGAAACGCTTTGATTTTTCTCCAAACGAGAGAAGGAGGAGATCGTGGAGACAGACTTTCACAGAATTGAATCCAAGATGCTTTTTTTTTCTTTGATAATAATCTTAAAGACCTTGCTAGAACTTTTTTGAACAGAATGAAATTTTCGAAAAAGTTAATATTTGCATTAAAATATTTCTCAGCCTCATTGCGTTCTTTAACTATAGAGGTACATTCTGAATCCCACCATGGAGGAGAAGAGATTCTGGAGCAAGTTTTTTTTAAAGGAATAATTAAATCTGCGGTTGATATAATAGCATCAACAAACTTTGAATATATAAATAAATAATTACAGTCATCAACAGTTGGAAATGTAAACACTTTGTCATGAAGTACAGAAGAAAATGTTTTCCAATCAGCATTAGCAAGTCTGTATTTTAAAAGAGGAGGTAAGGGAGGCGGAACTGAACTTAGAGAGGAGTTCGAAATTATAATAGGGAAATGATCACTTCCATGAGAGTTTGGAAGAACAGACCAAAACAGTTGAGATGCCAGAGAAGGAGTAGAAAATGACAGGTCCACCACACTATGATTTTGAAGTGGCGAAGTAACTCGAGTAGGGGAGCCATCATTAAGAAGGCATAAATTATAATCATCCATGAGATCAATGAGATTCGAAGAAAATGAGTCTGAAACATGACAGCCCCACATAGTATTGTGACAGTTAAAATCACCAAGAATAATTACAGGAGGAGGGATCGCAGAAAAAATCGGAGAAAGTTCTGCAATAATAGAAGAATTAGGGTGAGGAATGTAAATAGACAGAAAAGAAATATTTAAGCATCTCACAGCAACAGCATTAATGCTACTACTATGAGGTGGAAGAGGGAGAAGAGAATATGAAAAGTTTTTTTTAACAAGTAGGGCGCAACCCGCCCACCCGTCGTCACGGTCATCCCTGAAACATGCGTATCCAGGCAGGCGAAAAATCGAGCCTGGGTTAAACCATGTCTCAGCGATTGCCGCAACGACGGGTTTATACTTATTTAACAAATAAATCAGTTCAGACTTTCTGAGACGAGCACTTCTGACATTCCATTGAAGGAACCGATCCATTTTTAAAATTTGTTAATGAAGAGATTTTTTGCAGTATCTGCAGGATATTGTTCGGTAGGGCATCATCAAATTTGGATATCATATTTAGTAAAGTATAAGACATCAACTCAAGAAGGTTGTCAGAAGGAGAAGATGAACAACCTTCCGAGCTGAGACAACAACCATTGGTCATTGAAGAAGAGGGAGGAGCAATTATGGCATCATGAGCAGCTTTGTCATATGATTTGCCTAGAGCTGGGGAAGGGCGGCGAGGAGTAACCACTGTTTTTTTATAAGACGTTGAAGCATCATTATTATAAAGCTGAGATTGAACTCTATCGGAGCATGGAGTAGAATTTGACTTAACCATTTCCGCATATAAGCGTCGATGTGTAGTGGGTATTCGGGCAGCTGCCTCATTATAAGAGATGTTTTCCTCCGATACCAAGGACTTGATTAACTTTTGTCTGCCATGCTCAGGGCATTTTTTGTCAGTTGCAAAGTGCCTCCCAGAGCAAAAAATACATGTAGCTTCATCCACTACTACAGAGCACGAAGAGCCATTATGAGGTTGAGTACATCTAAAACACCGTAATTTAGAACGACAAGCAGTTTGAATGTGTCCGAATCTGCAACAAGCTAGGCATTGGATAGACGGAAGTTGATATGTCTCAACTGATATTGCTGCATTGAAGCAGTATAGTTTTTTGGGGAGAAGTCTACCCTTAACTGTGATTGACACTGTCTGGGAGGGGACCCAAAGAGGTTTACTGTCCACAAACGTTTTTCGATTAAGTCTCCGCACTTTTAGAATAGGGCCACATCCAGGAGGGCAACTTAGAGCTTCTATTAATTCCTCCATAGACCACTCTACTGGAATGCCCTTTATAATTCCTGATCTGGTAATTTGAAAAACCGGAATTTTAGCTTCAAACTTGTTAGTCTCTAAAATTGGGTTGTCTAGAAAGACGTTTGCATCTTTAGGGGAGTTAAACTCAATTGACGCTTTGTTACGGCCAATGGACTTAATGCCATCACTAGCGATCCCGCAAAATTTATTTTTGAATAGGAATTGAGCTAGTTTAAGAAGCCTCATGGATGAACCTGAGGCAGGGTCAGAGACCATCTTCGCTACATGGACGACATACGGGCCTAAGTCCGTCTCATCGAACCGAATATCTTTAGTGAGTTTAAATTCAGGAACTGTGTATACATGTTGAGTAGAAGACGCTGGGTTAATAGATGTTTTTTTTGGGATATTGCTATCTTCCAATATATGGTCACGGGATCTTTTCCTACTATTGTCGGAAGAAGGAGTGATCATGGGGGAATCCGGGGGCTCATCGGGAGGATCACTCCACAAATCTGAGCTAGTGCTCATTTTTCCGAGGAAAAATGAGAAAATCTAAGCAAACATTCAATATGATTTTTTTTTTTTTACCCTAAAACAAATAAATGATTCAAAGGCAATTATCAAATAAAAATTTTGAGATTTGATTTTATTACTGACACTAACCAAAACTTGTAAGGTGCAGATCCAGAATATTTCCAGTTATTTCAAAGCCATAAAATTATTCTCCAACAGTTTTAATTTTCAAGAAATTATTTTTTCAACAGCCATCCGACATTTTTTTTTTCACCTCTCGTGCAATTGTCTTGCTTTGCCGATAAATCCCCCACGTCAAAACTCAAATGAATTCACTGTCACTAGGTATAACTAGATATCGTACAATACACCTTCAATACTAACTTTAGTCGAATTTTTAATTAAACGGAGTAAAATGACATTACGAGTATTGCCACTTTTCATGAAATAAAAATAGGCATGTGGTATAAAAGATTTAGTTAATGGAGTCATATCAATTCAGTGAACTAGATAGTTCAATAACTCATACGAACAGTCCGGCAAGTATAACTTGGCGCGGCTGTGCGTCACTGTGCTTTTACTTTTTACTTTGATAGTTTCTCTTAAACCGCTTTTAATTACTTTTGGCATTATTGAACTATTTTAATGTAGCAGATTTATCAACAATAATGTCGCGGTAATCTCTCAATTAATAATATAATTAATTAATCTCTCGGAATTAGTTCCAAAATCCACCACCGCCAAGTTATACTTGTGGCACTGTACTAATTAATTTAAGCGTTTTTAATCTATAGTTCAGTTCTTTGAACAATAAAAATAAAAAAGATCATCACTACGTTTGAATGTTGGCAACATTATTTTGATAAGTGAAATTTTGACCTGTCAGTTTACTCCGTCTAATTAAAAATTGGACTATAGCACTTAATATTGAAGTTGTATACTTTAAGTTTATAGTAGTTTATAGTATTGGATGTGGGGACATCACAGCTGCGAGGCGGCACCGTCATCTATGAGCCAGTAGAGGGAGCCACTGGTGGGACTGACGCGCGCCGCCGGGAGCTGCTCCTTGTCTTTTAGGATACGCTGGAAACGTAGACGGAGTAGATTAAAATAGACCTGGCATTACAATAACAATAATAATATGAGATATTTTGTATATGAGATAAGGATAAAACTATACAATAACTAGTATGAGAGAGCGAGATGGACAATATTTTTTTATCCTTCTCTGCATATGCTATTTTGATTGTTTGGAGCCAGCTCTGGCTCACAGCTCTAGTGTGTCCATTGGCTTTTACCCGCTGTCATGTATGACCCGACCAAATCACGTTGTTCATTTTATCTTATAGCTGGCATATGTATCACGTGTTCATCATTTTAGTCGGGTTATATCTCCATAGATATTTTATTCGCATACGCTAATGTCTTGTCTATTTAATATTCCCTCTACGACTGGAAATTATATATATAAATTATAAAAGGTCGTTTTAAAAACTATAGCAAACCGACTTCAAATGCTGCGCTATTAATTTTCAGTACTAAATTTGAGGTGTTTATTTCCATATCTCTGGAGATAGTGATCAGATCTCAATGAAATTACTATGGTACCACCCTTGGGATATCTCCTTTCCAACAAAAAAATAATCATCAAAATCGGTTCATAAACAAAGAAGTTATCCGCGAACACCCATAAATATATATATATTTGTACGGTCGAATTGAGAAAAATTTTTTTTAGTTGGTTAGCAAACTATTGTTTATATAAGCGGCAATACCTGGCGATCGAGAAGTCGTGAGTTCGATCCCCATCCATTTTACTACCTGACGTTTATTTTAGGTTATAATGTAACAGGACAAGCACGACGCTCGCCTGATGGTAAGCGATGACATATACCTATTACAGATACAGCGGCATGCAAAATTCTGAACTGCCAGAGTCTGGTAAAAGTACCAATACACATACACCCCAAGCAAGACGTCCCTTTAGTCTCAAAGCTCTCTTCACTAATAACAAACAAGTGTTATCCTCTAGTAAGCCCACCACTATGCTAATTACACATCATCATCAGCCTATCTCTGTTCACTGCTGGACATATGCCTCACCTATGGCACGCTAATACTGTTATTTACTCTGTGGGCCTTCGAGCAATTACCCATCGAGATGTTAACATTGTAATCCACAAACATTTTTTTCTGTCAATACTTACGGGGGACGAGGTAAACACGCATTGCACACACACAAATCACTCACTTTACCGATCCCCAACACTAGCTTGAAACACGCACAGAGTATTAAAAATACAGCAGTTACGCACACTCATATGGCCACATGACCAGCAGAGGGGTATGCCTTACGTTAACATCTCCATTGGTAAATGCTGGAAGCTGTAGGCACACCACTGAGCTCCATCTTTAGCCACATGAGTAGATACTCATATGCTTTAGCTATTTGTTTCTGCCAACTAGCTTGAGTATATAATCGCTCCATCTAGCTGGAGGGTGCATATAACAATAACAACACTTCTCACCTTAATGATGACAGCTTTCCCAGCTCCACTGATAGCAAATATACAGTTCCTGGCATTATTGATAGTGAGGTACGTCAGCGTAACTCTCTCTGGGGGAGGTTTGGGCGAGTCAGTGATTGCTGCCACGGGTACACTGTTCTCGTCCAGTAAAGGGTGTCCGGGGAACAGGGAGCATGTGTGGCCGTCTGGGCCCATGCCGAGAAGAAGTAGGTCAAACTTGAACTCATTGCTCCCGAATGCTTTTTTTAACTTCTCTGTGTAGTCCTCTGCTGCTTCTTTGGCTGGAATTATTTTAGGAGTTTTGTAATAGACCATATGCTTAGTATGATTTTTCATCGTAAACACTTTTCACATTATCTCACATAGTTTTAGACTTATTCTGGCTCCCTTACTGATCTAAATTTAGTGAAGTGTGAAAACCATTAGTGGTGCCATACTGTTTTTCATACATTTTTCGATATACAATATAGTTTGGGATGAAAACTCATACTATGGGTACTGTTATTGTTAATTACAGATGTAAGCAGGTTGCTGGCATGAACTTTCTAAAAATTATTACTAATTCATTGATAAATTGTTGGGTTTACTATTTTAATTTAGGACTCTCAGGCCTGAGATGGTATTGTCTTTGTCTAGGAGTAGAAGGCAGCAGTAAATCTGGTTTCCGGTGAAGGAACTAATATTTATTAAGAGACAAGAGATTAGAAAGCTGGCAGGTGGCAAACACCTGTGTGTTGGACAAGCTTATATCAATCTAGTAACAGCAATGCATGGTGGTAGAACAAGGATCCACCTGGTTAGGTACCACCCTCAAGTTGGAAAATCTGTCTACAAACATCTATTATGTTCTGGCAGCTGGCATTGGGAAGATCCCATTTTAGACCTATCCTGCAACCAAATCACCACTTACCAATAAGTGAGGTAGTGGTCAACTGCTATAAAAAGGATGAAATGAAAAACCTTCTGCCTAGACCATATCCAATTTTTGTAATCAGCACGATTATGTATCATTGCAATAATGAAACCTTTGGTTACATATATAAGTAACAAGCTGTGCTCCGTGACTTTACTCGCGTCACCCAACCACTCTGTCTATTGATGAAATAATTGATGAAAACTGCATTTAAATTTGTTGCTTAGTTTAGAAGATCTAAGCATTCCGACGGAGGAAGCAACTTTGTTTTATGCTATGTAATAAAGATATTATCTTACCCGACACACCCTGCTTGATAGTAATAAACTGGCTCTCTGTTAACCCTGTCCTAGGAATGAGGTTTCGTTTGTACGTTCCAAAGGTGGAATCCTCACTGTCCTCTGGAACCACTCTCTCGTCACAGAACGCCAGCGTCCATTTAGACCAGTCTGTATCCACCTGGGGTAAACCTTCACAGAGGTACTTTACTACTGAACCACCTGGAAAATAATAATGAATAAGATGTAACTAAATAATAGGATGTTATGGTTGTATTTTTTGATGTTTGTATATTTAATTAAATTTAAATGAATTTCCTAACTAATTTGTATAAATTCTTTAACGATTTCAGTGCCCATGATGGGTCTGGGCTAGCTAACTAGTTTGTCGCATGATGCACAGATGCATCAGGGGTACTGAAAGTGTTAATTTAATTCAATAACACAACCACACCAACTACTGTTAACATTATCATCATCATCATCATCACTGTCTGTTTTAGCATCGCAAGCACAGACATATAATAGTTACTACGTAACACAAGCACCTTCAAGCACACAAACATATCCACTGGAAACGTTATGCCAGCAACTCAAAGTTGTGCTTTATTAAGGAGCTGGGATGGCTTGGGTAATTGCTGCTGATAGAGAAATGCACAATACACCACAAGCGGGACGTCAGTGCAGGTCTTATCACCTCTATCATTCTTAGACCTTTTAGACCCTAGACCTTCATTCTCAGACCACCAATTAAATGAATAGATTCAATACGTAAGTGGCTATAATATCAACTTCAACTTCTTCTTTTTTGGCTTTTGCAGTGTTGCCGCAATTTTGCCAATGTCGCGTGGATAAAGTAGACAACAAGCGTATAAGTATGCCCGGTATGCTGGTTTTGATCAGTTAGTATATAGTTGATAGTATGACTGTCACTTACATATGAGTAGGTAGTACCTAATGTAAACAGCCGTTCTGATGTGTACGTACATACTCAATGTACAAAAGTTAGGTAGTTAAGTACTTGATAAAAGATAATTTTACATGAAATTTTAGGGAAGAACTAGCAGCCCGCCCCGGCTTCGCACGGGTAGAACATATATGCCTTCAACATTTGCATCAGTTTGTTGCATCGAATATAAAATATGAACATATTTAACAATAATCGTCTATTTCATCCAATTATTTTTAATTATTAATTATATATTTTAATCCTAGCTATATACCTACCAATGAAAGTTTTATGTGCATTCATGAATCATGAGTTTTCGTACAGTGGCAGTGGGATCATTAAATCAACCAAAAAGTAGCTTACCACCAAGGAGCCCGGGCCCGGTGGCATAATCGGGAGAACGGTCGGCTTTGATGCCGTGGTACCGAGTTCAAACCTTACCGTGCACCAATTGATTTTTCCATCGAAAAATGTATGTGTGCTTCTCACAGTGGCCCTCCGGTGAAGGAAAACATCATTAAGAAACCAACAACCCCCGCATGGTGGTAGGACACTATCTAGTGTCCGCCTGGCCAGCTACCACCCTCAAGTTAGACATTCTGTCGCCAAAAACATCTAATGTGTTCCGGCAGCTATCCTTGAGAGCCAGTTCCCCAGTCTAGGCCTAGCGTGCTTACCATCTTCGACCACATCATCACTTACCAACAGGTGAGATAGTGGTCAAACGCTAGCCTATAAGATATAAAAAAAAGGTGAACATCTGCCGCCGTAACCTTACGCGTTCCCCGATGCAAAATATAGGGATAATATACGTTTAACGTGTGTATCTGTGTGTCTGTCTGTAGCATCTTAGCACCTAACCGGATGAACCAATTTTGTTTTTATTATTGATAGTTTTTTGTTTGATAGATGTCTTCATCGAGAGTTTTCTTAGCTTTGATTCATGAAAATTCGTTCAATCGTTATAAAACTATGAGCTTTTTTCTAGTTAATTGCGCTATGAAATCAACTTTCATAGGTCTGATCAATTCGAAAATCTTCTTCTTCAACAATATTGTAAGAACATGGAAGCATTGACCTGATGCTGGGACATCTCCTAGACTCTACAGAATACTCAAATCCTCACCAACTTACAGCTCAGATTTTAAATATCGTGTTTAGAGTCATTGGAATGCTTTTAATGAAAAGGTTATACATAGATCAGTCGGGGTGGTATAAAATATTATATTATTATATATATAGATGAATATTATTTTATACAATAGATCATATTATTATACTATATTGACTTTAAATTGATTGTGATCGGTGGCGATCTACAGCATCGCTAAGCTTATAATAATATTTTCTAGTAACTATGACCTAATCTGTGGTTTCACTGCAGATATTTTATTAATTTTGCGGTGCGTGTATATGAAATTTGTGATATCTTCTAGAGTTTTCTTTTGAATTATATACTGTAAAGGACAATTTTAATCTATAATATGTGGCCAAGCTAATTAACGTAATTATTTGGATAAGGATTAATACTATATACTTGAAAATAGCCTTGGAAGTTATGTAATATTTTTTAACAAAAATTTTAAGATTAAAATGGTTACTGTGAGTCAACCTTAAGAGATAGACATATGCTGTCGCGGACTTTTTTGTAGGTCTTATTAAGTTGTACAACTCTTGCATAGAAAATATTCTTCTATCTATTTTCAATTAAGCAGCGTTCGTAAGAAACGTGTTTTTTCGACCGTTTTTTTGCCGACTTAGGTTGCAAATTAGGTCTCCACGAATGTACCTTTGATTTAAACGGGATAATATATAGCCTATTTTCATTCCGAGAGTCCATTCTATGTAATAGTGAAAGAATTTTTTAAATCGGTTCAGTAGTTTTTGAGCCAAATCATTACAAACATACAAAAATACAAATGTTCTCTCTTTATAATATTAGTATAGATATGAATAAACATATGAATATACTTTATTGCATAATTTGTAAAGTAGTACCTATGTACAGGGTCTAATTATGTTTATTTTAATGTTTAATAACAAAAGAGGCACTCCTAGTTATTGGTAATGAATTTTAGCCCAAAACAGGTTGTTATTAGATTTGATTGACACTGTAACTTTAACGTGAAATTTTCCACATTGTACATTCGAAAAATATTTAAAGTTGGAACTTACCGGAGAGTCCAATGTAAAATCTATCTCTTGTGTTGATAGCGTCAGTCGAAATTTTCTCCACGTAGGAAGATAGTCGGTTTATTATTTCATTTTCGTCTCTAACTTGGATAGTAGTCATTTTGCCGGTATTTTTATATTAAAATGTTTTGCGAACTTTGTCTTTCGCAGTACCTAACCAACGATATCCATAACTTTTTTAGTTGAAGTTAGTGATGTTTCTTTTTTCTTTCGATATAAACAAGTATCTACTAAATGAAGTAAAGACGAGAAAGCACTCGATACTTTTGTTCCAATATCGAGTACTTTTAGTATTGTATTACTTTCTCCGATACATACGTACTACACTGTTATTTAGAAATAGATATAGAATAGAAATCTTTTATTGTATAACTGTGTAGGTTAATTGGTACAAGATGGTCATATGTACCATACATATTGATGTATGGTCACAGAAAAGATAATGTACCTATGGTATCAACAGCTTACCCTTTCGGGCGTACAATGTATATTTTACATAGTCTAATCAGGCTTAAGCACCATCATGAAATTGAATATTAAACAATATATTAACTAAATCGTTATATAACTAATTTAAATTGTAATACACTTTATATATGAACCTCTCTTTAAGCTCAATTATAACTATACGGCCTAAAGTTTTAAAATCTGTGGGCAGATAGATAATTGTAAACCTTAATAACTAAACTTTTTTTTTAATTTTTTTTTTCCGAACTAGGTAGCACTTGATCACTATCTCACCTGATGTTAAGTGATGATGCGATCGATGATGGAGCGTGCTTACCCAGAAGATGCCTATTCACTCGCGATTTGAAGACCCCCATATTGTACTTAACTGGAAACACAGACTCAGGCAGAGTATTCCATTCTTTGGCGGTTCGTATGATGAACGAAGAAGCAAATCGCTTCGTTCGGGTAGATGGTATATCCACCATAAATCGGTAGCGCCTTTTAGTGTCTCTGGATGTCCGATTATAAAATGGGGATGGTGGAATCAAATCATGCATTTCCATTGCACACTCTCCGAAATGTATTCGATAGAAAACCGATAAGCAAGCGACTTTGCGGCGATGCGCGAGACTCTGGAGTCTCTTGCTTACTAGTAGGTCGTCGCTTATGAGTTTCTTTGCTCTCCTCTCAATAGCTTCCAGTGTCTCCAGCTGGTATTTGGCAGAGCCATCCCAAAGGTGAGAACAGTACTCCATACACGACCGGACTTGTGCTTGGTAAAGATTAAGCAACTGTCCCGGTGTGAAGTACCGTCTCACCTTAGCCAAAATGCCAAGCTTTTTTGAGGCTAG
The DNA here is from genome assembly GCA_954871355.1 of Cabera pusaria. Taxonomy (NCBI): domain Eukaryota; kingdom Metazoa; phylum Arthropoda; class Insecta; order Lepidoptera; family Geometridae; genus Cabera; species Cabera pusaria. The sequence continues at coordinate 1,206,912 of OX940909.1, read as the reverse complement.
CTGGGCTCTAGACTCAATATAAGAGCCGAAATTGAGAGTTGGTGTCAAAGAGATGCCAAGAAGCTCGAGATTGTTACTTATCGGAACGGACACATCCCGGAAAGTAGGAGCCAGTAGAAATGGGCTCCGTTTAGCGGAGAAAAGACACGCCTGGGTTTTAGCAGCATTGAACTTGACCAGATTGGCATCGCCCCAATCGGAGACTGCCTTCAAAGAAGCTCGACCTTCGCTTCTCTATGAGACTGGATTTGTAATGCACTGGTTCGTGCGTTGGATGCATAGCTCTCTACAACAGTGCTGTCATCTGCGTACCCAAAGATACCGGGTTTAAGCAGGTCATTAATATGCAGCAGAAATAGTGTTGCAGAGAGTACTGATCCTTGAGGGACTCCGGCATTTATGGCCAATTGGTCGGAAGAACAGCCATCGATGACCACTCGAATCGATTGATCCCTCAAGAAATCTGCTATCCAAATACATAAACCAGTGGGAAGGCCGTATGAAGGAAGCTTGCTAATAAGGCTATCGTGCCAGACCCTGTCGAAAGCCTTCGAGATGTCAACAGAGACGGCCAGCGCCTCGCCGTGGTTCTCGATGGCCTCGCTCCGATGTGAGTGGCATAAGCTAGAAGATCCCCAGTAGACCGGTTTCGGCGAAACCCGTATTGTCGGCCACTGAGGAGATCGTTCACTTCTAGGTATGCCAGGAGCCTGTGGTTCAGTACACGTTCCATAGTCTTACAGAGTATGGAAGTGACTGAGATAGGCCTGTAATTGGCAGGGTCTGCGCGACTACCCTTTTTGGGCACAGGTTGCACGTTTGCTTGCTTCCAGGACTTAGGCACTTTACCAGTCGTCATAGACAAGCGAAAGAGGCGTGTCAAAATAGGAGCCAACTCAGGTGCACACGTCCTCAAGACTACAGCTGGTATACCGTCTGGACCACTAGCTTTGTTCACGTCTAGATTACGCAACGCTTTACGTACTTCAGTCTGACGAATGCGGATTTCCGACATTAACGTCCCGCAAGTCGGCAGACTAGAAGGTACAGCATTGCCACCATCTAAACGTGAAGACTCCGCAAACAGAGTAGCAAATAAATTTGCTTTCTCTTCAGCAGTGTGCGCTAGTGACCCGTCGGGTTTCAGCAGTGGAGGCAGTGAGGGACGGCAGAAGTTATCTTCGATCGACTTCGCCAGGGACCAGCTAGGCTATTCTGTAAGCTATCTCGACCGCGGAATCCGCGGTGAGATTTGAATTTCGTATCACGAAATTCAATCGTATCACGTTCTTAATACGGTTGAATTTCGTGATACGAAATTCAAATCTCATCGCCGATTCCGCTGTCGAGATAGCTTACAGAATAGCCTAGCAGAACGCTTTGCTACCAGAGGGGTTAGAAGCAAGTTTGTTCCCTGTTCGGCGTATGTGATCAAAGCGAGCCTTCTTGAGAGCCTTTTTGCAAGACTTGGCGGCTAAATATTATGTTTCTTTGAAGTGTCTCACACTTTATATTTTTGTAAATTGTTAGACACAATCCAAAATTTCATCGTACCGACGGGACTCGAACCCGCACCCCCCGGATTACACGTCCAGGTGCTCTGCCAATTAAGCCACGGTTCGATACATCGATACGACGAAATTAGTGGATTGCATTTTGTTAACCCAATTATGCATTGGTGGCGCCATCTATGACTACTTATTACGTAAGTTAATCATTCGGAAGAAATCATTACAGTTTTCAAATCCGACGAGAGATGTTGCACTGCGTAAATCAAATATTATGTTTCTTTGAAGTGTCTCACACTTTATATTTTTGTAAATTGTTAAACACAATCCAAAATTTCATCGTACCGACGGGACTCGAACCCGCACCCCCCGGATTACACGTCCAGGTGCTCTGCCAATTAAGCCACGGTTCGATACATCGATACGACGAAATTAGTGGATTGCATTTTGTTAACCCAATTATGCATTGGTGGCGCCATCTATGACTACTTATTACGTAAGTTAATCATTCGGAAGAAATCATTACAGTTTTCAAATCCGACGAGAGATGTTGCACTGCGTAAATCAAATATTATGTTTCTTTGGCGGCTAAGTTAAAAAAGGCTTTCTTCTTTTCGCGTACATCTCTAGTCTTACGGGTTCGAGCATCAGCCCAGGCTAAGTAAGCTTCATGTTTTGATGCTTCTGCATCTCTACATTTGGCATTAAACCATGGACGAGCTTTGCTTGACATCGGAACGTCAGAAAATGGTATGAAATATTCCATACCCTGACGTAACACTTCTGTCACAGCATCCGCGCAGGCTGAGGGATCGCTCGAAGAAAAACATACCTGCCGCCAGGGATAAGAAGCAAAAAAACAACGCATCTCATCCCAATCTGCTGACCTGTATCGCCACACCCGCCGGGTGCCTTTTTGGCTGGGATCGGGCGGGGAGTAGACGGAGACAGACTTCACCAGACAGTGGTTGGAGCTACCTAAGGGTGATGAAACCGACACCGAGTAGCGGTCTGGTTCTGTTGTCAGCAGAAGGTCCAAGCAATTGGCTGTATGGCCATCAACGTCCGGTATCCTTGTTGCTCCCTGGACCAACTGAGTGAGGTCTAGCGGTAAAGCAAGCTTTCGTATCTCTCGACCAGCGTGGTCTGTGCTCTGGTATGGGTACAGCCAGTCTTGATGATAGGCGTTGAAATCCCCCAGAAGCACTAATTGAGCAGAAGGATACCTCTGTTGGGCTACATCAGCCGCCTCACTGAGGTGGTTTGTGAGCCTGTTTGTCTCTTCATCTCCGCTGTGCGAACGGTAGACACTAGCATAAAGAATTTTCTCCATGCCAGTGTCCACCAAAATCCACATGACGGAAAGTTGAGGGTCTTCAAGGTTGCGGAGATGCCGATAGCAAATGTCATCGCGGGCATACATACAAACTCCCGCCCTCGGCCTAAACTTATGTTCTAGAACATAGCCTGGGTAGGCAAGGTACGCCGCGTCGGCTGGACATTTGATCTGCGTCTCCGTGAGGAACAGAATATGCGGTTTTTCGGTCTCAAGATGGTGGTGGACCGAGAGGATATTGGAGTGCAAGCCTCGAATGTTTGAGAGGTGCACTTGAAGGGAGAGGACGTGCTTCCGCTGTTTAACCTCTATTCTGTTTCTGCCTTTCATTTTGTGGGGAGTGAAGTTAGGTAAGGGAAACGGAAGTGGAAACGAGGCGCTAATTACCAACCCGTGATACATATTAGGTCTTTTCACCTATTGGGAACCAATCCTGGAGACCGCGGGGACGCCCGAGCCCCCCCCAGAGGTGTCCATCGGGTCCTCTCGTCCGGTCACCAACCGGCACGATGGCGCACCTCCGGGATTTTTTGTGAGATGGCGGGGCAGCCTTTCATGAGTGGCTGGCTCACTACTTGGGCCCCCAACTATCTGCGGTCGGCCAGCGGAGAACCGTGCCTCGGATCCCGCTGCTCTCCAAGATTGGCTGCCAGGTAAATTGACCTTCAATGTATCACGACCAGCTATAGTAATCAACGCAACTGTTTCCGACCCGTTCCCCATAATGGCTTCACCAAACATTCATACCGTAAAGCGACCGCTTGGCGGCATGGCTTTGTCTGGTGTAACACGCTGGGTAACACGCCGCGGCCTAAGCCTACCACCTGAAACGTACTGCTCTTTTGGCGCCACCCAGGGGACACGTGTAGGACATCGAGGGCTATATCCTACGTAATCCTAATAACTAAACTTAATTTGTGTTAAATTCATAAATTTTTATATAATTATATAAATTTTATATAATTTTTATTATGAATATTTGCAAATTTAACTCATGAACATTGTCTTTGTCGATCAAAATATCTAAACGACGTCGCGTTAGTTAACGTCCAACGTTTTAAAAGTCCAATCCAATGTAATATGTTTAAGGAAATAACCTCATCATCATCATCATCATATCAGCCGGTATCAGTCCACTGCTGGACATAGGCCTCTCCCAAACATAGGCCTCTCCCAAGGGAAATGACCTACACTTACTTAAATTCCTTGGATGTACATATATGATTTTGATGTCCGGTTATAGATACAGTGTGAATATATGCATGGATTATAATACCACTGTTATAGCAAATTGTAACACAAATACTTACTCAAATCGAGAATTTTTGCTAACCATCATACCAATCGTTCACTGAGTTAAAAATTTATCGATACGAGTACTTAAGTATCGATACTTTTGTAATATACATATGGTATCGATCTGATGATATGGTATCGATCTGATATTTTGGTATCGGTATCGATACTTAGATGGTATTGGACATCACTAAGGTGAGGTTAGAAAATGTTACAAGTTATTTGATAACCGTGACCTTGAAGTGACATTGCGGTTTTCTATTGATAACGTTCCATATTTATTCAATGAAGTATTATAAATTTAGCATGATCATGTTATTTTTAGCTCAAACATTTGCAAAATTATATGTTTTGGTGGGAACCTTAAAAAGTCCGTGTGCTCTTATTGTATTAATTTTTTTCCATAAATTCTAAAGTGTTTGTCAATACACATTGAAATAATAATTATAAATATATTACTCGAACTAAAATAAAAGATTCAGCAAGTACCTATGTGTTCCAAAATATTTGTCAGAAGTGGGATTCGAACCCACGCCCACAGAAGTGGACTGCGACCTGAACGCAGCGCCTTAGACCGCTCGGCCATCCTGACTTAATAATAGATGTCGAAATTATAAATAAACTAAATCACATAGACTGGAACTTCTTTGACAGAACATAGTATAACTCGTAATACGAACGGTTCCATATTTCCGGCTTCCGTACTGCCGTACAATATGTATAAGATCAAGCAAAAATTCCGAAATAAACACGTTTCTTGTAAAGGGAGGGAGGGGTTGGCCGGTTTTATTTTATTTTTGTATAAAAATCGTAAAGCAGACCTACCAAGTTTCAACTGTGTAGTCTTAACAGTTTCGGAATAAAATAGCTGTGACGTAGGGACGGACGGACAGACAGACAGACATGAGGAATTTATAAGGGTTCCATTTTTTGCAATTCGGCTACGGCACCCTAAAAATTAAGCTTCCGAATCCGAATAGGTTTTCGAATGAGGGCTGATGGGACCTCCAGAGATATGGAGATAAATACCTCAATACTGGAATTGAGAAACTTCCTCCTTTTTTTGATGTCGGTTAAAAACTGAAACAACCGAGTTCAAATGCCGCGTTCAAAGTTCAATTTTCAGTACCAAGTTTGAGGTATTTATCTCCATATCTCTGGAGATACTTATTAGATCTCGATAAAATTACTATGGTACCATTCTAGGGATATCTCCTTTCCAAATAATAATCAAAATCGGTTCCTAAACGATGAAGTTATCCGCGAACAAACATGAATATATATATTGTCGAATTGAGTAACCTCCTTTTTTGGAAGTCGGTTAAGAAAAGAATCATTCGAATCAGTTCACAACTGACGGAGCAATCACGTAACATACAAAAAAATATATAATTATAATAATTTAAAAAAAACATACAGATGAATTGAGATCCTCCTTATTTTTGGAAGTCGGTTAATAATAATAATATGGAGATAAACACCTAAAACTTGGTACTGATTATGACTAGCGCGGCATTTGAAGTCCGTTTTTTTTAGTTTTGTAAATGATCCTTAAATCATCTATTTCCTACTGCTATTACACGTATTTATTCTATGATCCGAGTTTAAAAAAAGATTCCGACGAATTGAGAACCTCCACCTTTTTTGTGAAGTCTGTTAAAAATAATCTATCATAATTAAGATAGTTTGAAAACTAAAATAACCGACTTCAATGCCCCGCGAGTCATTTTCAGTAGCAAGTTTGAGACGTTTATCGTCATATCTCTGGATATACTTATCATGAAATTACAATGGGACCACTTCGGAAACGTACCCTACCGATTACAAAAAGAATTGTTACGTGCGGGGTGGTATTAAAATGCCAATCCGATGAGATGAACGTTTATTTCCACTGATCACTAGGTTAGCACAATGTTCCACAGTAGTTGTCCAAATCGTCTTGCACAATTATCAAAAGTCCGTTAACACACACTGAGGTCGTTGGTAATCACAATCACTGATTTCACTGTTCACAGTTCACAACACTAGTTCACTGATAACACTTAACGATTACTTGGTCTATCCGCGCTTAGATAGTTACACTGTCGCTTCCAGAGAAAGACTGACTCAAGCCGCGGTTTCAACGTCTTATATAGGACGAGAATATTTCTACAGAAATTTCTAGTATTGACTCGAAACAATAGACAAAAGACGTTCAAAACAAAGCAATAACAATCACAAACAAAAGGGGCGGCTTTCCTTTGAGCATCTGACGTAAACAACTTTACCATACATGCTAATTTGATCTCTAACTACTTATGAATAAGGTTCAATCTTAACTACAAAACTAGGTACATTGACTAGGGTCTGAATTCCCGGAAGGTTAACTTTTATGACGGTCGGGTCGGGTGTTTATAGCCCGTAATTAGTCTATTCTTTCCCACGGTATTTTTGTTCGAGAAGCTTGGCGAAACATCGCGACTCGACGACGCGATGTAACATTATCCCCTTCTTAGTTATGATCGTCCCGATCATCATTTGTTCCATGGTATCGTGTAAGTCGATCGATGTGTACTACCCTCGGCTTTCCTCTCTGGCCTCGTTTAATGCGGTAGGTAACGTCGTTTATCTTCGTGATAATCTGGTATGGTCCTTCCCAATGAGCCTGCAGCTTCGGACTTTTTCCTTTCCTTCGTAGTGGGTTGTGCAACCAGACGAGAGTTCCTTCTTCGAAACCCATCGTATTCGCTCTACGATCGTACCGGGTCTTCATTTTTTCACCAGTTTTTAAACTATTCTCTCGAACTATCCTGTGCACTTCGTCCAGCTGACTACGAAGATCACTGACATAGTCGGTTACAGGCTTCGGAGCATCTGGCGGGGAACCAGTGATGGCGTCGATAGGAAGTCTTAGTTCGTGTCCAAAATTCACATTTGCAGGAGTCATACCAGTGCTGTCATGGGTAGCGGAACGGTATGACAACAAGAACAGAGGTATGTACTGATCCCAGTCACGTTGATGTGCGTCCACGACTTTAGCCAGGTGATTCTCCAACGTCTGGTTAAACCTCTCAACCATTCCGTCTGACTGTGGATGAGCTGCCGTTGTTCGCGTCTTTTGGATCCCGAGGAGGGTGCACATTTCCTGAAATAAGGCAGACTCGAAGTTCCTTCCTTGATCGGAATGCAGTTCCATCGGTACGCCAAATCGACAGATCACTTCTTGCACCAACTTCTTTGCAACTGTCTTTGCTTCCTGGTTTGGTGTCGCGAAAACTTCGGGCCATTTGCTGAAGTAATCTTGCACTACGATGATGTACTTGTTGCCTTCTTCAGTCTCGGGAAATGGCCCGGCAACATCCACGGCAATGCGCTCCCATGGTGCTCCAACGTTGTACAATTTTAGTTGTCCTTTACTTCTTGTCTTCGGTCCTTTTACTGATGCGCACGCGGTGCACTTCCTGCACCAATCTTCCACATCCTCGCGGCTGTGTACCCAGTAAAATCGTTGACGAACCTTCACAAGAGTTTTCTTGACTCCTAGATGTCCACCAGAAACTCCATCATGAATGTGTCGTAGTAGAGATGCCACTTTGCTCCGGGGAACAACGACCTGCATCGTGGTTTCTTTTCCATTGCTGCTTTCCCATTTTCGGTACAAGATTCCTTGTTCCAGAGTCAGGCTGTCCCACTGAGCCCAGTAACTTTTTGTGATTGGGCTGCAGGCTGACACGTCGCTCCACTGGGGCTTGTTTCCAGACTTTATCCAATCCAGTACAGGTCGTAAATCTCTGTCCTCCAATTGTGCTTGTCTCATATTTTCGCCGTTCCATTCGTCATCTGTTCTGTCCATCCTGATGACTCTGACTTCTTCTCGAGACTCGTGCTTTTCGCAGTGTTTACAGTCATCTGCACAAGGTCTTCTTGACAGGGCATCGGCGTTGCTATGGCCCTTTCCACTGCGATGTTCTGTCACGAAGTTGAACTCTTGAAGTTGCTCGATCCATCGTGCCACTTGACCTTCCGGGCTCTTAAACTGTAGAAGCCATTTTAGAGCAGCGTGGTCAGTTCTGAGCGTAAACTCCCTTCCGATGAGGTACTTGTTGAAGTGCTGAAGAGTCTTTACCACGGCTAGCAACTCGCGGCGGGTGACACAGTAGTTTCGTTCTGGTTTGGATAATGATTTACTGAAGTATGCTATGACCACTTCTTTGTCTCCTTGGATTTGTGAGAGAACTCCTCCAATTCCCGTGTTGCTGGCATCAGTGTCCACAATAAATCTTCCATCTCTGGTAGGGTATCCCAAGATCGGCGTTTCACACAGTCGCTGCTTTAGATCGTTGAAGGCGGATTCACACTCTAAGTCCCATACAAATGTGCGCTTTTCTTCCGTCAGTCGATGTAAGGGTTTGGCAATTCCAGAAAAGTTCTTGACGAACCGCCGATAGTAAGCGCATAGTCCCAAAAACGACCTTACATCCGTTTTATTCTTCGGGGTAGGCCAAGTTTGAACAGCCTTGATTTTGTCAGGATCAGTTTGTACCCCGTTCTCCGAAATGATGTGTCCAAGGTAGCTGACTTTGGATTTAAAGAAGTCACACTTTTTGGCACTTAGCTTCAGGTTTGCTTCACGTAGACGGTTCAAAACCTTCTCCAGATTCTGCAGATGTTCAGTAAAATCACGGCCCAAAATGATGACGTCATCCAGGTACACCAAGCATACGTCTCCCAGTAATCCAACCATTACTCTGTCCATGAGACGTTCGAACGTTGCTGGAGCATTACACAGTCCAAATGGCATGACGTTGAATTGCCAGAGTCCATTTCCAATGCCCGTACTGAATGCTGTCTTCTCTTTGTCTTCTGGACTGATTTCTACCTGCCAGTAGCCACTTTTCAGGTCAACCGTTGAAAACCACTTCATTCCACTGAGCATGTCCAGTGTATCGTCTATTCGAGGCAAGGGGTAGCTGTCCTTCTTTGTGACTTCATTAAGCATTCTGTAATCTACGCAGAATCTGGTGGAGCCATCTTTCTTTTTCACCAGAACCACTGGCGATGACCAAGGACTTGTAGATGGTTCGATGACTTTTTCTTTGTCCATGTCTCGTATCATGTCTGCAACTTCAGCTTCTTTCGCCCATGGAATCCTTCGTGGCCTCTGTCGTATAGGTCTTGCGTCGCCAGTGTCAATTTTGTGTTTAACAAGTCCGGTACGTCCACAGTTGTTTCCAGCGGCGAAGACGTCTTTATACCGCATCAACAGATGTTTTGCTCGTGACAGCTGAGCGAATGTTAAGTTGTCTTTGGATGATTCCAGCAGCTGTGATATTTGATCTTCCGAGCTTGGTTCCGTAGAAGTAATATCCGTTCGTCGCAGGTACTTCACTTCTTGACATTTTCCAATTATGCTGTTTTTCTTCAGATGAACTTCTTCATTGCCAAGGTTAAGAATTCGCACACTGGCCGTTCTGTTTGTCATGAGCAATGTTCTTGCAGTAATCCAGGTCGGATGTGTGCCCTCATCTTCGGCAACTACACATAGTCCACTCTTGACTGTATTTGGAAATTTCACTCGAACAATATTTTGCGATTTTGGAGCCAACACGACGTCCTTGAGACAGTAAAGCTTACACGGTGCCGTTCCATCGAAAAACACTTCTTGCTCGGGAAACCGGAGTACACCACGGGCCACATCCAATATGCACTGCTGCTTCTCCAAAAAGTCCAATCCCAGAATGCAATCGTCAGTTATGTTGGCAATAAGCACAGGATGAATGTATGAGTGCTCACCGATGACTATCTCCACATCTGTATCGCCAAGGACAGGTACTGACTGGCCGGTTGCTGTCCGTAGTGAGCATGCTGCAGATCGATGTTTCCGTGATATAAATCGTTGCAGGAATTCAGGCTTCACAATTGTGCGCGATGCTCCTGTGTCCACTGTGAACTTGCAGGTCTTGTTGTTCAGGGTGCCCTCGACGATTAAGCTGTTCCCGTTGCACACTTGTGTCACAGTGATGGTGGGGGCTCTCTCTTGACTAGCCAGCGCCCGCCCCGCGGCCCTGGCGACGTTTAGTTTAACGCCTCCTCATCCACTTGGGTCTCGCAATTTCTGACCCGTTTCTTCGTTTTCGGGCAATCGATCCGAATATGCCCTCTTTCTCCACACCCGTAACATGTGGGTCCATAACGGGGCTTCCTGGGTTCAGTCACCAGCTCCCGAACTCTGTATGGTTTGGTGTCCCGTCGCACTGCTTCCACTTCTAAAGCATGAGCCAGAGCGCTCTTGAGTGTCTGATGATGTCCTAATCGTACCGCAGCGCGTACCTCATCATCCCTGATTCCATCCACGAAGCTCTGTAGAGATGTCACCTCAATGGTTGATGGCGTCGACACGTAGGCTCGTCGGACCAACCTCTCGATTTCATCTGCCCACTGTTGCAATGTCTCTGTGGGCTTCTGGGTGCGCTCACGTAGTTGTGCCCTGTACGCATGCTCCATGTGCTTGTCTCCATAGCGCGTTTCGAGGGCTTCCAGCAGGGTCTTCAGGGTCCTTTCCTCTTCAGGTATGCGTTCCAGGATAAGCTGAGCGTCTCCTTTCAGCGCTAATGTGAGCGCTGTATTTGCGTGCTCGTCGGTCCAGCCGCAACTTTTGGACAGCGTTGTGAATTGGAATTTGTAGGCTGCCCACGAAGATGTTCCGTCGAAGTGCGGCAAATCTAGCTTGAAGGGCGAGGTCATAGTGGGACCCTGGCTGCTATGTCCAATTCCTCTTAACTTCAGTTTCTGAAATTCGTTGGCCAAGTCATTCACGGTCTGCTCATGTATGTCAAGCCGCCCTTCTACTTCCTTGATACTGGTTTCCACCATTTTGATCTTCTCTCCCATGCCGGCAAGCCCGCTCTGCAACTGACGTCCAATTGTCTCTTCCAGTTTGCGGCTAGCTTCTTGTTGGGCCATCTGTACAGCCTGTAGTGCAGCCTGTTGTTCCTGGCGAGCCTCCTCCTGTTTGCGGCTAGCTTCTTCTTGTGCCGCCTGTACAGCCTGTAGTGCAGCCTGTTGATCTTGGCGAGCTTCTTGTTGTGCTGCCTGTACTGCCTGTAGTGCGGCCTGTTGTTCCTCACGTACAGCTTGTAGTGCAGCCTTTTGTTCCTGGCGTGCAGCTTCTTGTCCAGCTAGGAGAGCGGCTAGCATGGCCTCCAGGCCTCCATCCGTAGTTAGACTCACCGGCGGTGCTGTAGGTGGCGCTGCCATGGTGGGTGCCATCGGTGTTGCTGCTGGCTCTTCCAATGTGGATGTTCCTGCTCCCGATGCTTCGAGCTCCTTCTGCCGGGTTGCATCCATCTCCGCCTGGCGCCTGGTGCGTGGAGTACGCGTATCTTCCCTCGGAGTGATTGGCATTCCGCTTCTGACACCAATTGTTACGTGCGGGGTGGTATTAAAATGCCAATCCGATGAGATGAACGTTTATTTCCACTGATCACTAGGTTAGCACAATGTTCCACAGTAGTTGTCCAAATCGTCTTGCACAATTATCAAAAGTCCGTTAACACACACTGAGGTCGTTGGTAATCACAATCACTGATTTCACTGTTCACAGTTCACAACACTAGTTCACTGATAACACTTAACGATTACTTGGTCTATCCGCGCTTAGATAGTTACACTGTCGCTTCCAGAGAAAGACTGACTCAAGCCGCGGTTTCAACGTCTTATATAGGACGAGAATATTTCTACAGACATTTCTAGTATTGACTCGAAACAATAGACAAAAGACGTTCAAAACAAAGCAATAACAATCACAAACAAAAGGGGCGGCTTTCCTTTGAGCATCTGACGTAAACAACTTTACCATACATGCTAATTTGATCTCTAACTACTTATGAATAAGGTTCAATCTTAACTACAAAACTAGGTACATTGACTAGGGTCTGAATTCCCGGAAGGTTAACTTTTATGACGGTCGGGTCGGGTGTTTATAGCCCGTAATTAGTCTATTCTTTCCCACGGTATTTTTGTTCGAGAAGCTTGGCGAAACATCGCGACTCGACGACGCGATGTAACAGAATCATTCGAATCGGTTCACAATTTACGGAGTAATCGCGTAACATACACACAAAAAAAAAAGAAAATAAAAACATACATATGAATTGAGAACCTCCTTCTTTTTGGAAGTCAGTTGAATATATTAGATTTATTGCGACGAGCGAGCATTTATTGCGACTTATCGAAGGCTTTTGATTGTTTGCGACACGACATATTAATTTTAAAATTGACATACTATGGTTTCAAAGGCAAAGAATTGGATATGATGACGTCCTACCTAAGTCATAGAACACAAACGGTTTCAGTCAAAGATCAAACTTCTTTGACCGGAAATATTGACATTGGTGTTCCTCAAGGATCCATACTTGGGCCTCTTCTATTTCTAATTTATGTGAATGACATTGTAAATGCAATTCCAGATTGGGCAACTATTAGTCTATTTGCCGACGATACTCATGTTGGTATCAAAGATAAAAGTAATGACATTATGGACAGTAAAATATCGTTAGCCATGTCAACATTACATGATTGGTTTAAGGTAAATGGTATTATACTAAACGCTGATAAAAGCCTCGTTATGAAATATCAAGTGAAAAAAGTGAAGAACCACCTATTAACTGTAAAAGAAAATATATTCCTAGGTTATACGATAGACTACACTTTGAGTCATTCACCTCATATAGATAAGATATGTAAGAAACTAGCTAGTGCCAATTATGCTCTCCTGAAACTAAAGCCACTTGTTGATACAAAAACGCTTTTGTCAGTATATTATGCATATGTTCACTCAGTTCTAAATTACGCTATAACGACATGGGGCAATGGGGCTGAGATTAAAAGGGTTCTGATATGTCAAAAAAGATCTATACGAATAATTAACGGAATACGAAGACGAGAAAGTGCTAAAAAATATTTTGTAAAAAATCAAATAATGACTGTGATATCTTTATACATATACAAATGCCTTTTGGAGATTTATAATAATATAGATAAATATAGTACAAAATTTGACATCCATAAATATAATACTAGAAATAAAGATAAATTATACCTACCAAAAGTAAGACTTACAAAGGTGAAGAAACAAGGAGAGTATAATAAACTAAACATGTATAATAAATTACCAACTAGTATAACCAAATTACCAATGCCTGACTTCAAAATCAAAATCAAACTATTTTTTACAAACAATGCCTTTTATAGTATTAATGAATTTATGACAATGAAGCTGAATGAAAATTCCTTCAACATCAGATATGAAAATTGCGTGCACAAATGACTAATATTGGTATGTTATGTTATTTATTTTGTTATCTTTTTCATAATAAGTTACAATCAGATGATAATTAATGCAATTTTTTAATAATTATGTAAACGACGTGCCTAATATAATGTACATGTTATAATAATGGTTAATAAATATTCTGATTTCTGATTTCTGATTTCTGATTTTTATTTTAAGAAACAAAAGAACTCCGCAGCTCGTGTCTTTGTTAACCCCTAACTGTCAGCGATGAAGCGCAGCTGTAACAACGCACCGATAACGTTGAGACAGTCTACGATTCAAAGATCGGATGACAGAGAGGTCAGTTAACCAACACGAGCTACGTTGCCCCGGGTAACAGGCGTCAAAAACACAATCGTATTGTACTAAATACCAATGTTCAAACCTCAACAAAATATTTAAATTGCTAAACAAAAAAAAAACAATAACCACGTTTTGCATTCAATTTGAAGTTTATGTGTAAAATTATTAAGTTAATTTAAAAATTAAATATTGTTTAGAATTTATTGATGGTCTTTTTAGTGAAAATACCAGTAGTTCAGCTACTTGACGGCAGATGGCAGAAGTTCAAGTGTAAGCACAGAATAACGAATAGTACAAGGTCTAAGTTACCGACATGCCACCGTTATAATATGTGTGTCTAAGTGAAAGTTTTGCATTGGAAAGAAAAACGACAGTATAAACCACCAAACGGCAGTTGAACGTCGTATGTTCAACTTGTGGTGTAATAACGTAATACCTTCATTATTTAACAGTTAATCCACAGGAAACGCAAACTTGACCCATCTAGATTAGAGGTTTCCTTTCCCTATGTAATTTTTTTTTAAATTTTCCATTTGTTAGCTTGCAAGAATTGTAACTGAGTGACTCTCATAGACCTTTGTAGAGCTGGGTTGAAAACATAGCCAGATTCATCTTTCCCTGTTTTAAAAACTCTTTTCCTCGTGGTTTGCTGTTTGATAAGATTAAGCTCCGCGTCCGAGAAACCGTAATTATATTGTGATCAAACGCTATTCTATACAATATTTACTTTAAAGAAAAACAATAATATAGTTTAAAAACTAAAACAACCGACTCAATGCCGTGCTAATCAGTTTCAGTTGCAAGTTTGAGACGTTTATCGACATATCTCTGGAGATACTAATCAGATCTCGATGAAATTACTATGGTACCATATTATATTGATATTTCCTTTCCAAAATAAAAATAATCATCAAAATCGGATCATAAACGACGAAATTATCCATGAACACACATTATATATATATATATATATATGGTCGAAATGAGAAACCTACTCCTTTTTTTTAATGTCGGTTAAAAATAAGCAAGTAAAGAGTATGTAACACATTCTTAGGTGCGAACGTTATCAGACAAGTTTGCAGAGGTCATGCGGGTATGTATGTATGTATATATGGGTAGGTTTACTGCAAACATGCTTACCTCCATATGAGCAGTGCCTTTTAAATGCTGAGGTAAACTGTACTAGCTTTTGAATCTTACGAATATACGAGCTCGAAAGAGACAAGTGCAGAGTAAGGTATGGTATTCCTACCATAAATGTATAGGTACTCACTTCTTGAATTGGGCCCCTAGACAAAATCCTATTTCTGTTTTCTTTCACGCTAACGCAGCTTCAAAATGTATAGAAATGACAACTTTGTTGCAGAATAATGAATGTTATTGCCATACATTTTGAATTAGCGTGAGCGTGAATGGAAACAGAAGTTGGATTTTGTCGAGGGAGTCTAACCATACAAAGCGATTCTCGAACGACGATTTATAATTCGTGATATCAAAGCGTTGATATTTATTAGCTAATTGGTGAACAAATCTCAAGCAGGTATAGCCCAGGGCAGATCGCACTTAAGGTCAATTTTTATGTAGGCACATATGTCAGCTCCGCCTAGGGTTGCTCTACATTCCATTTACATTCATTAGTTTCTAGTATATTAAGTTTTATAATATAATATGTGATGTCAAACAAGCTGACAGCTCGCCTGATGGTAAGTGGTCATCGACACCTGCTACACCAGCAGGCTTAAACAAAATGCATGTCTGTTAGAATTCACGCCAAATGCAAATTTAAAATGTATGGCTATAACCACAAAATATTAAGAGTTGTTTTTTATAATATAGGCTAGCCTTTGACCACTATCTAACCTGTTGGTAAGTGATGATGCGGTCGAGGACGGTAGCATGCTAGTAGAACGAATATGCTGAATGGGAACTGGCTCTCAAGGACAGCTGTCAGAACTACATTAGATGTTTGGTGACTTGAGGCCCGAGGGTAACTTGAGGGTGGTAGCTGGCCAGGCGGACACTAGATAATGTCCTACCACCATGCAAAAAAAAAAAAAAATTCTGAGGGAAAAATTAAACAATAAACTGAGAGAAATGTGTTTTTTTCTAGGCATGCTGAGACATTAATGAGTCGCACTGGCCCAAATTCGACCGATTTACCATTGGCTATCAGGGAGTGTATGCCAGTATCATCAGATCAGCTCGATAGTGCCACAACATTGCATTGTTATCCGATTTACTAACATCATCATTATCATCGGTTATTGATTAGTCCACAGCTGGACGTAGGCCTCTCCTAGGGCACCCTACGATCTCCGCATCCAGACACCTTTGGCAGGTCGTCGCTCCACCTGGTTGGCCTGAAGGCGTCCTACACTGCGCTTTACAAATACATACATACCTACAATAAAATCACGTGTCTTGCCCGTTGTGGCAGGCAGATACTACTTCTTTGACCACATGCTACGATCCTGACATACCTCTTTCGCTTTTTCCACTTTCATGAGTGCCTTCATACATGCTCGCTGGTTATAGATAGGTACTTTTGACTTGGCCTTTCTTTAAAACGTCTCCGATCTGGTCGTGATACGCTCGTTTAGGTCGGCCTCTACCTTTGGCCTCTACCGACCGGCTGGCCCATTCACACTCGTCTTATTAATCGGTTTCGTCAATCTTCCTTGATCCATCCTCTCTAGATGTCCAAACCATCTAAGCATCCTTTCTTTACATTTGTATCTAATAAAAATGTCAAGTCAATGTAACACTGAGAAGTGGCCTTTTAACTGGTAAGATTTGATTACCCACAGACACGGAACAGGTGAAGGCCCAGTGGTGCGTGGGCAGAATGGTCGCCTTTGACACTAGAAGTAGGAGGATCAAATCCCTGCTTTGTAGCAATAGATTTTCTGTTGAAAAATGTATGAGCATAATTCGCAGTGGCCCTTTGGTTTAGGAAAAACATCGTTAAGAAACCCCTCGGGCAAGCTAAGACAGGCTTAGTATACTGGCAGGGTATGGTGTTGGGCAAGTTCGTATCAATCGTAAAGTCCATTGCATGGTGGTAGGATAACACTGTCTAGTATCCGCCTGGCCAGCTGCCACCCTCAGAAAAGTCATTTAGAAAAACTTGACTCCGTACATCTAATGTTCCGGCAGCGGTCCTTGAAAGCCAGTTCCCTTAAAAGCCTAGCATGTGACCATCCTCGACCGCACCATCACTTACAAACAGTTACAGGTAAGTAAACATACAATCAGTCATAATAATCATAGCCAAACATCTAATGTGTTCCAGAAGCTGTTCTTGAAAGCTAGTTCCTATTATAGGTCTAGCGAGTTTATCCCCGACAGTTACGTCATTTACCAACAGGTGACTGAGTGGTGAAATCCTAGCCAATTATTCGATAAAAAAAGGTAAATATAAAACAAATAAATGAAAAAATCTAGTAACGAAGGGTTGGCAACCCTAGCGGAACACATGTGTATACTCGTTGCACTTGACCGAGTTTAGTGTATACTTTCTGCACATATACCATGTATATGCATATGTATACATGTGTGTGTAATGTGGCGAGTCACTTGTCCCGACAACCGAGGTGGACCGGAACTCACTTCTGCAGGGATATTCTCAATCATTCGAAAGTTAATTCGGATTTGAAACTGCCTCTCCTTCGACTCGGATTTGTTTGTAATGATCGGTTACTTTGATATTTCAATTTGAAAAATTCAATGAATCTAATAGGAAAGGTTTTCGCGACTAAATAGCTCATGGAACAATAAATATCCGAAATTCAAAATGACGTTTCCCAATTCGATTCTATCCGATTGAAATGAGAATAGCAATGGTCACGTTATATTTATTAGCAACTTTTGAACCCCTCTCCCCTCCTGGTGATATGTGGTGACTTTATAGATTACCCCTCTCCCCTACCTAAAATCATGTGTATTTTGAACAAAGTATATTTTGAGGGCCCGGTGGTGTAAGTGGAAGAATGGTCGGCTTTGATTCCAAAGGTATTGAGTGCAATCCCCGCCGTGCACCAATGGATTTTTCTATAGAAACATTTATGTGCGTTTTTCACAGTGGCCCTGCGGCAAAGGAAAAACATCGTTAAGAAACCAACAAACCCCGCATGGTGTAGGACACTATCTAGTGTCCGCCTAGCCAGCTACCCCTCAAGTTAGAAAATCTGTCGCCAAACATCTAATGTGTTCCGGCAACTATACTTGAGAGCCAGTTCCCATTCTAGGCCTAGCGTGTATACCATCTTCGACCGCATCATCACTTACCAACAGGTGAGATAGTGGTCAAACGCTAGCCTATAAAATATATGTATAACAAAGTATATAATATTAAAATGAAATGTAATATTTAAATTTTAAGAATATTATCTTGGTTTAGAAATCGTGCGTTCAACGAAAAATAAATATTAAAACACGTGATATCTCATTTCATTACCCCCCACCCTCCTCCTTGTGATATTTCGTGATTTTTCCCGAACCCCTCCCCCACTTTCGAGCCTCACGTTATTAATGGACAATCCCTATGCTGCAGTAATGATATAATAAGAATAATAATATTTTTTATTGACACAAAAGAAAGTATGGTCACTAAGGTACAGCTAATGGTGATAACAGTGAAAGTACAGACCCTACACTAAGACTAGTCTTGTGTCCTAGGGATCTGCTTAAAAATGTAAATGTATCAGTTAATCGCTCTCAATACAGCCTCGCCCTTCGTTCTTGATCGATGTCGACCTCCACTAATCATGTCCAAAGTGTTCAACTAATTACTACAATGAAAACACATTATGTGATTCATTTGTTTTAATTACACTTCCATAAGTCATTATTATAAAAACATTAAGTAATAATAGATCTGTTAGAGAGAAGTTGAAAGAAAGAAAACATAAAGTTGCATGCAAGTAGAAATGAGGCGGGTTGCGAATGTTGGCATATTTGGTTAATTTAATTCTGAAAATGTTAAGAATCGAACTGCTAAAGTTCATTACTGAACGAACATATCGTTAACAAGCTACTAACAAGCTACGTTTACCAAGTTCATCAAGTTAGTTTGAGGGGCAGAAGGATTGAGATAGTGCTTTTTGTGGTTCGAACTAACATCTGTTGTTTTTGTTGTTTGCACTAGGCATTGCATAGGTATGAATTAGATGACCTTATAATGTAAGTATTTTACCCTTGTCACCTTATTAATGGCAAATAAAAATAATTGATTGATTGCCTCATCACACTACCGCCTTCGTTGCATCATGTTAATGTGTAATCTGGTAATTATATAATTGCTAATTTTACTACTTGGTCTGCTATTCACTAGTGAGGTCATATAATTTAATCGCTGTAGATGTGCCAAAAACTGCTAACGGTGCAACCACACTATCGCTGTAAGTGTGACCCCACCCTCCAGTCTTGGTCAAGGGTGACCCAATCCAACGTACCATAAAAACGTATGCTAATTCACCGAGTGAGCGTAAAGCGCGAGCGAAGCGTCTCCTTTTCAGCTCAGCCTAAAATGCTTTCGTATGTGCGGCGGATGTCTGGATGTTTTCCTCTACAGGTTGCATTTTTCAACCGATTCTCGAGACATTTTGTAAATAGGTTTGATAATGACCTATTATAGAATTTCTTGACGATTCAGTTTTTGGAAATTTTTCAAAACGCCTGACTTATGAGGGCATAAAACGTAAAAAATCATATTTCAGCTATTTGCCTTAACTGTCCGCTAATCGCAAAAATGTGCGTCTATACAACGCTGTCACTCTGACGGCACCCTCCAGTCGTGACCACAGGCGACCTCTGCTAACGATCCAATGTCAGTGCACCATACTGAGCTTTCATCTAGGTGAATGTCGAGTATTTATAGCATATTGTAGTCAGCTGTGAGATGTACAATTATATGTACTCACTGTGGTCCTAGTGATTACGTGTCCTACGGCCTGGTTGGTCTTTATTATCTATCCTCTTGGATATGAAGTCCTTTGCAAATTTCATTTATCTATTTTTTTTAATAATCTATCTTTATATACCATTATCTCACCTGTTGGTTAGTGACGATGTGTTCGAACATGATGATACTCTTGCGGTGTTCCGGCAGCACACAACCCTCGAGAGTCAGAGTATTCCAGGCCTAGGGTGTTCACCATCTTTGATCAAATCATCGCTTACCACCAGACGATATAGTGGTCAAAAGCTAGCCTACAAGATATTAAAAATTGCCATGCCATTCGACCGCCATTATGCATTTAGCACCTAGTAAACACTTTGCCAATCTGCTTAAATAATAATTATACTTCTAGCCAGATAATTAGCGATATTGTTGCCCAACAATAATTGTTTACTTGTCTAATTTAACCTTAGACGTTCAAATCACAGGTTGATTATAATGATTGTATTATCAGATCATATTGTAACGGTAGCTTAGCACCTGATTGGAGCTGATTGTTGCTAACTTAAGCCAATTAAATGAATTGCTTGATTCATAAGTATCACTTTGATTTGAAGTTTTGATTAAATTTATTATGCCATATATTATTGATAAAATCTACCTTTGATAATTCTTGCAATTGGTAAAGAACAACTTCGCTCACAAGCTCGCAGAAAGATACAGCTTGGATGGGCAGCTTTTGGGAAACTTCGACGAGTCTTTTCATCGTCCATACTACAAAACCTGAAGACAAAAGATTTTAACGAGTGCGTCCTACCTGTTATTACTTACGGCACAGAATAATGAATAGTACGGAGCCGAGACGTGGACACTGACGGTGCGATTGGTTCACCAGTTCAATGTCGCTTAGCGAGCTATGGAGAGGGCTATGCTCGGAGTCTTTCTGAAGGGTCGAATTCGAAATCAATTCATCCATAAGAGAACCAAAGTTATCGACATAGCTCAAAGGATTTGTTAACTACGTCGCGTTTAATGATATGAATAGCTAAATTTCAGTATAAGTCAATGATAGAATTTACTAAGTCGCGTTTAATAACTTATAAATTAGTTGTAACTCCATGTAAAATAAGTTAGAATAACGTTAGAATAAGGTAAATTGTAAATCATCCAAAAAGTAGTAGGATACGAGAAAAAATTGTAACTAATAGGTAGGAAAACTCTTATTTATTACCCTCACCTATTAGCATCAAAATCAGATAGGAAAATCTAAAGCGAAAATGTATGACCAGCCAGCTCTGAACATGTCCAGACTTGTTCACGACTTGACCTTGAAATGTAACTCAGATTATAGAAAATTTTAGCACAAAGTACTGTGAACTCTATCGGAATATGCAATAGTTGAACAAGTTACTTTTAAATATAGGTAGGAACATTTGCTAGTAAAAATTGTTCAGTACAGTTCAGTTCACATTAAGAAGCCTAAGGAAAAGGAAATTAAGAAGCCTTCAAGAAAAAGTGATTTAGTGAATCCCTGCCAGGGCAGAACCAGCCATCCAGTAGCGCCCTTTTTAGTTGGTCCTTGCATCGCCGAATAGGAATATCGAAGAAAGAAGACCTGAAGATGCCCCTCGTTCACTCCGAAAGGGGTGAATCTACGGAGGAAACGTCGACGAACTGGTCGATGAACACGCCCGCTACGACCGAGACCACGACGTCGACAGCCACGGGAGCGTCGGGAAGCACCGCCGCCAACAGTAGCGCTCCGGGGACCGCCGCATCGACGACGGTAAGGAGCACCCGCTCCACGCGCGCCGCCGCCGCCGCCGCCGCTGCCGCTGCCGCCACGCAGCAACCTGCACGCACCGAGAGCGCACCCGCCCCGCGCCCCGCATACACCGAGAGCGCACCCGCCCCGCACCCCGCACGCGCCGACCGCACGCCCGCGCCGCGCACCGAGCACGATATGCCTGCACCGTCGACTGCATCCATTGAAACCCTACGCCCACAACCGACCGCGTACACTGCATTCATCGAGAACGACGCTTCATTACGCCCGCCGAGAGCAACCTGCAAGCCGAAGAACATTGGAGGAAGACCTGCAGTACCACCGTTCGCGTCTTCGGATATGCCAGCACCACGACCAAAGCAATCGGCGAGATCAACGAAGTCGACTAGAAGAATGGAACTTGAAGCCCGATTGGAACTTCAAAGAAAACAGTTACAAGCCGCCCAGAACGCCGTAGCCTTAGCTGAAACAGAGTTCTAACCCAGTGCCAATCGGAAGAGGACTTCGATGAAGAATTAGAAATGGAACGGTCGACGCACATCGAACAATGGGTGAACCACACTTCTACATACTTGGAGCAACCGAAGGAACCAGAACGAAGTGAACCAACCAAGAAGTCAGAACTGAAGGAACTAGGCAGTGCGATCATTGAAGCTGCGCAAATGGTTCATCCTCAACCGCAGCAAGCGCCACTGCCGCCGCTGAGAATATGGGATCTACCTGATTTCAGTGGATCACATGAAAACTGGCTACCCTTCAAGAAGGCGTTCGCAGAAAGCAAGATGCTGTGCTCAGATATACACAACATGGCTCGACTGAGACAATCAATAAAGGGCACAGCGAAAGAAGCAGTACGAAGTCTCCTGTTTGCAACATCCGACCCTGAGGAAGTCATGGCCTCACTGGAAAGAAGATTCGGAAGACCAGACCAGCTAGCTCTTTCAGAGCTACAGAAGATCAAGGAGCTGCCTCGAATAGGAGATACTCCCCGAGAGATACGATCAACGCCTTGAACAAGCCGCACTACATGTACTTGTTAGAAGTCAGCAAGAACATCGTGGAGAAATTTTTACCTATTCTCCGTTACCGATGGTCCGACTACAACGCACGCATCGGTGAACAAGAACCAGAGCTGATCAAACTGAAGAACTTCTTGAACATTGAAGCTGAATTATGCGGCAATCTTACGCCTCTGGAGACAACAAAGAAACGAACAGGAGATAGAAGATATCCCGTGAACGCTGTATATGATGAAACCAAAGAACCTGAAACAAATGAAACCAAAGAACCTCAAACAGTTGCAGCAACTCAAGAAGCATATAAGAAGTTTTGTTTCCAATGCGAAGGCGAACACTGGCTTACCGAATGCCCGAACTTTAAGAAAGCCACGGTCGACGAAAGATGGGAAACAGCTAAGAAGAAAAGACTCTGCTTCCGTTGCCTGCGCCGAAGACACATGCGAACCAACTGCAGAGGACCACCCTGCAAGAAGTGCAAGCGCCCGCATCACGTCATGCTGCACTCGGAGTCGGCTCAGAAAGCCATAGAACCGCCTCAGCCACAAGAGAATCCATCGACTGACAATGAAAAGGCACAGAATATCGTGAAATCCGTATACGCCACAGCGGACGGAACGAAAGTTTATTTGAAGATGATCCCAGTCGCCGTCTACGGTTCAAAAGGATCGGCTCGCATACTCGCACTACTAGATGAAGGTTCTACAGTTTCACTATTGGACTCTGATGTTGCCATTCGCATCGGAGCCACTGGCGTAGAAGATCCACTCATAATAGAAACCGACGGGTGGAAAGATCGTCTAGAATAAAGATTCACAGAAGATGAATTTTAAAATCAAAGGAGCGCATAGAAGAGACAAGAAAGTCGTCAAAGGCGTACGCACAGTAGAAAATTTGAAGTTGTCGCCGCAGTTCGTCAGCAAAAGTGCAATAGAAAATAGCAGTCACTTGAAGAACATGCTGAACGAGCTCCTGTACGAGAAGGAAAGACCGGCATTATTAATCGGTCAGGACAATTGGGACCTCATCGTTTCTCGAAAAATCTTGAAAGGGAAATACGACGAGCCCGCAGCGTCACTTACCTACCTGGGATGGGTGCTGCATGGATGCTGCACCGGAGCCGCCTCTGCACCGGTGAACTACGTCAATCACTGCCGCAGCATCGACAAAGAAAATGAAATCGAGAAACTCATCAAAGACCATTTCGACTTGGACTCAATTGGAATTTGACAGCGACGCCCGAGCAACGACGCCGATCAACGCGTCCTAACTGTCTTTAGAGAAGACAACGAAACAATTAGAAGATGGAAGATACGAATCCAGCCTGCTATGGAAGACAGAAGACGAGACGTTGCCGAACAACTATGCCCAAGCCTTCAACAGACTTCTAGGCATAGAGAAGAAACTCGACAAGAACGCAACTCTGGAAGAAGAGTACGAGAAACAATTGGGAAATCTTCTGTCCAGTGGCTACGCCGAAAAAGCCCCTTCGAACACCACACTAGGGCGAACATTTTACCTGCCTCACTTCGCCGTGGTACATCCTCAAAAGAAAAAGATGCGCATCGTGTTCGACGCCGCCGCCAGGTTCGAAGGAAAAAGTCTAAACGGCGCGCTGCTACCGGGACCAGACCTACTCCAGTCTCTCTTTGGAGTATTATTAAGATTCCGAGAAGGGCCCGTGGCAGTCGTCGCAGACATAAAAGAAATGTTCCTGCGCATCCGTATCTGAGAAGAAGACAGAGACAGCCTGCGATTCCTTTGGCGTGGGGAAGAAAGAAAATCAAAACCCAAGGAGTACCGAATGACATCTGTGATCTTCGGTGCCGCATCTTCACCTGCGACAGCTATCTACGTGAAGAACCTCAACGCCCAGAAACACGAAAAAGAACACCCAGAAGCGGTCCGAGCCATCATCCGAAATCACTATATGGATGACTACTTGCAAAGCTTCACGAGCATAGATGAAGCGAAGCACGTAGCCGAAGAAGTGGACCGAATACACAGGGCAGCGGGTTTTGAACTTCGTCAATGGACAAGCAACGATGAAAGAACGTTGATCAACCTGAAAAAAGAAGAAATCCCGACAGAAAAGAAAATCGGATATGAAGAAAAAACTCTCGGGATGAGATGGCACACCAATGAAGACGCATTAGCATTCAACGTGAGATTAAGAAACGTTCCAACAGAAGTCTCTGATGGCAACAGAGCTCCAACCAAGAGAGAAGTCACCAGCGCTGTAATGTCAACTTTCGTCGCTCCAGCGCTGATGAAAGGATCTTAACTGATACAAGATTTGTGGAGAACTGGCGTGAAATGGGCGAGGCCATCAATGACGAACAACGAGAGATCTGGGATCGCTACCTAGATGACGTCAAGACGCTCAAAGATTTGAAGATACCCAGATGTTTGGCGCCGACTTCGAGAGCCGGCGAGATGCACACGTTCGCCGATGCCAGTGAGACCGCCTACGCCGCCGCCGTTTACTGGAGAACGATTACCAACGACGGGGACGTCAGCACCTTTTTGATGGCGGGGAAAGCCAGAGTTACGCCTACGAAAACGACGTCAATCCCTCGCCTAGAACTACAAGCGGCTCTGCTAGGAGCGAGAATCGCCGCCACCATCGAGGAGGAATCCAACCTGGAGATCACAGCTCGGGTTTTCTGGCCGGATTCAACTACAGTACTGCAATGGATAAAAGCCGACCCTCGACGCTTCAAACCATTTGTCGCTCATCGATTGGCAGAACTGTAAGAGATCACGAAACCTCGAG
Organism: Cabera pusaria; assembly: GCA_954871355.1. Taxonomy (NCBI): domain Eukaryota; kingdom Metazoa; phylum Arthropoda; class Insecta; order Lepidoptera; family Geometridae; genus Cabera; species Cabera pusaria. The sequence continues at coordinate 1,181,679 of OX940909.1, read as the reverse complement.
AGTGGTGATGGGTGCCCACCAAAGACAATCCTGCAGACGACGCCACCAGGAATTTGCCACAGGACTTCAACGAGCAAGCACGGTGGACAATGGCCTTTCTGTATCAGCCGAAATCGGAATGGCCGCTAAGAAAAATTGAAAGGGAAGACATCGATCTAGAGGAGAAGAAGTTTATGTGCGCCGCAGCCAGCGTAAAAGAAGAGAAGGCCAAGACACCCGATCGGAAACGCTTCAGCAATTGGATGAAGCTGTTAAGAAGCACGGCGAGAATTTTTATGTTCGTGAACAGATGCCGCCAAAAGAAGTCTAGAAACAAGAACGCTGAGAAACAGACAGGAAAGCCGACTTATCTTCCTATCGAGAATCAACATCTGATGAAAGCAGAAAAGGCGCTTATACGTCAAATTCAATGAGAAACCTTCCCGAGAGAACTCAAAAGTTTGAAAAATCAAGGCCGAGTAGACACCCCAAGCCGACTGAAAAACATCGACGTGACCCTGGATGACGAAGGGATACTTCGTCTTAATAGTAGAACAATGAAGATACAAGATGACGAGAGAAACCAAAGGCTGCCTATACTAGATGGCAAACACAGAATAACACAACTTCTCATCGAGCACTGTCATCGACGTCTTCATCACGGAAGTCACGCGACGGTAACCAACGAACTTCGACAACGGTATTGGATCCTGGGACTTCGCAACATCGTTCGACAGATCGCCCATCGATATCAGTGGTGCATTGTGAAGAGACGAAAACCCGAGATGCCACTGCTGGGGGACCTACCACGAGAACGCCTGGCCTACAATCAGCCGCCTTTTACGTGCACTGGCGTAGACTTTTTCGAGCCTATGCACGTGACTATCGGCCGATGTCGAGAGAAACGCTGGGGAGCTCTGTTCACCTGCTTGACTACGAGAGCTATCCACTTGGAGCTGGCCGCGTCACTGAATGTCAGCTCAATTATAATGACATTGAGAAGGATGGCTGCGCGGCGGGGAACACCGCGAACGATATTCAGCGACAACGGAACAAACTTCGTCGGTACCGACCACGAGCTGAAGGAAGAAGCAAAGAAGATACAAAGAGAAGAACTCGTAAAAGCAGCAGAAAACGAAGGAATTTGTTAGAAATTCATTCCCCCTGGGGCTCCTAACATGGGGGGAGCTTGGAAAAGATTGGTGCGTACCGTGAAGACCGCGCTAGTCGCCGTACTCGGAGAAAAGAGTCCACCTGACGAAGTCCTTCACACGCTCCTGACCGAAGTGGAACACACCGTGAACTCGCGACCACTCACGCACCTGAGCGCCGACCCGAACGATGAAGAAGGACTAACCCCGAACCACTTCCTCATCGGTAGATCATGTGGCACAACCGTGATGGCCCAGTACGACGACCTCGACCTTATCGGGAAGCCCAACTGGAAAACTGCACAACGAATGACCGACCACTTTTGGAACCGATGGCTGAGAGAATATCTCCCTACTCTCGCGCCTCGGAGACTAGACAGCAAGAAGAACGCTGTATTTCATCGAGGCGACGTGGTGATCATCGCTGATTCTTCGCTGCCACGCAACACATGGCCGCGAGGTATAATAGAAGACACTTTCCCGGGACCAGATGGACGCATCCGCATCGTGAACGTGAAGACCAAAGGAGGGCTCATGTGACGACCTACCTCGAGACTCATCCTCGTGACAGCCGCAACGCGACCGGAAAATGGAGTGCCCGAAGCATCGTGCACTTGCGGGGAAAATGTTAACTACGTCGCGTTTAATGATATGAATAGCTAAATTTCAGTATAAGTCAATGATAGAATTTACTAAGTCGCGTTTAATAACTTATAAATTAGTTGTAACTCCATGTAAAATAAGTTAGAATAACGTTAGAATAAGGTAAATTGTATATAGTAAATCATCCAAAAAGTAGTAGGATACGAGAAAAAATTGTAATTAATAGGTAGGAAAACTCTTATTTATTACCCTCACCTATTAGCATCAAAATCAGATAGGAAAATCTAAAGCGAAAATGTATGACCAGCCAGCTCTGAACATGTCCAGACTTGTTCACGACTTGACCTTGAAATGTAACTCAGATTATAGAAAATTTTAGCACAAAGTACTGTGAACTCTATCGGAATATGCAATAGTTGAACAAGTTACTTTTAAATATAGGTAGGAACATTTGCTAGTAAAAATCGTTCAGTACAGTTCAGTTCACATTAAGAAGCCTAAGGAAAAGGAAATAAAGAAGCCTTCAAGAAAAAGTGATTTAGTGAATCCCTGCCAGGGCATACTTCAGGCAGAACCAGCCATCCAGTAGCGCCCTTTTTATGATTAGCAAGCTGAAGTGGCAGTGGGCTGGTCACATCTGTCGTAGAACTGATAACCGTTGGAGTAGACGTGTTCTATATAGAGACCACGGCTCGGTAAACGTTGTGTAGGACGCCCTCCAGCTAGGTGGAGCGATGATATAGGCAAGTTGGCTGGCAGCGGTTGGAAACAAGGAGCTGAAGATCAAACTCAGTGGCGTGCCATTGGTGAGGCCTATGACCAGCAGTGGACAGAGAAAGGCTGATGTTGATGATGATTGATAAAATTTGGTATATTATTTCCCATAATAGCGTATGCACCATTGACTTGCACGTATTTATTTTACACCAGATAGTGACCACTATTTCACCTGATGTGAAGTGTCGATGCTAGCGATATATATTTAAGATTTTGTATACTCTATTTACAAGAGATTCTAGTATTTTCTCCCATAAGTGACTTGTAATCTTTAGAGAAAATAAATGTCTTAAACTATAAACCGTATATGCCCATTCGTACAGGTGTAATTTATTTATTGTGAAAATAAGAAACAACACAACTGTCAAACTTAATCTCGTTTTGTTTAGTATTGAGATTTGCATACGAAAGTTCCATTGAAAATTACGATATTTTCTGGTTGATTTTCCAATTATTTGCGTGCGTTTCATCAATTAACACTAAATCCCAGGTACTTAACATTATGAATGCGAAAGTTTGTGAACATGAATGAATGGATGTAAGTAACTTTATACGCAAAAACTACTCAACAGATTTGGATGAAATTTGAAATACAGATAGGTTCACAGAGTACGTAAAGTACTACTTCTTAACGCGCACGAGCCCCGCGTGGCACTGCTACTATTTAATAAAATATTTTCACTTTTAGAGCCAGTTTCGACGGCAGAACTTATCCGCTAGTTAAACTACAACTTTTATATCATATTTTTATTTCTATTTTATTTTTTAATGCAAAAATGGTTATCGCTTGACCACTATCTCACCTGATGTTAAGTGGCGATGCGGTCGATGATGTAGCGCGTTTACCCAAAAGATACCTTTACTCGCGACTTGAAGACCTATATGTTGTATCTAATCGGAAACACAGACTCGGGCAGGGAATTCCATTCCTTGGCAGTACGTATGATAAAAGAAGAAGCTAATCGCTTTGTACGCGTAAATGGAATTCTACCATGAAGCGGTGGCGCCTCTTAGTATCCCTGCTTGTCCGACTGTAGAATGGTGATGGCAGAATCATGTTATGAAGTTCCGATGCACACTCTCCGAAATGAATCTGATAAAAAACCGACAAGCAAGCGACCTTGCGACGATGCTCGAGAATCTGGAGTCTTTTGCTTACTAGTTGGTCGTCGTTGATGAGCTTCTTGTCTCTCCTCTCAATAACTTCCAGTGTCTGCAGCTGGTATTTGGCAGAACCATCCCAGAGGTGAGATATATACGTATACACGACCGGACTTGCGCTTGGTAGAGATTGAGCAAATGTTCCGGTGTGAAGTATTGTCTCATTTTAGACAAAATTCCAAGCTTTTTGAAGGCTATAATAGCGTTATATTGCCATATACAAATACAAATACAAAATTTCTTTATTGACATAATGACATTGAACAATACGATATGAATCCATAGGCTTCCGAACTAGCGTTGCTGTCTCAGGAGCCAATGGCTTCTCCCATATTTGCGATCACTTAGTTTTATGTCTATTTTATTACCTAAATGCTGACAAAAAATATTGCTAATTACTAACTTTTAGGTTTAATTAGTATTAATTTGTGTGTGTGTGTGTTTGTGTTTATGTGTATGTTTGTGAGGGAGGGTGAAGGATGTATGTATGTAGGTGTGTCTTTCTGTGTAACAACTATCTGAAACTTTATCAAGAACCAATGTAACCGTCTCAGAATGCCACTTTCACCAGTTCCTGATAATGTGTCAGATAGTTATCTGACAGATGACGCCATATAAAACTTGTCAAAGATCTGTCAGATAACTTCATGATAGAGTTATCAGGAGCCGGAGAAACTGGCCCTTACTCTATCAAAGCATGTTAATATAGGTACTAGTGTCAGATAGCTAGTAAATAAGCAATGACAAAACGTAACAAAACGGTGACGTGAAGCTGTCATCCGGCAGCCTTCATAGCACAATGCGTGATGAATGCATCCACATTTGTGTCCATTATCTGGTCTATCACGATGCTGTACTCTATCCATCTTACACTCAAGTTCATTTGACCGATTTCGTTGAAGATTTTGGCCTACTTTTTGTGTCCTAGATGTGTTTTTACCGACTTCACAAAAAGGGAAGGTCTCATCAACAAACCACCTCAGGAGGTTCTCGATTCGTTGGATTTTTTTTATGTATGTTCACCGATTACTTGAAGACGCCTGAACCGATTCGGTAAATTATTTTTTGTTTAAAAGGTTATATACATCCCATTTAAATTAATCGGGTAATTTTCAGTATCCCGATCATCAGATCCGATATCAGATAATAGCAACGCCTCAACTCACTTTGCTTCGCATTTGAAGTCGGTTCTCGTTTTTTAAGCGATTCTCAATATTTTTTTTCTCTTTATACTTACGCTAGAAGTTTCCCGTGGCTTCACCCGCGTTAAAAATTCCTTTTATTTACTAAAACTTTTCTTTTGTAAAAACGATTCTATCATTATAGACATCAAATATGAATTAGCCAACTCGGTTCACCCGTTTTCATGTTATCGCGTGACTAAGGCAAATTGGAATTCATATTTATAAAACCCGAAAAACCCAAATTTTCTTCTTTCGACTTTGTTACCTACCCCATTTTGAAAAATCCTACAACACGTAGGTACTTACTTATTTATTTACAATAGTACTTATGTGTAAAGTTTCGAATAAAACAGACTATCTCATCTTGTTTCGCCGTACAAACTTTGAATCCCCGTTCCGTATCCGGGAGGAATTTTTAGAAAATACTTTTTGAGCGGAGCGGAGTGACGTAAGTCACAATAACTATCTGCATTCTACATTTCAGCGCTATCCGAAACAATATTGATTTTCAGATTTTGTTACTCCATTTTACCCTTTAAAGGGTGACATTTTGAAAAAGCCTAAAACACGTATTTCTTTATTTTTTTACTGAAGCACTTGTGTGAAGTTTCGAATAGAAAAGACTATCTAATCTTGTTTCTCCATACAAACTTTGAACCCCCATTTCATCCCCTAAAGGGGTGAATTTTGGAAAATCCTTCTTTTCTTCTTCTATCCTTAATTTCAAGTCTCTACGACCAGCGGTTTAGGCTGTGCGTTGTCTATCAGTCAGTCAGTCAGTCAGTATGTCAGGACAAAGATTCTTATTATTTAGCTGCTGGAATACATTAGATGTTTGGCGACAGATTTTCTAACTTGAGGGTGGCTGGCCAGGCGGACACTAGATAGTGTCCTACCACCATGCGATATGGTCCTACTCTGCCATATTGGCATCATCATAATCATAATCAGCCAACTTCCGTCCGTTGCCACTCCTGTGGCACGCCACTGAGCTTGATTTTTAGCTATTCTTTTCGAAAGCTGAAGTAGAAATGGCCAAATAGGTGCCAACAACCTTCGATATGGAAGAAGTAAATGTGATCACGAAGAGCCTGGATTCTGCATATTGTAGTGATAGGATTTCTGCTAGTCCGCCTGGGGCGGTACCACCACTTTGCCGATTCATTTTCAGCCGTGTAATAGGAATGTTTTTCGGTTTAGATGGAAATGTGTCCAGTGAAATTACAGGGCATGTGAGACTCAAAATCTTAATGTCACAAAGTAACAGGCGCAGTGCAGTGATATGCAAAATTCTGAACTGCCAGAATTTCGCATGCCGCTGTATCTGTAATAGGTAGACTTCATCGCTTACCATCAGGCGAGCGTCGTGCTTATCCTGTTACCTTATATCATAATAAATAATATATATTGTATACATATGTAGTAATATGCATTGTTTACTTTCAGTCTAGGTTCCCTACTTAGGGTTCTGTAGGTGTGATGTGAACGTGCGCATTGGCCGATTAGGTAAGAGCTAGCCGGAGGTCGATCCGAAACGTTATAACGGCTTAATCTAACTTGATCTAACTTACATTGACTATCTCTCCCTGTGCAACATTTCAGCTAAATCGGTTTAGCCTTTTCTCCGTAAAGAGGTTGTATTACCAATAAAAATACTTCTTCATAAAAACTGACATTGTTGATTGGTAGGACTTCTGCTAGTCTGCCTGGGGCAGTACTGTACAGGTACCAGTAGGTACCTAGTCAATTAAAAAACCGTGAAATTAAATTTGTGTTTCGATTTAAAGGCCGCTACAGTACGTATTCGTTTTAAATTATGTCTACGCATATTAAAAACAGTTTATGTATGTAATTATGTTTAAAGTAAAGTTAGCTTTTTACCATATTTGTAATGTTTTCGTCGTGGGACTCACCAAAATATTAGCGCTTCCGTGTTTTGCTTTGACTTAACTCGTTATTAAGGTAGGTGAGTAGTTAATTTGTTTCTTAATTTTAGTTATTGTAGTTCCTTATATATACAAAGAAGTAAAACAAGTTATTAAAGTATCCAGTGAAATTACAGGACTAACACAACAGTGGTGGTAGGACTTCTGCTAGTCCGCTTGGGGCGGTACCACCACTTTGCCAATTAATTTTCAGCCGTGAAATAGGAATGTTGTTCGGTTGAAAAGGCAAGGTGTCCAGTGAAATTACAGGGCATGTGAGACTCAACATCTTTATGTCTCAAGGTAACAGGCGCAGTGCAGTGACATGCTGTATCTGTAATAGGTAGACGTCATCGCTTACCATCAGGCGAGCGTCGTGCTTGTCCTGTTACCTTACATAATAATAATAAAAAAAACATGTCATGTCAAAATTATCAACACATTAATGTACGTTATAGACTTTGAGACCATCGAACCGATGTGCCCCAAACTGGTTCATTATTAAGACAACAATGCGAAGATGGTTTTAGACCACTAAAACAATGCATAAGGCACATTCGGTCATATTCCTTTTTTTCAGACTCATAACCCAATTAAGGTGACAGTTAAACCTTTTATCATTTCTGTGGTTCAACCGTTGATTGTTTTCTAATTTATTTTTACACTATTTTTAAGTAACTTCCTAAAAAGGTTAGTCAATCCGACCTTATATATACATCTCAAGCTTGGTACTGAAAATTAATAGCGCGGCATTTGAAGTCGGTTATTTTAGTTTTTTAAACGATCTTATGAACTATCCGGTTGTACTAGTGGGAATGGTACTTGCCAAGTTATTTAAACGATCTTATAACTATCCGGTTGTACTAGTGGGAATGGAACTTGCCAAGTTATTTAAACGATCTTATAACTATCCGGTTGTACTAGTGGGAATGGAACTTGACAAGTTATTTAAACGATCTTATAACTATCCGGTTGTACTAGTGGGAATGGAACTTGACAAGTTATTTAAACGATCTTATAACTATCCGGTTGTACTAGTGGGAATGGAACTTGACAAGTTATTTAAACGATCTTATAACTATCCGGTAGTACTAGTGGGAATGGAACTTGACAAGTTATTTAAACGATCTTATAACTATCCGGTTGTACTAGTGGGAATGGAACTTGACAAGTTATTTAAACGATCTTATAACTATCCGGTTGTACTAGTGGGAATGGAACTTGACAAGTTATTTAAACGATCTTATAACTATCCGGTTGTACTAGTGGGAATGGAACTTGCCAAGTTATTTAAACGATCTTATAACTATCCGGTTGTACTAGTGGGAATGGAACTTGCCAAGTTATTTAAACGATCTTATAACTATCCGGTTGTACTAGTGGGAATGGAACTTGACAAGTTATTTAAACGATCTTATAACTATCCGGTTGTACTAGTGGGAATGGAACTTGACAAGTTATTTAAACGATCTTATAACTATCCGGTTGTACTAGTGGGAATGGAACTTGACAAGTTATTTAAACGATCTTATAACTATCCGGTTGTACTAGTGGGAATGGAACTTGACAAGTTATTACCAGTAGTTAAGTGTGAATGATTTTCTTAAGGGGGTACGATTTCCATACAAAAAGTATAATGCACAAATATGAATCAATGGAGCTAAAACTTGCACTGAAAATAAATCTAGTGGTCTTGTATCAGTATTTACATGTCGGGAATTATATTTACCTACATGATTTAAATGACTAATATAAACATATTATTCAATTAATATTTGTTTGTTAGAACTAGAATTTTAGTATTATTCAAAATAATTTCCTCTTAATCAATCAAATTATGTAGGTTAATACATTTTCCGACATGTAAAACTTATAAAAGACCAATAGATATGATTTCATTTTTTCATGTGCAATTTTTTGCTCCATTTACTCATATTTGTGCATTATACTTTTGTATGGAAATCGTACCCCCTTAAGCAGCTGAACTACTGAAAATATCTTTTCAAGTTCCTTTCCCACTAGTACAACTGAATAATTTATTAGATCGTTTAAAAAACTAAAAGAACCGACTTCAAACGTCGCGCTAGTCAAAGTAGTCAGCAGCAAGTATCATGTCATCGAGGTATTCAAATAGACCGTAATACAAATGTTGTTATATTAAAACCGGCTCGACCGATTTCGTTAAAATTTAAATGGGACCACCTGGGACGAGTACCTTTTGAAACAAAAATAATACTTTTCCGAATCGGTTCAGGCATTCGAGTAGTAATTCAAATTCGAGTCATTCAAGTAGTAATCGGTGAAAATACATAAAAATAATTTATATTTCGATGAATTGAGAACCTCTTCCTTTTTTGTGAAGTAGGCTAAAAATTGTGTAAAAAGAAATTAGAAAAGCATTAATGGCGGCATGTTATCAATAACTAAAATTACTAAAACTATTAAAAATTCAATAGTAAACCAAAATCAACTATCAAACTAAATTTTCCACGGCAATTTTATAATTGCAAGGTTCCATTAAGTTAAACTATCTAATGGTTACATAACTGAGGTGTTCAACTCGACATGTTTACTTAGCATGTATTTAGTTCATACAGAGTCATACACTGTCATACATACATTACCATACAATGGTGGAACTAGCTTGTGTTCGTGTATCACCTCTATTACAGATATTATGTAACTCAATTTAATTTTATTTGGCCGGAGTTTTTGTTAACTGCAAATAAAATAATTAAGATCCAAAAACTAAAACAACCTACTTCAATGCCCCGCGAGTCAATTTCAGTAGCAAGTTTGAGACGTTTATCGTCATATCTCTGGAGATACTCATCAGATCCCGATGAAATTACAATGGGACCACCTCGAAAACGTACCCTACCGATTACAAAAAAAATGATTCGAATCGGTTTAGAATTGACGGAATCTAGTAAAATACACACAAAAACAAAACATACAGAATAATTGAGAACCTCCTCCTTTTTTGTGAAGTCGGTTAATTAAATAACTGTTTAAACTGGGAGGTTTTGAGATGAATGGATAGATGGAATACGAATATTAATTACCAACTTACAGTCTTAGACAGCCAGAGTTTGACAGAGGACCCAGTGGCGCAGTGTAAGATAATGGTCGAAATCTCGATCAAATTACAACGGGAGCACTTTAGAAATGTACCCGACCAATTAGAACCAATTATTACCTAACAAGTAACAACAATAAATTTAGAATAAAAACCCACGACAATGTCCCTTAGAAAATTAATGTCCTAACATCTATCTAAGAACCACCACTGATTAATTACGAACCGTTTAAAGACAAAATCGAACTAATTTTGGAGCAAAATGGCAACATGGATTTGCACAAACAAATGTTTAATGCAGCGCCCCCTTTTGAGTTGGCACCGTAACACCTATTAAAGAACATGCACCTATCAAACACGAACCCATAACTGAAAACTGCATCAAAATCTGACTAGTCATTTTGAAGAAAAATGGCAACATCGATTTGCACCAACAAATTACGCCTGCAGCGCCCCCTGGAGAGTTGTCACCGTAACACCTGAAAACCTAAAAACATGCACCAATTACACCCGAACCCATGACTGAAAACTGCATCAAAATCGGACTAGTAGTTTTGGAGAAAAATGGCAACATAGGTTTGGACACACACACAAACAAACAAACATCCTCTCACCCCAAACGCATAAACAGTCTTCGTTTCGTCGTGGGTAAAAAAGAATCACTAGAATCGGTTCACAATTGACGGAGTAATCGCGTCACATACATTAACACAAAAGAAAGCATTAAAAAAACACACAAACGAATTGAGAACCTCCTCCTTTTTGGAAGTCGGTTGTAAATATATTCAATTCACCGTTAGAAGCATCTACCAAGTCACATGACCCTTAAAGCCCTTAAATACCATACATTACAGAACACTTCCTTTTAAATAACCGGTTTAAGAATTAGCAACAACGTGCGTGTAGTTAGTTCCTCACCAACCACATATAATAAAATTTATCGATATAACTGTAAACAGGAAACAATATTTGTACCAAATTATAGGGCAGGCCCTTTGGGACACTGATTTATTTATTGTTACTAAGTACCTAATAGCAAAACGTACAAGACTTCGTAACTTAGTCTAATGTAAATAAATAAAAAAATAACTACAGATAGATTAACTTTTTAGGGTTCCGTAGTCCTGACAAGGAACCCTTATAGTTTCGTCATGTCCGTCTGTCTGTCTGTCTGTCTGTCTGTCCGAGGTTTTGCTAAGAGACCGTTAATACTAGAAAGCTGTAATTTTGTAAGGGTATTACGCCAACAAAGTGGTGAAATAAAATTTAGAAAAATATTATTCTTTAGGGTAGCTCCCCTACATGAGAAGTGGGGATGGTTTTTTTTTTCGTCGTCTACTCCATCGTGTGGGGTATCGTTGAATAGGTCTTTTAAAATGACTTAAGGGTTGCTAATACCATTTTTCGATTGAATGCTCCATTTACGAAATATTAAACTTAAAAGTGCAAATTTTTGTTCAAGTAGGGCATCCCACCCCCTCTAAAAGATAAACTGCTGGCTTGAAAAATCTGCAAAAATTCGTGATTATAGTGCATTTCATGAACTTTAAAGGAAAACTATAGCGGTTAAGATAACTTTATTAGTTTAGCAGTGATAGTCGTTGAACTTGGGTGTTGGATAATTTTGTACCAAATACAAAATCCTTAGAATAAATCCTTAAAGTGACAAAGACGAAGTACCTAGTTGCTTGTTTATAACGGGTAAAGACTTGCATTAAATAACGGGCTACTACGGAACCCTACACTGTACGTGGCCCGACACGCACTTGGCCGGTTATTTATATATATATTATAGGCTAGCGTTTGACCACTATCTCGCCTGCTAGTAAGCGATGATGCGGTCGAAGATGGTGAACACGGTAGTTCTAGAATACTCTGACTCTCAAGGGCTGTGTGCTGTCGGAACATTGTAAGGTTATGGCGGCAGCACTTCATATGGAAAGTATGCTCTTTCAAACAAAATAAATGACGGAGTTCTGAGGTAACAAACATAAAAAGACAGCCAAATTGAAAACCCACCTCCTTTTTACCCGACTGCGCGACGCAAAGGAGAGGTAATGTGTTTATCAGTCTATATATGTATGTATGTATGTATGTATGTTTGTTCCTTTGTGGCACACTAGAGACCAAACGCGTTGGCCGATTTTGATAATTGGCACGTCCATAGATTCGCCATGCTAGCGCGAGTGTCAACAAAAACATAAAAAATTGAAAAATTCAAAATGGCGGATTTCAGGCGCCAAAATTTGGGGTTCAAAAAAAATTTTTTTTTTCAAAACCTATCGAGTTGGTTATCGAATTAAAAGTCTTAAAATTGAGATTCAAAATATATTTATACCAAATAATTTATGATCGTACAAATTGAAAAAAAAAAACGATTTTACATGCCGCGTTAGTCACTTTTAGTAACAAGTTTGCGGTGCTTATCTCTGAAGTTACTTATCAGATCTCAATAAAATTACAATGAGACCAAACGAAAATCATATTAACTCAAACAAAAAAAGAATTTTCCAAATCGGTTAAGAATTGATGGAGTTCTGAGGTAACAAACAACCTCTTCCATTTGGTATAGTCGTTTAATAGTACAACTGTAAAGTAAGTAAGCTTAAAAAGCAATACCCTATCTATTTCACGCATTTCGGTTTTTTGTTCTTTTTTTCCAAGGTAGTACCTTGGACAAAGCTGTGGTCGACTTAAGTTCACGCATTTTTGCGAAAGGTCAAGCCTATGTAGCATTGAGCCGGGTTAGATCTTTAGATGGACTAGTAATAAGTAGTTTAGATCCCCGGAAACTACTCAATAATCCACATGACATCAACTCTCTAAATGAAATGAGAAGATTACGGAATTTGCCGTCCTTTACTAAACTAACAAGTGTAAAATAAAACGTTAAATAAAAAAATCAAAAAACCCGACTGCGCAAAACGTGAAGTGTTAAAAAACGAACTGAAAAGAAAAAAACAAGTAAGTCTAGTAGTTTAGACTTCTGTTTAGGGATAATAAATAGGACTTTAACAGTCGGGACACATTAATGCCTTAACGAATGGGGATTAATGTGCCCGACTGTTAAAGTCTCTATATTCCATATAACAATGTATGATTTATTTTATGAGTGTATCGACCGAGAAAGAATTTAAATGGTATAGTTTTTTGATATCCCTAAACAGAAGTCTAAACTACTAGACTTACTTGTTTTTTTTCTTTTCAGTTCGTTTCTTAACACTTTACTTTTTGCGCAGTCGGGTTTTTTGATTTTTTAATTTAATGTTTTATTTGTGAAGTCGATCAAAAATCAACCATATTGGTCGACTCGTTGTCAAGTGACGACCTTTCACACATTCTGCCATTTTGTTTCTTAATAGAAGATATCTAAAGTAGTTTATTATTCTGTATTTCATTATATGATCAAAAATGCTTTCTTTTTAAACAACTTCTAAAAAAGGAGGAGGTTTCTAAATTCAAGCGTATATATATATATATATTTATGTTTGTTCGTGGATAACTTCGTCGTTTATGAACCGATTTTGCGATTTTTGCTTATATTTTTTTGTTAGAAAGAGGATATCTTAGGGGTAGTACCATAGAAATTTTATCGAGATCTGATAAGTATCTCCAGAGATGGAGACACATCAAACTTGGTACTGAAAATTAATAGCGCGGCATTTGAAGTCGGTTCTTTTAGTTTTTTAAACGATCTTATAACAGTTTTAATGTATTATTACTAAATCAATATTATATGACATAAATCATTATTATGGCCGTGTAGCAATAATCTCTGCACATATAATTTTAACAACACCAACTTAATAATTTTGTGCATTAAAAGTCAAAAATAATCGTGACCGCATAATTTTCGGTAAACACACATACGCCGCAGGGCCGTATTAAGGTCAGGGGCAATCGAACGTGTCGCCCTGATCACCCGATATCCTTGCCCACACACCTGCCTTATCACCAATCTCCGGTATTAAACATTGTCTTTCATATTATGCCACTATAAGCACCAGCGGCCCGGTAATTGATATGACCTCAAATATTATTTGCTTGTGGTTTTGAAAATGGATTTAACATTTTTTCTATGTGGATTAAATACTTCGTTCGTGATTTTTTCTATAGGAATTATTTTTTTTATTTTTATTTATGTTCCAATATACAACCAAATAACTCTAACGATTGAAATATAAAATTAGATATTTTTTGTAGCAAATATTTTCATAAAATTGGAGTAACTACAGTGACTTTATCGTAAGAGTAGAGAATAGAGGCTGGCAACCTGCAAACACATTAAATTACCATTTTTTATGGAGGTTAGTTACAAGCTTTAAAAAAATAGTATACGGTGTAACAAGTGAATTATTTTAGGAACAAAAAACCAGACCGCGTGATTAAAATTAAGTTATTAAATTATTCCAAACTCCAATAAAACATATAAGTTATATACATATTCGCAATCACCGTTAAAAATGCTTTATTTTGATACCACACTCGATGTATTTTGAAAACATTATTTTTTCGTTAGTGTTATTGTTTTGCTAATCCCAATTTGCAAGTTTGCGATACACATATTTCAACGCGTGACTTGTTTTTGATTCCGAATAGTCGAACCTTTGCTAATCCCAACTTGTAAGTTAGTTATACAAAAGACTTCAACGCGTGACTTGTTTTTGATTCCGAATAGTCGAACCTTTGCTAATCCCAACTTGTAAGTTTGTTATACAAAAGACTTCAACGCGTGGCTGGTTTTTGATTCCGAATAGTCGAACCTTTGCTAATCCCAACTTGTAAGTTAGTTATACAAAAGACTTCAACGCGTGACTTGTTTTTGATTCCGAATAGTCGAACCTTTACTAATCCCTACTTGTAAGTTAGTTATACAAAAGACTTCAACGCGTGACTGGTTTTTGATTCCGAATAGTCGAACCGCAATGTTCATCTCGTTATTTTGAGATTACTTTTTGGCGCCAAATATCCTTACTTTATTTGATGTTTTTTATCACAGTTTTACAATGATTGTAAAACTGTGCTCTTATTTTGATGTACCCAGTGTCACTCGCACGACTAAGACAAATCTATTGATACCATTCACATAAAAATACGACCAGCCGTTTAGGCTCTAGGGTGTGCCAAAGAAATATACATACATACTTACATACATACAAATATTCGAAAAACATAACCCTCCTTCTTTCGCAGTCGGATAAAAAAGAAGATCAAAGTCGAAACATTTATTCAGTATGTAGGCAGTATGAAGTAAGGTTACCGTACTTACGTACCGTATTACAGGTTAGCGGTACTTAATTGCATGTAATCATGCACCTCTGTTTCAGCACTTCAAACATGTTTTTATAAAAAGAGCAGTCTACTCTTTTTAGGGTTCCTAACCCAAAGGGTACCAACGGAACCCTATTCCTGAGACTCCGCTGTCCGCGTGTTTACAGCGACCCCCTTATAGAGGCTTCGCGACCCCTCAGGGGGTCGCGACCCATACGTTGTAAAACACTGGTTTACCTTATTATTACCTACCCTAATACTTTTGTGTTAACTTTCACTTAGTTGATGTTAGACGTTCGTTAGATATTCGTTAGATGGCGTTGTAGTAAATAAGCATGTTTAGTATTGACACGGTATTTATATATATCGAAAAAAGTATGTATTTAACTTTTCCAGCAAATTTTGTTCAATCGGTATCCTACGTATGCGAGTCCAACTCGCACTTGGCCAGTTTATTTTTTGAAGATGAATAAAAAAAAATTGTTCAAATCTGTACAGAGGATTACCTATCTAAAACCCTTTAGGGTAGTGACAGTTTCACGGGTTCCTGATAACGCTAGTATGAAGAAATCTAAAAGATTTTTGACAGCTTTTATATGTCGTTATGTGTCAGATAACTACCTAACGCATTATCAGGAACCGGTGAAACTGGCACTGAAATTCCTTGTTATAATGAATTCGTTATTAAGAATTATTAAGTTAAGATAAATTCGTTATGATGTTCCAAGTTTGCCTGAAGCAATCTCACAAATAGCAGCAATAAAATTAATATTTGCTAAAATCATAAAATGCCATTGAGCACAGCGAGCCCAAAATTCCAACTGACAAATTAATTGCACCAGATATCATCCAATATATCAATCCACGTCCAATCGATAACATCACACATACACTAAAAGTCTTAAGTAATTTACCCCTAGTTAAATTTTGTATGCAATTTGTATTGCAGATACGACATTTTAGTAGTGAGGTTTCTTTATGCAAATGGCCCGAGCTTTTGGTACATACGTCGAATTGTCGTGACCCATGTGTGCGCGACGTTAACGCACTAAATCCGTGTCAAGGTCTGCGACTGATTTTTTAAATATCGAACCTTATGCCAAAGATATAGAACCTTTCCAAAATAAAAAATAAAAACTTTTGTCTATGGTTTTGTTTAGAGTCATTTGACAGTTTATTTCGGTAAGGGATTTAATTTTTCACGACGAATATAAATCAATGCATTCAAGCTCTGTAATTACAACTGGCAGTTTTCATTTCTCGATACAGCGGCAGGGTTAACCGGTAAATGTAATATTTATCGGGATTTAAAAAGGAAGTTGGATTATTTATCGATGAATTGAATTTGAGCAATCGTAATAAATTATTATGTGTAACAATAAAAGGTTTATGTTTGTCAATAAATAGGTTTAATTAGTTTAGAGTTTTTTATATGCGGATGTTGTGTGGGTTTTTTTATTAGCAAGTTAAATTTTGTTTTGATGAGCGCTTGTGAATGAATAATTACGAAAAATATACGATATCACAAACAATGCGAAAAAACTACAATTAACTGTGGAAAATCCCTGAGTTGTGATTGGATTTAGAGTTTGTTCGTTTTTTATGAATCGTAGACTCATTAACCGACTAAAAAAAGGAGGTTCTCAATTTGTCGGAGTCTTTTAGTTTTTATGTATGTTCTCCGATTACTCAAACACGCTAAGACCGATTTGAATTTTGTATGAAAGGGTTCAAGTAAATTAAAGTAAATTTATAATTTGTTGAGATATGTTCAGTATCTCAAGAGATATAGAGATAAGCACCTCAAACTTGGCACTGACAATAACTAGCGTGGCATTGGAAGTCGGTTATTTGAGTTTTTTATTATATTTAACCGACGTCAAAAAAAGAGGAGGATTCTCAATTCGACCGTATATATATATATATATATATATATTTTTATGTTTCTTCGCAGAAAACTTCGTCGTTTATGAGCCGATTTTGATTATTCTTTTTTTGTTGGAAAGGAGATATCCCAAGTGTGATACCATGGTAATTTCATCGAGGATGGATAAGAGATATGGAGATAAGCACCTCAAACTTGGTACTGAAAATAACTAACGTGGCATTTGAATTAGATCTTTGAGTTTTTTTAATTATTTTCGTAAATGTTTTTCGTGGTTGTTTAGCGGCTTGTCACACAGCATTTCCAGATTGTCGATCGCTTCGTCACTAACCAATAGGTTAGATAGTGATCAAATGAATGTCTGTCTTAAATTATGGTCTCATTTAAGTGGTGGGTTTTAAAAATAAATGAAACATAAGTAGCTTACAACCATCATGGCGAAATAGATGGTCTAATATGATTTTCCAACTTTGTTTACTCTATTTCATGTGAAATAAACTCATTTAATTTCATTTCATTTCATTTCATCAAGGAGAAAATCTGCCGCCATAACCTTACGGTGTTCCGGCAGCGCACAGCCCTCGAGAGTCAGAGAATTCTAGGCCTAGCGTATTATCGACCATGTCATCGCTTACCACCAGGCGAGATAGTGGTCAAATGCTAGCCTATAAAATGTAAATAAAATATATGATTAAGTCGTGATTTTTTTGTCGAATTTGGTTATACTAAATGCTGTTAAAATTGAATATAATGTCAATATGTATGTATGTATGTGTTTTGTGGGTGCAGTGTTGTAAAGAGACCATTGCCAATATTTCTCGAATTAATTATCAATGACACATTATTCTTATCTTAGCGTGCATATTTAAAGACTTAATTACGCTATATTTCATAGCAAACTTCAAACAGGTTACGCATAACATTCATCATTTAAGTGAAACTTTTAATACATCGCGTATTTTTTTTTCCGTTCATCTAACGCATGTCGCATTACAGCCGGTGCTTTATAGATGTACTAGTTGTGCCCGCGGCTTCGTCCACGTGGAATAGTGTCTTTGGGTAGCATTAACATATATGACACATACGTATCCCGACTACGCCACGCTAATCCCCCCTTCCCTCCTCCCCTCACAAAATGACTATGGAAAACATAAATCGTTTTTTAATATAGAATACGAATGCGCAGTTATCCCGTCTTTGAATAATAATATACGTTGCGCGCGCGTGAGCAGTGACAACCGACTGGCGGATACCAGCGCCGGCGCTGGTCAAAAGTTTAGGTATAAAGCGCTGTAGCTATGGGCGAGTGAGGGAGGCCTTGTTTGGTGTGAACCAGTCGGTAAAAATACTACTGCGCTATCTGATCGCCGCCTAGATCGCGCACGCAGGACGCAGCGGTGTGACCGTACTAAGGTACGGTTATGATTACAAAAGTCGGTTATTTTTAAATATATTCATGTGTTAATTGCGCTATATTTTAGACATCTTGTTAACATTAATTATAATCTGTTCGAAGGTCGTTTAAATCCGTGCTATTTTATAAAACGATAGATGAATCATCCGTTGAAGTATTTTGTAAACAAGTTATCTGACGGATCATTTATCTTCATTTCACCCGACTACAGGACGCTTGTGAATTTGACCGGTGTGGATGTGTGTATGTTCAGCTGTTTCCTCATACATTCTTAATTTCTTATTATACAATAAAAGAAATATTAAATTGCATTATTTTATTTGACAAATATAATTTGACAGAAAATACCTATTCATTTTGCGACTTTAAGGGCCAGTATCACCGGTTCCTGATAAGTCTATTAGAATTTTTCTGACAGATTTTTGAAAACGTTTTGACAACTGTGTCAGATAACTATTTGAAACTTTATTAGGGACTGATGAAACTGACCCCTAGATTACTATATAGAGGTCTTCATTTATCTTTATCGTTATCGGGAAAAGCAGCTTCATCATCATCATTATCACCGGTATCAGTCCACTGCTGGACGTAGGCCTCTCCCAAGATGCGCCACTGAGTCCGATCTCGCCACTGAGTCCGATCTTCGGCTCTTCTTTTCCAGTCACTGCCCACCGCTTTGCGTATGTCGTCACAGGACGTCCTACGCTACATTTACCGATTCGCGGTCTCCACTCTAGGACAAATCTACCCCAACGGTTATCA
The DNA here is from genome assembly GCA_954871355.1 of Cabera pusaria. NCBI lineage: Eukaryota > Metazoa > Arthropoda > Insecta > Lepidoptera > Geometridae > Cabera > Cabera pusaria. The sequence goes on along the minus strand of OX940909.1, from coordinate 1,162,488 downwards.
GTCCTGCGGCGGATATGACCAGCCCACTGCCACTTCAGTTTGCTAATCCGCTGAGCTATGTCTATCACTCACACTCGACTGGTCCACCAGTTTAAAGTCGCTCAGCGAGCTATGGAGAGAGCTATGCTCGGTATTTCTCTGCGGGATCGAATCCGGAACGAAGTAATTCGCCAGAGAACGAAAGTAAAAGCAGCTTGACTGAGTAATAAAAAAACCGGCCAAGTGCGAGTAGGACTCGCATACTGAGGCCTCCGTACAAACTTATGTTTGCAGTTCGATCCCTAGAGCGATGCCTATAGACAATGTGTTACAACCGCAAATAATAAGTTTGTTATAGTAAATTAGTTTTTTTTGTTATTAAACTACATATTAACGGTTTTCAGTTTCGGTTTTCGGTTCTCCTTTATATAAGTGCTTCAAGACCTTGCTTCTTGCCAAATTTCATGATTCTAGGTCAACGGGAAGTACCCTATAGGTTTTGATTCCCTTGTGAAATCGCAAAATAAACGAAAATATGCGATATAAATGGTCATAACTTTTGATCGCGTTGACTTACATGTTACATGTATTTGAAATAAGTTTCAACGTGATACCTCTACGCGTTTCTGAGAATAAGGGGTCTTGACAGACGGACAGAAAGACATACAGACAGACGGATAGACAGACGGACAACAAAGTGATTATATAAGGACAGTCAGATGGACAGACAGACGGACAACAAAGTGAAAGGGTTCCTTTTTCCTTTTAAAGTACGGAACCCTAAGAAATAACCATAATCTAAATCATGTTTTCAATTAGTAAATCACGTCTCTTAACGACTAAGAGCTATCTAAATTGAACTTTACTAATTAAAAAAAAACGATATTCACGTGCATCCTCACCACCGATCCTGCCTGGCAACTACATCACGTGTCTTGCACGGACCCGTGCTGATTTACATGGAAACTAGAACAGAACGTGTTTATTTACCCTTTACGTCTACGAGTATATCTGAATTTATAATTTTACAGAAGTATAATTTTTGAATAAGACGCTTATTATTAGAACTTAATTAAATAGAGCGATTTAAATATCTAACTGAAATATTAAGATTGAATATAGGTACCAATAGGAATGTGTTTATGATGTGTGGTAAGTAGATAAGCAGGAGTCTTGTGCGATGGTAAGCAGTGAGGTCTGTAACATATTCGGCGGTACGCAAAGTTCTAGAAGAATATGATATTTTGCGCGTTTGTTCACTGATAGGTACCGTACCGTACGTAGCTAACTTAGTTCTGAGTTTCCATACTTTTATTATTGAAGTTATACTTCTTTTGGCGCGATAGAGAAAAATGATGAGAGTGAATTTTTAAGATGCGCGCGCACACCGACACCTAAATTTAACATCGTGAAGTTAGTTCTAGGTGGTACGATGCGCGCGCACACCGACACCTAAATTCTACACCGTGAAATTAGTTCTATATATACGAGTATAGTATAAATATAAAGTGTGAAACACTTCAAAGAAACATAATATTTGATTTACGCTGTGCAACATCTCTCGTCGGATTTGAAAACTGTAATGATTTCTTCCGAATGATTAACTTACGTAATAAGTAGTCATAGATGGCGCCACATATGCATAATTGGGTTAACAAATGCAATCCACTAATTTCGTCGTAACGATCCTTCGCACCGTGGCTTAATTGGCAAAGCACCGGAACATGTTATTCCGGAGGTTGCGGGTTCAAGTCCCGTCGGGATTGTGTTTAACAATTTACAAAAATATAAAGTGTGAAACACTTCAAAGAAACATAATATTTGATTTACGCAGTGCAACATCTCTCGTCGGATTTGAAAACTGTAATGATTTCTTCCGAAAAATTAACTTACGTAATAAGTAGTCATAGATGGCGCCACCAATGCATAATTGGGTTAACAAATGCAATCCACTAATTTCGTCGTAACGATACTTCGCACCGTGGCTTAATTGGCAAAGCACCGGAATATGTTATTCCGGAGGTTGTGGGTTCAAGTCCCATCGGTACGATGAAATTTTGGATTGTGTTTAACAATTTACAAAAATATAAAGTGTGAAACACTTCAAAGAATTTGATTTACGCAGTGCAACATCTCTCGTCGGATTTGAAAACTGTAATTATTTCTTCCAAATGATTAACTTACGTAATAAGTAGTCATAGATGGCGCCACCAATGCATAATTGGGTTAACAAATGCAATCCACTAATTTCGTCGTTACGATACTTCGCACCGTGGCTTAATTGGCAAAGCACCGGAACATGTTATTCCGGAGGTTGCGGGTTCAAGTCCCGTCGGTACGATGAAATTTTGGATTGTGTTTAACAATTTACAAAAATATAAAGTGTGAAACACTTCAAAGAAACATAATATTTAAGTTAGTTCTAGGTGGCATGACTATATTCAAGTTGTATATGTCATTTCGTAAGAACGTCATATTTAAGGTCATATTTTTACGTTAATAAAACCTTTTTTTATTAAAATAAAATCTTTTTGATTAATTTTAATATTTATCGTTAATCACTACTGCATTTTAGTTTTTTTTTCCATACTACACAGAAGTATAACTTCTAACGCGTGTACATAAGTACACACACGTTTTTTTTATTATTTTTGTGTTATACTGCTACCCACCAATACTGCAACAGACACAACTAACCTAATCAACATGAAAGATGGACTTATTGATGGACACCATCCATTTTGCTTTTTTTTACACCAGTGTAGTCTTTGAAAGTTGATCAATTACAATCTAACCTCGCGGACCATTTTTTTTGTTAATTTATAATACTACTCCTGTTAATGAATAAATTATACTTTATAGCTATTGAAGAAAAAAATTAATGTTACAAATGTAAACAGGGTAGTAGAGAGTGCGCAGGCACACGTGTGTACGAGGAAATGTAACCCTTTATTGGATTATTTAGCTGTTTACTCAGATCGACACTTGATAATGCACTTGTTTCTAGTTCTACTATTCATTATTCTGTGGTGGTAGTAATGTTTTGTTATGCGCTTTTAACTAAATTGCTACAATTAATACACATAAGAGCCTATATTTATTATGTATGTATGTGTGTTTTTCACAGTGGCCCTCCGGTGAAGGAAAAACATCGTTAAGGAACCCCCAACCCCGCATGGTGGTAGGACACTATCTAATGTCCGCCTGGCTAGCTACCACCCTCAAGTTAGAAAATCTTCAAGTCAAAGTACCTATAACCGGCGAGCATGAATGTCGGCGTTCATGAAAGTGGAAGAAGCGAAAGATGTGTGTCAGGATCGTAGCATGTAAGGAAAAGAAGTAGGTAAGAAGTAGTCTCTGCCTGCCTCAACGGGAAAAAGGCGTGATCTGGTCGTGATAAGTTCATCTAGCTCGGCCTCTACCAGCTGCCCATATGCAGCAACAGATATTTTATAATCTAAGATCGTTTAAAAAACTAAAAGTACCGACTTCAAACGTCGCGCTAGTCGAAATTAGCCTGCAGTAAGTAGCATGTCATCGAGATAAATAAATGCATCGTAATACAAATGTTGATAATATATTAAAAAGAGGTCGACCTATTTAGTTGAATATTCAAATGAGAGCACCTAAAAAGGGTACCCATTATAACAAAAAAAAATTGTTCCAAATCGGTTCAGGCATCTTCGAGTACTAATCGGTGATAATACATTAAAAAAAACCGACGAATTGAGAACCTCCTCCTTTTTTGTGAAGTCGGTTAAAAAGAAACAAACATTACATTACAAATAAAAAATAAGTTCAAAAACTAAAACCCGACTACTGAAAAATCACTCTAAAAAGTATGAAACAAGAAAATATTCCCACCTGAGAACGCTATGTATAAACTATTCAATATGTATCGTGTATTATATAAACAACTTACTTTTAATAAATATTTTATTGTATTTCATAAATATTCTTAGTGGTGCTCAGTGGATACCCGTGGTATATATATATAATAATTACAATAATAGTCGGCCTTATCGCATAAAGCGACAGGCAGTTGTCTTCCAGACAACCTATGGTTAGAGAGAAATGTCACAAGATATGGTGGTAAGTGGTGCATTATAAAGAGAGAAAACAAATTACTAAACCAAATACATGGTTCATCATCATCATCATAATCAGCCTGTGTCAGTCCACTGCTGGACGTAGGCCTCTCCCAAGATGCGCCACTGAGCCCGATCTTCGGCTCATTAGTAGGCGAAACACCAGTAATTCAACAGTCAATCAGTTTTCATCTTTTGTTTGCAGATATAGGGTTGCCTATTACCATAGAAAAGATAATAATACTACTTACGACGGTATAATGCAGCTGATAGACGGACAATCAGTTCCATTCGGAATTATGATTTGTACTGCGATTAGTTTGCGTTTTATTTATTTAGTGTGTTTTCATTATTTCACAATTTTTTATATAAAAATTGTCTGAAGTACTGAAACATGCACTGGGTTGCGGTTGCACGTAATAGTACGGTTGGCAACCCTACATTAATTAATCAGGGGAATTAAACATTTGTTTTAAGTGTGACGTTCGACGTCTAGATGAAAGCGAATGGCTCAATACCTTTGTTAGGGTTCCGTAGCCGAATGGCAAAAAACGGAACCCTTATAGATTCGCCATGTCTGTCTGTCTGTCTGTCCGTCTGTCTGTCTGTCCGTCCGTATGTCACAGCCATTTTATTCCGAAACCATTGGGACTACAGAATTGAAACTTGGTAAGTAGATGTATTCTGTAAACCGCTTTCCAATTTTTATAGAAAAATAAAAAATATAAAATTTTAAGGGGGGGCATCCCATACATGGAACTGGAACAAAAAAAAATTTTTTTCTTCAAACCTATACGTGTGGGGTGTTTATGGATAGGTCTTTAAAAATGATATTGAGGTTTCTAAAATCATTTTTTCTCAAAGTCAATCATTTAAAAGATAGGCGCGTCTAAAGTGGTAAAATGTGTGTCCCCCCCCTCTAACTTCTAAAGTAAGGGAGTGAAAAATCTAGAAAAAATGTATTCTGTAGATCTCAATAAAAACTTTCAACGAAAATTGGTTTGAACGAGATACAGTCAGCAGTTGTTGAGATAAAGCGACTGCAAGTATAACTTTGTTTTTCATACAAACACTATGAAAAACAAAGTTATTTTTGTAGCGAAAAATCAAAGTCATAGAATACTCTACTGTGTTACGGAACCCTACGAGTGCAAGTCCGACTTGCACTTGGCCAGTTTATTTTTTTTTGTAAATTCAAAGCAATAAGCTATGTTTCTGTTATATCTATAATAATTATTATTGAATATGATCTATTTAATGTAATATGACGTGTGTAAGTGCAAATTTTTAATTTGACCATATACTGAATAAATGCTTTGATTTTTGACTTTTGACATTGGGAGGGGTATGCCCTAATCGCCACGCTGGGCAGGCGGGTTGGCGATCGCAGGACATAGCTCCTCGCACTGGTGACGCTGCTGCCAGTCACCGGCCTGTAGTATTTAGCTACGCAATAATTTGAAATAGTTATACCGCCATTTATCGGTCGCCAGAGCCTTGTTTGTTAGTCAACAGGATGCACCACGGGCAGTAGAGGTTGGCTGGGAGCACTGAGTTGGTATTTATGCTCCCTTACATCCCCTGTGCTCCATTACATCCCATCCATACATTGTTAAGTATCAGGTACTAATAGACGACAAAATTTTATCTTAAGGCAGGTTTTAATTCGTTTTCGGTCCGTTTATGCCCGCACTAACTTATTAGGTACACCTTTCAAACACCTGTAGTGCTTGAGTCATCGTCATCGTCATCGTCATCAGTCATCGTTGATCCGTAGTTTTTTTGCATATTCATGTAGTTCACGACTTAAAGCTATTGGTAGTTAGCTTATAATTTATTTTTAAATAGACAGGTAAGCATTTGACTTTGCCTGATGTCGCTAAAGTGCAAAACAAAGTGTCCTACTTGAAATAATTAGCACTGAAATTAATGGAAGATACACATGTTTAAGACAATATTTCAGAATAATTTGAGATCGTTTACAAACGTTACGAAGAAAACCGACTTCAAATGCCGCGCTTGTTATTTTCAGTATATACCAAGTTTGAGGTTTTTATCTCCATATCACTATAGGTACGAGTTGTCCTCGACGGAGTCTCGTCGGACCAAATGGCTATCAACGCCGGTGTACCTCAGGGGTCTGTTCTCTCAGCAACACTGTTTTTACTGCACATCAACGACCTTCTGAAGCTCGGTACTTTTGGGTACGCAGATGACAGTACTGTTGCTGTGAGATACATGCCCAATGCACGTGCTAGTAGTGACGAGATTCTGAATGAGAGACAGCACATGTTGGAACAGCTAAATCTGAGGCTCGAAGCAGTATCCGACTGGGGTGAAGCTAATCTAGTTAAATTCAATGCTAGCAAAACGCAAGCGTGCTTGTTTTCTGCAAAGAAGAGCCTATTTTCGCTTCAACCTAAATTCCGAGATACAGCAATACCAATTGGTGATCATCTGAGCTTCTAGGGGTAACGCTCTCCTCGCAACTGAACTTCGGTTCTTATATCCAGTCCAAAGCCAAAATAGCTGCAAAGAAACTAGGCATTTTGTCCAAGTTTAGGTGGTACTTCACGCCGGGACAGCTCTTGAGTCTTTACCAAGCTCAGGCCCGTTCCTGTATGAAGTACTGCTGCCACCTTTGGGACGGGTCTGTGAAGTATTATTAGCTTTAGCCTCTGGACTCGATCGAGAAGCGTGCAGTAAGGCTTATTAGCGATGACAAATTAGTGAGATCTAAGCTACAGAGATTGGCTCACCATTGTGAAGTAGCAAGTCTGTCAGTTTTTTACCGGTTTCGCTTTGGAGAGTGTGCACAGGAACTACCACAGAAATAGGAATAAATACCTTATTGTTCCTATTTCTGTGGGAACTACACATCCTTATCCCTGCATCTCCGTTTTAGGCATCAATTTATGGTAGACATACCTAAAATTCGCACGAAGCGGTTCAGTTCTACCTTTATCAGAACAGCCTAAAAATGGAATACTCTACCCGCGACTCTTTCCTCCGAAATACAACCTCGGAATGTTTAAGTCTAGAGTGAATAGGTTTCTACTGAGCAATCGTGCTACACCTTCGGCTGCTTCATCACTTACCATCAGGTGAGATTGCAGCCAAACGTTTATTCAGACATCTGTAAATAAAAGCTATGTAACCTCATCAAAATGATAGATAGAATGAATAAATGATAGTTTGAAAAATATCACTCCTCTTGTCTGTAGTAGGGTAAGAGCTATGGAATTGTTTGTCATTGTGGGTACATGTCTAACTAGTTCTAGTTATCACATACATACATACATGCCACCCACCCTCATGACGCAATGCACGCATGGCAGCGGCGCGGCCACAGTGCAACCATAGACTTGCAATCAGCTTCCACTCCTGATTTAAACTCTAAACTTGATATATTATTGTGGGTATCAAGGTACCGTTGAAAGAAACGAGTCGTTGTCTCAATCAATTTATTAATCGATAGCACAACTTATGGTCGGTTTCTGAGGTACATTTATTGAGATTTTATATACATTATTGTACTGTGAAACCGGTCGGACGTCTAACTGACAGTCGACCATTGCACGTGAGTCAAACCGTATAAATAATAAAAATGAATAATACTCACGATTCGTTCAATAATGAAACAATTGTACTGTTATTGAATAGATAAACTCTCAATAAATGTACTCAGAAACCGGCCATTAATTATAAAAAATCAAATAAAAATAAATATTTTACGAAGGGCCTCGACCCTCTCGACAGTACTCGGCTATCCTATATATCCTACCCGGTATAGGTATTCTATATATTCTTTATAAATCTAATACTTTTATGTATTCGAATTCGAAAGCCTCAGTTCAAATGTTCTATTAATCCGTGGTTTGGTCGCGGAAACCTTTTTGACCAAATTATCAAATTTATCGATTTGAAATTTCAAAAGCAGCCGATCGCCCAATCAACTCCAAAGATCAATGTAGAAGAAAAAAAATTTCGAATCCGAATTTATTTCCGAATAATTTTAAATATGTATATTTTTGTCGATGTTTTTTTTATGTTTGTTACCTCAGAACTCCGTCAAATCTTGACCGATTTAAAAATTTTTTTTTGTTTGAAAGATTATGACCCCCTTTGCTCACATTTAAATATTATTGTACGTATGACAATAATCTCCGGAGATATGGAGATAAACATCTCAAACTCATTGCATACCTTGATGACATATATATTTGTATACCTTGACGACATGATACTACTGCTATTTTGTCTATCGTGGCATGTGAAGTCGGTTTTGTTGTACGATCATAAATTATGAAGGATTCGTTACTGCAGCAATGAGCAAGGGTTGGCTATCGCAGTTCTTAACTATTTGGATCGAGGATCAGCCTATTAGCATAACCTCAAAATCAGAAACCTCAATATTTTTTTTTAGATTAAAATAGGTATATGCTGTCTGTACTAAGTCGACATGTGGCATGTGTGAGTACGCAAGGCAAGCGACCGCGCCCTGTGACCACCGATCAGGTTAGTAGGGCAGGGATACGGGGTATTTTATATCGATAAATATATCGATAGATACGTTATTATAGACGTATATATATATATAAGTTAATAATTAATCTGTAAAAGACCAAAGGTTTATTTAATTACCAAATAAAATAAAATGTTATCTGCAAAGTTGGTTTACGGACAACGTGACAACGTCTTAGCAAAACTTTGATGAAATCGGCGCATGCGTACAATGAGCGTAACGAGACAATGAGCGTAACAGGACACTTTTTCGCGCCTGCAGCTGGCGTTTATCGATTTATTAGACGTTGTCACATCAACATTTTATAATATCTTTAACTATTATCTTTATATATTTTGGAGAAGACAGGCGACTCCCGCTCCGGCTTGTACCTGGTGCAAAGGTTGGCCATTGCCATCCAACGTTCCATTATGGGTACCTTTGCACCGAGTACAGTTAGGGGTGGGTTATTTGGCCTTTGTTAATTAGGATAATTTCAGCATAAGTTATACAAATAATTTAAATTCTTACAATAGTACATAACATATTTTGGTAGTAGACTTAAAGTATATTTTATTAATAAATAAATATTATAATATATTTTTAAAATAAGTTATTATTAATGTTTTCATCTATCGACAAAAACATCGATATATTTATCGATAACATTCCCAACACTAGGCACATAGCACGGGTGACACGTTGTGCAAGCACTAGCACACGTGTGGTGTTGCAACTAAGCTGATGCACATTGTACTGCTACAAGTATGTTGTGGACAAGCCTTTATCTCGTACCGTTTCTATACCAGTCTGCACAATATTGTGAGGTTACAATACTTTAAGATCGTCCACAAAGATAGTTTAAAAACTAAAACAACCGACTTCCATGCCCCGCGAGTCAATTACAGTAGCAAGTTTGAGACGTTTATCGTCATATCTCTCGAGATAATTATCAGACCTCAATGAAATTACAATGGGACTACCTTGGAAATATACTCTACCAATTAATAAAAGAAACATTCGAATAGGTTCACAATTAACGGAGTAATTGCGTAACATACATACAAAAAGCAACATACAGACGACGAGAACCTCCTTCTTTTTGGTTGTCGGTTGAAAATCAATGTAGGTACAAAAAAGAGATCATCTATCATATCGTCACTTAACTTCAAATAACATAGCGGTCAAATGCTTACATATCCTTATTTTAACTCCACAAAAAGGAGGTTCTCAATTCGTCGGAATCTTTTTTTTTATGTATGTTCACCGATCACTCGAAGATGCCTGAACCGATTTGAAAAAATCTTTTTTTGTTACAAAGGGTACCCTTCCCAAGTGGTCCCATTTAAATTTTAACGAAATCGGGAAAAAACGTTTTTAATATATTATCAACATTTGTATTACTTTATTATCTCGACGACTTACTACTAACTACTGCTTACAACGTCTACTGGCTACTTTGACTAGCGCGACGTTCGAAGTCGGTTCTTTTATTATTTTAAACGATCTTAAATTATTTAATATTTAACTAGCTGTGCCCCGCGGTTTTACCCGCGTAGACAGCGTTCCCCTGGGAATATCGAGATAAAAAGTACCCTATGTGTTATCCCAGGGTTTGGCTGTATACATACAAAAATTTCAGCTCAATCTTCTTGAGCAGTTTTAGCGTGAAGAACTAATAAACTAAACATACACAGAAAATTTCACTTTTGTATGTAACAATGTTTTCTTTTGTATGTATAATGTTCGCTTTTGTATGTATAATGTTCGCTTTTGTATGTATAATGTTCGCTTTTGTATGTATAATGTATTTTTAGTAAGATTGAGAGGGAGTAAGTGCACTTAAAATAATTGTTTCTGACGAAACATATGTCATTTGTTTTCTACAGGCCACGCAGGCGAAGCCATGCCATATAAAAATTGTCTGAGGTACTGAAACACACAGTAACATGTATGGTTGGTTTTAACCTTCTTTAATTTTTTTTTAAATATTCCGACATAAACGATTGGATGACAGCTGAATGGTTCATTACTTTTTTTTTTCTAATTTAAAGCGTTAAATTCTGCTTTTGCTATGTTTACTTGATAATTGGTTATGATTTATTTTGTGATTTATGATTTTGACGTGTATACGTGCGTATATTAATACTGCCTACATACTGAATAAATGCTTTGATTCTTGATTCTTCTCATGAGCAGAATAATGTATAAAACATAGTCCGGTCTAAAAAGCGCAATTATCAGAACCAGTCTTCCGAAACAGATTTCACCGAAAATATCACCGACATGTCTTTCAGTGATACTCATATTTTGCTACATATTTTTTTAGAGTTCCGTACCCAAAGGGTAAAACGGGACCCTATTACTAAGACTCCGCTGTCCGTCTGTCTGTCGGTCCGTCTGTCACCAGGCTGTATCTCATGAACCGTGATAGTTAGACAGTTGAATTTTTTTGTTGAACAAATGAAATTTTCACAGATGATGTATTTCTGTCGCCGCTATAACAACAAATACTAAAAACAGAATAAAGTTAAAAATAATAGGGGGTCCCCATACAAGAAACATGTTTTTTTCAGCATTTTAATATAACACCATCCATGAATGCTTAGGTAAACGTCCATAGATGGCGTTATAAGAAATAAAATGTTTATTAATTATAATTTTTTGCTGGCGAAAAATGATAGTGGTATTTTTTGCTAGATCTTGTAAAATACTGTAGTGTGGTACGGAACCATACGAGTGCGAATCCGACTTGCACTTGGCCAGTTTATTTATATCTGATAGGCTAGGGTTTCACTAGCCACTACAGGGTAGGTCACTACCTCGCCTAGTGGTAACCGATAATGTGGTCGAAAATGGAAAACGCGCTAAGGCCTAGAATGGTCTGACTCTCAAGAGCCGTGTGCTGCTGGAACACCGTAAGGTTATGACGGCAGATTTTCTTCTTGATAGTGGTAAGCTTCTTTTTTGTAGCAAGTCAGGTAGAATATCAATATAATGCCCCTACAGCCTGTAGATAATGCTTCTATTACCTGTTTAACTTTTAAGTGTAGGGATGCGTAGGTTACAATTACGACCAAATGAATAACAACTGTACCCTTAGTACGAGTTTACATACCAAACTCGATATCGTTTATCGAGCAAATGTTGTATGAAAAACAATACAGCGCCTCTAGTGGTTACTACACTTAACTAAATTTAGACTAATCAGGGAGCCAGAATAAGTCGAAACCTATGTGAGATCTGTCAAAACCGTTTACGATAAAAACTCGTACTAAGGGTACTGGGCTATTCACAATAATTCGAAAACAAATTCGAATTTGGAAACTGCCTCTCCTTCGACTCTGATCTTTGCAATTCAGAATACTCTAATCCACAACTTTTGATATTTCAATACTAAAAAGTCAGTGATTCTAATCGGAAAAGTTTCCGCGACCAAATAGCTAACGGGATAATAAATATTTGAAATTCAAAATGACGCTTCTGAATTCAAAATGTATTCGACTAAAATGGGATTAACTATGTGCAGCCGGGCTACGCCCGGTGACTTTTAATCAATTCTTTTTTTAAACTCTTTAATACGAAACAAAATCATAACTCGAGGTTAAACTTCACCAAGCGTTTAAATTGTTGTGTTAATCTCTTGTCAGTGGAGAAAAACAGAGGGAAATAATTTTATCTTCCCCGGGAGTAAGGCCATGCTAGCCCGGCAGGACCCCAAATTATGTAACACCTATTTTAATTAAAAATTAAACGCTCCCTCCTCCACTTGGGAAACCTATTCCAAAGCTAAGGCTACACCCCCAGGCTATATTTCAATACACCTCACCTTAATTGTATGCAAATATAAGCACACTGACATTGGTGGTGTCGGTGACTGACAAATAAATAAAAAATATACACTGGAGAAGCGTGTACGAAGGCCGTCGAATTATGATTGATAGAGCTACCACAAGATAGTCTCTTTACAAGCTTTTATTTAGTTCCACCTGTCCCGATGTTTGTCATCAAATCTTGCAAATTAAATTACATCCACTTCCCGGTTACTGATTGAGCTGAAATTTTGCATATATGTGTAAATCCCGTGACAATGCAATAATATGATGACATGGTGCTGATCTGATAATGGAGCTGGAAGCTGGCCAAAGGAACTTCGAAATGAAACGACACAGCCTCAACGAGTTTCGGCTCTTTTAATTCTTCTTGGCGAGTACTTTATTTTTAGATGGTTACCAGGGTCTTATCTGATGATGGAGCTGGAAGGTGGTCACAGGAACTCAGTAAAGAAATAGAGCTGAAATTTTGCATACATTTGTAAATCGGATGTCAATGCAATGTCATGGTACCATCAAGCTCGTCTGATGATGAAGCCGGAAAATGGCCGTAGGAACTCCTATACCACACATGGTAAACCTGTCGTGTTTGGGCTCATTGGATATGTCTTCACTTTCTCTGGTCTAAGATTATGTAAAAGCTTGTTAGGGTTCCGAACCCAAAGGGTACCAACGGAACCCTATTACTGAGACTCCGCTGTCCGTCTGTCTGTCTGTCTGTCTGTCTGTCTGTCTGTCTGTCTGTCTGTCTGTCTGTCTGTCTGTCTGTCTGTCTGTCAGTCTGTCCGTCTGTCACCAGGCTGTATCTCATGAATCGTGATAGTTAGACGGTTGAAATTTTCACAGATGATGTATTTCTGTTGCCGCTATAACAACAAATACTAAGAACAGAACAAAGTTAAAAATTAAAGGGTTTAAAACAAAAAACGTGTTTTTTACGATACGATACCATACGAAATTAATTCACCTCGACGCAGCTAGATGGCAGCACAGGAAAAATTAGCACGCACAAGCATTTCATTTGTTAAATTTGTGGGCCTCGGTGGATTAGTTTTCTTAGTTATGGTTTACTATCAAATATGTAGTGTGCAGTTTTGAATAATATTTCTTCAATTTTAATACTTAAAGAGCTTCAATTAGCTAGAAACGAACTCTCGGTCTTTCAGATATATAATTAATTATATTAAATACGATTGTGTTATTATTTACTTAGTTGGTGATAGATTAGAAATTCGTGGCGTTCGGAAATTCGGAACCCTCCGTGTGCGGGACAAAAGTCTGACTCGCACTTGGCCAGTTTTATTTTTAAAATATCACTTGTTATAGTGATAGGATTCAAAGAACTCAAAACTCAAATATGGTCGGCAATCGGTCGGTCTCAAAGGTCGGCAACGCATCAACAGCACTCATAATGTTGCAATTGTTCATAGACGACAGTAGCTGCTTACTATCAGGCGAGCTGTCTGCTTATTTGCTAACATAAAAAATTCTATATGTAGACTATACACTTCAGAAATCATAAATCATAATCAATTATAATCTGAACACAGCAAAAGCATAAATTAAGGCTTTGAATTAAATAATAAATAAATTAAGCCATTCGTTTTCATCACAGAAGTCGTAATAGTGACTTATATGGCTTTCATCCTGCTGTCAACGTCAGACTACTAAAAATAATTGAATTATTTCTGTTTATTCAACTGTGGCGGAACCGCCACTTTGTAAAAGAAATTAAATTATGACGAAATTGAAAAAAGTTAAAAGTCAAAGCATTTAAGGTACGGCCACACTGCGGCGTCCTGCGATCTGTGGGCACGATCTCAGTACATTTCAATTGTTTTCTGATCGCGTTTGGTGTGAACCAGTCGGTACAAATACTACTGCGTTAACTGCTCGACGCCTAGATCGCACACGCAGGACGCTGCGGTGTGTCCGTACCTTTATTCAGTATATATGGGCAAATTAAAAATCTGCACTTACACACGTCAAATAACATTTAAATTATAGGGGTATGTATGAGACTTAACAGTTTGTCTCAAGGTAAAGCAATGCGCTTATGAGTTTAGCTTGATAGGATGGACAACGAAAGTGTGTGTGTGAAATTGTAACATAGAATGTGAATCTTTAGGATGAGCATGCTACAACATCGACCGCATTACTTCACATCAGGTGAGATTGTGGTCAAGTGCTATTCATTTTCCGTACAATTATAATAGATAGTTTAAAAACTAAAACAACCGACTTCTATGCCCCGCGAGTCAGTTTCAGGGGCCTTATTCAGTATGACCGTTTTAAAGTCTTACCGTGCCGTGTTACGTTATCTCCGCGTTATGGTATTCTCTATGCCAATTAAAACGAGGTAGGATAAGGTTATGAGCGGGTTTTGAGCTGTCAAAATATCGTGACATATGAGGACGTGTAACGCGCGCGTTTTGTATAATGTACCTATCGTGTGGCATACAGAATACAATTTTTCAATAACGTAACGTGGCGCGTTAAGGAACGCGTTATCTCATTGGTCATACTGAATAAGGCCCCAGTAGCTAGTTTGAGACGTTTACTATCATTTCTCTGGAGATACTTTTCAGATCTCGATAAAATTACAATGGAACCACCTTAGAAATATACCCACCAATTAAAAACATAATCATTCGAATCTGCTCAAATAATCATTTGAATTTGCAGTGGACATTTTTTCAACCTATAAAGAACCCGATAAAGAAGGAGGTTTTCAATTCGTCTATATGTTGTTTTTTTTTGTATATATGCTACACGATTACTGCGTCAATTGTGAACCCATTAGAATTATAATTTTTTTATCGGTAGGTTACATTTCCGAGGTGGTCCCATTGTAATTTCATTGAGATCTGAAAAGTATCTTAAGAGATATGACGATAAACGTCTACTCAAACTGACCCGCAAGGCCATGGGAGACATTGTTTTAGTTTTTAAACTATCTTAATTATTACATTTAAAATTGAATTTCGCAATATGTTTGAGACCAAAACTCTAAGGGCCGGTTTCACCGGTTCCTGATAGCGCTAATATGAAGAAATCTGACAGATTTTTGACAGCTTTTATATGGCGTCATCTGTCAGATAACTATCAAACGCATTATCAGGCACCGGTGAAACTGGCCCTAAATAACATAATAACTCACGTGTAAACACTAAAACTGTTCTGTACTAACATAAACAAAGCGTCGTGTCCGGATGTCTGCAAGAAGAGGACATCTAAGCAACCTTGACACTGTTGGAGGAGTGCCAGCATTCCAGACAACTGCACGTAGCAATGGGAATTATTCACATTTTATATACAATAATACAAAAATTTACTTTCCAGTTTGGTTTTTGTGGGGTTTTGTCCCAATCGCCACGCTGGGCAGGCGGGTTGGCGATTGCAGGACGTAGCTTCTCTTGGCGTGTCTTCGGGGAGGCCTACGTTCAGTAGTGGACTGATGCCGGCTGATAATGATGAATATAATTGAAACCAATGAAACCATTGAAACCAATGAAACCATTGAAACCATTGAAACCATTGAAACCATTGAAACCATTGAAACCATTGAAACCATTGAAACCATTGAAACCATTGAAACCATTGAAACCATTGAAACCATTGAAACCATTGAAACCATTGAAACCATTTATTGCTATGAATTGTGGGTACATGAGATCTTATTATCTATATGCAAACAGACGGCACAATTTACTCATTCGAGTGTATAGCTACTATGTTATATAAAAAAATGATAATGACATAAAATTTCTAGCTATATTAATTTTAAATTTAAGATAATTAAAATAACAAACATATTACATTTACAAAATTACAACAGTTATAATCTAATATTAATTTTAAACACATTATTTAACATAGATAGGTATAACATAATTGCCCGACTATGGCGAAGCAAATGGGAGGGTTATGTTTTTGAGCGGTATGTGGGTATGTATGTGTGTACGTATGTTCATCTGTTCTCTCATAACTTCTAAACTACTTACCATAATTTGACATAAGAGGTGTCGTTGAAAGCGCCTTGTTTTAATTAAAGGGTCACATGTCTCGTATTGGTCATTGTCACACTCGGAAGGGTCATTGTTGCCCTTGGAAAGGTCAATGTCAATCTGCGACCAAGGGCACAGTCCCTGATCATTCGTATTTATTTTTCAACTGACTTCCCAAAAAGAAGGAGGTTCTCAATTCGTCTGTGTTTTTTTTGTGTGTATGTTACGCGATTACTTCGTCAATTGTGAACCGATTTGAATGATTCTTTTTTTAATCGGTAGGGTTCGTTTCCGAAGTGGTCCCATTGTAATTTCATCGAGATCTGATGAGTATCACCAGAGATATGATGATAAACTTCTCAAACTTGCTACTGAAACTGACTCGCGCGGCATGATAATCGGTCTTTTTAGTTTTTAAACTATCTGAATTATTATAATGAATCCACACTACGCGAATCTCTATCCGAATCAAACTTTTTTTAAATTTCTTACAGGTTAGCGTTTGACCACTATCTCGCCTGATGGTAAGCTATGATATGATGTGGACGAAGATGGTGAACACGCTAGGTCTAGAATACTCTGACTCTCAAGGGCTGCGTGTTACCGGAACACCATAAAGTTATGGCGGCAGATCGAACCTGGTGAACCGTCGACATATTGCTTTGAAGTAAAGTCATCCATCCTTGACACGAACGGGGCTCTCAAACTAACCTGATAGCACAGAACATTCCAGACGCATCATTCCACTTTCAATCACGTCTTCACTTTTCATCAGCCTAATATAAAAAGAAACAGAGAGATATATCAAAGGTCTGTCATTAACAACATAACTTCAGTGTAAAGGCGCGGGTAGGTAGGGCTACCTATCGCCTTTGTTAGGACGAGGTCTTCAGGTCGCGTCGAAATAAAACAATGGTTGTTGCACTATAAGATGTTCTTATTAGAATTTTTAGTTGCTCTCTGTGTTATAATTCTGGCGGTTCACTCCCTTATAAAAACATATTTTTTGTTCTCCCGTCAACGTCACTTTGACGTGGGAACGCGCGCTGTCGTTTTTTAGCATTGCGCTTCGCACATCAGAGGCATTTTGCCACCCGAATGGATGGGCAAAACGCCACAGGTGCAAACATGCTAATTTATTAACTTTTAATTTTTTTATGATATAGGTAGCAAACAAGCAGGCGGCCCACCTGATGGGAAATGGTCACCGTAGCTTATGAACACTTGCAACACTACGAGGGCGGCACTAAAAGTATCGGGAATGGAATATTTCCACTGTTCCTGTCATGTTGTCATTTTGGAGACCCCAACTTCCGAATGGAATGGTTGCTTCAATTATTGGTTCCATCGTATGGAAAAATGTGTCAAATTTCGCGGAGAATACTTCGAAAAGCAATAAATACAACATTTTAAATAGTAATGTTGTGTCTCTTCCTTGATTCCTGAAATGTTCAGTGCCGCCCTCGTAGAGGTATCACTCATGTGTTGTCGACCTGTCAAAGATTATTTTAACGCCACTTTTAAAGGACTCCTTGTTGTAGCTCTGCGGGAAAACAGCGGACGGCAGGACTCGTTCCACAATGTACAAGTGTACGGGAGAAATGACCGGTTGAATCGAGATGTTTGCGAAGTCAACATCTCGATAATGTGTGGATGAGCGTGTTGTCTATGGCGAGAAGTGCGATGGTAAAACTATAATTATCAATTAACTATATCTCGTGTCGAAATAAACATTATTAAAACCTTCTTGAAGTTTCGCCAATGAGTAGGCAATGAATAATATTAAGAAAACACCATAGCCGATGTCAAGGCAGACGAGGCGATGGCACCCATTCATAAAAATGAAGTAAAACGACAGAAGAAGTCCTCCTTGAACTTGTATGAACGCAATATGCGCCGCGCCTTTGCAATTTGTGAGGATTATATATTTTGGTGCAGTGTAAACCTATAAATAAATAGGTAGACGTGGTTATCTTTTACTAAATGGGCAGATGTGAGGCGCCACCATCAACATGTTATGGTCTTAATGTCTATGAAAATATGCACTAAAGTCAGTAGTCTAGCACAGGAAACCGACACTAGTTTTCAACCCACTTTCAAAAAGAATGTTGTTCTCAATTAGTCTATGTTGCTTTTAGGTTATTATGTTGTTTCGTCATGTCTGTCTGTTCTGTCTGTCTGTCCGTCCGTATGTCACCACTTTATTCTGAAACTATTGTATGTATTTTACGCAATTACTCCGTCAATTGTGAACCGATTCGGATGATTATTTTTTAATTGGTAGAGTAAATTTCCAAGGTGGTCCAATTGTAATTTTATCAAGATCTGATAAGTATCTCCAGAGATGATACGATAAACGTCTCAAACTGGCCACTGAAAATGAATTAAGCGGAATATGAAGCCGGTTTATCTTAATTATACATAGTTATCATAGATGGCGCCACCACTGCTTAATTGGTTAAAATGCAATCCATTAATTTCGTCGTATAGATAGATTCGTACCGTGGCTTGATTGGTCAGAACACCTGGGCATGTTTCACAGGAGGATGCGCGTTCGAATCCCGTCAGTACGATGAAATTTTGGATTGTGTGTAACAATGTATCTTAATTATAAATGTGCACGTCACTGCACTCTGTCGGTCAGCTTGGGCTTACACGTTCCACGGTATGATATCTCCATATTATCTATAACTTACCTCCAGAGCTACGATTTATGTACCTACTATAAAGTAGTCTATATTCCTTATATCTATATGAATGCTAGCAGTAGTATGTTAGCAGTAATGGTTAGTCCAGTAGGTAGGGTCAGCACACACGGATCTCGTACACACAGCTGCGCCCGGCACACATTTGGTAACCTGTTAGTACCGATAGCAGATAAAGGAGGTGGTAAAACTCCCAGTCTGCCTGGATCCCTACTAATAGCAGCTAACTATCGACAAGTATAAAATCTGTTTTCAAACACAATTAGGAGTGTTCCGGTAGTTTACTTGGCTATTAAGGAAATTACCGACCACCTTGATAGTAAAGACGGGCAGAAGAAGACAGTCTCATTCACTCGCTGTTTTTTTCCTACCGCGTATCGTCCACGATACAACCGATGACAGTCATATTTTGAACGTTATAGACGTTGTACCTAGGTTTAGGGGCATTTTCACCGGTACATGATAAAGTGACAGATAATTATCTGACAGATGACGCCATATAAAAGTTGTCAAAAATGTGTCACATAAGTTACTAATAAGGCTATCTGGAACCGGTGAAACTGGCCCTTAATTTCGCATTTTTGCTGTCAGAGTTGCTGTCAGAGAGTCCATGTTCTGTTCGTAGGACAGTCCCGCAACATTGCATACATAATTAAATAACTCATAATTATGAACGTAGTTTGTACCAACCAACGCTGCAAAATAGTGTCCATTCCGGCAGCTATCCTTAAGAGCCAGTTCCCATTCTAGGCCTAGCGTGCTACCATCCTCGACGGCATCATCACTTACCAAGTTAAGTTAAGTTAAAAAATATTGTTTTTTTAAGCTTTCATATTGCGCTGCGAGTAGTACCTATTGCTAAATAAATACAGATTGATATGAACGATAGCATATGATGTGTGGGTATATATGTACTGTATATTATATATACCGGACACATAATGTGACAGTAGTTGTTTATTGTGTCAAGACCTGCATTCCGACCTTTTAGTTCGGTGCAGCAGCTGGGTAGATACAGATCTTTTATTTATATTGATTGTGAGGAATTTTTACCTGCCTGCCCAAGAGGATGGTAATTTTTGTTGTGTGTATTATTTGTATGTGATTTCTTGGAGGTTAAACGGCTAAATTGATTTTGATATGCAAGTTGTCGAGGCGTGGTATTTGATATATTTATTCGAAAAATAAATGACGGCAGATAATGTTTAAGACTTTGCTATAGGTACCTTACTATTTATTGTTTATTCTGTGTTATAAGTAGCCTACATGGCTATTGACAATAATTTAAAAAAAAATTGGATTCGAAATTTAACCAACTTCATAAAAAGGAGGAGGTTCTCTTCGCTTGATTTTTTCTGCTTTTGCCTAAAAGTTTGTCATTTTTACATACATATATACAATCACGCCTTTTTCCCGTTGGGGTAGGCAGAGACTATAGACTTCTGTCCACATGCTACGATCCTGACATACCTCTTTCGCTTCTTCCACTTTCATGAGCGCCTTCATACATGCTCGCCGGTTGTAGGTAGGTACTTTTGACTTGTCTTTTCTTTAAAACGTCTTCGATCTGGTCGTGATACATTTATTACCGATTTGCAATATAATTTGTTTTTGTTTGAGACAGTACATGCTCCTTGATTGTATCATAAGATCTTACAAGTATCTCCAGACATACAGAGGTAAACTCCTCATACTTAGTACTGAAAATTACGAGGGTGGCATTTGAAGTCGGTTTTTAACCGACTTCACTAAAATGGAGGAGGTTATCAATTCGACTGTATTTTTAAAAATGTTTGCTACCCCAGAACTTCGTCAAATCTTGACCGATTTGAAAAAATCTTTTTGTTGTTTGAGAGATTATGCTTCCAGTTTGGTTAGCTTCAAAATTTATCGAGATCTGATGATGATCTCCGGATATAATCGAGATAAACAATATAAACAATGTGTATACCTGGATGACATGATACTGGCTACATGGCTTC
The DNA here is from genome assembly GCA_954871355.1 of Cabera pusaria. NCBI lineage: Eukaryota > Metazoa > Arthropoda > Insecta > Lepidoptera > Geometridae > Cabera > Cabera pusaria. The sequence continues at coordinate 1,141,390 of OX940909.1, read as the reverse complement.
TTTGACTATCGCGGCATGTGAAGTCGGTTTTTTCGTTTTGTACGATCATACATTATTTCGTTTTCTGATTGTTTTTAAATTATTTTAATCACAATATTTTCATTGGAACCTTTTGGTACCTAATTTCAATAGGTAAAATCAGTGATTCTAGTTGGAAAGATTTGTGCCACCAAAAAGCTAACGGATTAATTTAAAATTGGATTTTCGTGTTCAAATGTATCCGATTTAAATCGGAATAGTATTCAAGACATTATAATACTGCTTTATATCTATTGATCTTTATATTTAAATTCAAAATTAAATGTGTGGTATCTGGACGACGGAACCCTTGGATGCGATGCTACAATTAACTGTATTGGAAGATTTACAATGTTAATTGGTAGATTAAAATCAAATGGATTAGAACTAAATTTCTCTAAATGTAAACTAGTTATAACAAACATTGTACCATCAGATAAAAGTTAGTCAATTTATCTCCAAATTTAAAATTATTGACCAGTAAAAGTTTGCGCCTCCTAGGAGCTCCGATCCTTCCAGGTCATTTCCAGATTTTGTCGATGAACAACGTTTGATTCACAACGTCTGATCTGAAAAATTTGACGATACGTCTGAACGTCTCACTAAAATGAACTACCACATAGCTTTTCATCTAATTCTATACTACGATGTTGCCCTCTTTGGAACCACATAATATCTTTACTACAAGTTTGGATGACGCGATCAAAAATATTTTAAGCCAAATTCTAACACTTCCAGATATTGCATGGTGTCAGAATTTTAGTGTGTCTAATCCGAATAGGCAGAGAGGCTCTGCCTATTCGGATTAAATGCATTAGCATCGGCAAAATTTCCAGTGTTTCATTAAGGGCCTTTCTATCTTCTAATAATTTCAAATTCATCATCACAAATTTCAATAGAATATTTGGAAGATGGTAGAACGACCTGGTCTTTGGCTTGTCCAAGTGAAGTTCTACCTATAATCCTTAGTTTGCAAAGGCAATGGGACAAGCCCCTCTGTAAAATTGTTCAAGGACAAATTTTAGACAAGTGTTGATGATAAAGACCGGGCTCGTCTCCTTGCCACCCGCAAACGAGAATCCGGCTATTGGTTACAGGCACTACCTTCATCCAACATTGGTACACATTAGCGGCGTCCCACATACGCGGGACCTCACGGTCAGCGGGCGCGGCAGCGGATGCTGCAGAAAACCTCAAACAAAGGAAACATGCTACTATTGGTGATGCATAAATATTTCTTCCGTTTGGGGTCGAAACAATGGGCCCATGGGGTCGAGATGCCCGGCGTTTTTTTTAAGGAGTAGGGAATGTGCATGAAGCTCAGATTTATTGGATATATATTTTTTTCGATTCTTTGTTGTCCTGGAGTTATATGTAAACCCTTTTTTTATTTAATTTCATTTTATTTGCTTAAAATAATAAATTAAAAATGCTATTTAAGTTTGTAAAACAGAACACCATTGGTCGAATCGAAAGTTGACGTCATTATGCACTTACTCCACGTGATAGAACCATTGAGCGCGGGAACATAAAAATAAATGTATGGTGTGGTCTTATTGTATTTATTTGCAAATATTGTGTTTGCCGCAAATTATTGTGCAAAAATGTAAATTACTAACCATTTAATATAGATAAAAATGAGTACGAGATTAGAGAAACTGTATAATTTAATAAAAACATGCCATTGGCTAAATACAATAATCGCGCGGAGTCTCAGTCAAAGAAAAAAAAAAAACCTAGTTTGCTTCAAGCGGCGTGTGTCTGACGTAAGTGCGTGACGTCACAATGGACTACCAAAGAGCCCGGGAAATGATGGCGTTTAAACTGCTCAAATTTATTTGTATATTTAGAAAATAATTAGACTAATTCCAGCAGTATTTTATTTTTTTATTATGTTATATGGATGTAATGAGTGAAATAAAAATATTTAAAAAACATGCATATTCCCTGTTGTCCAGACGCCTCATTGACATCACCCGTGATCAAAGAGCTGGCGCTTACCTCGGCCAAAGTATTAGCCTAGCTATACAACGAGGTAACGTCGTTACGTCGTCGTAACAACCTTAGTTCTGACTTTCATTTATAGTATAGGTATTCTATATTGTAGTTTATATAATTTTCATAGTGTCATTAGGTAATTATTTTTAAGTTGTTTAAATAAATTATTGAAATCTAGTAGTTACGAGTAAATTCCCTGTTTTCCTGCAACCGAAAATGCTGTTTAGCATGAGAAATTACTTTAGAATAATCGCGAACGACATTGTGTAAGTGTAAGGTCGGCGTAGTGCGGGCTGAGTAACGACAGCAAAAAAATGTAACATTACTTTTATTTTATGCATGTATTTTATGTTCCCTCTATTTGTTTCGATGTCATCTTTTACATCCACCGGTAGTACCATGGTAATTTCATTAAGGTCTGATAAGTATCTCCAGAGATATGGAGATAAACACCTCAAGATTGGTACGAAAAACTAATAGGGCGGCATCAGAAGTCGGTTGTTTTAGTTTTATAAACGATCTCATTTTATGATTTATTCGTGGACAGAATTAATACATTTAAAAATAATGCAGCTAGAAACTTTTTTCCTAAAATTAATCAGATTTAGCATTATTATTATATATATTATATACGCATTTATCTTTATATACTTTTTTCATTGTTTGAACATTTAAACATTTTTTATTAACTTTCTTTTGGCGAAAGCTCCTTAAGGCGTCTCGGTCTAAAATTATTTTGTTTTTACACTCATGTATGTACTAGCTGTTAGCTTTCCATGAAATAAATAAATAGACGAGAATCGAAGCCAAATCACAGAATAATGAATGGTACAAGGCCAAATTCAAGTGTGTCTCCCCAGACACACTTGAATTTGGCTTCGATTCTCGTGAGGGAGAGGTCGGGTCAAAAGTAATAAAATACATCTTATAAATTTTTATGAACTAGCATTTGAAAGTGAAAAAAATTGCAACACGAAAGTTAATTTGCTGTAAATTTGCTTCAATTGTTCCCTTTTCACGGTAAAATAGCTCGACCGATTTGGCTGAAATCCGTGCATCTCATTAATATTTTGCAATGTTGCCTAGCAATTATAACTTTGTACTAAAATTACTTTCTCAGGTAAATCCATAAATATATTGTTTCTGATTTTGGCTAGGGAAAGCCAGTATAGTTGAGTAGATTTTTTTGTTGAAACCGCTGTGTGCAGCTTGATGTCTAACATTTGTAATAAAATGTAACATGTGTAGTGTTTCTGCGAGCAGTACATACGTTATCTTTTCCGGCAGTTAATATCCGATTGCTCGGCAGTAGGTAGTGTCGCTTTGTGTGTCAATGACGTTTGTGTGACAATGCACATTTTAGATAACAACGTAGCTTTTTTCATCCAACTTCCAAAAACGAGGAGGTTCTCAATTCGTCTGAACGGTTTTTTTTTGTATGTTTGTAACTCGATGAGTCCGCAAATTGTGAACCGATTCAAATGTTTCTTTTTTTGTGGTTAGGAGGGTACATACAATTAATTGAGACCTTATGAGAATCTCCAGAGATATCGTAATAAGAATCTCAACGACATGTAAACGACAAACGCTTGGAGTATGTTTTTCGAAAAACTGGTCCATACGTGTGGCCCGGTCACGTAGTATTATTATCTTTTCTATGGCCCGGTGGTGTCATGGGAGAATGGTCGGCTTTGATGCCAGAGGCACAGATTATGTAATAGTTACTACCCAGAGGAACCGAGTTCAATCCCCGCCGTGCATCTATGGATTTTCTATCGATAAATGTATGTGCGCTTCTCACAGTGACCCTCCGGTGAAGGAAAAACATCGTTAAGAAATCAATAACCCCCGCATAATGGTAGGACACTATCTAGTGTCCGCCTGGCCAGCTACCACCCTCAAGTTAGAAAAATCTGTCAACAAACATCTAATATGTTCCGGCAGCTATCCTTGAAAGCCAGTTCTCATTCTAGGCCTAGCGTGCTACCATCCTCGACCGCATCATCACTTACCAAAAGTTGAAATAATCGTTAAACGCTAGCTTATTTGATATAAAAAAACGTATCTTATAATTTTAAATGAAGAGTCTGTATACCTAACATCAATAATAATAGGCAGATCTAGGGTTGCCTGATAAGACGGTATTATGCAGCTGATAGACGGACAATCAGTTCCATTCGGAATATGATTTGTACTGCAATTAGACTGCGTTTTATTTATTTATTATATTGCATTATTTCCCAAATTTTTTGGATAAAAATTGTCTGAAGTACTGAAACATGCACTGGGTTGCGGGTGCACGTAATAATATGGTTGGCAACCCTACATTAATCAGGGAAATTAAACATGTGTTTTAAGTGTGACGTTCGACGTCTAGATGAAAGCTGAATGGCTCAATACCTTTGTTTTTTTTTTTTAAATTCAAAGCAATAAGTTATGTTTCTGTTATATCTATAATATTTTTTTTTGAATATGATCTATTTAATGTAATTTGACGTGTGTAAGTGCAAATTTTTAATTTGTCCATATACTGAATAAATACTTTGACTTTTGACTTTTGACTTTTGAATATATATTTTTTTACATACCTAAATGAATCATGAAAGTGCAAGAAGCGAAGGAGGTATGTCAGGATCGTAGCACGTGGAGAGAAGTAGTCTCTGCCTACCACAACGGGAATTTTATATAAACAGATAAAATTCAAACAGACAGAAGAGGCCTGGTACTTATCATGCGGGTTTAGAGCCTAGTTTTAGTACCAGGTGATCATTGATTTATTGTATTAATTACAATTTTTTCCAATAAACATTTTTATTTATTTATATTTAGTTTATTTCCTAAGGAAATCCTGTTATCGGATGCTAAATTATCATTGCAACATTGACCCTCAGCATAACTGATAACTTTGCAGATATGTTGTGTGGGAGGAAGGCAATTATACTATGCTACATGTTTATAAGTATTTATTAGATCCCCTGTGGCTATATCTGACAGGCTTGCGTTTGACCACTATCTCGCTTGGTGGTAGTAATGTATCTACAGATACGTATACTAATATATCTATGAATGTATCCTATTTCTAATTCTAGCCTTTTGGTGATTGTGCAATATCATCACTTAACACCATGTGAGATAGCGGTCAAATGCTACCCAGTTCGGTATAAAAAAAATGTAAGCAAAATTACTCTTAAACTTACTTACAAACAAAACACAAACTGATTTTCACATTTTAGTATAGATTTAGGAAGAAGATGTAGTGACAAAGATAGAGAAAGGGGTGCTTAGATGGTTCGGACATCTAGAGAGGATGGATGAAGGAAGGAATGGACGAAACAGATTTATGAGACGAGTGTGAATGGGCCAGCCGGTAGAGGCTGACCGTATCACGACCAGATCGGAGATGTTAAGTAAAAGTACCTATGACCGGCGAGCATGTATGAAGGCGCTCATGAAAGTGGAAGAAGCGAAAGTGGTAATGTCAGGATCGTAGCATGTAGAGAGAAGTAGTCTCTGCCTACTCCAACGGGAAATGGGCGTGACTTTATGTATGTATGTATAAATTATGGTATGAAGACTCTCGTGCATTTTAACTTGGAAATATACTCTAACAATTCAAAAATAATTATTTGATCGGTTCACATTTGACGGAGTAATCGCGTAACATGTATACAAATAAAAAGAAACATATACCGACGAATTGATAACCGAATTGATATTAAAGATATTTTTGGAAACTCGAACTTTAACGTTGTGCATCCGTCTTACGAATTTTCGATCAGGTCACGTGACCTGACGCGATGTCCTGACACGAGTTTGAAATTTTTTACCCATCCCAAAAAAAAACACAACGCTGCGAAAGAATTTTTCACTTTAAAAACCTGTCACTAGTATATCTCATCGGTCCTACAGCATCCGGCCTAAGTCCATAAATACAACTAAATCCTACACAGATGTATCACACATACATAGTTAATACACCTAGTATGAGTAACATTTCCCGTTCGCAACAAACAGTTCTATTATTACTCTCACGCTGACCTTGTGAGTCGCGGAAGGGAGTACGACCTAGGACAACTAATTATACCTATAGGTATAACCTATAGGTATAACCTATAGGTCTAGGAAGTGCACTGCGGAAATGCACGAGATTACACCGAGGTTCTATGCATGTAGAAAACAAATGCAATTACGTCTATTATTGTATAGATAAAGGATTTCATGATGTTGTCGACAAAGCTATAAGGATAACGTTTAATAGGTCGATGCAATGTTTGATCTATAGATGGAATGTATAAGTAGTATTTGCGTAGTAGGTCGATTGTATTGTTTTTATGCATTGTCGGAGAAAAACGACTGTTGTAAGATATCGTAGCGCTAATTAGGTCTGTTGCTATATTCAAACAATTTGAATTTCACAAGATAAGAGATCGAATTAGTAGTAGGACACTGTCTAAAGTCTAGCTACCGCCCTCAAGTTGGAAAAACTTAATGTGTTACTATAGCGCTTGGGCTGGTTACCCGGTACGCGCGGGTTCGAGCCCCGTCAGTAAGGTGAAACTTTGGATTGTATATTACAATGTACAATAATTTAAGATCGTTTAAAAAACTAAAAGAACCGACTTCAAACGTCACGCTAGTCAAAGTAGCCAGTAGACATAGTACCTATTACATAATCTGTGTCAGCAGTTAGCAGTAAGTAGTCGTCGTCGAGATAAGTAAATGCGTCATAATACAAATGTTGATATATTAAAAACGGCTCGGCGGATTTCGTTAAGATTTAAATGGGATCACCTGGGAAGGGTACCCTTTTAAACAAAAAAAGAATTTTCCAAATCGGTTCAGGCATCTTCGAGTAATCGGTGAACATACATAAAAAACAAAGATTCCGACGAATTGAGAACCTCCTCCTTTTTGGAAGTCGGTTAAAAATATAAAGTGAAGTAAAACTTGAAGAGACACGGTATTGTTATCATTAGTTATTTGGTTACTTATGGTACACAATAAACTGTCCAAGTGCGAGTCAGACTCGCACACGTAAGGTTCCGTATCACAGTAAAATATTCAATAAGATTTAACAACATTTATATTATTCGGTATAAGTTTCTCCCTTTAATTTTATTTAGTTATTATTATTTGTTGTAATAGCAGCCATAGCACTATGACCAAATTTCGAGTCTCTATCTATTACAGTTCATAAAATCGGTCAAAAACGTTTGAAAATAAAACTGGCCAAGTGCGATTCAGCATCGCGTCTCTTATCGCACACTTAGGGAGGGTTCCGTACAATACGAAACATAACAGAGTTTCAACCTCATATATTACCAAGAATATTTCGTTTGGTCGCGATCTAGAAAGACGCGGCTCGTTTACTAGCGCCATCTATGTCATTTTGCCGAAACTAATTAGATAGACGGAGTTTAAAAACACGTTTTTTGTATGGGGACCCCCTTTAATTTTTAACTTTATTTTGTTTTTAGTATTTGTTGTTCTAGCGGCAACAGAAATACACCATATGTGAAAATTTCAACTGTCTAACTATCACGGTTAATGAGCTATAGCCTGGTGACAGACGGACAGACAGACAGACAGACAGACAGACAGACGGACAGCAGAGTCTTAGTAATAGGGTCCCGTTTTACCCTTTGGGTACGGAACCCTAAAAAACACGTTTCTTATGTGAGGATACCCTTTAATTTTTACAATACAATAACTCTTTATTTGCACACCAAGTAAACATAACAGATAGAAACAGAAACAAATTATAAGAATGAGTACAAATGGCGGTCTTATCGCTAAAAGCGATAGCTAAACAAAAATCTTCGAGACAACCGGGTATGTAGAGGAATAGAAAATATTTTTTTATAGGTGGTGTTTCAAAAATTTGAAATTAAAATATTATTATTAGAAAAAAGAAAACAAAAAACAGTATGAAAATAAAACAAAATATTACGGTATTGTATAAGTTATACATATACATACACACAAATATATACACAGACACACAATATATATATATATCATAGGATAATTATATATTGTATATATACATACATCGAAAATCGAATCGGAAATCGAAGGATGACCTGGTTTAAGCCAGGACTCGGAGACTAGTACAGCGTGCACATGATTGTTATCGAAAGATGCTAACATGTCAGGATAGTGTGAAATAAATGTCAAGTGTCTACCTATTACAGTCTGACAGACGGCCAGACGGACGGACGCACGAACGGACGTACGGACGGACGGACAGCGAAGTCTAAGTAATAGATAGGGTTCCGTTGGTGCTCTTTAAGCACGGAACTCTCAAAAGTTTGTGTTTCAATAAGTTGTTAACTTTAAGATTATTTGCATATCCATTTTAACTATTCATCCAATTATTAGATCTTTAATTCGTGTGAGTATGATGTTATTTTCATAACGAAAATGTTTAAAAAAAACTGCGATACTCAAAGTTATGTAATGTAATAATAAGAAACACAAAACGGATGTAACACAGAATAAATAATAGTAAAAGGTATTACTCACAAAAAAATAACTTCACATAGTGACTTAATACCGTTCCGTATAACATAATACAAGGTCAACGGCCCGCAACCTACCCGAAATGTTTATCAGAACTGTGTCAATCGTTTTTCAGAAAATTATGGTTTTCCTCTACAGCTTTTTTTATCAACAATTAGCAGGAAATTTGTAATGAGCATTTCGGCTTTTGGGTACCTTCATTTAATACATTTAAGATCGTTTACAACGAAAAAAACTGACTTCCAACGCCGCGATAATCATTTTCAATACCAGCTTTGAGGTGTTTATCGCCATATCTCTGGAGATACTCATCAAATCTCGATGAAATTACAATGAAACTGCCTGAATAGTATACAATTTTAATCAAAACAATTTTGTCCAAATCGGTCTAGGCGTCTTTGAGTAATCGGGATACATACATACAAAAAGAGGTTTCGAAGAACCTCCTACTTTTTTGAAGTCGGTTAAAAGTTATTAATACATAATATAAGCAATCAAAACGTTATTCTTACTAATGTATACTATCATTTATTTAAAATCCAAAAAACCCGAAACAATTAGATTGATATCCAATTTCCATTTGAAATTAATCAAACTGTTTCGCTATTCACAGTCCAATAAAAGACGTCTATAACTACCAATCATAACTAATTGCGGTATTGAACCATAACCATTTAATTTAAATACATTTATTAAAACATACCTATTTAATGTGACCCTGTACGAAGATCTAATGGCGTATAACTGGTAATGTGTTTATCCGATTAGCAAAAATAAACTTATAAGTATAGGCTACGGTAATATAAAAAAACGAATCTATATAGTTAAATTGTTTGTAATAATAGTATTATGTCATTGTATTATTTTTACAGATGCTTTTACGGTGAAAGGAAACATCGCTAGGAAATTGGGCATGTCTTTCCTATAGATGAAAGTGGTTATATTCCTTTACCCGACACAGCCAGTTTAAAATAGGCTAGCGATTGACCATTATCTCGCCTGGTGGTAAGCGATGATGTGGTCGAAGATGGTGAACTCGCTAGGCCTGGAATACTCTGACTCTCAAGGGCTGTGTGCTGCCGGAAAACCTTAAGGTAATGGCGGAAGATTTTTTCCTTACGATATATGCAGTACTAGCTGTGCCCGCGACTTCGTCCGCGTGGAGTTGTGTCTTTGGGTAGCATTAACTAATAAGACACATACGTATCCCAACTACACCGCACCCCGCCTCGTCTACAGTTCACCTCCCCTCCCCCACCACTCCCCCTACCTTCCCCTCCACTCCCCTACCCTCCTTCTCCACTCCCCCTCACAAACTTTGAATGTCATATTTATTTATATCGATTCAACAACCTATGCCCTTTCTTAGGCTCTAGACTATCAGTGTACCAAATTTCATTTAAATCGGTTCAGTAGTTTTGGCGTGAAAGTGGCACAGACAGACAGACAGAGTTACTTTTGCATAATAGTAAGGACAAATAAAACCCAGAGATGGCGCTAGCGTAGATTTTAATAGCTCTCCTTTAAATATTGCCTAAATGTATGAGATCCTGCATCGCGCAAACGATATTTTCCGCGATATTGAAACTGATGCACTTGCTTCGTGATTAAACATCTCAAAAGTTGAACTCGTTTAAAAACGTTTTCTCTTTATAATATTAGTCTGGATTATATCAATGTAGTGAAAACAATGCCAACATATATATAGTGTATATAAATTTGGCATAATGCCCGGTTCACATGTTACCTAGTACCTGTGACAATATTATATTCAGCAATATAAAAGTATAGTACCATCGAGCTCATCTGATGATGAAGTCCGATTTTGTAATGATGAGTAGTTTCCTTTACACATGTCGATGAGTTTTTAAGACCATTGTCATCATGTGTAATAATTAAATACAAAGTTTATTTTACATACATTTTAAAACCATGTATAATATATGCTGATTTCTTGAAATGTATAGGTACAAAGTCACGTTAGAACTCTAGTATAGTCACATAACACTACAGACGCTGTGATAATATGTACTATTATGTTTATTGGTACTTAAGTACACGTTACCATACATGATTGAATACACAGCGGGTAACGCATAAACCTTTCGATCGGATATGTGGTACAAACTATAAGTTACAGCGGGAACTGTATTCAGTTCCCGCTTATAGGCATAGTTTTATTACTACTAAGGCCTCGGTCTTGCAGTCAGGCGCGGGGTTGGCGGCGGTGCGGGGAACGGCGCGTTTAAATGCATAGATAACAAGGCGGCTCAGCGCCGCTGCCTTCGAGGCAAGATCCATTTAATAATTCTCTGCATTGAAACGCGACGCTCCCCACGCTCCGCCATTGCCGCCCCGCGCCCCGCTGTCTTCGAGACCGAGGCTTAACAGTTGGCTGACTAATGTACTTGCAGGGGCAATGATGCGGAGGATACGAGGCGAGTGGCAGAGAAGACATTGTGGACATTTACTTTATTACATAGAAATAGGAATAATATTATTCCTATTTCTATGCATTATTACCTTTTACTTTAACTCCTCCTTTATTCATGTGAAAGAAATACTAGTTACTGTTCTAGATAAAAACCGCAATATTCATTGTAGCGCTTTATTGTACGAAGTGCTTTTATTTTCTCTTCTAGATTAATGCTTCATTATTATATTTATATTTTTTTCGCTTCTTATCATTTCTTCATCCTTATTTTAATTAAGTAGACTATTGTTTGACATTTGTTATTTCCAAATTCATATACCTAAAATAGCAGTAAAAACTGTTTCATTAATAAATCATTAGTAATATTTACTACAGAATCTTTTACATAACAGAATTCCTCACTCGCTCCCGCTACCGCCTGTCACCTAGAGCTAACAACAAAAACACAACCAGATCTTGACCTTATTGCATTTCGGCATTGAGTGCGGGTGAGAGCGACGCGACACTGCTCTTACAAGGGACATTCTCACTTGATACTTGACTAAGACACTGCTTTACCCACGGGAGTCCTTTTACCCCGTTGAGTCCCGTAGGCGTATAGGATAGGTGGCTTGGCTTCTAAGCGAGAGGTTGCCGGTTCAAATCCTAGCACGGGCGTTCGTCCCCAGGTGATAAGAGCATATTATATTTAAGTTCCGCCTGACTTGCTACCAAAAAGGTAGCTTGCCACCATCAAGGAGAAAATCTGCCGCTATAACCTTACGGTGTTGCAGCTGCACACCGCCCTTGAGAATCAGAGTATTCTAGGCCTAACACATTCGCCATCTTCGACCGCATCATCGCTTACCGCCAGGCGAGATAGTGGTCAAACGCTAGCCTATTTTAAACTGGCTGTGTCGGGTAAAAGAATATAACCATTTTCATCTATAGGAACGTACCTTCGTAGATTCGTGGAGAAAATTATACCAGAAATAAGACAGTTATTTAAAAAAAAAAAAACAAATGTACTATTGATGCAACGACACTCCTCTATTTGAAACATTCTGTCAGCGTGCATATATGGGCTATTAGTGGTATTGTTTTGGTAATCCCAATTTGCAAGTTTGTAATAGAAAAGACTTCAACGCGTGACTCGTTTTTCCTTCCGAATAGTCGAACCGCCATGTTCATCTCGTTATTTCAATGTCTGATAGCTATTTTCGTATTTTTAACTTCATGTTTTATTTTATTATAGCCTATTTATAAGACCGGCTCGTTACTTGCAGTTTGCATGTTTATTTACGGTCGTACGCTGTGAGTTGTGGTCAGTCTAGTATTTTATTTACATTAACGGTCTTTTTTAGTACATACCAATAAAGTATTTTGGAAAACCAACCAACCAAACAAAATTTTTAGCCAGCAGAAAACTCTATCTGTTATTTTTGTCATTTTATCAACCGACTTCCAAAAAGGAGGGGGTTCTCAATTCGCCTGTATATTTTTTTGTATGTTATTTACTCTCGCGTAACTCTCGTGGTATGGAATTTGTTTTAGTTTTTAATCTTAATGAAGGTACATATATACAACTTGAAAATAAATTAAACAATTAACTGAGAATAAATTAAATGTTATATATAAAAATTAAAGTAGTTATAAATAAAAAACAGAACCTAGGTTGCAGCTGTCTGCCGGTAACGTTCCCAAAAAGCTGGCGACGTAACCTCGTTGAATTGCTAGGCTAATCCGTTGGCCGAGGTAAGCGCCAGCTCTTTGGTCATGAGTGACGTCTATTAAGCGTCTGGACAGCTCCTTTACAAAACCCCGGGCATCTCGACCCCACGGACCCATTGTTTCGACCCCAAATGGAAAAAACATGTAGCCATCACCAATGGCAGCATATTTCCTCCGTTTGAGGGTATCTGCCGCATCCGCTGCCGCACCCGCTGCTCGTGAGGTCCCGCATATGTGGGACGCCGCTAACGTGTCAGCACACGTCGCGTCCCACACCAACGGTCTCCCTCGGCACCAATCAATCTTAATTATAAATATTAAACAAATATCATCATCATCACCATAATCAGCCTGTGTCAGTCCACTGCTGGACGTAGGCCTCTCCCAAGATACGCCATTGAGAGCCCGATCTTCGGCTCATTGGGAGGGATATGGTGACGCTGCTGCTCGTCACTAGCCTGTAGAATTTAGCTACACCATAATTTGAAATGGTTATACCGCCATTTATCGGCCGCCACAGCCTCGTTCTTTGTTCAGCAGGATGCACCACGGGCAGGTGAGGTTGGCTGGGAGTAATGAGGTGGTATTTGTGCTCCCTTACATCCCAAACAAATGTATGTATGTATAATGTTTGCCATTCACATTCCATTTATGGTATCAATTATTGGTGTGTCGTCTGGACATAATGTATGGGTCAGGAAATAATTATCGTGCTAGAACAGTGATTAACTGTTATAACAGTTATTCATCACCAACATACCTAGCTAATAAAAATATCATATAATAAAGGGCCTTGAAGTACCAGGCCCTAAATACTACACACAGAGTTTTAGAAAAACAGTTTCTTCCGTATTCAATTAATTTTGTAAAGCACTGTTTCAGACACACGAAACACCAACCAATCCAGCTAGATCTAGTGTGCTACCATCTTCGACAGCATCGCCACTTTCCAAAAGCTGAGATAAACGACAATTTTGGAATAATACAAATTTTAGTCATTTTATCGGCAGAAGTGGTCCTTAATGAAATAATAATTTAATGTATATATAATTTGAAACTGTGATATTGTTATTAATTTTATTAAGTTTGACATTCATAAGTGTACGATGTAAAAGAAAAATAAATAAAATGAAATATAGTTGTCAAGCATCAACGACATTGTAGACGCCAATGTTACACTCACGGAGACAGTAGTACGGGTGCTGTAGTATGTATGTAAACGCCAATGTTACACTCACGGAGACAGTAGTACGGGTGCTGTAGTATGTATGTAAACGCCAATGTTACACTCACGGAGACAGTAGTACGGGTGCTGTAGTATGTATGTAAACGCCAATGTTACACTCACGGAGACAGTAGTACGGGTGCTGTAGTATGTATGTAAACGCCAATGTTACACACACGGAGACAGTAGTACGGGTGCTGTAGTATGTATGTAAACGCCAATGTTACACTCACGGAGACAGTAGTACGGGTGCTGTAGTATGTATGCATTTTACGGAGTAGCCCTTTTTTGTTCGGATGGAGGTACCAGTTTAAAGGACAATAAATATAAATTATTAAAATATAGAAACTTATACTAGAGCAAACGACTTCACCGGGTTTTAGAAAATTAACTTTGCGGCATTTGAAGTTAGTTATTACTTGAAGTTGATTAATATTTGAAGTTGGTTATTACTTGAAGTTGGTTATTATTTGAAGTTAGTTATTATTTGAAGTTGGTACTTATTTGAAGTTGGTTATTATTTGAAGTTGGTTATTATTTGAAGTTGGTTATTATTTGAACTTGGTTATTACTTGAATTTGGTTATTATTTGAAGTTGGTTATTACTTGAAGTTGGTTATTATTTGAAGTTGGTTATTACTTGAAGTTGGGTATTATAAGCTTTTTTAACTTTCCGTATAGTATGTGTGTATGTATGTTTGTATAGGTAAAATCTTGGAAGCTAAATGACTGACGTTCGATTGGACTAAAATTTGGTACATTTGCGTATCTTTGGTGACAATGCAATATGCAACATGGTACCATCGAGCTGACCTGATGATAGAGCCAGCCTGTAGGGACTGGAACTAACTAACTAACTAACTGGAACTACGTAATGGCAAATGGTAGAATTGTCGAATTTGGGCTAGGGTGGATTTTTACCCACGACGGAATGGAGACTATATGCGTTTGGGGTGAGAGGATGTTTGTTTGTTTGTTTGTGTGTGCAAATCCATGTTGCCATTTTTCTCCAAAACTACTAGTCCGATTTTGATGCAGTTTTCAAGTATGGGTTAGGGTGTAATTAGTGCATGTTTTTAGATAGGTGTTACGGTGTCAACTCACCAGAGGGCGCTGCAGTAAACATTTGTTTGTGCAAACAGTGCAGCGCCCCCAGGCATCCTGCATCCATGTTGCAATTTTCCTCCAAAACTAGTTCGATTTTGACTTTAAACGGTTCGTAATTAATCAATGGTGGTTCTTAGATAGGTTTTTTGACGTTAATTTTCTAAAGGACATTATCGTGGGTGTTTATTCAAAATTTTAATTTTAATTACATGTTATCATTAGTACTTTGCATTACACGTGATAACGTCTTTACGAAAAGAAAGTTTATAATTACATAAACAACTTACTCACTTAAAATATTTCCTAATAAACAACGTTCAAATCATTCAAATACCTAAATACTATGAAAATAACCCACCCCTAACTGTACCCGGTACAAAGCTAACCATAACGCTGGCGGCGTTTCCGCGTTGGATAGCATTTTTGCTATCCATAATGGCTATAATAGCCAACCTTTGCACCAGCCACGAGCTGGAGCAGGAGTCACCTGTCTTCTCCTTCAATTTCCGCCCTACATCTCCAATCAAGCTCTTGGCCCCTGTCCCCCAATACCCCATAGTCTCAACTGCGATGGGCACAAATAAATACTGCAGCTAACGCAGCGCACTTTTCAACCGACTTCAAAAAAGAAGGAGGTTCTCTATTCGTCTGTATGTTTTTTTTGTGTGTATGTTGCGCGATTACTCCGTCAATTGTTAACTGATTCGAATGAGTATTTTTGTAATCGGTAGGGTACGCTTCCGATGTGGTCCCATTGTAATTTCATTGAGATTTGATAAGTATCTCCAGAGATATGACGATAAACGTCTTAAACTTGCTACTGATATTGACTCGCGGGGCATTGAAGTCGGTTGTTTTAGTTGTCAACCGACTTCCTAAAAAGAAGGAGTTTCTCAATTCGTCTGTATGTTTTTTTTAAACCTTCATATTGGCGGCGTCTTCTGCTGCGGCCGCCGGCTACTGGACGGTACGACCGAGGTGACTGGCGGCAACAAAGCTGACGCACTTGGCGTCCCATACAATGTTTAAATTTATTTTAAACCGTATCAAACGACAAACTACTCTTCTCCATCGATCGATCAATGTGTATCATATTTACGATAAAAACTGTACATATATAAAACAACATACCATATATCAAGTGACCTCATTTCCTTCCGATCGACATTGGTCCCATCGTAAATGGTAATGCTTTTTTATTACCACCTACCACACCACTTAAAATTGCCTAATTGAACCTTATCATCTTGTAAAAAAGGGTCATAGTACATAAAGTGAATGGTAAAGTAAAGTTGGTACAAGTAATTACTTGCTTTGGTTTGTATGGTCGAAAGGATATGTGAAGCAATCATAGTGGCTTAATGGGAAATATGTGTGAATAATATGGTGTTTATGGTGTGGTTTTGAGGTCTTGATTCGTAATTGAACTTTAGTTTAAACTTTGATAAAGGTAGATAATATTTTTGTTTTAAAATTATCATGAATTTGTAACATTATTAATATACCTAACATAAATAATTGGCTGTAATTCACGTACCCCTAATAGAATTTATTTGAATATTTAAAGTTGTTTTTTTTTCTTTGATGACCTCCTATGATGACCTTCTAATATTGACTTCACAAAAAAGGAGGAGGTTCTCAATTCACCAGAATCTTTTTTTTATGTATGTTCACCGATTACTCGAAGATGTCTGAACCGATTTGGAAAATTTATTATTTTGTTCCCAGGTGGTCTCATTTACATTTTAACGAAATCGGTCGAGACGTTTTTAATATATCAAGATTTGTATTACGATACATTTATATACCTCGACGACATGCTACTAACTACTGGCACAGATTATATAATAGTTACAACGTCTACTGGCTACTTTGACTAGCGCGAGTCGGTTTTTTATATTTAGTTTTTTAAATTAATTGTGTGCGCGTAAACAATAGTTCGAATCGCAACTAAGAATTCATAGGTACGCCTGATGAAGCAGAATTTTAAAAATATTCAATGTGTTTAATTTTAATGATAAAAAATTGTCGAATACAATAAGTAATCATCAAATGGAATTTAAAAAAATAATCGTCATCTATCACCATCGTGTTAGATGACGATTAATTTTTTTATTTTTTTTTATTTTTCTTTTGTTTTATTTTTCGTAGATAGAGACACTAATTTAATTTCATTCATTCACTCCGTAATACATGTTTACGGTAAACGGTAGATTGGTCCGGATTACGATGTACCTATCTACCGTAATTACGGTGTATATGGAGACACTGATGTCAGCTTTATGTACCAAAATTCTAAGAAATAAATAATTTCATTTCATTTCATATAGTTACGCCAAAGCGGATACCTTATCCGAGAATGACAGCTTCGCCACCACTTACCATCAAAAAAACGACCTTACAACGACAGGAAGCGCAAAATATTCCATTATAGGTCAGTGGGTGAACTTGTCATGCGTCACTTGCACTTATATTAAGGCCTCCTTTCCACGGAGGTCGTTTCCTGCACGCCTTCGGGGCTAGGTCATAGTAACTATCATATAATCTGTGGCTAGGTCATGTGTGAATATCTACATTATTGGGTATGTGTGCAAGACACTCATGCGTTGCCGACCTGTTAAAAGACTCCAGGTTTTTTTTTTCATTATGGCTCCACAGAATTAGTGTATTTAGCCAGTGTCAAGTATTAAATTTATTCAAGTTTTTGAGAATTCAAGTCATTAAGATGGGTCTAAGTCACATTTCAGGTCAAGTCAAAGTCTAGTCCAAGTCATACCATCCAAGTCTTCAGTAAAAATGTGAACTTTACTGAAGATTATCAGTGGAATTTTGGTGAGAACACAAATAGCACGTTATTTATTTATTTATTTATTTATGTTTTTCAACATTGTGCTGTTTCCCTACACTCGCACACATTCACCGGCACTTAATGGGTAATAATCAACATTTATCCACATTAACTCGCGGAAGTGCACAAGTTTTAGGAAAAAATACAATGAGAGCATATATACTTTTTCACGTTCCTCCTAAAAACCCTCCAGATTTTCGAATGATTGAGAATCAGGGGGCCATGCTTGACGTGTGTATCTGTGTATGTGGATGTATATAGCCTATAGTATTGTTACATCGCGTCGTCGAGTCGCGATGTTTCGCCAAGCTTCTCGAACAAAAATACCGTGGGAAAGAATAGACTAATTAGGGGCTATAAACACCCGACCCGACCGTCATAAAAGTAACTTTCCGGGAATTCAGACCCTAGTCAATGTACCTAGTTTTGTAGTTAAGATTGAACCTTATTCATAAGTAGTTAGAGATCAAATTAGCATGTATGGTAAAGTTGTTTACATCAGATGCTCAAAGGAAAGCCGCCCCTTTTGTTTGTGATTTTTATTACTTGTTTTGAACGTCTTTTGTCTATTGTTTCGAGTCAATACTGGAAAGTTCTTTAGAAATATTCTCGTCCTATATAAGATGTTGAAACCGCGGCTTCAGTCAGTCTTTCTCTGGAAGCGACAGTGTAACTATCTAAGCGCGGATAGCGACCAAGTGATCGTTAAGTGTTATCAGTGTTGTGAACTGTGAACAGTGAAATCAGTGATTGTGATTACCAACGACCTCAGTGTGTGTTAACGGACTTTTGATAATTGTGCAAGACGATTTGGACAACTACTGTGGAACTTTGTGCTAACCTAGTGATAAGTGGAAATAAACGTTCATCTCATCGGATTGGCATTTTAATACCACCCCGCACGTAACAATTGGTGTCAGAAGCGGAATGCCAATCACTCCAAGAGAAGATACGCGTACTCCACGCACCAGGCGCCAGGCGGAGATGGATGCAACCCGGCAGAAGGAGCTCGAAGCATCGGAAGGAGGAACATCCACATTGGAAGAGCCAGCAGCAACACCAATGGCACCCACCATGGTAGCGCCACCTGCAGCTGCTCCAGCGAGCCGAACTACAGATGGAGGCTTGGAAGCCATGCTAGCCGCTATCCTAGCAGGACAACAAGCTGCACAGACTGCATTACAGGAAGCTAGCCGTAAACAGGAGGAAGCTAGCCGCAAACAGGAGGAAGCTAGCCGCAAACAGGAGGAGGCTCGCCAGGAACAACAGGCTGCACTACAAGCTGTACGTGAGGAACAACAGGCCGCACTACAGGCTGTACAAGCGGCACAAGAAGAAGCTAGCCGCAAACAGGAGGGGGCTCGCCAGGAACAACAGGCTGCACTACAGGCTGTACAGATGGCCCAACAAGAAGCTAGCCGCAAACTGGAAGAGACAATTGGACGTCAGTTGCAGAGCGGGCTTGCCGGCATGGGAGAGAAGATCAAAATGGTGGAAACCAGTATCAAGGAAGTAGAAGGGCGGCTTGACATACATGAGCAGACCGTGAATGACTTGGCCAACGAATTTCAGAAACTGAAGTTAAGAGGAATTGGACATAGCAGCCAGGGTCCCACTATGACCTCGCCCTTCAAGCTAGATTTGCCGCACTTCGACGGAACATCTTCGTGGGCAGCCTACAAATTCCAATTCACAACGCTGTCCAAAAGTTGCGGCTGGACAGACGAGCACGCAAATACAGCGCTCACATTAGCGCTGAAAGGAGACGCTCAGCTTATCCTGGAACGCATACCTGAAGAGGAAAGGACCCTGAAGACCCTGCTGGAAGCCCTCGAAACGCGCTATGGAGACAAGCACATGGAGCATGCGTACAGGGCACAACTACGTGAGCGCACCCAGAAGCCCACAGAGACATTGCAACAGTGGGCAGATGAAATCGAGAGGTTGGTCCGACGAGCCTACGTGTCAACACCATCAGTCATCGAGGTTACATCACTGCAGCACTTTGTGGATGGAATCAGGGATGGCGAAGTACGCGCTGCTGTACGACTGGGACATCATCAGACAGTCAAGAACGCCCTGGTTCATGCTTTGGAAGTGGAAACTGTGCGACGAGACACCAAACCGTATAGGGTTCAAGAACTGGTTACTGAACCCAGGAAGCCCCGTTATGGACCGACATGTTACGGGTGTGGAGAAAAGGGGCATATTCGGATTGATTGCCCGAAGACGAAGAAACAGGACCCAAGTGGCAGAAGAAACGTCGTCATAGCTGCGGGACGGGCGCCGTCTGATCGAGAGAGAGCCCCCACCATCACTGTGACACAAGTGTGCAACGGGAACAGCTTAATCGTCGAGGGCACCTTGAACAACAAGACCTGCAAGTTCACAGTGGACACAGGAGCATCGCGCACAATTGTGAAGCCTGAATTCCTGCAACGATTTATATCACGGAAACATCGATCTGCAGCATGCTCACTACGGACAGCAACCGGCCAGTCAGTACCTGTCCTTGGCGATACAGATGTGGAGATATTCATCGGTGAGCACTCATACATTCATCCTGTGCTTATTGCCAACATAACTGACGATTGCATTCTGGGATTGGACTTTTTGGAGAAGCAGCAGTGCATATTGGATGTGGCCCGTGGTGTACTCCGGTTTCCCGAGCAAGAAGTGTTCTTTGAAGGGACGGCACCGTGTAAACTGTACTGCCTCAAGGACGTCGTGTTGGCTCCAAAATCGCAAAATATTGTTCGAGTGAAATTTCCAAATACAGTCAAGAGTGGACTATGTGTAGTTGCCGAAGATGAGGGCACACATCCGACCTGGATTACTGCAAGAACATTGCTCATGACAAACAGAACGGCCAGTGTGCGAATTCTTAACCTTGGCAATGAAGAAGTTCATCTGAAGAAAAACAGCATAATTGGAAAATGTCAAGAAGTGAAGTACCTGCGACGAACGGATATTACTTCTACGGAACCAAGCTCGGAAGATCAAATATCACAGCTGCTGGAATCATCCAAAGACAACTTAACATTCGCTCAGCTGTCACGAGCAAAACGTCTGTTGATGCGGTTTAAAGACGTCTTCGCCGCTGGAAACAACTGTGGACGTACCGGACTTGTTAAACACAAAATAGACACTGGCGACGCAAGAGCTATACGACAGAGGCCACGAAGGATTCCATGGGCGAAAGAAGCTGAAGTTGCAGACATGATACGAGACATGGCCAAAGAAAAAGTCATCGAACCATCTACAAGTCCTTGGTCATCGCCAGTGGTTCTGGTGAAAAAGAAAGATGGCTCCACCAGATTCTGCGTAGATTACAGAATGCTTAATGAAGTCACAAAGAAGGACAGCTACCCCTTGCCTCGAATAGACGATACACTGGACATGCTCAGTGGAATGAAGTGGTTTTCAACGGTTGACCTGAAAAGTGGCTACTGGCAGGTAGAAATCAGTCCAGAAGACAAAGAGAAGACAGCATTCAGTACGGGCATTGGAAATGGACTCTGGCAATTCAACGTCATGCCATTTGGACTGTGTAATGCTCCAGCAACGTTCGAACGTCTCATGGACAGAGTAATGGTTGGATTACTGGGAGACGTATGCTTGGTGTACCTGGATGACGTCATCATTTTGGGCCGTGATTTTTCTGAACATCTGCAGAATCTGGAGAAGGTTTTGAACCGTCTACGTGAAGCAAACCTGAAGCTGAGTGCTAAAAAGTGTGACTTCTTTAAATCCAAAGTCAGCTACCTTGGACACATCATTTCGGAGAACGGGGTACAAACTGATCCTGACAAAATCAAGGCTGTTCAAACTTGGCCTACCCCGAAGAATAAAACGGATGTAAGGTCGTTTTTGGGACTATGCGCTTACTATCGGCGGTTCGTCAAGAACTTTTCTGGAATTGCCAAACCCTTACATCGACTGACGGAAGAAAAGCGCACATTTGTATGGGACTTGGAGTGTGAAACCGCCTTCAACGATCTTAAGCAGCGACTGTGTGAAACGCCGATCTTGGGATACCCTACCAGAGATGGAAGATTTATTGTGGACACTGATGCCAGCAACACGGGAATTGGAGGAATTCTCTCACAAATCCAAGGAGACAAAGAAGTGGTCATAGCATACTTCAGTAAATCATTATCCAAACCAGAACGAAACTACTGTGTCACCCGCCGCGAGTTGCTAGCCGTGGTAAAGACTCTTCAGCACTTCAACAAGTACCTCATCGGAAGGGAGTTTACGCTCAGAACTGACCACGCTGCTCTAAAATGGCTTCTACAGTTTAAGAGCCCGGAAGGTCAAGTGGCACGATGGATCGAGCAACTTCAAGAGTTCAACTTTGTGACAGAACATCGCAGTGGAAAGGGCCATAGCAACGCCGATGCCCTGTCAAGAAGACCTTGTGCAGATGACTGTAAACACTGCGAAAAGCACGAGTCTCGAGAAGAAGTCAGAGTCATCAGGATGGACAGAACAGATGACGAATGGAACGGCGAAAATATGAGACAAGCACAATTGGAGGACAGAGATTTACGACCTGTACTGGATTGGATAAAGTCTGGAAACAAGCCCCAGTGGAGCGACGTGTCAGCCTGCAGCCCAATCACAAAAAGTTACTGGGCTCAGTGGGACAGCCTGACTCTGGAACAAGGAATCTTGTACCGAAAATGGGAAAGCAGCAATGGAAAAGAAACTACGATGCAGGTTGTTGTTCCCCGGAGCAAAGTGGTATCTCTACTACGACACATTCATGATGGAGTTTCTGGTGGACATCTAGGAGTCAAGAAAACTCTTGTGAAGGTTCGTCAACGATTTTACTGGGTACACAGCCGCGAGGATGTGGAAGATTGGTGCAGGAAGTGCACCGCGTGCGCATCAGTAAAAGGACCGAAGACAAGAAGTAAAGGACAACTAAAATTGTACAACGTTGGAGCACCATGGGAGCGCATTGCCGTGGATGTTGCCGGGCCATTTCCCGAGACTGAAGAAGGCAACAAGTACATCATCGTAGTACAAGATTACTTCAGTAAATGGCCCGAAGTTTTCGCGACACCAAACCAGGAAGCAAAGACAGTTGCAAAGAAATTGGTGCAAGAAGTGATCTGTCGATTTGGTGTACCGATGGAACTGCATTCCGATCAAGGAAGGAACTTCGAGTCTGCCCTATTTCAGGAAATGTGCACCCTCCTCGGGATCCAAAAGACGCGGACAACGGCAGCTCATCCACAGTCAGACGGAATGGTTGAGAGGTTTAACCAGACGTTGGAGAATCACCTGGCTAAAGTCGTGGACGCACATCAACGTGACTGGGATCAGTACATACCTCTGTTCTTGTTGTCATACCGTTCCGCTACCCATGACAGCACTGGTATGACTCCTGCAAATGTGAATTTTGGACACGAACTAAGACTTCCTATCGACGCCATCACTGGTTCCCCGCCAGATGCTCCGAAGCCTGTAACCGACTATGTCAGTGATCTTCGTAGTCAGCTGGACGAAGTGCACAGGATAGTTCGAGAGAATAGTTTAAAAACTGGTGAAAAGATGAAGACCCGGTACGATCGTAGAGCGAATACGATGGGTTTCGAAGAAGGAACTCTCGTCTGGTTGCACAACCCACTACGAAGGAAAGGAAAAAGTCCGAAGCTGCAGGCTCATTGGGAAGGACCATACCAGATTATCACGAAGATAAACGACGTTACCTACCGCATTAAACGAGGCCAGAGAGGAAAGCCGAGGGTAGTACACATCGATCGACTTACACGATACCATGGAACAAATGATGATCGGGACGATCATAACTAAGAAGGGGATAATGTTACATCGCGTCGTCGAGTCGCGATGTTTCGCCAAGCTTCTCGAACAAAAATACCGTGGGAAAGAATAGACTAATTAGGGGCTATAAACACCCGACCCGACCGTCATAAAAGTAACTTTCCGGGAATTCAGACCCTAGTCAATGTACCTAGTTTTGTAGTTAAGATTGAACCTTATTCATAAGTAGTTAGAGATCAAATTAGCATGTATGGTAAAGTTGTTTACATCAGATGCTCAAAGGAAAGCCGCCCCTTTTGTTTGTGATTTTTATTACTTGTTTTGAACGTCTTTTGTCTATTGTTTCGAGTCAATACTGGAAAGTTCTTTAGAAATATTCTCGTCCTATATAAGATGTTGAAACCGCGGCTTCAGTCAGTCTTTCTCTGGAAGCGACAGTGTAACTATCTAAGCGCGGATAGCGACCAAGTGATCGTTAAGTGTTATCAGTGTTGTGAACTGTGAACAGTGAAATCAGTGATTGTGATTACCAACGACCTCAGTGTGTGTTAACGGACTTTTGATAATTGTGCAAGACGATTTGGACAACTACTGTGGAACTTTGTGCTAACCTAGTGATAAGTGGAAATAAACGTTCATCTCATCGGATTGGCATTTTAATACCACCCCGCACGTAACAGTATAAACAAAAGTTGTAAAGGGCCTCTGGACGTTGGCTTCGGCTCCGTCAATGCCTTCCAAAGGACCGGGAATACTAGAGGTTCTGTAGACCTCGTGAGTTTGTCTTTAAATAGATTAAAACCGATTAGCACACCCCCGACCCGCCTACGTTCATTCTCATGCTATAATGTACTAGTAGTAATGCACGTCGAACTTATAACACCCCTTCTTTTTGCGTCGGGGGTTAAAAATAAACTTTCCCGTCATTTTAAAATTGTTTTTCTGTCCACCAAAATAAATGAATGATAATTGGACGCGGACATCAGGTGGTGTTGATTGATGAAGGCGAAGACTCGGTTTGAAATAAATGTTATATTGGAAATGCGATTATATGAAATTTTACTAAGTTGGGTACGTAGTGACAGACGGTACAAATAACTAACGCAGCATTTGAAGTCGGATTATTACGATTTGTAAAGGATCTTAGTCACGTATAATTTTATTACAAGACCATTAAAACGAGCTGTGTGCTCAGCACCAGTGTTACAAAATAAAACAAACATTCAATTGATTGCAATAATGTTCCATACCCGGTTATTATTTAACATTAGTTTACATAATTTATTTAGTTAAGTTTAGGAAGTGACTGTCGATTGCAGATGGTTTTTATTTTACTTTCAGTTTCGTTCTTAATTCCATTTATCATTCTATCTTATAAATGTTACGTTTGTGAATTACTTAATCACTGTGCCATGAGGAAAAAGTTATAAAAATAAACTGGCCAACTGCAAGTTGGACTCGCACTCGTAGGGTTCCGTACAACACTACAGTATTTTATAAGATCGAGCAAAAAATACCACTGTCATTTTTTGCCAGCAAAAAATAATAATAAATAAACATTTTATTTCTTATAACGCCATCTAACGTCTAACAAAGGTTTCAGGGATCGACATTTCAATATAACGCCATCTATGGGACGTTTACCTAACTAAGCGTTCATAGATGGCGTGAAATGCCGAAAAACCACGGTTCTTGTATGGAGACCCTCTATTATTTTTAACTTTATTCTGTTTTTAGGGTTCCGTACCCAAAGGGTAAAACGGGACCCTATTACTAAGACTCCGCTGTCCGTCTGTCTGTCTGTCTGTCTGTCCGTCTGTCACCAGGCTGTATCTCATGAACCGTGATAGTTAGACAGTTGAAATTTTCACAGATGATGTATTTCTGTTGCCGCTATAACAACAAATACTAAGAATGTAAAATTGTAGAATGGCGTAACTACGAACTCGTATTCGCTAAAGTTCAACAGATGGAGTTGTACAAACAAATAATAAGTGATGTTGAGAAATAAATAAAATTTATTTATTTATTAACATGACGCAAAAGTCAAAATAATTAAAAAAAATAAAAAAATAAATAGAAATAAATTGAATTAACTTGAATGTTTCACTTATAACGTACGTAGCTTTCTACGCACCCTCTTTTTTAGAATATTACAGTATGTATAAATAAAGAAATAGCCAGAATTTTGCATTCCGTTGTACTATGCCTGTTGCCTCGATACATTAAGATGTTAAGTCTCACATGCCCTGTAATTTCACTGAAAAACATTCCCATTTTTCAGCTGAATTAATTGACAAAGTGGTGACCAGGCCAACCAGGCGGACTAGCAGAAGTCCTTCCTTTAACTTTGATATCTATAAACAATTACATAAGTGTACACCACTGGATTGAGTTACACAGCCCTCAGATACTTTCGACGGAACGCCACTACATACCAAGATTGGTTAGAGAAGCGATTGAAATAACTAAATTCAAAAATTTCAATCGTGAGGATGTGTTCAAACTGTCGAATATCTGGCGTCCAGTGGTAGGTCTGTGTTAGCCTCATACAAAATATGTAGTTCACCACAAGAAGCCTGTGAGTTTTGTGTCGTGAACGAGTTTCATCGATAACAAATGGTAGGGGCACCGAACGACCGAAACGAGTAAAAAAGCGGGTAGATCGCTTTATTTGCTCGTGAGACCCTCTTCACCCTCAATCTTTAATTCGTCCGTGAACGTGGCGCTTGAAATATCGGAAACTTATATCTAAAGAAAAACATGGTAAATATCCCGTAAAATAGTTATATGTTAATAATAGTTATAATCCCGTTAATAATAACATAAGTGTAGCTAATAAGTGCAGAATATAGCAGTGAATCAATACTACAAACAGGTACTAAAGTTAAACGTTGTAAATGCCCTTACCTGCCTAGCATAAGTAATTTTGTTCCGCTTTTGTCTGCCAGTGCCATATTGTAAGTTTTACAATAGCAATGTTTGTATTTAAGTTTGTATGTAAGTTCAATGACAATGTAATATTATGGTACTATCGAGCTGATCTGATGATGGAGACGTGGATGCGGATGTGGATTGGAACTCCCATATTGGGGTCATCAATAGTCTCAATGAATAGAGTATCAGCAGATCATTCGGGGGTAAATTTAATCTATTGTTATATTTTACTAGCTGTGCCCCGCGGTTTTACCCGCGTTGACATCGTTCCCGTGGGAATATTGGGATAAAAATATTATGTGCCCACCCTATGTGTAATTCCTGGGTCTAGGCTATCTAGATGCAAATTTCAGCACAATCGGTTCAGTAGTATTAGCGTGAAAGAGTTACAAACATCCATACATCCATACAAACCTCTGCATTTATAATATTAGTTAGGATATTTAGTCAGGTTACGCTACGCCCCATGATTTTGTTTGAGTCTGAGGAATGCCTTAGATTGATGAGCAAAGTGATGTGATGACTGGTACCTAGGTCTACGTTATAAATGTTTAAGTATATGTCATGAATAAAGTTAAAAATACATTCTAGTAAGTATTTTGCGTGTAGGTAGCTACTTACCTTTATTCTTAAAAGATTGAGGCACAGAAGTATAGTTAGTACCTAACCTGTAAAACGGGAAGGGCCTCAAGCTTTTAAGAATATAGGTAACTACATACCCGCAAAATACTTACTAGAATTTATTTTTAACTTTGTATTTCATTGTCCCAGATAAAAACTAAAAAAAACTATAAATAAACGACAGAACCTAGGTCACTACCTACCGGTAGACAATCCATACTAATATTATAAAGAGAGAACATTTGTATTTTTGTATGTTTGTATGTTTGTAATGATTTGGCTCAAAAACTACTGAACCGATTTAAAAAAATCTTTCACTAATGTATAGAATGGACTTTGGAAATGAAAATAGGCTATGTATTATCCCGTTTAAATCAAAGGTACATTCGTGGAGACCTAATTTGCAACCTAAGTCGATAAAAAACGGTCGAAATAACACGTTTCTTACGAACACTGCTCAATTGAAAACAGATGGAAGAATATTTTCTATTGAAGAGTTATACAACTTAGTAAGACCTACAAAAAAGTCCGCGACAGCATATGTCTATCTCTTAAGATTAACTCACAGTAACAATTTTAATCTTTAATTTTTTGTTAAAAAATATTACATAACTTCTAGGGCTATTTTCAAGTATACAGTGTGGAAATTAAACTCAGGCCCTGGAGGGAAACTACTTTAAATCCTTAAGCTAGCTCATTTTACTTAAAGGAGACATTCCTTTATTTTTGAAAAGAAACAAATCTGCATTAAAAGATTTTTTAAAACTCGCTCACTTCGCCCGGGACTCAAACCAACTAAAATAAAAAAAAAATAAACACTCTTTATTTTAATATACTAATCGGTAGTATTAATATTCAGGATAAAGTTTCTCTAACAAACATTAGGTCTTAAAAATAAAAATAATCGTTAAATCTAACATCAACTTTATTTTACTATCAATTTTGTAACACTTAAATTATTTAACTGATAAATTGTTCGAAATGAGCCCCGTCGTTCCGGCTACACAACATTAGTCGCCGTTGAAATTCATTTGTTGTAGCCTTCAGCAAAGTGTTGTGGTGTATGCCCCTAATAACATTTTCTATCGCAATCCTTAGCTCTTGAACGGATTCATAGCAAGTTTCATAAACAACATTTTTTACATGACCCCATAAAAAGAAGTCCATGGGCGTCAGGTCTGGACTTCTTGCAGGCCATCTAATCGTCCCGTTTGTACCTATCCAGGCATTGAAATTTTCATTAAGGTATGCCCTGGCAATTCTGCTGTTGTGGGCAGGTGCACCATCTTGTTGAAAAATGATATTATTTCGTTCCTCTTCTGGCAGAAGGTTTAATTGATTTTGTAAAAGCTCCAATATTTCAATGTATTTTGCTGCATTCAGATGTCCTTCGTAAATGTGCATCAAAACAACCATGTTACTTTTGATTCCACACCAAACATTAAACGAAAATCTGACCTGATTGTTCGTTTCACGGACACGGAATGGATTTTGACGAGACCAATAATGATTGTTATGTCTGTTATACATTCCATTATTACTAAAATTTGTTTCGTCAGACCATACAATACAGTCCAAGAAATTTTGGTTGCGGGCTATTTCTGTTTGAATATTTTCACAAAACTGTAATCTCCTGTCACTATCTCCGGGATGTAGTTTCTGCACCAATCGCCCATCACGATAACATTTGTATTTGTATTTTTTCAGAACTTTAAGTATACTAGTATGGTTGATGCCTATCTCTTGAGCAGCTTCCCTGCTTGAAGCCTTCGGGTAACACTCGAAGTATGTCAAAATGTTTAACTCAACATCGCTATAGTCCAAATTTTGTTGCTGTGGGCGTCCAGTCTTCTTTTTAAAACTTCCAACGGTCAGTAAATTATTCACAATTCGAGACAAAACTTTTCTAGATCTTAGACTTTTCTAGTTCTCTGTCTGGATACTTCTCGCGATACCACTGCAGAGCTAAATCGTAGCTCTTGTTGCAAACAAAGTAAGCTTCTAATAACTCGAATTGTTCTTGATACGCCATTATGAGATAATTTAATTACGTAAGGAAAGCAACACTACTTAAATAAAATCTGTTGATAAAAATCGTTCGAATTTTAAAATTATTGTCCCGCATTGCAAACAAAGTCAAACGTTCCATTTTTAAACTTCTCCACTGAACGCCTCGGATCATGTAAGAAGGAAATGTGCATAGAGGTATTACCACCATTGAACAATTTTCTTATCGAAGATTTCAACAAGGTACTTAACGATAAATTAGCAAGCGTGTACTTCATACGAAGTCTTTGAGTGTTGGAGAGATAACAGAACTGTTACGTGACTTTTACTTGTTATAAGTGAACAGTAACCAAACATTTTTTAGAGAAACTTTTATCCTGAATATTAATACTACCGATTAGTATAATAAAATAAAGAGTGTTTATTTTTTAAATTTTAGTTGGTTCGAGTCCCGGGCGAAGCAAGCGAGTTTTAAAAAATCTTTTAATACAGATTTGTTTCTTTTCAAATATAAAAGAATGTCTCCTTTAAGTAAAATGAGCTAGCTTAAGGATTTAAAGTATTTTCTCTCCAGGGCCTGAGTTTAATTTCCACACTGTATAGTATTAATCTTTATCCAAATAATTACGTCAATTAGCTTGGCCACATATTATAGATTAAAATTGTTCTTTACAGTATATAATTCAAATGAAAACTCTAGAAGATCAAATATTATGTTTCTTTTAAGTGTTTCACACTTAATATTTTTGTAAATTGTTAAACACAATCCAAAATTAATTGGCAAAGCACCGGAACATGTTATTCCGGAGGTGGCGGGTTCAAGTCCCGTCGGTACGATGAAATTTTGGATTGTGTTTAACAATTTACTCTAGAAGATATCACGGATTTCACATACACGCATCGCAAAATTAATAAAATATTTGTAGTGAAACCACAGAATAGGTCATAGTTTCTGGGAAAATATTATTATAAGCTTACCTTTTCTATAGATCCCCACCGATCACATTCAATTTGAAGTCAATATTGTATAATAATATGATCTATTGTATAAAATAATAATGATCTATATTTATAATAAAATATTTTAAACCACCCCGACTGATCTATATATAATCTTTTCATTAAAAGCATTCGAATGACTCTAAACACGACATTTAAAATCTGAGCTGTAAGTTGGTGAGGATTTGAGTATTTTGTAGAGTCCAGGAGATCAGGTCAATGCTTCCATGTTCTTACAATATCGTTGAAGAAGAATATTTTCGAATTGATCAGACCTATGAAAGTTGATTAAAGCTCATAGTTTTATAACGATTGAACGAATTTTCATGAATCAAAGCTAAGAACACTCTCGATGAAGACATCTATAAAAAAAAAAACTGTCAATAATAAAATTAAAATCGGTTCATCCGGTTGGGTGCTAAGATGCTACAGACTGACACAAAGATACACACTGTGTTCCGATAACACACAACCCTCTCATGGGTTGTGTGCTTGAGTATTCTAGGCCTAGCGTTTTCATCATCAGACCACATCATCGCTTCATCACACTAGGCGAGATATTGGTCAAACGCTAGCATATCAGACTTAAAAAACCGACCAAGTGCGAGATGGACTCGCACACTGAGGTTTCCGTACAAATTTGTCAAACTAGGTTAAAGAACAAACTTAACTTTGTAGTTAGATCCATAGAAAATGTATTGCACCAACCACATATATTAAATTATTAAACACAATCTAAAATTTCATCGTACCGACGGGACTCGAACCCGCACCCCCCGGATTACACGTCCAGGTGCTCTGCCAATCAAGCCACGGTTCGATACATCGGTACGACGAAATTAGTGGATTGCATTTGTTAACCCAATTATGCATTGGTGGCTTTGGTTGGTTTTTTTGGTTGGTGATTGTGTTTAATAATTTACAAAAATATAAAGTGGGAGACACTTCAAAGAAACATAATATTTCACATATATTAAGTTTGAAATAGTAAATACACCTTTTTTTGTTATGAAACTACATATTTACGGTTTTCAGATTGATTCCTATATAAATGCTTCAAGACCTTGCTTCTTGTCAAATTTCATGATTCTAAGTCGACGGGAAGTACCTTATATGTTTTGATTCCCTTGCGAAAATATGCGACATAAACGATCATATCTTTTAATCGCGTTGACTGACAAGTTTGATTTTTTCACAGCCAAAAGAGACCGTATACTTGAGTATTTGATATAAGTTTCAACTTGATATCTTCACGTGTTCCTGAGAAAAATTGGTCTTGACAGACCGACAGACAGACAGACGTACAGACAGACGGACAACTAAGTAATCCTATAGGGGTTCCTTTTTTCCTTTTAAAGGTACGAAACCCTAAAAATAATCTTTTTTTTTATACGAAAATGGGTTGCGCTTGACCACTATCTCACCTGATGTTAAGTGACGATGCGAGCACAGTGGTGGGGTAAAGTAGTCACATGATCACAAAGTAATAATGACTAGATACATAAATATTATAGGTTATTACCATACGTAATATGACTGACGTGATTGATGGTCTAGGTCGTAGAAACTCTACCTTCACAGTTAGGCTTCCTCTATCCTTCCTAGGACCTTAGTTTTTCTTAAGGGAAATAATTATATAGGAAGTACCACCTCATAGCCTAGGTAGGCTAACGTTAGCTCTTTTGTAAGTACTAATATAGTAAGTAAGGGCATTGATAAGTGTATTTATCTTAGTATGTAAGTTGTTGTATGTATGCAATTATTTATAAGTTAATTATTAAGAAAAAACTGTGAATATTTAAGATATAAAGTTATGGTGAGTTTGAATGTACAAACTACTTGTTATATTTACAGGTACTTAAGTATTTATTGTTGACTGTCTCGACACTCTCGACCTAGGTTTCGTGCATGTTCGAAATACTTTTGTTAAATATATCATAAAGGCTAACTAACTAACTAAAGCTAACGTTTGACCACTTCACTATCGCACCGTTGGTAAGTGATGATGTGGTCGAAGATGGTAAGCACGCTAGGCTTAGAATGGGAACTGGCTCTCAAGGATAGCTGCCGGAATACATTAGATGTTTGGCGACAGATTTTCTAACTAGAGGGGGGTAGCTGGCCAGGAGGATACTAGATAGTGTCCTACCACCATGCGGGGGTTGTTGGTTCCTTAACGATGTTTTCCTTCACCGGAGGGCCACTGTGAGAAGCGCACATACATTTTTCGATAGAAAAATCCATTGGTGCATGGCGAGGGTTAAACTCGGTGCCTCTGGCATCAAAGCCGACCATTCTCCCGCTTACACCACCGGGCCCTTCTTCGAGCAGTTCACGCAGCAAGATCGCGACGACCACCGGAAACTCCCGAGGAAGTGCATCGGACATGCACGAAACCTAGGTCGAGACAGTCGATGTGGTATTTCTTTGATATACCTTGATTCATTTTCATGATGCATACTTTTTTAGATTGAATTTATGTATCTTTTATTTAGAGAATGTTTTCAAAATTTCAATTATTTAAAGAATGACAGCAGGAAAATATCGGCACGTCAGTCAAGGTGCTAGCCGGAGGTGGTCGATGCGTTCGTTACACTATATCTCATCTCATTTCTCTATTTTTGGGCAATCCTGGCGGTGAAATGATACCCGAATGCTTTTGCTATCCTTGAGAGCTAGTTTCTATTCTAGGCCTAGCTAGCTACCTGCCGTCCTCAACCATGTTAGTTACCAACAAGCAAGATACTACTAGACTACATATTATAAAACGAAGTCCCCGGTTACTGAACGGACTTTAATTCAGTTCTTACCAATAGACAGGAAAGTTTAGGTGTATAATTTGTTACGGTTTTGTGTAAATAGGTTGAAATATAACCATGATTATTGAAGGTTTTAAGTCATACTCGACGCAACAAGCTGATCTATAAAATGTAGGCTCTACCCGTGCGGACCCAGGCGGGTCAAATGCTCCTTTTGTAAATAATAGCAATACCACAAAATAACGCCTATACAGAAATCTTTAGTGTTTTTGAATATTTTTTTAAAATATTTTGTCATTTGGGATATTGACAGTAAATGTATGTACTTACCTAACATCTTTTATGTAAGAGAGTTTCTTTGCACCTGTCAACATTTCTCTAATGTTTTTTTTATCGTGTCTGACAGACAAGCATTTGACCGCTATGTTATCTGGTGTTAAATGATGATGCGGTCTGAGTTTTGGTTTGGTTGGAATTGGAAGCCGGCACTGAGAAGATGCGCTGGACTATTAACTTTACTTTAATCTATCCCAATCCGTCTACCATACTAGTTATTACATGCATGATATACATAATGTTCTCCAAACCTAGTTACACTTGACCCACTGACTACGTGACCTGCCTTACATTATGGTCACTGATTACCTGTCAGAGTCCCGACTTCCTGTCAACATGCAGTCGGTAAGTTAGTGTGTCAGTTAGTATGCCAACCGATGCGCCGGCTGTGAGAGGTCGAGGGGGTACTGTGAAACTGTAACTGTACTGTTATTTAGTTATTTTTAAAACAAAACTTTTATTACATAGCCACAGAAAAGATAACAATACTACATCGCCTTAAAGTTTTTCGTCCATCTATCGCATGTTTCATGTCGCATTACATTACATTAGATCTAGCTGTGATTGGCCGACGCTACCGCAGCCATATTTGTATACATGTGTCATGTCAACTGCTGTCATAGTAGCTAGCTACCATAGCTACACATGAACAAACATTTTCACTTGCATCGTGGTTTCATAAAACTACACAAATCTTTTTTTATTTATTTGATAGAGCGAGCTTGGGCTCTCTCAGCTTGAGCAAAAATACTTTCGTACGTGCGGCGGATGTCCGGATGTCCAGATTTTCTCCTCTACAGGTCGCATTTCTCAACCGATTCTCATGAGATTTTGTGAGCAAGTTTCTGTAATTATATGGAACTTATTTATTTATTAACTTTTTGGATATTTAAAAAATCATATTTAAGACATTTTAAAAGTGTTCGTTACAGATCTTCTTTGTTATCCTTTATTAAGAAGCAACTATTTTGTATGAACATATTTTTCATCCGATAATCCTTGTACTTGAAGCGAACGAACAATCGGCAGATAGCACAATCGCTACATCACCATCATAATCATAAGCCGGAGTCAGCCCACTGCCGGACGTAGGCTTCTCCCAAGATACGCTTGTGAGCACGGTCTTCGGCTCTTCTTCTCCAGTTACTGCCCACCGCTTTCCGAATGTCGTCATATCGCTACGCGCTGCGCTAAACTCTAATCGCTATCAGTCATCCAAATACTGACCGGGCTTTCAGTCGCTTAATTTCCGAGATCAGTTAAACCTATCTATCTAAGCGCTATCAACACATAAAACACACACAAAATTTCACCGGCAACACAATGTTCGTATTATTCGTATTCCAAAGCATTGCAACTTCAACAACAAAGCTCACACTAAACCGACGAGTAAACAATACGACAGCGCAGCTGACATTTTCGCAGTAGATCCGAATGAGTGGCATTGACCTTGTCTAGCGATGAATGGTCGCGAACCGTCGCGAACAATCGTCGTCAACCGGAAATTCTCCCGCGGTAAACATTCGTGTGAAGTTGCTTCCTAAACAAATGCAGAGGAAACTACTTTATATGTAGAGTATGACTATAAGTATCGTATAAAATGTATTAAAAATACATATAAAATAACATGATTTGTGTCAAAAAAACCCTCGTCATCTTGAGTAAAGAGATGTTCTCATGATAACAAAACATGATATTCCAATGATCGTAAAAACTTAAAAAGTCATAATTGTCCAAATGTTAATGTATTCTAACCTGCTCCTCGTTAGCGTAAGAATAGAAACCATTTATCAGGCAATAACACACTGTACAAAACAACACAACATACAGATTTAATGTATCTACCTAGTTAACTTACTAAAAGATACTAGATACTCAAAAGTAGGTACAAATATTTATCTATCGACATGCATACAGTTGCTGTAGTGTACAGTATACTGCCGGAATAGGTCTGAGCTCAGCTTAATGCTGCAGCCAGGACTACAGCGCTGAATTTCAGCACAGACCTCGGGTGACAAAACGGATAACATACTTGAAATGACAAGATAAGTACGTTACTTTAGAGTATAGGATAGATTGTTCGACATCTAACCACACAGGTAGCAGGAACACTATGTATATGATGTTGACTGGATACCAAAAAGTAGCTTACCTCCATCAAGGAGAAAATCTGCCGCCATAACCTTACGGTGTTCCGACAGCACACAGCCCTTGAGAGCCAGAGTATTCTAGGCCTAGCGTATTTATCATCCTCAACCACATTATTGCTTACCACCAGGCGAGATAGTGGTCAAACGCTAGCCTCATCATCATCAGCCAGTGTCAGTCCACTGCTGGACGTAGGCCTCTCCCAAAATACGCCACTGAGCCCGATCTTCGGCTCTTCTTTTCCAGTCACTGCCCACCGCTGTGCCTATGTCGTCGCTCCACCTGGTCACAGGACGTCCTACGCTACATTTGTCGATTCGCGGTCTCTACTCTAGAACAAGTCTACCCCAACGGTTATCAGTCCTGCGGCAGATATGACCAGCCCACTGTCAAAAACACTAGCCTATTAAATATAAAAAAAAGTGACGCGTATTTCTGGCACCCAACATTTTGCATGCCACTGTAAGTATCCGTTATAAGGCAGACGTTATCCCTCACCATCAGGCAAATCTTTTGCTCTGCAGACACCAGTGCTTACCATCAGTATAAAGTTTTGCTTATTTTATAACCTAATGTAATTAAAAGATACAATATATTAGGTAACTTATCCACTCACCAAGTTCTTATTCAAGGCACATTTGGGGGTGTGAGAAGCCATACTATGATATAACCTAGACATTTGGCAGGAATTATGTCATGGCTCTGGTTGGCTTTCCACAATAATGCCGAAGTCAGTGGCAATCGGCTTAAATAATTACAAGTGTTGGTGTATTTTGTTAAGAAAGTTTTGGAGTTTTTATTAGAGATTATATCGAAGTATCGTTTAGGAAAGTTGCACTATGTGGAGAAAAGTGCTAACTCATATTCAAGTTGTGTATCGGTTTGATTGGCAAAGTGTCTAGTAATCATTATAAGGTATGTCATCATCATTATCACAATCAGCCGGTGTCAGTCCACTGCTGGACGTAGGCCTCTCTCAACCACACCACTGAGTCCGATCTTCGGCTCTTCTTTTCCAGTCACTGCCCACCGCTTTGCGTATATCGTCACTCTACCTAGTCACAGGAACTCCTACGCTACGTTTACCTACCGATTTGCGGTCTCCTCTCTAGGACAAGTCTCAAACTGGACTGCACCCGTTACGATATAGTATCTAGATGCTGAATCTTTCTGTAATAGAGAGTCACCGGTTCAAATCCAAGTACGGGTGTTCTTCCGCAGGTGGTAAGAGCCTAGTAGTTATATCGATGATCCGCCCGACTTGCTGTCAAAAAGCAGTTTACCACCATCAAGAAGAAAATCTGCCGTCATTACCTTACGGTGTTGCGGCAGCACATAGCCCTAAGATATTAAAAAAAAACAACGTGTTGCACTCTGGGAGTGCCAGCAGAAGTGAAAACTTGAACATTAACGTTTTTCATTTGGTCTACTCTCCCTCCGTCTTACGAATTTTTGATTAGGTCACGTGTTCTGACGCGAGTTAAACATTTTTTACCCATCCCAAAAAAAGTTACTACTCTCCCTCCGTCTTACAAATTTTCGATCAGGTCACGTGTCCTGACGCGAGGTCCTGACGCGAGTTTAACATTTATTACCTATCCCAAAAATTTCACAACGCCAAGTTTTTAATTAAAAAAATAACTTACTTTAACCAGTAACTCAGACATAAAATTATATTATTTCTATGCACTAATGGCGCAGTTAACTGAAGAAATAAAAGGAAGTGTCATAATTACAGTTTTTCTCTTGTCATCTATAAATAGTTACGGAACTGATATACAAGTATTGTATTTATCTTAAACGGTGTATCGAAACCTTGTAGCATTATCACGATTCTAACGGGAGATTCTGCTGCTTATACTCGTAGCCCTTTACATAATGCGTTTGCTGTAATAAAACCTGCATAGTGGATCTACCCGGGCGGGTGGCGCCTCTAGCGGTCAAGAAAGAAGATAGATCTAGGAACTCTGTGGTTAGAGGAAAATGAGCGGGAATTTTGTCAGGATTGTATACCGAAAATAAAATAAATGCTTGTATCATAATTATAAAACAGATTTTTTAATATATGAAACACTACCTAAATGCCTCGCGGCTTCGCCTTTACCTGGCTAGTTCGGGAGCCAATGCAATGTAATATATTTACAAGTACATTTATTATGTCAATAAATACATTTTGAATTTTAATTTTAATTTATACTTTATAGTTAACGCAAAAGAGCTTTTATAATTTTTATTTCTTCAGGTTTACAAGTTCGGTTTTAATTATCAGTATTACATAATTAGGCAGTCAATTAGTGTCGATTTTGGCCCGACAAGGTGAGCCAAAATGGTCACTAATTGGATTCTCACAGAACAATCGGCGATGCCGTGTGGTCGACCACGAAACAGGTGGCGTGGCCATATAAGTATGATATAATGTTTGAAAGAGATTTTAGGAAATGAGCTATCTTAGTTTTCTAGAAACTTTTGCTTTTGAGAAGCCCAAGAAAGCCTACTAATATATCATATATAATATCTTTACATAGTATAAAACAAAGTCGCGCCCGCTGTCGGTACGCTTAGATCTTTTAAACTGCGCTACGGATTTTAATGCAGTTTTCAGCAATAGATAGAGCGATTCAATAGGAAGTTTTATAACCAGGATTAAACGCAGGCAAACCCGCGGGTATGCCCGCGTTTAATCCTAAAATCCTTAATGCCGCCCCGCGGGGCGAAGGTAGTATTATATATATGACAGGATGTATACTGCCTAAAAAATGTTGGGGTCACTGCACTGCGTGAGAATATTCAGAACAAGCAATTGGAAATATGTTTGTTAGTAGTAGTAGTACTTAGTAGGTATGTCAGTTAGTACAAATTATCACATTTATCTTGTCAAGTTGCAGAATTCCGCAGTGTCGTGTCGTGACCTACAACAATTATCTATAGATAGGCAGCAGTTCACAACACTTGTAAACTAACAACAGATGATATGTTTTTCCTGTCTGTTTGACCTTCTCCTTACTATATACAATACATAGGCCTAAAACAAAGCCCGTGGTGGTACAACCAGCTTGGGATTTGTTTTTTTTTACCTACATAATAACTATCCCATATGTTATGGATGCGTAGACTTATGTAACAGGTACTGGCATGTATCACAACCAAAAATAACAACGGTTTTACCTCCGACGCAAAAAGAAGGGGTGTTATAAGTTCGACATGTGTATCTGTGTATGTGTGTGTCTGTCTGTGGCACCCACAGAAAAATAATAATAAGGTAGAATATTTCTGTGGTGGCATCGTAACGCCCAAACGGTTGAGCCGATTATGATTTAGATGTGATTTAGTTTTTTTTATTTGATAGGTGTTTTAATCGACTGAGTTCTTAGCTTTCATTCATTAAAATCCGTTCAGCCATTTGAAGACATCATAGAAAAAAGCATGAGCTTTTTTATGATTCTAGATGACGCTATGATCACTTAACTTTTGTAGTTCTGACCAATTCGAAATTCGGTATACTTTTGCTTCAACGAAATTGTTAGAACTTGGTAGCGTTGACCTGATGTTGGAATATCTCTTGGAATCTACAGAATACTCAACTCCTCACAAACTTACAGCAGATGTCAAGTTTGGGCTCGTCGGAATGGACTCAATTAAATGAACAGATTATGAATAGATCGTTCGGCGGTGGTTTTTACTTTTTAATTTAAGTTTTATTGGAAATAAATAAAAGTGACAAGGTGCCAGGTCGGGACTGTACGGAGGACGACTCACTAACTACACACCTTCAATAAGCTAATATTTCATAATATGAAATTTAAATAAATATTTTTTCATCCCATCCATTCGAAAAGTTATGGTTTGTTCCTCGATAAGTGCGCGCAAAATAGGTCTTTTCCGCCCTAGGGCGGGAAAGTAATTTTTAAATTTTTTGGCTTATGACTGTTCTTTTATAGTGCCATGTCTACGGAGGTTCAATAATAATATTGTACGGGAAATGTTACTGTCCTATTAAATAGAGAGCGCGTGGCGTTAATTAACTTTAAAAAAATGCTGCAACGTCATATAGACGGTGAAACAAATTTAAAAATAATAAGCGCGCAAAGTGGCACAATACACATATCTTGTGGTGACCAAGGAAAAAAAAAGCGCTAGAATTATTGACATTTTTAGTCTGTGGTCACAGAGTGTCATAATAAAACATTTAACCATGGAGTAGGAAATACATATTGACATGGAGGTGCCGCGGTACATTTGCTTGTAAGGATATAACTTCAAAAAAAAAGTGCTTTGAAGTCATAATGGAACCTAAAATGACTGCCATTGATTGTCCATTGGTCCATTAATGACCTTAATTGATACAATCCTAGCAATGGACCAATGGACAAGTAATGGCATACGTTTTACGTTTAGATATGCACCTTTTTTGTAGGTATTTCATGTCCTTATGTATAATATGTGAATGAGTTAAGGGTAAAATATTTATCGGGTGAAAACTGCAAAAGGTGCGAAGATTTTTTCGGAAACTGTATGTATTTATTGGTTTATTACATTTGTTTATGACTGACGTCAGCGTTTTTTACAATATTATGCTCTTGAATTGCTATTTTATAGAGCCTTTAATTATTCCTTTTCCCCATAGAGGGGGATGAAAAGCAGAATGTAAAACTTGGCTACAATATTATTTTCTCTCGGCCGAGGTACTACGCTCAGGATTCTACTTTAGAGACCCTCGCATCGCTCTGGATTCAAAAAAGTGGCCTCGCAGAAACGTACTATATTGTACCCTTGGTATACAATCTACTATATCGGCTGCTTTTCACTGGCCTATCCTAAAAACTTTCAATGCGACCCACGTACATAAACTATAATTATAATTTTTAAATGCATTTAAATACTTACACATATTTAAGGTACGACCACACCGCGGCGTCCTGCGTCCGCGTGCGCGTTCGCGATCCAATTTTCAATCGTTTTCTGATCGCCGTAGATCACGTTTGGTGTCAACCAGTCGATACAAATACTACTGCGCTATCAAATCGCCGCCTAGATCGCGCACGCAGGACGCCACGGTGTCGCCGTACCTTTAATCATTATTTTAAAAAACGCTCAGGATCCACTTATTATAATTCCTAATCAACAAATATGTCTAAAGAAATAAATGTTTATTAAATTATAATATCACATATTATAAAGCAAGATAATGCATTTCCTGATAGCTACTAGATAAATCCTTCACCTCACTGCAGTGCTTATTGTACTGTTACATATTCTGTGGCTGTACATACATTTACATTAGGTACATATCAAACAAACATTGATTCATGATTCATGAGTATCAAATGCATTTTTTGTGCGTATATCCAAATGCGTATATCGTAAATACAACATACATGTAATACTTTTAAAATGGCGTGTTACTATGTTGTACTGAAGATTGATATCATCATCAGCCTATCTCTGTCCACTGCTGGACCTATGGCACATAAGTGAAGCCTACTGAGCCACTGAGCTCGATTTTCAGCTCTGTTTCCATCGCTCTATCTAGCTGGCGGGCGCCCTACACTGGGTTTACCAAGATTATTATTCGAAAGACAATTCTATGTCTATTATAATTATATTATAATTTAAAATATAAATAATATAT
This sequence comes from Cabera pusaria, assembly GCA_954871355.1. Taxonomy (NCBI): domain Eukaryota; kingdom Metazoa; phylum Arthropoda; class Insecta; order Lepidoptera; family Geometridae; genus Cabera; species Cabera pusaria. The sequence goes on along the minus strand of OX940909.1, from coordinate 1,100,299 downwards.
ATATATATATAAATAAATATATATATTGCACAGCCCTTGAGAGTCCAGACCATTCTAGGTCTAGCGTATTCACCATTCTCGACAATATCATTGCTTACCACCAGGCGGGGTATTGGTTAAACGCTACCCTATCAGATATATAAATATAATACTTAAATTTAACATTTCAAACCACCGCAGACTAATTTTTGAATATATAATTTGTTTATTGAGACTATTCAAATAAACCTATACACGACATTTCAGAGTGGCGGGTAAGTAGCAGAAGCGCCATTTTAATTTTTTTGACGCCCGCGGTCAAAGGGCTACGAAAGTTGCTATCGTACTGTCATCAACCGAAAAAATATGATATTGATAATATTTAAAAAGCTGAATGGATTCATGAAACAAAGCTAAACACTCTCGAAGACGCCTATCAAACAAAAAAAACGAAATAAAAATCGGTTCATCCGATTGGGCGCTACGATGCCACAGACAGACATACACATACACAGATACACAGACACACGGATACACACGTCAAACTTATAACACCCCTTCTTTTTGTCGGGGGTTAAACAAATTATTATTATTTTATTTTTAAAAGGGTTTTGACATATATCTAACAAACCGGTAGTATAATAATCGGCAATAGAATTGGTAGCAACAGCTTGTACTATTATTTATTCTGTAAACAAATTATAATATTAAACACAACTCAATAAAAAAATGTTTTTCGTTATTATTACGTAAGTTTTTGTTGTTTTGTTCACGTTAAAAATATAAGATCCATTTGTTTACATTAGACACAAATTGAATGACCTCACGCAAAAATGGCGTCCGCAAAAAATTAATCGCTTCTAACGGGGATTTTGTTTTGGTAGTTTACATACTAATATGTTCTGTTTTAGTTAAGTTTATAAGTCTGCTTTATTTATTTTATGTTAGATAACTGGATAAGCAATAAGCTCGCCTGGTGGTAAGCGGTAACGTATGCCTTAGTGATAAGTACTGTAACCGTTTTTAACCGATTTCACAAAAAAGGAGGAGGTTCTCAAATCGACTGTTTTTTAAAATGTTTATGTAGTTACCTCATAATCCGTCAATTCTTAACCGATTTGAAAAAATATTTTTTTTTGTTTAAGAAATTATGCGTTCCGTTTGGTCTCATTCAAATTTATCGAGATCTGACTATTATCTCCGGAGATATGGACATCAAAAATATAAACAAATTGTATACTTTGATGACATGGTAATAACTAACCAGTGCTTTGACTATCGCAGCATGTGAAGACGGGTTTATCGCTTTGTACGGTCATTAATTGTTATATTTTACTATTTTGTAACTTTATGCTTTCCTTTTTCTTTTGTTAATGACTTTAATGTTTTCTTGACAGTAATGTGTACGAGTAATTCGAATGGATCATTGTGTGTAATTTTTATTTTAATCTACTGTAACGCATCAATTGATTATTTATTTTTTTATTTAAATTTACTGTTACGCATCAATTGATTATTTATTTGTTTTTTATTTTTTTAATCTACTGTAACGCATCAATTGATTATTTATTTTTTTATTTAAATCTACTGTAACGCATCAATTGATTATTTATTTGTTTTTTATTTTTTTAATCTACTGTAACGCATCAATTGATTATTTATTTGTTTTTTATTTTTTTATTTAAGTCTTCTGTAACGCATCAATTGATTATTTATTTGTGTTTTTTATTTAAATCTTCTGTAACGCATCAATTGATTATTTATTTGTTTTTTTTTATTTAAATCTACTGTAACGCATCAATTGATTATTTATTTTTTTATTTAAATCTACTGTAACGCATCAATTGATTATTTATTTGTTTTTTATTTTTTTAATCTACTGTAACGCATCAATTGATTATTTATTTTTTTATTTAAATCTACTGTAACGCATCAATTGATTATTTATTTGTTTTTTATTTTTTTAATCTACTGTAACGCATCAATTGATTATTTATTTGTTTTTTATTTTTTTATTTAAATCTTCTGTAACGCATCAATTGATTATTTATTTGTGTTTTTTATTTAAATCTTCTGTAACGCATCAATTGATTATTTATTTGTGTTTTTTATTTAAATCTTCTGTAACGCATCTATTGATTATTTTTTTGTTATTTTTTTATTTAAATCTACTGTAACGCATCAATTGATTATTTATTTGTGTTTTTTATTTAAATCTACTGTAACGCATCAATTGATTATTTATTAGTATTTTATATTTAAATCTTCTGTAACGCATCAATTGATTATTTATTTGTTATTTTTTTATTTAAATCTACTGTAACGCATCAATTGATTATTTATTTGTATTTTATTTTACTTTTTGGTATGTTTTTGGGTATGGTGATATGTAGCATAAACTTTTCTATTGTATTTATATTCACACACAATGTTAAAATTGTTTCTTGAATAAAAATTGAATTGAATTGATTGAATTTATTGTATTTTTGAGTGTTTATATGTCTACATATATGAACGTAGCTGAAACTGCAGTAACGAAGCTTAGAAAATCTGTCGCCAAACATCTAATGTGTTCCGGCAGCTGTCCTTGAGAGCCAGTTCCTATTTTAGGCCTAGCGTGCTACCATCCTCGGCCGCATTATCATTTACCAACAGGTGAAATATTGGTCGAAAGCTAGCCCATATGATATTAAATAAAATAAACTGGCCAAGTGCAAGTCGGAATCGGACTAGTAGGGTTCCGTACCACACTACAGTATTTTATAAGGTCGAGCAAAAAATACCACTATCATTTTTCGCCAGCAAAAAATAATAATTAATAAACATTTTATTTCTTATAACGCCATCTAACGTCTAACAAAGGTGTTAGGGATCGATATTTCAATATTATGCCATCTATGGGACGTTTACCTAACTAAGCGTTCATAGATGGCGTGAAATGCCGAAAAAAACACGTTTCTTGTATGGGAACCCCCTATTATTTTTAACTTTATTCTGTTTTTAGTATTTGTTGTTATAGAAGCAACAGAAATACATCATCTGTGAAAATTTTAACTATCTAACTATCACGGTTCATGAGATACAGCCTGGTGACAGACGGACAGACAGACAGACAGACAGACAGACAGACTGACAGATAGACAGACAGACAGACAGACAGACAGACAGACGGACAGCGGAGTCTTAGTAATAGGGTCCCGTTTTACCCTTTGGGTACGGAACCCTAAAAACCGACTAACATAATAATTTTTTTTGTGAAGAATGCTGAAAGAAAAATAGATCGTCGCCAAAGGAGAAATCTCATTATTATTATTTTTATGATATAAGGTAACTTGACAAGCACGACGCTCGCCTGATGGTAAGCGATGACGTCTACCTATAACAAACATATTGCATGTCACTGCACTGCGCCTGTTACCTTGAGACATAAAGATGTCGAGTCTCAAATGTCCTGTACTTTCACTCTTATATCACACAATAAAAATTAGCCGAATCCTCTAGTCCCCAAGCGAAGTATTATTCACCACAGTTATACAATTTAATGACCCACCTATACAGGGTGTCGGATGTCCGTAAATCTAATTAGTCATACAATGAGGTGACCGTCCGCCGTGGACGGTAATCTTGTTTACTCCAACATTGGTGGTGACGTAATTTAAGTAGCTAATTGTTTGTGGGCTGGTTTTAGAGGATGTATATTTAGAGACTAAAGAGAATTCATTATTGTGACACCTTGTAACTTATAGTACAACAACCGACTTCCAAAAAGGAGGAGGTTCACAATTCGTCTATATGTTTGCATAATTTTTTCTTTTGTATGTTTGGTCACCAATTACTCCGCCAAAATTGAGAACTGAATGAAATGATAATTTTTTTCGTAGGTACGGTTTATGTCCAAGATGATCCCACTTAAACTTTATCGAGATTTGATTAGTATCTCCAGAGATATGACTATAAACGTCTTAAACTTGCTACTGAAACTGATCCGCGCGGCATGGAAGTAGTTTTTTTTTGGTTTTTCATCATCATCATAATCAGCCAGTGTCATTCCACAGCTGGACGTAGGCCTTTTCCAAGATACGCTACTGAGCCCGATCTTCGGCTCGTTGGGAGGGATATGCCCCAATCGCCACGTTCCTCGCCGGTGGTAGTATTTAGCTAGGTCATAATTTTAAATGTTTATACCGCCATTTATCGGTCGCCAGAGCCTCGTTTGTTGGTCAGCAGGATGCACCACGGGCAGGTGAGGTTGGCTGGGAGCACTGAGATGGTATTTATCCTCCCTTACATCCCTTTCCATTCCATTCCATCCCATATATTACATCCCATTTTTTAATCAAAGAATCAAAGCATTTATTCAGTATGTAGGCAGTATTAATATACGCACATATACACGTCAAAATCATAAATCATAAAATAAAACATAACCAATTATCACGTAAACATAGCAAAAGCAGAATTTTAACGCTTTGATTTTTTTTTAATAACTGGCCAAGTGCATGTCGGGCCACGTGCAGTGTAGGGTTCCGTAGTAGCCTGTTATTCAATGCAAGTCTTTACCCGTTATAAACAAGCAACTAGGTACTCCGTCTTTGTCACTTTAAAGGATTTATTCTAAGGATTTTGTATTTGGTAAAAAATTATCCAACACCCAAGTTCAACGACTATTACTGCTAAACTAATAAAGTTATCTTAACCGCTATTGTTTTCCTTTAAAGTTCATGAAATGTGCTATTATCACGAATTTTTCCAGATTTTTCAAGCCAGCAGTTTAGCTTTTAGAGGGGGGGGGGGACGCCCTACTGGAACAAAAATTTGCACTGGAACAAGTTTAATATTTCGTAAATGGTGCATTCAATCGAAAAATGATATTAGCAACTCTTAAGTCATTTTAAAATACCTATTCAACAATACCCCACACGATGGGATAGACGATGAAAAACAATTCATCCCCACTTCTCATATAGGGGAGCTACCCTAAAAAAAATATTTTTCACAATTTTATTTCAGCACTTTGTCGGCGTAATTTATAGACATACTCCCACAAAATTACAGCTTTCTAGTATTAACGGTCTTTTAGCAAAACCTCGGACAGACAGAAAGACAGACAGACATACAGACAGACAGACAGACAGACAGACAGACAGACAGACGGACATGACGAAACTATAAGGGTTCCTTGTCAGGACTACGGAACCCTAACAAAAGTAATGAACCATTCGCTCTCATCCAATCGTTTACGTCAGACGATTAAAAAAAATATTAAAGTGGGTTAAAACCAACCATACATGTAGGTAACTGTGTGTTTTAGTACTTCAGACAATTAAGTTTTCAAATTATCACTATCCCTGTTAGCCCTGCTACGACGTGCTACGGTGTGCATCTACGAGTGCTCCCACTGGGAACGCTCTACGTAAGTTATTCCCACCCTTCTACAACTGCGTAACGTATTTGATCTTTTCTGTGGTATTTGGTCGAAACTTAATTTATATTTACTGAGAGGAATAATACTAACTGTACCAACACAAAGTTTGACTACTTTACTAGAATGTTACTAGCTAGTACTATGTATGTATGTGTGGATCAAATCATGGAATCATCAAACCGTGGCTTAATTGGCAGAGCACCTGGACGTGTAATCCGGGGGGTGCGGGTTCGAGTCCCGTCGGTACGATGAAATTTTGGATTGTGTTTAACTATTTACAAAAATATAAAGTGTGTGACACTTCAAAGAAACATAATATTTGATTTACGCAGTGCAACATCTCTCGTCGGATTTGAAAACTGTAATGATTTCTTCCGAATGATTAACTTACGTAATAAGTAGTCATAGATGGCGCCACCAATGCATAATTGGGTTAACAAATGCAATCCACTAATTTCGTCGTATCGATGGATCGAACCGTGGCTTAATTGGCAGAGCACCTGGACGTGTAATCCGGGGGGTGCGGGTTCGAGTCCCGTCGGTACGATGAAATTTTGGATTGTGTTTAACAATTTACAAAAATATAAAGTGTGTGACACTTCAAAGAAACATAATATTAAATCATGGAAGTTAAATTAGAACCATTTTCGCACTTTTGAATCCACTCACATTTGATATAATTGCGTGTCTTTGATGTCTTCGGTGACGATGGGATGATATGGAACCATCGAGCTGCCTGGATGGGATGACTGTAGAGAATATAACTCCGTAATGACAAATAGTAAGTAGCACAGTCGAATATGGGCTAGTATGTATTTATATTTTTAGTACTCTTTACTACATGATATATAATGATATATATAATGTTTGTCTTTTAATTTATTGTCACTGCACTGCGTTTGATGCTATGGGACATCTTTATATCATCATCACTTACCAACAGGAGATATTGTGGTCAAACGCTAGCCTATAAGATATAAAAAAATAAGAAATAAAAATCTGTATATGATGTTATATTTTTATACCTGCTGACTACTAGACACTGTAATTAACATTTGACTGTTAGAGTGAGTTTCACCGCTTCCTGATAGCGCTAAAATGAAGAAATCTGACAGATTTTTGACAGCTTTTATATGAAAGAAAGAAGAAAGAAAGAAAAATCATTTATTCAGCGGTCCTCAAGTTAAAGTACAGATGAAAAATATATTTGACATTTTGAGTAAAAAAACTTAACTAAATAAAATCAAAAACAAAAAAAGAAATACAATATGAGGTGCTGAAACAGACCAGTCTCAGCACAAATGTCCAGATTCTTGGATCGTAGACCCCAAAACCAAGACGCTGATTTTCAGAATGGCCTGAGAGCGGGAGTAGGACTAGCACCGATAACAATAACTTAAATAAAAGAGATACAATAACATAAATTAACAATATATGGTGTCATCTGTCACATTACTATCTAATGCATTATCAGGAACCGGTGAAACTGGCCCTCAGACTCGCACTTGTACAGTTAGTACTGGCAGAGTCAAATCTTAAATTTAAAAAGTAATGCCCGATAGTCACATGTATAAAACCAAATATTATGTTTCTTTAAAGTGTTTCACGCTTTATATTTTTGTAAATATTTTTGTAAATTAAGCTTAATTGGCAAAGCACCGGAACATGTTATTCCGGAGGTTGCGGGTTCAAGTCCCGTCGGTACGATTAACTTTTGGATTGTGTTTAACAATGTATAAAACCGCAAATCTACACCGGAAATGAAACAACCTTCTTCTTTTCAGTCGGTTTAACCACTTGCACAATGACATAAGATCTGTAGCAATAATCTGCAGGCTACTACTTTCTCTATTTTAGGTAGAGTCTTTACAAATGACAGATTTGTAACTATTTCATTTGCTTTATTCTTGAAGAGAGAGTTCTCAATACATCATACTAATGGGCTAGCCGTTAAAGAAAGTTGAGATATAGATTAATTTAATGTGAGCAGACTCTGTGACTAAGGCAGGCGTGGTAGGAAGGATATTGTAGATTACTGTTGAAAGAAGATTGTATGAGGTAGGTATGTTGCTAGATTTTGGCTCGAAGAGATCTCGGCGTCATATATATGGGATGTTCCAAAACTCAACGATAATCTGGTACCGGGCGAGAGTCGATGTCATACATACGAGTACAGTTCTCGAAAAAAAAATCCAAATTCAAAAAATAATAATAAAACATGTTGACTGAGTGGGCCCTCCTTTGAAATATCTTTCCAAGGGTAGTGTAGTACTTTTTTTTTTCCAAAATAAAGTGTCAAAATTAACAGACAACATTTTTGTAAATCATGACTCAATGAAACTTTTTCTTTTTTTTTTACTGAAGATAAGCAAGAGTTTGACCACTATCTCACCTGATGTTAAGTGAAGATGTGATCGACGATGTAGCACGCTTGCCTAGAAGATACCTGTTCACTCGCGATTTGAAGACCCCCGGATACTTCACAGGAAACACAAATTCTGGCAGGGAATTCCATTCCTTTGCTGTGCGTATGATAAATGTTGATGCAAAGCGCTTTGTGCGACAGAATGGAATAGAAGATTGTATGAGGTAGGTATGTTGCTAGATTTGGGCTCGAAGAGATCTCGGCAACTTAATTTATTTTACTAAATTAACAATGTTTATTACGTTGAACTGTGGTTGCTATTAACACCGTTATTTTAGAAATCATAATTTAAAGAATCACTGCAAAATTATGAAATCACTTTTGAAAAAGAGTCTATTATCGCTTAACTAAGTCACATGGAATATTTTCTTTTTTTTCTGAAATGGTATGACATGGCCTCTCGCCCGGTACCAGATTATCGTAGAGTTTTGAGACACCATGATATATATTATTATTTTTAGCAGTTTTTGTCCTATTGCTGGCATCGGCGTCTCTATCCTCTTTTGCATTTATCACAGTTAGCGGCTATGTACTACCACTAATTTAAAAAAAAGTCTAGCTCTTGTAAATAAAAAAAGTTTTATCTTAATATATTTGTAAGTTCTTTATTATTTTGATTAGAAAAAGTGGAAGTAATTTAAGTATTAAGTAATACTTTATATCTGTGACTAATTTATTCATCATTCAAGTTTGTAAAATCAAACTGCGCAATAAATACGAACACTTCTATTTCAAGGCGTATACTTAATAGATGGTAAATATACAAATTAAAATACGTAAGTAACTCAAACTAATTAAAAAATAAAATATGTATCAGATATTTTTTTGTTTGCAGTGTTTTTATTTGCTAATAAATTATTCAAATAATCTTCAATTTATTTGTTTTGTTTTTATTAGTTGCATTGACTTAGGAACATGCTAAGAAATTCAAGTAAATGTTCGATTTAATATTAAGAACTTCTTACTTTTTATCCGTTTCAACGAACAAGGTAATTTAATTATTTATAGTGAGTATCTCTAATCCATTATTGTATTTAATACAACTCTTTTATATTTAATCACTGAGATAACTTTTTTACTGCAGTTTTTCAATATTCCCACAGTTTTCTTAAACAGTTTAATTTATAATCCGATTCTATACAAAGATATTCACAGTTAATCATGATATTGATAACGATAAATGAATTCATTAATAAATTATCGTTTATGCGAGCCAATAATGGTTTTGTTCTCATTAACAATGTTTTTGTAGTACGAAACACATCTCGTGTTTCTCATTTGAATTATTTAATATAACCGGTCGTCCAAGGTCTAGGATGAGCGTAATCTGCCAGTATCATTGTACAGCTCAGATCGTTGTTCCAATTTAATTTTGTAAATGCATTCAAGCGTAAGTATTTTCGTGCTCGTAACGCTACGATCGCGTGACCGTCATATATCTAGTATTGAGTATTCGCAGAGAAGTAGGAGGTGACTACTTTACACGGTACAGATAAGGACTCAACCTCCTTAATTCGTATCGAGGAGCGCGTCATCAATGTCATCTCGTATTTCCGAATGCCTTCGCCTTTTACTCGTCATCCCTCCGATATGATATAAGGGCGCGGTGTCGGCGCGCGGCCGCAGTCTTCGCCGCGGCGCCGCCACTTACACACGTCGCGACACGATGGAGGCCCCCCACACCGGCGTGCCCGAAGACGAGGGCATCGCCTCCGACCGCCGCCCGTCCACCGACGAGCACGCCGACCTCTCGGACTCCGCCTCGGACGCGGGCTCCAACGGCGGGGGCAAGGACTCCGGCTGCGAGGTGGCCGCGGAGACGCAGGAGCCGCCCTACACCCCGCCGGACGAGGAGCTGGCCGCGCGGATAGTGGCGCAAGTCGAGTTCTACTTCTCCGACGCGAACATCACTAAGGATGCGTTCCTACTGAAGCACGTGCGCAGGAACAAGGAGGGCTACGTGTCGCTCAAGCTGATCTCGAGTTTCAAGCGCGTGAAGCACCTCACCAAAGACTGGCGGGTCGTCGCCGAGGCGCTCAAGCGGTCGACCAAGCTGGAGATCAATGACCCGGGCACCAAGCTGAGGAGGATCGACCCGCTGCCGGCGTACGACGAGACGACGCCGTCGCGGACCGTGGTCGCCGTGCGCATGCCCATCGACAAGCCGTCCGTGGAGAACGTGTCGCGCCTCTTCGCCGGCTGCGGGGAGATCGCGCTCGTGCGAGTGCTGCGCCCCGGGAACCCCGTGCCGGCCGACGTGCGGCAGTTCCTCAACAAGAACCCTAGTTTGGTGAACTGTGTGTGTGCGCTCGTCGAGTTCACGGAGTCCGAGGCGGCGAGGGAGGCGCTGCGACTCCAGGGGAGCGAGGACGAGGGGATGAGAGTGTACGAGCTGAACGGAGTGCCGCGCGAGCCCAAGAGGAAGACGGCGATCAGGCGCGCGACGCCGCGCCGCCACGAGTGCGAGTACTCGTCCTGCTGCAGCGGCTCGGAGCCGGAGTACGAGTACCGGTACGGCGCGCCGTACTACCGGCGCAGCTCGAGCGGGTTCTTCACGCCGCGCACGCCGGAGATCCAGACGTGGGTGCCGCGCCGGCCGTCCACCTGCAGCCACAGCTCGGACTCGGGCGTGTCCTTCTACTGCAGCTCGCGGCGCGCCTCGCAGGTGAGCACGGGCAGCGCGGGCAGCGCGGACGGCTGGCTGTCGCGCCGGCTGTCGGGCTGCTCGCTGTCGGGCGCCGAGTGCGGCGGCGGCGGGCGGCGGCTCTCGTGCGCGCCGCGCTTCGAGCCGCGCGCGCCCGCGGTGCCCGACGGCACGCGCGGCTTCCACGCCGCCTCCCGCCAGCGCAGAATCTCCGACCTGGCTCTGTACTCGCGCTAGAAAGCGCGCGCCGACCGTGACACCTTTCTAACGTTGGATAACCACCTTTCACGTCGGCCGCGCGTTAATCTATTTCGTACGAGGAAGCGGTCGCGTGTGTTCCGCTCGCCGATTTTTGGTTTCCATTCGATCGGCCGCGGATTTTGAATCGTTTCGATGCGAGAGAGCGATGTTTACGGTGTGACCGCTGGGGACTCGGTGAATCGCTGTTAGTAAGATATTGTTAGAGATTTAGGAGCCGGTGATTGTGTCTGCGAGCTCGTCCCGAGTCTCGACGGTCGCATCGTATTCGGCGGACGGGAAGTCTCGCTGGTGTCTATTTGTCCGACAGCAGCGTGATTTTCGGTCCTCCTTACTGAGTTACCTTTTATATGTAAAGATGATATTGTGATCGATAAGCTCATTTAGCGTAAGTCGCAGACAGCTGTGTTTAGTTCGTAGTCTAACTAGTAATTTATTAGTATTTATTTGTTGTATTTATTGGCGCGCACGCGAGCCGGAGAGAGTTTTCATCTTGTTATGTCCGAGTTGTAAGCACAAACACAAATAAACAAAATCGACATTTGTTGAGATTGTAGACTCTAGTGGCTGGCGTCGATTACGAGACCCAATTATCTGATTTCTATATTAAAATAGTGTCTTAAAACAATTTTTGGAACAACTCCAAAAAATTACACTTACGAGTGTATGTAAAGTTATGGCTATGATGAAGACAAATTAATTTAAATTGGTAAATGTTCATTAAATTATCCACTAATAAAATTGTTCCTAAGAAATGGACTAGAAAATTAAGTACCCTTTAGAAGTGGACCAGAAAACTAGATAAAACATTGTCCATTATTGGGTCGCAATCGAGGCCGGCGTTACATCGAGTCGATGCGGCGGAATCACAGTCTTTTTACTTACGTAATACATTCCACGCAGTGAATGCTTACGTTACTATCTGAGTAAAAGTAACTGTCTTTTCGCTGGACTGTAACACCCGAGCAGCGGCTGAGCGCCTTTCTGTAAAATAAGTCAGTTAAAGTTACGTTTACACGTTACGAGTAGATTTTGTAATAGCGTACTTGGATGATTTCTGCGTCGCGGGATATAATCTAATGTCCCAAGGGTAGGGCAAAGTGACAAGCAAAATTCTGATACTAATATATTTTGCATGGCACTGTGTATATTTAAGCAAGACGTAACTGTTCTTAAATAGAGCGTCTCGCTTATCTGTTGCTTATATGTTATCATCAAAATAAACTGTCACTCATCCGATTCTATTTCTTCATTGATCAGTGTAAATATCATGACTCCATCCAAGTGCACTCGGTCAAAGTCTACTCGTACCGCGTAAACTAGCCTTAGAAACATAAGTCAGTCGCGCCATTTTCACTCTCATTTTGTAAGTCTATTAATTTTAAGAAGTTGTGATGTATGATTTAATTTAATTTATTTGTGTAACAGAGGTGCAGTTGCTTTGGCACAATGTTTGCTTACCTCTGTGCAGTGAAGATTATTTTTAATGTATTTGATTATAAGGTTTTTCGAGTACAAAGTTGTTTTTATTAACCTTCGTAGTAGAAAGTTGACCTGACATTGGTATCCTTGACTAATCGATTTGGTCTCTGATAAAATGTTTCGTCAGTTTGTTTGACATCTGTCTATGTTTCTGCAGTGTCTGGTGGGATCCTGTTAACCTTCAAATCTGGTTATATTGAAGAGTTGACATTGGATAATGTTACTATTTAGGCATAATTGCGACAGTTTCGTTTTTCATTTTCTTATGCAGCAGAGGTCGATTTCCATTTTTGTTTTTGATTAGAGAATGATGTTATGATGATAATAAACAAAATTATAACTAAATAAAAGGTAAAGTAAACATAAAATATAAGCGATTAATAAACTTAATGAATAGATTCTACATAAATCAGTCGGGAGTGGTTATACATTTTTAATTTAAGTATTATATTGACTGATAAGAACTATAGGGGTATACGGCAGAAACTACTTCTTTCCACATGCTACGATCCTGACATACCTCTTTCACTTCTTCCACTTTCATAAGCACCTTCATACATGCTCGCCGGTTATAGGTACTTTTGACTTGGCCTTTCTTTAAAACGTCTCCGATCTGATCGTGATACGTTCGCCTAGGTCGGCCTCTACCGGCTGGCCCATTCACACTCGTCTTGTAAATCTGTTTCGTCAGTCTTTCTTCATTCATCCTCTCTAGAAAGAAGTAGTCTCTGCCTATCCCAACGGGAAAAAGGCCTGATTATATGTATGTAAGAACTATAGACCGCGTTCTCACCGTCAGGTGGGGTCATGTGCCGGTCAGACATTAATAAAACAAGTAAAAGATAAGATACAGAAAGAGAAAGAGTGATGAGAGAGTTAAATGCCAGTCAATCAATCAAAATTATCACAATAGTTATCATACATCATAATAATTATCCAACATAATAATATATTTATTTCTCGACCCTTTTTATTTTTCATTAAAGATTTCATTGTAAACCAAAATAAGAATCGCAACTTCTGTCCCAACACCAAAGCTTTATAAATGTTGTGTTATAAAGTCCATAGTAATATTATTGTCCACGATTCGAACTATAATTTGATGTTAATCGAATGCAAAAGAGTTTAGTAACCTGATTGATTTAAATGACTCCTATAGAATTTATGAATGAACTTGCATAATGGTTAAGCAAGATGTTTTAGCAAGAAGTTAGTTTATAAACTAGAAATTAAGTGTGAAATGACTTTGATGGTTTTGTACTGTTGTTACTCTTTTTTTATTAGATACAGACAAGCACTTGACAGTTTGAATGTAAGTGACGATGCGGTTTAAAGTAAAATCGCGTTTGTCTGTTTTTTTAGGGAATGTAAGACGGTGATGAGTTGAGGCGGTCAGGACTACTGAGTTACTAAGTCTAATCAACATACAGGGTTTTTTTAACGTAACTTACTACCATCAAGGATATTATCTAGCGCCATAACCTTACGGCGTTCCAGCACACAGCTCTTGAGAGTCTGAGACTCAGAGTATTCTAGGCCTAGCGTGTTCACCATCTTCGACTAAATCATCGCTTACTACCAGGCGAAATAGTGGTCAAACGCCAGCCTATAAGATGTAAAAAAACAGTAAGTTTCAGTAGTGACCAGTACTCAACGATACGTCTGCGGTCTGCACTTACACAACCGTTATACAACTGCAACTATCTCAAAACTGGATCATACTTAATAGCTATTACCACCTATTGTTATTAGATATTACGTGTTACTTATGAGATGCAGTATTGGATAAATGGAAGCTGACTTCCTGGTCTACATGCACTCGATCAATATATCATCATCAGCCAGTGTCAGTCCACTGCTGGACGTAGGCCTCTCCCAAGATGCGCCACTGAGCCCGATCTTCGGCTCTTCTTTTGCAGATAACCAATATATCACTTTATTATATTTTTTATGATATAAGATAGCAGGACAAGCACGACGCTCGCCTGATGGTAAGCGATAACGTCTAACTATTACAGATACAGCGGAATGCAAAGTTCTGGACTGCCAGAACTTTGCACGTCACTACACTGCACCTGTTATCCGGAGATATAAAGATGTTAAGTCTCATATGCCCTGTAATTTCTTATTCTTCCATTTATTAAGATCAGCTCCCTGATTCTCAATCATTCGAAAACCTATTCGGATTCGGAAACTGCCCCATTTTTACTCAGATCTTTGCAATCCACAACGCTCTAATCCATAACTTTGATATTTCAATTCAAAAGAATTTAGTGATTCTAATTGGAAATGTTTCAGCGTCCAAATAGCTCACGGAATAATAAAAATTTGAAATTCAAAATGACGCTTCTGAATTAGAATGTATCCGATCAAAATGACACAACTATGCTAGTGCTAGACAACGGACTCGGTTTGACTTGAATCAAATTTACATCTATTTTACATGTAAGTACCTTAACCTGTCTTCCAAAATTTTATTTGTGAAATACTTTCAAAATCCAAAATTTAATTCAAAAATCATTTATTCACGTCAGATACGGTTACAATAAAAAGATGTCATAATTGTATGGGTTCAGCATATCTTGCCTATTTGGCATGTGAGTATGATAAATATGATGTGTCACTTGATGAGAGTGTTGATCTGGTCTGAACCGACTTCCCAAAAAAAAGGAGGTTCTCAATTCGTCTGTATGTTTTTTTTGTGTGTATGTTACGCGATTACTCCGTCAATTGTGAACCGATTTGAATGATTATTTTTTTAATCGGTAGGGTTCGTTTCTGAGATGATCCCATTGTAGTTTTATCGAGATCTGATGATTATCTCTGAGATATGACGATAAAAGTCTCAAACTTGCTACTGAAACTGACTCGCGGGGCAACGAAGTCGGTTGTTTTAGTTTTTAAACTATCTTTATTGTTATATTTGAAACTTAAACATCAATGTTGCTTATATTAGTATGTCTATTTTTCAGGCAGTGGCAGTGGCGGGATTTTAAGAGAAACGGGGAAACATCTTGAAATATAAAAGCAATTCATATTGCAACGGGGCACTAAAAAACCATTGCCGGTACCCCAAATAAAATCGCTTCACGAGTCATCGTTCATAAGTTCCTCGTGCATTTAGTTTTGTTGTAGACGATTCTATTTTTCTTGAGAAAAGATGTTCATTTCTATTATCAATTTAAACTGACAAAACAACATAACAAAACAAAAACCAATAAACTGTAGAATTTAAGGTAAACCTTCAATTTTGTGAAGGTTTACTTTCAATTCTACATTTTATTATTGTGATATTTTGGAGCTAGACTTACTCAATTCGTCTGCATGTTTTTTTTGTATGTTACGATCTATACTAATATTAATAACCGGCCAAGTGCGTGTCGGGCCACGCGCAGTGTAGGGTTTCATAGTAGCCTGTTATTTATTGCAAGTCCTGACCCGTTATAAACAAGCAACTAGGTACTCCGTCTTTGTCACTTTAAAGGATTTATTCTAAGGATTTTGTATTTTGGTACAAAATTATCCAACACCCAAGTTCAACGACTATTACTGCTAAACTAATAAAGTTATCTTAACCGCTATTGTTTTCCTTTAAAGTTCATGAAATGCGCTATTATCACGAATTTTTCCAGATTTTTCAAGCCAGCAGTTTAGCTTTTTTTTTTTCGTTTCATTTCCTAAATGAAGCATTCAATCGAAAAATGGTATTAGCAACCCATATGTAATTTTAAAAGACCTATTCAACAATAACCCACTCGATGGGGTAGACGATGAAAAAAAAATCATCCCTACTGCTCGTATAGGGGAGCTACCTTAAAAAAAATATTTTTCAAAATTTTATTTCAGCACTTTATCGGCGTAATTTATATACATACCCCCACAAAATTACATCTTTCTAGTATTAACGGTCTCATAGCAAAACCTCGGACAGACAGACAGACGGACATGACGAAACTATAAGGGTTCCTTGTCAGGACTACGGAACCCTAAAAAAAGAGAAAAAAAATAATGATATAATGATAATTCAAATTTTAAGATGTGTGGCATATCTTGAATCACCTCATACATATGTCATATCATGCATATACTCTTTGGTATTAAAACGATTTATGTTTCATTATGACGAACGTTTTCAACATTTAAAAACCATTGGTTACGGAAAAATATGGGAAAGTGAGTCGAAGAGAGTCCTAGCAACGAAACAGAAATGACTTTGTGATAAAAAAAATGATAAATTTGCTGTTCCTTGGGGATAAAATAATAAAAACCCAGCCGTGAATGCACTGATGAAGAATACGAGATCCAGCAATGATCCAGCAATTTGGTATAATGCCACAGGGCGCATGCTGCAAAATAACGGTGCTCCGGTGCTGGAAATGAATATTACCAATGGATATAGATGATAAATAGAGTTATCAATCGTCGGGGAACATATCAAACATATTCACTACAATACAATAAATGTTACTCTCATTATGGTATCTAATGGCTTTTACAACAAAAGACGTAGTCCTCGAAGTGGACAGGCCTAGGACACTTGTTCTACAAAGGCAAGCGGATTCTGTGATGAAATATTTAGGTTCTATCCACATTAGGCGCTCCGTAACGCTGCATCTCGTTACGTTACAGATGTTTGCCTGATGCACTCGCTTCAAGTGCATCAGGTTCCAATATCGCGGGAAATATCGTTTGCGCGATACAGGATCTCATACATTTAGGCAATACATATTTACAAGGTGAGCTAATCAATCTACTCTAGCGCCATCTAGATGTTTTTTTTCTGAAGTAATGTTATAACGAGGAAAAATTGCAAAATCTCAAACCTGTGGGGCTATTCTGTAAGCTATCTCGGAAGCGGAATCCGCGGTGAGATTTGAATTTCGTACTACGAAATTCAATCGTATCACGTTCATAATACGGTTGAATTTTGTATACGAAATTCGAATCTCACCGCAGATTCCGCTGTCAAGATAGCTTACAGAATAGCCTAGCTGCATCGACATCATTCTAACAAACGTCAAACACTATAAAAAAAATATATTGAACCTAAGAATATCAGATCATATGGCTCAAACTATCAGTATTTATTGTAATCTTAGCTTTAGAGAAAAATACTGGTTCATACAAAAAAGGAATGTTGATCGAAACTTTCACATATTCTGCAAACACTTGTCACAAATTACCTTTGCAGAAGTATATAAGCATATTGATTCAAACAAGGCTTACATAGAGTTTATTGACCTATATTATCTACTATATAACTTATGTATACCCCAAGAAACCATTAAAGTAACTTACTTTAAAAAAGAAAATTGGAATACAAAAGGCATAAAAATTGCAAGCCAAAATAAGCGAAAAAAAGTAACAACAAGCAAAAAAAAGATAGCTACAAAAGGTATTATAAAACATTAAAGAAAGTCATACGCCTATCCAGGAAAATTTCAAATATTAAATATATAAATAGAAGTACAAATAAAAATAAAGCCACATGGGGATTGATTAAACAACATAGAAACCAAATTAATCAAATTAAAACATCAATTGAAAGCATTAAAGTAAACGAAACAGAAGTTAATGATCCCTCAAAAATTGCAAAATATATGAATGAATATTTTGTAAATAGGAACGTAACCCCTTCATGTCAAGATTCTTATGTAGAAAAAAAACCATAATAATGTATGCAATACTATATTTATCAATCCAGTAAGTGTTAATGAAGTAATAACAATTGTAAGAGACTTAAAAAATAAAAAAGCTCAGGACATGACGGCATTTCAATGCAAGTAATAAAAAAAACCATAGAATATATAGTAAAACCACTGGTTTATATAATAAACTTAACAATAGAAACTGGAAACTTTCCTGACGATCTTAAAAAAGCTATTATCAAACCCATTCATAAAAAGGGATCTAAAAAAGGGACCCATAGCATTACTACCCAGTATTTCTAAAATCTTCGAAAAAGTCATTTATAATAGGTTGATACCATTTTTGGAAGCAAATAACGTGCTCAATAAAAATCAGTTTGGATTTCGCAGAGGTAAGAACACATCCCTTGCTATTTTTAAAATGCAAAAGCAGGTTTGGGATGCGATTAATAGTAAAAAACAGGTGTTGCCATATTTCTAGACTTGTCTATAGCATTTGATTGTGTACACAATATACTACTGCATAAACTAGACATGGTCGGCATAAGGGGAACAGCACTAAATTTAATTGAAACGTATCTGAGTAATGGCTGGTTTACACGGGCTTAGTAGCTAAGCGCTTAGTACTTGTCACTATACTAAGCCTCAATATGACAAGTGAAAAGTAACCGTTTACACGTTGGAGCCAGTAGAAGTCATTAATTTACTATCTATCTAATACTATAAGAATCTTTGTCCTAACATACTGACTGACTCACTGACTCACTGACAGACAACGCACAGCCTAAACCGCTGGTCGTAGAAACTTGAAATTTGGAGAGTATATTTGTCTTAGTACGAAAGGGTGTACTAAGAAAGGATTTTCCAAAATTCACCCCTTAAGGGGATGAAATGGGGGTTCAAAGTTTGTATGGAGAAACAAGATTAGATCGTCTTTTCTATCCGAAACTTCACATAAGTGCTTCAATAAAAAAATAAGTAAAGACGTGTTTCAGGTTTTTTTGGAATTCCACCCCTAAGAGGGTGAAATGGGGTAATAAAGTGTAAAATCAATATTGTTTCGGATTGCGCTGAAATTTGGCATGCAAATAGTTATTACGACGTTAGTTCCCACTAAGAAAGGATTTTCCAAAATTAACCCTCGAAGGGGATGAAACGGGGGTTCAAAGTTTGTATGGAGAAACAAGATTAGATAGTCTTTTCTATCTGAAACTCCACACAAGTGCTTCAGTAAAAAAATAAGTAAACACGTGTTTCAGGTTTTTTTAAATTCCACCCCTAAGAGGGTGAAATTGGGTAATAAAGTGTGAAAATCAATATTGTTTCGGATTGCGCTGAAATTTAGCATGCAGATAGTTATTACGACGTTAGTTCCCTCTGAGAAAGGATTTTCCAAAATTGATCCTCGAAGGGGATGAAACGGGGGTTCAAAGTTTGTATGGAGAAACAAGATTAGATAGTCTTTTCTATCCGAAACTCCACACAAGTGCTTCAGTAAAAAAATAAGTAAACACGTGTATCAGGTTTTTTTGAAATTCCACCCTTAAGAGGGTGAAATGGGGTAATAAAGTGTAAAATCAATATTGTTTCGGATTACGCTGAAATTTGGCATGCAGATAGTTATTACGACGTTAATTCCCTCTAAGAAAGGATTTTCCAAAATTAACCTTCTAAGGGGATGAAACGGGGGTTCAAAGTTTATATGGAGAAACAAGATTAGATAGTCTTTTCTATCCGAAACTTCACACAAGTGCTTCAGTAAAAAAATAAGTAAACACGTGTTTCAGGTTTTTTTGTAATTCCACCCCTAAGAGGGTGAAATGGGGTAATAAAGTGTAAAATCAATATTGTTTCAGATTGCGCTGAAATTTGGCATGCAGATAGTTATTACGACGTTAGATCCCTCTTTGAAAGGATTTCCCAAAATTAACCCTCGAAGGGGATGAAACGGGGGTTGAAAGTTTGTATGGAGAAACAAGATTAGATCGTCTTTTCTATCCGAAACTTCACATAAGTGCTTCAGTAAAAAAATAAGTAAAGAGGTGTTTCAGGTTTTTTTGTAATTCCACCCCTAAGAGGGTGAAATGGGGTAATAAAGTGTAAAAATCAATATTTTTTCGGATTGCGCTGAAATTTGGCATGCAGATAGTTATTAATTACGACGTTAGTTGGTAAACTGAGAAAGGTTTTCCAAAATTCATCCCTGAAGAGGATGAAGCGAGGGTTCAAAGTTTGTATGGAGAAACAAGAATTGATTGTCTCTTATATTCGAAACTTCACACAAGTAGTTTAGTAAATAAATGAGTAAATACGTGTTTCAGGCTTTTTGAAATTCTATTCCTAAAAGGGTGAAGTGGAGTAACAATGTCTGAAATCAATATTGTTTCGGATTGCGCTGATATTTTGCATCCAGATAGAAATTTTGACGTAGGTATCCGCTGAGAAAGGATTTTTCAAAATTCACTCTTCAAGGGATGAAGCGGGGGCTCAAATTTTGGATAGTCATTTTATTCGACATTTCACACAAGTACTTCTGTAAATAAATAAGTAAATACGAGTTTCAGACTTTTTCAAAATACCACCCTAAAAGAGTGAACTGGGGTAAAAAAGTCTGAAAATCAATATAGTTTCGGATTGCGCTTTATTGGGTTTTCGGGTTTTAAAAATATGAATCCTGATTTGTCTTAGTCACGCGATAACATGAAAACAGGTGAACCAATTTGGCTAATTTTTATTTGATGTCTTTAATGATAGAATCGTTTTTACAAAAGAAAAGTTTTAAGTAAATAAAAGGAGTTTTTAACGCGGGCGTAGCCGCGGGGGACTTCTAGTTTATTAATAAACACGTGTTTTCACTTCCCGGTACAACTTGTCACTAACTAACTTGTCGAGCTGTTTACATATGTATATAAATATGATACAAGATATAAATATGATACAAATGAAAGTACAAGAAGATTTCGATAATATAGTAAAATGGGCTCACGATAATGGAATTATTCTTAATATTAATAAAACTAAAGTGATTCGACTATACTCTCTGTACAATAAAAACATAAAAGGTAATATACATATAACCGGGCACTCTTATAGCTGCCTACATATAAATGGGGATAACTGTAACTGTAGTAGTTTAGAAGAAGTACCAACAATTAAATATCTAGGATTAACTATAGATAATAATTTCTCTTGGAAAGTACACATAAACAATGTTAACAATAAGCTTAGAATAATATTAGGTAAATTTTATCAGTTGTGTAATATACTTAACAGAGGCACCCTGTATAGTGTGTACCACGCGCTAGTCGAGTCTGTTATCAGTTACGGCTTAAATTGTTACGGACTTACGTTCCCTACGTATTTACAGCTGGTTAAAAATATACAGTTGAGAATTATTAAAAGATTAGTGTGTAAAAATATAAAAGATAATTTAAATGAGGAATATAATAAGTTATTTAAAATATGTAAGATATTACCGGTTGACTTAAAAGTCAATTATTTAATTTTAATAGAACAGTTTAATAATGATACGTACAAAGAAAAAAGAATGTTCAACTATGCCACCCGCAGTGCAGCCAAGCCACAACTTGTACAAAACTTTAAAGCATGTAATTATTATGGAAGGCGTACCAGGGAATATCTTGTGCCGAGATTAGTGAACGACTTACCTGAAGGTTTTGAAATTAAACATATAACTAAGTACTCATATAAGAAGTCTCTAAAGAAATTATACTTACAAAGACTAAATACTGCTGAAGAAATTTAAAAATGTAAGATAATTCAACTACTATTGTTATTAGAATTGTACATGTAGGTATGTAGACCGCTATACATAGTTACATTAGTAATTTAGATAATCATTAATAATTATATACTTACGTGATTATATAGTTATAGTTTTTTAAATAATTTAAGTGTAAATGTAAGCATAGTGTCTCTTTATATATATAAATAGCACTAGTTTATGAAAGTCACAATGCAGCTATGTAGGTTTAGATCAAGGTACTTTAATTTAGGAATGAGAGTATCATCTGCCGACAAACTGCTCAGCAGTTTGGCAGAAACTAGATTAAGAAATTGTACTTGTATCTTGCATTCATAAATAAATAAAATAAATAAATAAAAAAACATGCGGTCAGCACGCGACAAGTGCTTAGTAAATCGTGGTGGGGGTATCGACTTGTCGCTTAGTAAATAGGATCGATCTCTATTCACTTGCACTATTCACAAACACTAATACTAAGCACTAATCAGCGTGTTTACACACGAGGACTTAGTATTAGTGACAAGTACTAAGCGCTTAGCTACTAAGCCCGTGTAAACCAGCCATAATAGAAGCCAAACGACAGCTATCCAAACATACAATAAACTAAATAAAACTGTTGAACAAACATATTCTCAGTATGAAAGGATTTCAATAGGAGTACCTCAGGGTAGTATACTTGGGCCTCTATTATTTCTGATCTATATTAACAATTTACCTTCTCTCACAGAGCACCTATGCGTGATGTTTGCAGATGATGCCACTATCTTTATCCCTCAGAAAAACCTCAAACCATTAGAATACGAAGAAAAAATAAATAAAACCCTACATACAATGGTAAACTGGTTAAATAATATTAATTTAAAAGTAAACCTAAATAAAACCAACTTTTTACTATTCAAAAATTATAAGACGAGTCCACTTAATATTAATATCACAAATAATGGAAATAGCATCTCAGAAATTACAGAAACTAAATTTTTAGGTATAACAATGACTGCTTTTGAATACGCTTATATTAGCTTCAGACGTATGTATGTTTGTATGTTAGTATGTAACGGAATCTTTGAACATGATTTTAACCCCCTTCAAAACGTCGGATTAACTCGAAATTAGGCATAATTATTAAGGACCGATGACAATTCAATATTTTAAACATTTTGAACCGTTATCTATACGCTTTTAAAAAAATTCGACTAAAAAATGAAAAATAAATAATAGTTTAAAAAAACTAAAAAAATACGCTTTTATAGAAAATCCAACTAATAAATAGAAAATAAATTTTAATAAATTTGAATTAAAAATAGTGTAAGAAAAAATTATTTTATTGTAAAAAGAGCGTGGGGTGCTTTTCAGGATATTATCAAAATAACCCTTCTAGTCATATCTGTTCATAAAATATTTGGAACTATTGATACCATGCACCCCACGCTTTTTTTTTACAATAAAATCATTTTTTCTTACACTATTTTTAATTCAAATTTATGAAAATTTATTTTCTATTTTTTAGTTGGATTTTCTATAAAAGCGTATTTTTTAGTTTTTTTTAACTATTATTTATTAAATTGGAAATCTATACTATCTATATAATATTATAAAGAGAGAACATTTGCATTTTTGTATTTTTGTATTTTTGTATTTTTGTATTTTTGTATTTTTGTATGTTTGTAATGATTTGGCTCAAAAACTAATGGACTGATTTAAAAAATTCTTTCACTAATATATAGAATGGACTTTCGGAATGAAAATAGGCTATATATTATCCCGTTTAAATCAAAGGTACATTCACATGGAGACCTAATTTGCAACCTAAGTCGACTAAAAAACGGTCGAAAAAACACGTTTCTTACGAACGCTGCTTAATTGAAAATAGATAGAAGAATATTTTCTATGCAAGAGTTGTACAACTTAATAAGACCTACAAAAAAGTCCGCAACAGCATATGTCTATCTCTTAAGGTTGACTCTCAGTAACCATTTTAAACTTAAAATTTTTGTTAAAAAATATTACATAACTTCCAAGGCTATTTTCAAGTATATAGTATTAATCCTTATCCAAATAATTACGTTAATTAGCCTGGCCACATATTACAGATTAAAAGTGTCCTTTACAGTGTATAATTCAAATGAAAACTCTAGAAGATATCACGGATTTCACATACACGCATCGCAAAATTAATAAAATATTTGCAGTGAAACCACAGATTAGGTCATAGTTACTTCTAAAATATTATTATAAGCTTAGCGATGCGGTAGATCCCCACCGATCACAATCAATTTGAAGTCAACATAGTATAATAATATATGTTTACTGTATAAAATTCTATTGTATAATATAGTTATGATCTATATTTAAACCACCCCGACTGATCTATGTATAATCTTTTCAATAAAAGCATTCCAATGACTCTAAACACGACATTTAAAATCTGAGCTGTAAGTTGGTGTGGATTTGAGTATTCTGTAGAGTACAGGAGATGTCCCAGTATCAGGTCAATGCTTCCATGTTCTTACAATATTGTTGAAGAAGAAGATTTTCGAATTGATCAGACGATCAGACCTATGAAAGTTGATTTCATAGCGCAATTAACTATAAAAAAGCTCATAGTTTTATAACGATTCAACGAATTTTCACGAATCAATGCTAAGAACACTCTCGATGAAGACATCTATCAAACAAAAAAAAATATCAATAATAAATCAAAATCGGTTCATCTGGTTGGGTGCTAAGATGCTACAGACAGACAGATACACGCGTTAAACGTATAATACCCCTTCTTTGATCCCATGATTTGATTGATTTTGATTCTGTACAAGTAATATCCTTTTTTGTTATTAAACCATAAGTTTTTTGTATAATAAAAACATATTGGATGGAACAACTTTGGACAATCTTTTTTCTATTCCAACTCCTAACTATACTCCTTTTGTTTTTCGTGAATTTACTGTCAGTGATGTTAAGAGAAGCATTACCTCCATTGCGTCAAATGCAGTCGGCAGTGATAACATTAGTCGCAATATGATCATGCCCATTCTCGACGAAATCCTTCCTGTCCTAGCGTATATCCTTAATGAGTCCATCAAAACTGGTAGCTTGCCAGCTTTGTGGAAAGATGCGCAAATCATCCCTCTTCCTAAAAAATCCAACCCATCATCCTTTTCCGACCTTCGACCCATATCTATCTTACCTTTCCTTTCCAAAGTCCTCGAGCGTCTGGTCCATCAGCAGCTCTCTCTTTTCCTTAACACTAACAACCTCCTTAATCCCTTTCAATCAGGTTTTCGTCCCGGTCACAGTACAGTGTCTGCTCTGGTCAAAATTACCGATGATATCAGACATGGAATGGATAATGGTCTTGTGACTGTGTTATCACTGCTAGATTTCAGTAACGCATTTAACAACGTCGATTTTGACCTTCTCCTAGGTATCCTTCGCTCTCTTAACATATCTCCTGTAGTAATTTCCTGGTTTCGTAGTTACCTGTTCGGTCGTCGGCAGCGTATCCGTGTTGATGATTCCTTTTCTACATGGTGTACTACGTCTGCAGGCGTACCTCAGGGTGGCGTTCTATCTCCTCTTCTTTTTGCTATTTTTATAAATTCTATTTCATGTCATCTTTCTTCTTCCTACCACCTCTATGCCGATGATTTACAAATTTATAGACAATCACCACTCACCGAACTAAATGAATCTATTGTGCACACCAACACAGACTTGCAGCACATTCTTGAGTGGAGCAAATGTTACGGAATCAACGTCAACCCATTAAAGACGCAAATTATTGTAATTGGCAGTTCTCGAATGGTCTCAAAAATCGACTGGTTCCGCCTTCCGCAGTTTATATTCGATGGTACTCACATTCCAATAAGTGAATCTGTCAAAAATCTTGGGGTACTTTTGGATAGGAAACTTTCCTGGGTGCCTCAATTAGCGGAAGTCAGTCGAAAACTTTTCGCTTCTGCAGGCTCTCTTCGTAGGTTACGTAACCTCCTCCCAATTTCAACCAAAACTGCACTTGCAAACTCTATCCTACTCCCTATTCTTGATTATGCCGACACCTGCTATCTGGATGTGACTGAGGAACAGCTCGATAAGCTTGAGCGTCTCCAAAACTTGTGTATTCGGTTTGTGTTCGGATTACGCAAGTTTGACCACATTTCTGAATACCGCAAAAAGTTACAATGGGTACCCATTCGTCTTCGTAGAAATGGTCATATCCTTTCCCTTTTATATTCTGTCCTTTTTATCCCATCTACTCCTCTCTACCTTAAAGAGCGCTTTCAGTTCCTACATCTCTCTAATCCCTTACCTCTTCGTTCCTCAGAAAACCTTCAGTTACTTATTCCTCTACACTCCTCACGGTTCTACGACAAATCCTTTACAGTGCATGCTGCTCGGTTATGGAATGAGCTACCTGTAGATATTAGACGTGCTAAATCTCTCTTGCAATTTAAATCTTTAGTTAAAAAGCACTATTTGTCCCAAACATGCTAATTCTACTGATCACACATTGTTATAGACGTGAATGTATTCAGCTATGTGTATGTATTTATTTGTATTTATAAAGTATTTATGTATTCAATAAATTTTAAAATTATATGAGTATGTTTATGTAATATATGTATATATATTTTATATAATTTATATGTATTTGTATGTATGTCCATATATGTATATTTAGTATTTTACTTATAATAATAAATAAATATTTTATTGCAGTTTCCAGTTAACATAAATAATCGCCATCGCCAAACTCCCTTTGTTTTTTGTTACTACTCCACACTTGGTTGTCTGGAAGAGATCACTCTATGCGATAAGACCGCCGATTGTATCACCGAATTAGGTTGTTATGTCTAGATATTAAGGTTCTTTCTGGTATACAATAAAGAGATTATCTATCTATCTATCTATCTATATTGCCAAGTTTGACATGTGAAAAATATATGTCAGTGTATTCAAAAATGCAAAAGTAAATAATGAATTAAAACTACAATAAAGTAGATATAAAACCCAGTTCCGAAGTTTAAATTAGAACAACAACCCTTAGACCATGTCAGGCCCTCTATAAGATGAGCAATCAAGACTTGTTCATGGTCCTTCGTAGTCGACTAATCCAGTCAATGTAGCTTGCGGATATTATTTTGATAGTGGATTACTATCACATATGCAAGCCAGAGGCCGGGTGAGCCTCAGACAGCTGTTCGTGGAAGAGCACTGTCAGGTCCGGAACTAATCCGGAAGGTGTTTGCGTAGTAGTGGAGTATTGTGAGTGTTGTCCTTACGGGACGGGAACGCAGACAGTGTGCCAGGAGAGTCACTGTCTGGTTGCACGTCGTCGGGACCCAACTTCAACTACGAGTCACGCTTAGACACCCCGTGTCTAGCGAGGAGGTGTGACGGGCGGATTTACAGCAGGAGCTGTCTCCGGCGTCATTGGTTACAGTGAGTGCAGGACAAACTGTGAGTACTTCTTTTATTCAAGATTAGTGTCGATTCAAGATAAAGTGAACATTATTTCAATGAAGATTTAATTTGAGGAAAATTGCAAAATTTAAATACAGGATGGTGTGCAAATAGATATATAGACATAGAAATAATTTTAGCTTTTCTTGTTTGATATTCTTTATTTTACGTAATATTTTCTTTGGTTAATTGATTTAGATAGATAGATAGATAGATAAACACTTTATTTGCACACCAATAATTACAGAAAAATACCAGAGGAAAAGACTTATTCTAAGTAATTTGTAAGATTTCATTTATTTAGTAAAAATGGAAGCGCTAATAAGTTTCCAAACCGATCTTTATTCGTGTTTATTCAAGATGAAAACAAATTTAAAAAAAGCGCCCAAGGAAAGATTAACCAAAGAATATATAGAGGGAAGACTAGACTCCGTGGAACAACTACGGTTAGAATACTTGTCTGGACATAAAGAACTAATGAAGAATTATGATCCTGTGAAAGTAAAGGCTTCAGATTATGTAAAATCTGAACTATACGACAAATGTGATGAGCTTTTTCTTGATTTCAAATGTGAACTAAAGTCAAAGTTGTCAAATATGTCAAATACTAATGAAGGCTCTCCAAGTCAAACTCACGTGTCACGTACTCAAATTAGGTTACCAAAGGTTAATATTCAACCGTTTTCGGGAAAATACTCAGAATGGAGTACATTTCGAGACTTATTCCAATCGCTTGTCCATAACAATAATGATTTAGACGATGTTCAAAAATTGCTGTATCTTAAAGGTTATTTAACTGGTGAGGCAGAGCAATTACTGAGCAACATTCCAATTACTCATGATAATTATGCGAGGTCTTGGAAATTACTCGAGGAAAGATATAACAATAAAAGATATATCTCATATCATATTCTAAAAAGATTGTTGAGTCAAAGGAATGTTTCTCATGAGTCAGCCAGTGGGCTGAAGGATCTTATAGGTACCACAAATGACTGTTTGTCAGCATTGTCTAATTTAGGTGTCAAGACTGACAACTGGGACATTCTTGTTATTCATATGATAGCGTTAAAATTGGACCCAGAAACTAGAAGACATTGGGAATTCAGTGCTATAAATAGTACTTCTGATGATTTGCCTACATATAAGCAATTTCAGGACTTTCTAACGAAACGTTATAGAGCACTCGAGTTTCTGGATTCTAGGTCCAATACAACAAGTCAGAGTCGTAACATGCCTGTAAACAAAACAAAATCTATGCACGTTGCAAAGATTCAATGTCCGTTTTGTACGGAGGAACACAAGCTTTTTCAGTGTCAGGAGTTTCGGAAAAACTCGGTAGACTCGCGGCGTAACTTTGTCAAGTCGAACAATATTTGTTTCTGCTGTCTGGGAAGTAATCACACTGCCAACAATTGTTCAACTAATTTCAAATGCCGCATATGCAATAGTAAACATCATGCCTTGTTACATCCTTCAAGTGAGGGAACGTCTAAGGGTAATGTCACCCATACTTCAACTACAAGTTCTAGTGCGAGTGAGGATACGGAACAGGGTTCATCATTAAATGATGAAACACCAGATTCTCAGATGGTTTCATGTTTCACGAAGAGACATAACCTAGTTTTATTGGCAACGGCCTTAGTAAAGACAGAGTCAAAAGAAGGCCAAACATATACAATCCGTGCATTGTTGGACCAAGGTTCACAATCGTCGTTTATAACAGAAGCGATGGTTCAGCAATTAGGATTAAAAAAGACTCCATCAAAGGTAAATATTACAGGAGTAGATGGAGACAAAGCGTTGATCTCCAAGGCCACTGTGACTTTAAAAATATCGTCGCGGATTGATCCAAATGTGACGGCACATGTGATCAAATCCTTCACCACACTTTTACCAACCAGGGAGGTTCGTCAAAGTTTCGAATGGAAGGAACTAAAGGAATTGGCTTTAGCAGATCCAGAATATCACACACCGAGTCATGTTGATATGTTATTGGGCGCCGACATTTATGGGAAAATCCTTCAAGAAGGGATTAAGAAAGGTCCAAATGGATCGCCAGTTGCTCAATATACTACTATAGGGTGGATTTTGTCTGGTGCTCTGGATGCAGAAGATGGAATATCAGTTAAAGTCATGCATTTAGTTGAAGACAATGATTTATTGAAACGGTTTTGGGAGCTTGAAGATGATGTTCCTATGTCTAAAGAAAAGCTGCGAACTGAAGACGAAAAACGCTGCGAAGAATATTTTGCAAATACTACATCAAGGGATGAAGAGGGTAGATACATTGTGCGTCTTCCATTGCAAGGTCCAACTCCAGAAGTAGATAACTCTTTACGAATAGCTGAAAGGAGATTGTATTCCTTAGAAAGATGGTTGAAGAATGGAGATCTGAAAGAGAAATACAAAGAAGTTATTAATAAATATCTACAATTAAATCATATGGAACCTGTACCAGATATGGAAATCAACAATCCAAGGGCGGTTTATCTACCTCATCATGCCGTAGTGCGAGAAGATAAGCAAACTTCAAAAGTCAGAACAGTTTTTGATGCATCTTGCAAAGGCACAAACGGAAGGTCACTAAACAGTCATCTTTTAGTTGGTCCACCGCTGCAAGCAGATTTAAAGCATCTTGTAATGCTTTGGAGACTCTCATGTATTTGTATAACTGCCGATATAGTAAAAATGTATCGACAGGTAAAGGTACATCGAGAAGATATTGATTATCAGAAGATTTTATGGCGTAATGATTCAGATGAGAGCATACAACATTATAGAATGTTACGTGTCACTTTCGGCGTAGCTTCTGCTCCATATCTCGCCGTGAAAACATTACAGCAACTAAGTATAGATGAAGGCCATAATTATCCAAAGGCAGCAAAAGCAGTTTTAAGCAAATTCTATGTTGATGATTTGCTAGAAGGATGCGAAAATGTGGCAGATGGAATTAAACTATATCGGGAGATGAATGAGCTTATGGCAAAGGGCGGGTTTAGCTTACAAAAGTGGTATAGTAATAATGAGGAGTTACTGCAAGAAATGAAGAAAATTGAGAAAGATAAAGACGGTAAAGGTGAAGCACAAGAAGTGAAGGAAAGTTTGAAAATAAAAACTGATGAGGTAATTAAAATTGTAGGACTTACCTGGGACCGACCGGACGATTCCTTCCACTACCAGATTGATTTACCTGATATTGAAGAACCTGCAACTAAAAGATCAATCATTTCAAATATATGTCGTTTTTACGACCCCCTTGGTTGGGTAGGGCCAAGCTTAATTGTGTCAAAGATGATCATACAGAAATTATGGCTGGCAGGAATTGAATGGGATGAGACCGTACCATCAAATATTCTGAATGAGTGGAACACATACAAAAAGGAATTAAAATTATTGATAAATGTTTCTATACCTCGGTGGATTGGAATCAAAACTAGCAGTTTTATCGAATTGCATGGTTTTAGTGACGCCTCAAAAGACGCCTTTGCTGCAGTTGTCTATGCTCGCGTTGTGGATGCTGAAGGGAACATTAAGGTGTCGTTGATATCTGCAAGAACGAAGGTCGCTCCGATCAATCAGGTATCGATTCCAAGGCTTGAGTTGTGTGGTGCCGTCTTATTGACACGGTTAATGACTGAGATTGCATCTGTCATGAACATTGAAAAGACTCACTTACATGCTTGGTCGGACTCCACCGTTTTTCTGTCTTGGTTGAATAGTCATCCAAGTCGATGGAAAGTTTTTGTGGCTAATCGTGTGTCAGAAATATTATTTTAAATTTAGATGCGCACCATGTTTCGTCCAAATGAAATCCAGCAGACGCAGCTTCAAGAGGTCAGTCTCCGTCAGAATTATTGAAAAATATGATTTGGTTTAACGGGCCAGATTTTCTGCACAAACAACACATCAATTATACAAAGTTGAAGGATTTTCATTTAAATTTAGAGGAAGCAAAATCAAGAACTTGCTGTGCTACAGTTCATGTCAAGTTTTTGGAAAGGTTCTCTACACTTACCAGGATGACCAGGGTTATTGCTTATTGCAAACGTTTCATCCATAACCTGAAAATAAATAGAACTGAGAGATCAGTCGGGTTTTTGAAATCCCAAGAATTAAATCATTCATTGAACAGTTGCATTCGGCAGATTCAATTAGAATGTTTTAGCAAAGAAATTGCAATTGTAAAGAAAGGCGAAGTCTTACCAAGGCGCAGTAATCTTCGATCTTTAAATCCATTCATAGACGAAGATCAAATTTTGCGAGTCGGGGGCAGACTTGAACTTTCAATGTTGAATTCAACTCGAAAACATCCTGTGTTGATACCAAAGGAATCCCATCTGACTATTCTACTTGTGTTGGATGCACACAAGCAGACACTGCACGGTGGCCCTCAGTTAATGTTGTGTTACTTACGATCTCAGTATTGGATTCTGAATGCTGGACGACTTGTGAAGTCATGCTATCGGAATTGTGTAACATGTGTTAAACATACAGGGAATACTCAAGCCCAATTGATGGGACAATTACCTACGGTTAGGTCAACTCCATCTCGTCCGTTTAAATCTAGCGGAGTTGATTATACTGGTCCAATCCAAATACGGACAGCAAAAGGCCGCGGCTATAAATCGTACAAGGGTTATATTTGTTTCTTTATATGCATGGTGACACGTGCGGTTCACCTGGAACTTGTCAGCGATCTTACATCACAAGGATTTCTTCAAGCTTTTAAAAGATTTGTGGCAAGACGTGGATTTTGTAGCAATTTATGGAGCGATAATGGCACGAACTTTACAGGAGCAGCAAGTGAGCTAAAACTATTATTTGCTAATGAAAAGGGCTCCATGATTTATGAAATTGCCGATACTTTAGCTACCAACGGATGTTCGTGGCACTTTATTCCTTCTCACGCACCTAACTTTGGCGGTATGTGGGAAGCTGGCATTAAATCACTAAAATATCACCTGAAGCGCACTATTGGTGTATCTACATTGACGTTTGAAGAAATGTCTACGGTGCTAGCACAGATCGAAGCCTGTTTAAATTCCAGGCCTCTCTCTGTACTAACCGGTACTGAAGAAGAAGAAAACTTTAAAATATTGACACCAGGTCATTTTCTTATTGGTGAAGCATTGGTCACTCCTCCTGATAACAACTATGAGTCTTCAAATATAAGTTCGCTTCGTAGGTGGCAGTATACTCAACGGATGACCCAAGAATTTTGGCGTCAATGGTCCAAGCAGTATTTGACTAGATTTTATAAAAGATACCGCTGGACGTCGGAAATGCCTCAGCCTCGTATTGGTGACGTAGTAACAGTACGGGAAGATAACTTACCTGTGTGTCGGTGGTTGTATGGCAGGGTAATTGCTATGATTGATAATTTAGTACGAGTAGTAACGTTAAAAGTTAAAAACGCTACAATTAAACGTCCTGTAAGTAAGCTGTGCTTGCTTCCGATTGCTCACTAATTTTTATAGTTATCTTAGGTGAATATTTAGTTAAATGAGATATATTTATGTTATTTGTTTTTTATATGTTTGTAATGTTTGTTATGGGACTATTCATGTAGAATTTACGTAGGACAAAGCTGGGTTTGTCCTAGGTGGGCTATATCTACAAGTAATATCCTTTTTTGTTATTAAACCATAAGTTTTTTGTATAATAAAAACACATTGCCAAGTTTGACATGTGAAAAATATATGTCAGTGTATTCAAAAATGCAAAAGTAAATAATGAATTAAAACTACAATAAAGTAGATATAAAACCCAGTTCCGAAGTTTAAATTAGAACAACAACCCTTAGACCAAGTCAGGCCCTCTATAAGATGAGCAATCAAGACTTGTTCAGATTCCATGATCCCACTACCTCTGTACGAAAACACATGATTCATGAATGCGCGTAAAACTTTCATTGGTAGGTATATAGCTAGGATTAGAACCAACGACCGTCGGGTCAGAATCAGGGTAACTATCCTTTACGCCAAAGGGCCGTCCAATATCACTACGTAAGTATTATAGAACAAAGTCCATCACTGCGTCTGTCTGTCTGTTCGCAATAATCTCAATAGCTACTGTGTTATATAATAATAGCCAGAGCCAATAGCCAGAGTGTTTATGAGGAATGTTTAGGTGCATAATTCGTTAAGGTTTTGTGTAAATTGGTTGAAATATGACGATGATTGTTAAATATGTTAATATTTTATATTTGATGCAACAAACTGATGCAAATTTTGTTGGCATATATGTTCTACCCGTGCGAAGCCGGGGCGGGCTGCTAGTCACATATAAAAAACATAAATAACATTATCGCACAATATTGCTATATTTTATCCATGCTAA
This sequence comes from Cabera pusaria, assembly GCA_954871355.1. Taxonomy (NCBI): domain Eukaryota; kingdom Metazoa; phylum Arthropoda; class Insecta; order Lepidoptera; family Geometridae; genus Cabera; species Cabera pusaria. The sequence goes on along the minus strand of OX940909.1, from coordinate 1,066,873 downwards.
GTACCATAGCTTCCAAATCAGTTGCAATAACTGCATATTATGGTTATGTATACCCTTATTTAAAGTATGGGATTCTATTTTGGGGAAATTCGGTTAACGTCCAGTCTACATTCCTTCTACAAAAGAGATGTCTACGTAGCATATTTAATATGGAAAGCACTGAACCTCTTCGAGACATATTTATCGAATATAACTTTTTAACATTAGCTAGCATGTACATACTAGAACTATCGGTTTTTGTAAAAGAAAATGAACACCTATATTTCAGTCAACAATCTAGTCGATTAGCAAACCTAAGGACTAATTACAGATACAACATGTGCATTCCCCAAATTAACAATACTAAATACTACAAAAGTTCCTTTGTAAGCGCAATCAAAGTGTATAACCATCTACCAACAGAACTAAAAACTTTGCATGGATGTATATTTAAAAACAGATTGAAACAGTGGCTGCTTTCAAAAGCTTATTATAACTTAAATAAGTACTTGGATGTAAATTGATAAAATGAATTATTTAAAATTCGATGCATAATATTCTTACATTTGTAAAAGGTGCACATTATAATATTACATAGATGTTGTCTGGTGTAGTCAAAGATTATTAAAGATTATCGAATTTATGTCACATTGTTATAAAATTTCAAATTATTTTTGTAATTATTTATATTATTTATATTTATAATAGATATTGACTTATTTGTACAAAAATTTAGTAGATATATAAACTGCTGTCTTACTACTAAGCTAATTTTAAGTCTTTTCTTACTATTGTATGTTCGAAATGAACAAACTGTTGAGACATATTTTATATTTTAAGACCTTTGTACACAGTTTTCACAATAAATGATTTCTATTTCTATTTCATTTTATTTTTGTTTGTTACGATTTAACTCAAAAACTACTGAACCGATTTTAAAATTCTTTCATTTATAAAAAGCTACATTATCAGCGAGTAACATAAGCTATATTTTATCCCCGTATTACAATAGGAACTACGCGGGTGACACCGCGAGGCGCTGCTAGTATGAAATAATTAGGTTGACAGATATTCGCAAATTTTCCTCTACAAAATGACCGAAATTAGTATTTATATACTAATTTTGCATATCATTAAAATGTTATATCACTAGTTAATGTTTCCATTCAGAAGCAAATCATAAATCTACACCAAATTTAATGTTTATAAATATATGCAATATTAATAAGTTTCTTCCGTTGAAGGTGACTCTGAATTTTATTATGTATCTATAACCGACCATCGTGGGAAATGTATTTACTAATTCACTTCAACGTAGAGTTTACATAATAAGTGTATCTAGGTAAATGATAATGTTTTTTGTATACAGGGTGTCCCATGCAACCTGTAGCAGCTTAGGTCTGTGGTCTGGGGACACCAATACCTATCGATTGGACCCTATGTATGTTCCGAAATTTATTGTTGTTTTCGAGATATGATTTTTTTGTTTTATTTTCAGTTTTTTATTTTATTTTGGACAGTTTAAGGTATTACTTTTTCTGTTAAATGATTCTTTGAGATTTTCTTTATTAGTTTTATAGCTAGATGTGTGTTCGTCTGTAAAAACACTAAAAACTAAAATTCTAAATACTAGCTCAGACTTTAATCACTATTTAAATTTCTGTTTGAGAGTTTTTTTACTTGATTTCAACTTGAAAAAATAACATTACTGAATAACTTCCTGATAATTTTATAAACTGTATGGGTTTCTTAGTTCTCAAAGTAACAGAAAATAATTGGTACTTTAATAGGAACTTAAGTGCGAAAACGGAGTTTAATAACCTTCTCCGTTTTTTTTTCGTCCGTTAAATGATTCAGTCGAAAATAGTGAAATTTATTTCATGCATTTGAAATCAGTTTTCTCACATCTTTCCAATTAGCGAGTGGGATTGGAGGGGAGGTGGAGTGGGGGAGGAAGAGGGGGAGGGGAGGGGGGAAAGGGGAGGGGAGAGGGAAGTGAGGGAAGGGAAGTGGGGGAAGAGAGACGGGGAGAGGGAAGTGAGGGAAGGGGAGTGGGGGAAGAGAGACGGAGAGGGGAGGGGGAAGTGGAGGAAGAGAATGGGCGGGGAAGGGAGGTGAATTGGGGGGAAAGGGAAGAGGGAGAGGGAAGTGAGGAGAAAGGGGGTGGAGGGAAGATAGAGGGAGAGGGGAGGGGGATTTGCGCGGCGTGGTACGGTGCGGTGTAGGTGGGATACGCATGTGTCTTATTTGTAAAATAATTAGACTAAATAATTAAAAATGCTACCCAAAGACACTATTCCACGCGGACGAAGTCGCGGGTACAGCTAGTTATGAATATATATTTTTTATTTATGATATAAGGTAAGGACAAGCACGACGCTCGCCTGATGGTAAGCAATGACGTCTACCTATTACAAATACAGTGGTATGCAAAATTCTGGACTGCCAGAATTTTTTTAACTGCGCCTGCGCCTGATAAAACCTGTTAGCGCCTAAAGCGCCTGTTACTTGAATATAAATTTAGTAAAATAATTATATAAATGTATAAATATTAACATATTCCATCATAGGGCCGGTGTACATAATAATATGGTGATGCGCAGCGCAGAGCATTTTACAATATCAAGATTTTAACGACATTAGTTTAGTTAAAAAAAACACAAACAAATTATTCATTGGTATTAATTTTCATCAACCGACTTCCGAAAAGGAGGTTCTCAATTCGTCTGTATATTTTTTTTTTAAATTTGATTGTGTATTACGCGATTTCTCCGAAAATTGTGAACCGATTCGAATGATTCTTTTTGTTATTGATAGGGTACGTTTTCGAGGAGGTTCCATTGCAATTTCATTGAGATCTGATAAGTATTTCCAGAGATATGACGGTAAACGTCTCAAACTTGCTACTGATATTGACTCGCGGGGCATGAAAGTCGGTTGTTTTATTTTTAAAATATCTTAATTATTAAAATAATCTGTTTCGAAAGTCCATCTCAGCCAAATTTTTCATCGACGTATTTACCGTTATATAATTGTAACAAATAACATATAGTTATTGTTTAAGTAGGTTGTAGTCTCATCTTTTGAGTGTAATTTCACGTAGGAGGAGGATTCAGGTCTTACGGTACTTAGACAATCAGGTGGGACCTAGTTTTGGGCTATTTTTAACTTGTATGACGCCCACGGAAGCTGACGAATTAGTGAGAATGTCAACCATTATTAATTAAACCTTCACAGTTACTAGCTTTCAGTTAAATTACAAGGTAATTGAGATATAACATCGAATTGTATCAAAGTATAATATAAGTATAAGATCATAACATGTAACGATATTATGTAGTCTATAAATATAATTATTCTAAGTAAAAAGTCAAAATACACACCACCGTCCTTGTTATATTTATCTTTGCTGTTATGTCCATCCTAAGGTTGCCTGGTAGAGATCGCTTTCAGCGATAAGGCCGCCCATTGTACCTAGTATTAGTTAGTTAAGTCCTATTTATAGATATTTCTGTTTTAAATTGGTGTCAATAAAGAGTATTTGTATTGTATTGCATTGTATTGTATAAGAAAATATGGCACGTATAAGTCTGGAATGCCATAATTTTGCATGTTACCGCACTGCCTTAGTGACTATTAGAGAGAGTGGTCGAAGAAAGTTAACACGCTAGGCCGAGAGTACTCCGACTCCCAAAGGCTGCCGGACACCGTAAGGTTATGGCGGCAGATTTTCTCGATGGTCGTAAGCCACTTTTCTACAGCAAGTCAGGCGGAACATCGATATAATATGCTCCTTCCATCTATGGAATAATTGTACTAATTAGTATTATCTATCTAGATATTATGTATTGCATTGCAACTTTCTTTGTGTCGATAAAGTGTTTGTAAAGGTGCGTACAGACTATGTAACATAACATAACATATTATACAATACAATACAATACATAACTCTTAATGATTACCAAAACACAAAATACAAAATGTACAATAGCTTCATTAAATCTCTCATCATCTCTCTCCCCTCAGGACCTCGACACCGAGTAGACGTGATGTTAGTGAACTTAGCAGATCATTGTCCAGCAGATAAAAAAAAATGGGAGTTCTTTTCGCATGCAGCCGAGTTCTATAGTTCCTGATACTTTTTAAGAATAGTTCTGGCGTTTTTGCCATAAAAACGTCAACTGTCAAAATGATCTGCTAACTTCCCGTAGCAGATCATTTTGCAAGAACTCAGCTGCATGCGGATAGAACACACATTTTTTTCTCATATGCTGCAAAATGATCTGCTACGGGAAGTTAGCAGATCATTTTGACAGTTGATGTTTTTACGGCAAAAACGCCAGAACTATTCTTAAAAAGTATCAGGAACTATAGAACTCGGCTGCATGCGAAAAGAACTCCCATTTTTTTTTTATCTGCTGGACAATGATCTGCTAAGTTCACTAACATGTAGACGTGCCCCTAAATACTACCAGTTTTACTTAAATTCTCTAAATTAAATTGTCTATTTTTATTTTTTCGCTTTATTAAAGTTAAATTATATTCCAATAAATTAAAAAAATATATAATAGTGATTTTAACCAAATAAGTTATTGAAGAATAATAGGAGATCATAACTTAGAAGAGATAGCGCAACGTCGCGCTCCACAAACACTACAATAGACTTTCAATAAGCGCACACAGCGACAGTCGCAGTCAACGAGTCAACTCAGATTATGTGTAGGATAAAGGACTGTCTAACCGTTAATACATCCCAGCTATTGTACAATTTAGTTGTTGGATATCGAAACGGGAGACCAGCTCCAACCTTTAAGATAGCTCGTTGGCCACGCTCAAGCTCAATAATATAAGACTTTGCTGCACCACCCCACGAAGTGATGCAGTAGTCAGTTAGTGATTGGCAAAGTGCGTTGAAAAGCATTTTTATGATTTGGCGGTCCGCTACGTGACGCATATTTTTGAACACATAAATTAGCTTTCGCAGTCTATTTACAGTTAGTTTAATGTGAGGATTAAATGTCAAAGTTTGGTCGATAATAATACCGAGGTATTTGATCTGGTTATTTCTTTCGAGAGTTGGACAGCTGCATGAGATAACACTAGGATTCATTTGACAAACGTGAGCTGTAATTGAGCATGAGAGAGGTGGAAGTAAATTTGATTTTAAACCAAAGCCTATATAATTGGTTTTGCTGATATTAAGTGTCAATATATTACGTTGCAACCAGCTGCTAACCTTATTGAAACCCTTTTGAGCAGTCTCAAAAACTTCATCCCAAGTTTCGCCAGAAAAGAAAAGTGCTGTATCATCAGCGTATGTAAAAATTTTGCCATTGTGGAGTTTTAACTGGCAAAGTTCATTGATGTAAATCAGGAATAAGGTTGGGCCGACAATACTACCTTGTAGAACGCCAACCTCCACAGTGAGCTCATTACTAAGCCACTGTTCAATTTTCACGCGTTGTTTTCTTTCACTAAGATAATCTGCAAAAAGTTTCAGTGGCAGACCTCTTATACCAATTTTTTCGAGCTTCGATAGAAGGAGAGGGATTGAGACTGTGTCGAAGGCTTTTGCTAAGTCTAGAAACACTGTTACGCATTTTCTTTTTTCATCCAAAGCTGTGACAATAGAATTTATGAGTTCATGGACAGTATCGTCCGTTGACAGTTTTTTGCGGAAGCCAAATTGGGATGATGAAAGGAGATTGTTTGTCTCGAGATAATTAGTTAAACGACAATTCATTAATCGTTCCAAGATTTTTGACATAGCAGGTAATATAGAAATGGGCCTATAATTATTGACACAGTCTCGCTCACCACCTTTGTGAATTGGTTTGATAAGAGTTTTCTCGAAAGCTGAGGGGAAAACTCCAGTCGAGATAGCAAGGTTACATATATGTGTTATGGAAGGGATAAGGAGATGTTTATATCTCTTAAGAATATAGCCTGATATCTGGTCACTACCGACTGCACAGTTATCTTTTAAAGCATTTATGATGTGATAAATTTCTGTCTCATCAGTTGACGTCAGGACCAGAGAGTTTAACGGGCTTGGAGAGCAGTCTTGTACCAGTACCATTCCCGTATAGCTTGTTCTATTTTCAGCCAGTTTTTTTCCCACATCAACAAAATACTTACTAACCATATTAATACTATTTAAGGGATTTTCTGAAGATATCAAATTGTTCGAGTGGTCCGCTGTTTTACCTGAGCCGCTTATTTTTTAATTATTATCCATAGCTTCTTTTTGTTTTGTTTTGTTTTTTCGATTTCACGTCTTTCTAAATTTCTTTTCGCTTTTTTTAAAAGATTGGTACAAAAATTTCGATAACGTTTATAAGTTAATTTTAGGTCTTCATTATTTGGATTCTTTTTTAATTTTTTATAAAGATTGTCGCGGTTTTTCATACAACGTAGTAACGCTCTAGTAATCCAAGGTTTGCTTACTCGTTTCCTTCGAGGAGTTCTATTTGGCTTAGAATTTCCTTTTATAGCTGAAGAAAGGTGTTTTATGAGTGTGTCTGCGGCCAAGTTCACGTCGTGTGTGTCTAAAATAAGTTGAAAATTAATATTTTGCATTGATTTGTCTAAGGATTCAAAATTAATGTGAGCTCTAGATTAAAAATTAATCTAGCTGTCTTGTATTCAGGTGAAATATTTTGCCTCATGTTAATTGGAACACTCTCATGGTCAGTGATAGATGAATCAAACACTAGGCAGGTAACGTCCATATTAGATTTAATAATTATATGATCCAAGCACGTTTTACCATGAGTGGGTAAAGAGTGGCCAGGGAGCATACCATGACTTGCGAACATATTCAGATATTCGTGAGAACGATTATCATGAGTACAAGAGGAAATGTCTATGTTAATATCACCACATAGAATTATGTTTCTATAGCTGTTTAGTGTTGTTAAAAGGGTGTCGATAGAGGTAATAAAGTTACTAGTGTTAAGCTGACTTGGGGGACGATATATTCCGATAATGCATATGTCGTTATGAATTTGAAGTGTAAGACAGTTTGCGTCGTTAATTTGTTTTTCTTGACAAGTTATTTCTACATGTTTATTGTAGTATATTACTACGCCCTCGTTCTGCGTATTATGCAATGTGGTCGTGAAATAGTCATAATGATCCAATTCAGGTATGCACTTGGCCGATATAAGCCAGCACTCGGAGAGAACTAAAATATCCCATATTACTTCCGATCTATGTAAAAGGGTGATGAAACTTGATATATTGCAGTTAATACTACGAATGTTTTGCGTAATTATGTTGAGATTACGTTTACCGGTAGTAATATGATTTCTTACATCATCAATATCACATCTAATTACTTCAGCCGTCTGTACCGAATCATTATTATTAAAAAAAAACAATAACATAATGGTAAAGCAATCGGCGGTCTTATCGCATCAAGCAATCTCTTCCAGACAACTTATGTAGGGACTGGATAAATGCATACGTAATGGCGGAGGGCTATTTCAGCTAAAACTATTTTGCATTTCATAAACATACAGTTTAGACCGTTAAGACGAAGAACTTAAAATATCTACATTATAATTATAGATACATACACATCATTATACATAGATAAACACTGTACACACATACATACTAAAAATATATATATATATATATAAAATACCTATACATATATATGTATACATATAAATATTAACATATATCTGTATAAACATATTATACAACTTTGTTATTTAACATGTTTCAAGTAATGTGGACATGGAATGTTATTAATATGTACAACAATGTTATATTAGTCACGTGTACTCACTAGCTCTGACGAATTGTTATTATTGTTATATAACATTGTAATTCTAAAGTTTACAGTATTGTTTTATGTTGAATTTTGAATAACAAGGTTATATAATGTAAACGTGTTATAAAACACAAGTTATATATTATATACGGAAGGGAGACGTTGGCAGCTGTAACACAGGCTAGACCTAGTACGGCTGCTAGTGTCAAAATACCTTTTATTAAATAAGTAAAACTAGTTATATATTTTACTTGTTAAATGATACAAATACTATAAGGTACAAATTTGTAATATGTCTTTTTGATGAAATAAATTATCTTTTCTAATTATCTTAAATTATATAACATGTTAGATAGTCTGTACGCACCTTTAGGTGTATGGTAGCATTCTTTTGGTAGATATATTTATAATCTTTTGCGGTATATGTGTATGATGATAACAAAATTCAACCTTCAGTCCTAAAGATCTTGAATAGTCCATCATTGCGCGAACCAGCTTGCAAAAACAACAAGGAAAAAATGAAAACAAACAAAGTGAATCATCAATTTAACACTTAACTTCTTACAATACAAGTTACATAAGAAATAAGCTAAAACTACTATTAACACTATTTACGAGTATCTCTTAATTGATTGCATATATTTATTTATATTGTAGTATCTAACAATTTGTATCTCATATAATCTGTTCTTTGGTTTGTTGTTAATCTATAGGTTATATATACAACTCAAATAAACAAAGCCCAATATCGCACAGCTACGGCTAGTTTAAGTGATCACATTGTTTAAACATACATAATTACCTGTACTGCATTATAACTATGAATGTTTTAAATTAGAAAATAACGTTTCTTTTGGTCAATAATCATTTTTATTATTGACTAGCTGTGCCCCGCGGCTTCGCCTGCGTTAAAAACAACTATTGATTTGTTTAAATATTTTTTTTCATAAGAACCATCTCCTGACGATAAAAAACACGACAAAAAAAGAATAAGCGAAATCGGTCCAGCCGTTCACGCGTGATGCCGTGACCAAGGGAAATTGGGATTAACTTTACAAGCTTTTATTTAACTTGCAATGTATGTATGTATGAATGTATGTAACTATGTATGTTCGGGTGGAATCTTGGAAGCTAAATTAGACCCACTTTCCGATGTCCGATCGGACTCAATTTTGGTGTACTTATGTATCTTCGGTGACAATACAATGATATGGTACCATGGAGCTGGTCTGATGGAGACGGAAGGTGGCTACGGCATCTCTGTGATAAATCAACATAACCCTACAGAGTTTGGGCTCGATTGATTCGTCTTGAAGAGAACTTTACGCCTAGATGATATCCAGGGTCTGATGATGAAGCTGTAAGGGAGCCATGGCATTTCTGTTATAAAGCAACATAGCCCCACCGAGTCGATTGATTTTCCGCGAAGAGCACTTTACCCATAATCACATCAAATTTCCGTGGAATATTTTTAAACATCATGCCTTCTCTTAAATACTTAGGTAGTAGGTAGGTAGTCGGTATCTATACCTACCTACTAAAAAGTTAAAAACAAAAATATAAATAAAAAATATTTTTAAAAACAAGCTTTTATCTGGGACAATGACTACCCGTACTACAAGCACTACCCGTTTTTCAGGCTAGGTAAATACCATACTTCAGTGCCTCAAGCTTTTAAGAATATAGGTAAGTACCTACACGCCAAATACTTACTAGAATTTATTTTTAACATTTTAGTTCATTGTCCCAGATAAAAGCTTGTTTTTATTAAATTATAAATATTTTTTATTTATAATTTATTTATTTATAAAAGAAGAAGAATATAAAGATTATTTATTTATTTATCTTATGTATGTGTACCTATACGTATAATAATATGTGTATATATGGTTACATATATGTATATATGTGTACATGAATATTTAGTGTATGTATTTAATGTATCATATATTGTTATATAACTTTGTAGCTGTACACCCCCCTGCAACATTTATATGTGAAAACCTGTCAATCTAAAGGATGTCTGGTAGAGATCTCTCCAAGCGATAAGACTGCCCATTGTAGTAATTGTTTAGTTATGAAGTGTTTTCTATGTTTTATTTTGGTGTACAATAAATAATCACTCTATTATATTCTAACTAAAACGTTACCAATCAAATAAAAAAGCTGCAAAGTGATGTGTAAAGCACAGGAAAAACATTAGCAAAACCTATAGTAGTGAGGTGAGGATTGTGTATTTAGGCCGGATGGTCGGACTTTACCGGCCATTTAATAACTGTGTGAGTGTCGAAATGAACTGATTATAAATCTAAGTACGGTAGGTAGCGTTCAATACCACGAATACATTAATTTAAAGTAATGGCGGACATCAAATCAAATTAAATTGAAATTATTGATTACATATATGTAATACATAACATCAAGAAATGATAGACTCATTCCAATATTCTAAAATTACAATCTATCTATAAGCTTGGCTGGTAGGCTGCACTAAACAGTAAAATTATACGGCGAAAATAATTAGAAAATATTGCCCTGACTGATCTGACATATAAAAAAAATAATCATATAATTAATCATAGATAAAAACTGGTTGAAAGCTCGAAAGTCTAAAAACTATTCACACGAATGATTAGTTTTCTAAACATGATGCATTCATTGTATTGATAATCATTTAATGTATCGTTTAAAAACACAAAGAACGTGACTTCACACACATACATTTTTAGTGGTAGGTTTGGGGCGTTTAATTTTATATTTCTGGAGATACTCATTAGATCTCAAACGCTGTCTTAAAGACTACTTTAGATTTACACCTTATTTTATTATTCAAACCGGTTCTGAAATAGCGGACAAACTCACAAAAAACAAGCAGACGAATTGATAACCGCCTCCTATTTGGAAGTTGGTTAAAATGCCAATATACTCTTAGTATAAAAGTTAAAATATCGATCAAATCACAGATTTTAGCATTTTAGGGAATTGAATTTTATAACAAGAAGAAGAAGAAGAAGAAGAAGACATGAATTTGCTTGTTCTACTGTTTTATACCGGATGATATCACTACTATCCCAACTTCCGTTCCGTCAACCTTGCGTTATACTTGACCTCTGACCGTGCTGCACGAACTGAAGACGAGCTTGATGACCTGTCAAGCTGGCTGATCAGATAATAGTACTTTATAGCTATTCAAACTTTTAATTGTTAATGTATTGTAAGTACTACTTATTTGTTTAGTAAATGTCAAGGGTAGGATTTAGCAAATAGCAGGTGTTATAATTATGTATTCCGCAGGCGATGGTTAATAATTTAAACCTTGTCATTATGAATAAAATGAGCGGCTGCGTTTAGTTGTGGCTTTTGTGAAAACCGGAAATAGGTAGGTACATAGGTATATAAGTAAGTAGTTGTTGATCTAAATATTAAATACGTGAAGCAAAAACTTTGTACCCCTTCTTACGAACATTGCGCAAACGGATAAACGTGAAATTTAACACAGTTGAAGTATATATGGAGAAGAAGTGCTTAAAGCTTTTTTTTTTATCAACCGACTTCCGACTTTTGAAAAAGAAGGAGGTTCTCAATTCGTCTGTATGTTTTTTTGTATGTATGTATGTTACACGATTACTCCGTCAATTGTGAACCGATTCAAACGATTGTTTTTTTTTTTAATATGTAGGGTAAATTTCCGAGGTGATCCTATTGTAATTTCATCGAGATCTGATAAGTATCTCGACGAAAAACGTCTCAAACTTGCTACTGAAATTGACTCGCGGGGCTTGGAAGTCGATTATTTTAGTTTTTGATCATCATCAGCCAGTGACAGACCACTGCTGGACGGTGACAGACCACTGCTGGACGTAGGCCTCTCCCAAGATGCGCACTTGACTGAGCCCTATCTTCGGGTCTTTGTTTCCAGTCCCTGCCCAAAGCTTTGCATATGTCGTCGCTCCACCTGGTCACAGGACGTCCTACGCTACGTTTGTCGATTCGCGGTCTCCACTCTAATTTGTAGTTTTAGTTTTTAAACTATCGTAATTATATTTTGGTAGATTTTCAACCACTGTACTACCATGAGTAAAACTAATTATATAGAGAAGGAAAGAGTCATCATCATCATCATATCAGCCGCTATCAGGCCACTGCTGGACATAGGCCTCCCCCAAGACACAGCACTGAGCCCGATCTTCGGCTATTTGTTTCCAGTCACTGCCCACCGCTTTGCGAATGTCGTCGCTCCACCTAGTCACAGGGCACTCTAGAACTAGTCTGCCCCAACAGAAGGAAAGAGTATTTGAGAGCATTGTGCTCCAATGAATAAAGTCTGATAAACATAAACTCTGTTATAACAATAGTAGTAACTTTTAAAGTTGCAATTTTGCAACTAGGTTTCATAGGCCTCACACATCTCGTGAAAATTATATAAAAGGGAACTTGAAAGGGGGCATGATTATGAAAATGATGATACAATAGGTACGTTTGTCTCTGTATCAGCGACAGTTAACCATTGTTTCGTATAACAATTTTACATATAATTCCTTTGTAAATTGTTAAACACAATCCAAAATTTCATCGTACCGACGGGACTTGAACCCACAACGCAACCTCCGGAATAACATGTTCCGGTGCTTTGCCAATTAAGCCACGGTGCGAAGTATCGTTACGATGAAATTAGTGGATTGCATTTGTTAACCCAATTATGCATTGGTGGCGCCATCTATGACTACTTATTATGTAAGATAAGATAACGGATTGTGTTTAACAATTTACAAAAATATAAAGTGTGAAACACTTCAAAGAAACATAATATTTAATTCCTTTGTGTCTAATTTCAGTCCGTATAAAATTAGTAACAATTTTAAATATTCAGCGCTAGCCACTATGGAAGCGCAATGAGCCATTGAAGATTTTACGCTATTGTTGAACCTACGTAGCGGCAAAACTAAATGTTGTAAAATGAACAGTTGAACCTAAAATACAGTGATGTGAAGTACCTCTGTACGCCCGTCTTGGCTATTCAGTTGATAGGTGACTCCTTTTAGCAAACCTAATATATTTTTTGCTTTATTATTATAGGCTCTTTGTTGCCTTCTTGACTAATAATAAGAGATGACAAGTGTGAAAAGTGAGAGTGTGTAAATACCGAACATAAAACAAGTGAATCTGTGAAGCGCCACTTGTATATAGTTACTTCAATAAAATCTGTCCAGTTCCCATTGTAGGCCTAGCGTGCTACCATCCTCGACCGCATCATCACTTACCTACAGGTGAGATAGTGGTCAACCGCTAAACTATATAATACACAAAAAATTTACTAATTATATAATATGATAAAAACGTTTGTAACTCTGTCACTCAGTCTGTTTGTTACCTAACGCCTAAAAGACGTAGTTACTATTATATATATATACTGTGCTAAAAGGACGATCTGAACTTACTGAAATTTAACAAGAAGATACTTTATAGCATGTGCGCTTGTCACAGTGGCCCTCCGGTGAAGGAAAAACATCGTTAAGAAACCAACAACCCCCGCATGGTGGTGGGACACTATCTAGTGTCCGCCTGGCCAGCTACCACCCTCAAGTTAGAAAATCTGTCGCCAAACATCTAATGTGTTCCGGCAACTATCCTTGAGAGCCAGTTCCCATTCTAAGGGTAGCCTGCTTACCATCTTCGACCGCATCATCACTTACCAACAGGTGAGAAAGTGGTCAAACGCTAGCCTATAAGATACTAAAAAAAAATTTGGATGAATATAAGTTACTAACGTCTTGGTGTACGTGAACAAAGTCGCGGGTATCAGCTAGTATATAAAATACAATCTTAGCAAACAAAGAATAATAAAATAAACACTACAAGCAAAAACCAGTTGTTTACACCACAATGTCCTCGAAAGGTTCGCGATAGGAAAATCCTCAATGTCTCGCGCAGGATAAACTACAGGAAGTAGCATAATGCATTAGTATGTCGACTGCGGCGTCTGTCCATCCGTCTGTACGCGAGTCACGCTCCGACGTGTCGCGGTTATTTATGGCTGGAGAAAACTATCTTCAGGTTATATATAACTTTATAATGGTTTGTGAGATTTATAACACAATTTTGTATTTTTAAAATAAATTATTGAATGAGTTATTAAGTAGATTTACTGTAGAGTAGCTGTGCTCCATGGCTTTGCCTGCGATGCAAAGTATATTTTGTCCCTTTCTATTATATAGGTTGTCCCTGTGCAAAATTTTAGCTTAATCGGTCCAGTTGTTTTATTGTGAAGAGGTAATAAGCAAATATATAAACTAGCTTTTGTGTTTATATTATTTAAGAAATTGTGTAGGGTTTACTGGGTGCTCCATGGCAAGTATTTTTGCATGATTTGATTATTTTATATTCGCTATTACAAAATCTATAAAAGGATAAACTCCCGTGCTAAGATATGAACCGGCCACCTCTTGCAGTCAAGCCATCATCTATCCTTTACGCCAACGTAGCTCTCAAGTATACTCATCTAATTCTTTTTATTATTATTAATAGCCCTATGTCACCCATCATAATCAGCCCTTATCAGTCCACTGCTGGACATAGGCCTTTCCCAAGTCACGCCACTGAGCCCGATCTTCGGCTCTTCGTTTCCAGTCACTGCCCACCGCTTTGCGAATGTCGTCGCTCCACCTGGTCACAGGGCGTCCTACGCTACGTTTACCGATTCGCGGTCTCCACTCTAGAACCAGTCTACCCCAACGGTTATCGGTCCTACGGCCGATATGACCAGCCCACTGCCACTTCAGTTTTCTAATCCGTCGAGCTATGTCGATCACTTTAGTTCTCTGGCGAATTACTTCGTTCCGGATTCGATCCCGCAGAGAAACACCGAGCTAGCTCTCTCCATAGCTCTCGACTTTAAATTGGTGGACCGGTCTGAACTGTGAGTGTCCACGTCTCGGCTCCGTATGTCATCACAGGTAGGACGCACTGGTTAAAGACTTTTGTCACCCATTGTTGGTCAAAGGCCTTCCCCTATGATTTCTACGCATCTCTATCCTGTGCTATTGTGGTCCAGCCCCCTGATTCTCAGTCATTTGAAAACCTTTTCGGATTTGGAAGCTTCATTTTTAATTTTGATAATTGATAAATCTGTGAGCAATTTTTTTGCGGAAACCTTTCCAATTAGAATCACTGATTTAAAAAAAATTAAATATTAAAAGTAACTGATCGAAAGCATTGTGAATTGCAAAGGTGTAAGTCGAACTAAAGGCAGTTTCTGAATCTGCATTTGCTTTCGAATTATTAAGAATAAACCTGCAGTATTCGGTAAATAATATAGATCTAATACATGCTGTAATACGTTTTACAATAGACAATAAAGCAACGCCTACAAAATCAATACGTCCAATAGGTTCTGTAATAATGCAGTAATGTTTGTTTACGGTTACATAACAGTGAAGTTCGTTGCACCGGAGTGTACGGAGCTTGGCTCACGCGGAACCGATGCTCGCCTTTTTTGCACAAAACTCGGTCAGTTCACTGGTCCACTGTATTTTGGTTGTTAAGGGCTAGTCTGGTCCCTTGGCTTTCTATATTGATTTATTATTAATCTTAGGTACTATCGAATGTTTAAAGAGATGGGCAAAATAAGAAATGTATGTTGTACTAGCTGTGTCCTGCGGGTTTACCTGCGTTGATATCGTTCCCGTTGGAATATCCTATGCTACAAACACACCGCGGCGTCCTGCGTCCACGTGCGCGTTCGCAATCTGGAATTTCTATTATTGTCTCATCGCCGTAGATCGCGTTTGATGTGAACCAGTCGGTACAAATACTACTGCGCTATCTGATCGCCGCCTTGATCGCGCACGCAGGACGCCGCGGTATAGTCGTACCTTTAATCCAGGGTCTAGGCTATCTACATACCAAATTTCAGCACAATCGGTTCAGTATTTTTTGCGTAGAGAAGTATCAAACATACTTCACACTCACAAGGTTTCGCCTTTTAAATATAAGTAGGAAGAAGGATTTCGAAATTTTAGTTTGTGATCTCTTCACGGCCAAATAGCTTCACCGAATTGGATGACGTTTTGCACATGTATAGGCCTGTTTGATGAAATAGGGCATGGGATACTTTTCAACGTATCTAAAAGCGTGATTCGTAGCTGATTATTATAAAAGGGATAGGAGGTATGAACATGTCACGAAAAGAGTGAGAGAATCAAGAATCAAAGCATTTATTCAGTATGTAGGCAGTATTAATATACGCACATATACACGTCAAAATCTTAAAACGTAACCAATTATCAAGTAAACATAGCAAAAGCAGAATTTAACGCTTTGAATTAGAAAAAAAAAGTAATGAACCATTCAGCTGTCATCCAATCGTTTACGTCAGAATATTTAAATATAATAAGAGAGAAGATGTGACAGGAAGAGCAATGAGAAAAATTATTCATGGAAAGGAAGAAAAAGATTGCGTATAAAGATTGAGATAATATGAAAGAGAAAAGGGAGACAGAGGATATGGTAAATGACAAGCAAAAATGCAAGAAGATAGCATGTTGTGCCGACACATTATAAGGGTAAAATAATGAAAAGGGATGATAAGTTGGCGCCCAACTCGGGTCTTAGATACTGCGCATTTTCCCCCTCAGCGACTATCTAAACAATTCTAAGCCCTAATACTAGTCCCAGACATTATTATTTCAGTATTAAAACGCCGGAGAAAGTGAGATGCTGCTACCATCGCATATACATATATTTTATGTAGTGGCACCCCCTTCTTGGAAGCATAGCTTAGACACATACTTGTTGGAGTCTTATGCTTGATAATAAAGACATACACGATTCTATTGTTTTTCCAAATTTCTGATTGAATTTCGCCTGGTGGTAAGCGATGATGTGGTCGAGAAGGGTAACACACCAGATAATGGTCTGACTCTCAAGGGCTGTGTGCTGCCGAAACATCTTAATGTTAGGGTAGCTGATTTTCCCCTTGATGATGGAAACATTGTTATAGTGCTCCTACCACCTGTCGGGGAGCTGAAATAAATGAATGAATGTCTATTTATTCCAACAACATAAAGCATTTAAAACTAAGTTTAACATTTAAAATACGCTCAAGTAAAAAGTAAACAAAGTTTCAGAACATGCCTAGTGAACATCAGCTTTAAGATATTTTACCTATATCAAATCGAATCAATAAATAGCGAAGATCACTGACGCTGGCAATGTTGTTGGAAAAGGTTTGAACTCAGCGCTTTGCTTCGATGCCGAGAAGGTACCGAAGCACTGATTTTCAGCTCAAACCGTTTCTTGTTTAAAATATTTTTTGTTTATAATTTGCTGGTATTTTTAATGCTTGCAGTGGTGAATGTGATGGTCAAGATGACGTTAAAGTGCATAGTTGCACTTCGGCAACTTCAATTGCCCACCACTGAGAGCACGATCCTTGGCTACTTGGTTCCATATTTTGGCAGTCATCTTGCGAAGGTCACGCCTAGTTCAAAGGCGCTTTTATGCAGTCTATATATAATACTCAAGAAATCTACCTAATAATATAATAATAATACTTGTACTCTTAATTACTCTGTGCTAATAATCTATTAATTTGAGTTTTTTGAGAAGGAAGCCCGCAGAAGAGTACAGCTAGGATGGGCAGCATTTAGAAAACTACGTCGAGTCTTTACATCGCCGATACCACAAAGCTTAAAGACAAAAGTCGTCAATGAGTGCGTCCTACCTGTAATGATATACGAAGACAAGACGTGGACACTGAGGGCTATGCTCGGATCTTATCGTATCGTATCTCTGAAAGATCGAATTCGAAATGAAGTCATCCGACAGAGAACCAAATGATCGACATAGAGTGGAGACACGTCACGGTAAACGAAGCATAGGACGCCCTGCAGCTAGATGGAGCGATGATGGTGGCAGCGGTAGGATACAAGGAGCTGAAGTTCCTAGATCGAGCTCAGTGGCGTGCCATAAGAGAGGCCTATGTCCAGCAGTGGACGAATACTGGCCGTTAATGATGATGATAAATCATTAATACCGATCTTTTTTTATCTATTGACCGTAGACGTATACAATCCACCTTCTATGATATGTATAATATTTTTTTCATTACTTAGTTTTTCTCTGCAAAAGCTTTCGTAACAGGCCTATTTAAAATTTGCCATAATAATGGTCAACTTGGCCTTAATGCGATCTCGGTACTGTTTTACATAATGTTACTTTCACTGATTGTCAGTTGTAAGTACTTACTCGCTACCTGTCTCTTCTCGGTCCTTGGTAGCACGTATTATTATCTTTTCTATGGTAGCGCTAAGAATTCAATCTTTAATTTAATTATATGTAGGTATATGTTTTGCATTTAAAGGGTAGGATGTCTCTGCTTCCTGTTAGAAAGAAAGAAAAATCATTTATTCAGCATATTCAAATAAAAAAGCCTAAAGTTAAAGAATAAAGTGAAATATTATGAAGTGCTGAAACAGGCCAGTCTCTGCACAAATGTCACGACTTTCTGGATCATAGACCCTGGAAATACTGGACGCTACTAGACACCAAAGTATTTTTAGCTACTGATTAAATAAAACTGTCTAGATTCTATACTTACCTTATTGTAACGCTTCATCGCTGCGTAGAATTATCTATACAACAAAGAATAATTCTATGTTGTAATAGAAAACTTTCCGTGACTTTCATAGGTAATTACGAGTATTATAAAGGCTAGCGTTTGAACACAGTCTCACCTGTTGGTAAGTGATTGAGAATGGTCGACAATAATTTTCTTTTACATATCTCATATTCGGTAAGTAGGTCCTTATTACCCCCGAATGGGGCTTGTAGGTAACCAATTAGCGCTCTAGGGTAATAATGTAGCTAGAAAAGCCCTAGGGCGGTAAGTAATTTAAAAAAAAAACTCTTCACTCTTTCAAAAAGTTCGCGTACATCAAACCATCATACTGGCAATAGACATCATGCATTCAGCCAATGACAAAAGAGGTCGCTTCGCTATTCAGCCTTGTCTTCGTATGAGTATAATAGTCATCAATTTTAAATATCGAACGGCAAAGATCAATTTCGTTCTTGAAAAAATAAATAAAAATAAAGATGAAAAAAGGCGGGAATACAAAACTTTTACTTTAAATATTGTTTGTTTTTGGGATTTTTTTATAATTACGAGCTAATTAGGAAAAAAACATGAGTTCTGCAAGTGATGAAGAAATAAGCTGCACTCCCGATTCAATGAAAATGGAAGCCGAAGCAGCAATTAACAATATTTAGTCTGAAAGTTCTAAAGAGACATATTTGAAAACATACGACGAGTTCATGAAGTGGCGAAAAGAAAAACGAGTAAAGTCTTTATCTGAGACTGTATTCTTAACATACTTTAGTGAGCTATTAAAACAGCTGCAGCCATCTAGTTTGTGGTGCATTTATTCGATGTTAAAAAAAACACCTGTCCCTAAAATTTGAAAATTGTTCTCATTTCACTATAATTATTAACTAATAAAATGTTTTATTCTTGTGATGCCGGTTTTTTTCTACTCACCTCACAATCGAGATGTAAAGCAGAGTAGTTAGCTCGGGTGTAAGCATCAATTGCACCCTCGAACTATAGGCGCCCTCGCTGCGCTCGTGCGCCTAAATATCTCGGGCTGCAATTGATGCCTTACAGCTCTTGGCTACTAATCTACTATTAGATTGACATAGCTTATTTACATAACTTTTAGCTTAGATACCTATGCGCAAAAAATCTAGGCACGGAAAAACGTTTCCGTACAATTTAATAGTGGCATTTGTTTTATTGTCATCTAACGTCAAGTAGCAAAACTACTTCCATGTTTCACAAGCGGCCTTAGCTATATAGTTAGTAATATTTACAATAGATGGCGGTATTTACATTTTTTATTTAAATTGCAATGAACTCCTATAGGTTTGAACATGTGAACAAGATAATATATTATGTATATAGTATTTATATTTTATATTATTAGAAAAAAATTATAAGCTTAGGGTAATAAACACTGAAATAGTATCTAGTTGAAATTATTGATAAGTGTACCTATAGATAAATATAAACATTAGCGCGTCTGCTTGCAGGCAGAATACTTGCACAAACCATTATTTTTTAAGATCCTAAATGTTAGGTGGCGTATAAAAATAATTATTGCCATCTATTAAAGACAGCGAAACTTTTTCTGATCTTCTAAAAAGATGAAACTTCGCAGTTAGTACAGTGCCATAAGTATAACTTGGCGGTGGTGGTTATTGGAACTAATTCTTTTAATTGAAACTGTGAGTTTGGCTTTTGAGAGATCACCGCGACATTATCGTTGATAAATCTGCTACATTAAAATAGTTCAATAATGCCAAAAGTAATTAAAAGTGGTTTAAGAGAAACTGTTA
Organism: Cabera pusaria; assembly: GCA_954871355.1. Classification (NCBI taxonomy): domain Eukaryota; kingdom Metazoa; phylum Arthropoda; class Insecta; order Lepidoptera; family Geometridae; genus Cabera; species Cabera pusaria. The sequence continues at coordinate 1,046,718 of OX940909.1, read as the reverse complement.
TCAAAGTACAAAGTAAAAGCACAGTGGCGCACAGGCACGCCAAGTTATACTTGCCGGACTGTAATAACTTACAATAGATGGCAGTATTGACACTATTCATTATTCTGTGGTATTGCTAACAGCGTCAGTTGTAGTTTTATCAAACTATATTTTTTTCGATAATAGGTAAAATTCTTTCCATTTGCAATAAAAATCAATAAGGTACAAAAAAATATTAGTTCTGTATATATAATTATTTAATTTAAACCAATGTAGTTTATTACTGAAAAACATAGACAATTTGGCAACTATCTGGCAGTGGCAACCTTTCTTCGCCTGGCAGCACAGCACCACAAAATTCTTTAGTTTTTGGTTTGATCGCGGCTTGTGACAGCTCGTACTTGTAAAAATTGGAAAGTATGAAGTAAAATATTTTCATAAATTATCGTGTATAAATGACAGCAGGCAAAGAAAGCATGGGGTAAGTAAAATTCTACATAATCTATACTGTTAATTTTCGTCCATTATATCCCCATGCGGCCAAGGGATATTGATATTAATGCCTATGAACTAGACAATATTTTAGGGAGGGGATGCAATTTGCCAATGCGAAGGGATATTTTTAAGTTTACAGGCAAAAGCTCTGCTTATGCCCTTTCAGCTGACCTTCTGCTTGCACCTGCGTACTAATAATTTCATGAGAAACACGAGCAGCTGGCTGAAACAGCAATATTTCGCAAGATATAATTACCAATCGCAGGTATTCGATCGAGCAATTGCACATCGATTGCATCCGATTGAACGGTTTCAGCGCGTTAAGGTCGTCGGGTCCTGTGCCGCTATTATTACGGCCAGTGGTTTACATAGTTGAATGACTCCCTGTGATATATGTGCGCCTGGTGCTCTGCTTTCGAAAATACCTCTACATTGTCACACGTTCCGCGAAAATGTTGCTCTCAAACTAGAAGAAAATACGTTTATAATAGTAGTGAGGATTACTTAGTAATCTTGGTGCTTCTTAAATCTCGGAAATAATTTGATTGCACTTCTATAAAGCCCCTATAAAAACCTGTGTATCAAAATCATATCTCACAACAAAACAGTTCAAATACAATTAGTTCAAGCAACCTTCACACCATGTGAAATTCTCACACCATGAATGAGTACTACTATTTGTTTACTATCACTGTTCTAAAATCTATACCAGCTAGTGTAGTGAACACATTGGTGCAAAAAGTGGTGTTAATTATTTTAGGATGAGTTCAGACCTATTAACAAATGAGGTGGGCTTTGAGCTTTAGAACACAAATGATATAACCCAAACAAAAGGAGTGGCTCATTCTTTCATAGAAACATTTACACATATTTAATATGAATCTAACAGGGATGTTGCCTGGGTAAAAAAATAATAAATCTAAATAGTCTGTCAGTTAGATTATCAAAAAATATTGGACGCATATTTTGATTATTTTACAAATCAATAGAAAAAGATAAACAGTGTCAAAGTTGGGGGTGGGGGCTCACATAACAAACCGCTAAAAAGTGTACACTTTTTAGCGGTTATGTTATCCCTATTACTTTTTAGATGTCACACATAATTCTAACACTCTATTTCTTCATAATTTTTTATTTAATAATAAAAAATATTTATCCAATATTTTTTGATAATGTAAATGAAGATCTCCACTGAAATGCCAGGGGTGTACTGTGCATCTAATTATTGTAATTACATAACTTCACTAATTAATGACTTCTGTGTAGTGTGTTATAAATACATGATTATAGGCCATAGTGATGTAATGTATTTACCTGAAATATGTATACTAGCTGATACCCGCAACTTTGTTCATGTACACCAAGAATTTAGTAGCCTATGGTCATCCACATGCTATAAAGTATATCCTTGTTAAATTTCAGTAAGATTGAATCGTCCGTTTAGTTGTAATTAGGTAGCAAACAGAAAGAGTGACAGAGTTACAAACATTTTTTTAAATTTTATATGGAAGTATTGATTTTATAACATCTACTGTTGCTTTGTTTTGTGTTTAGATTTGTATCCATGGTGTGAGTATATCATATGACCCATACTGACTAAACTCCATGGAGACCAAATAATGTATAACTTTCTTACTATAACTTTCAGCTGTATCAAGTCGTACCAATAAATTAAATATAATAATATAAAATCTCTAGCAACACTAATTTGCAGTTTATGACTGAAAAACAATATTTTCCCAGTGTTTAAACACTCACATGCTGAAAAATTCCCATGCTTTCTAGGAGGCTGTATATTTATAACAAGATTTCCAAAATCAATGAAATTTGAAATCTCAACTACTACAAACTTAAACTCATATGATGAAACCGAGAGTTTATTAAAGGACACACACAGACACACACACATTTTCTATAATTGTTGTGAAATTTATAAATAACTTTGATTGATTTGACTACAGTACATTTTAAATGTAGGTGGTAGTATTAAGAAAAATAATATTTTACATATTCCTTTGTATTTCAATACCTTTGACCTTGATGTAGGTGTTAGTTAGTAGCTCCCCTATATGAGAAGTGAGGATGAATTTTTGTTTCATCGTCTACCCCATTGTGTGGTGTATCGTTGAATAGGTCTTTTAAAATGAGTAAAGGGTTGCTAATACCATTTTTCAATTGAATGCACCATTTACGAAATATTAAACTTTAAAGTGCAAATTTTTGTTCCAGTAGGGCGTCCCCCCCCCTCTAAAAGCTAAACTGCTGGCTTGAAAAATCTTGAAAAGTTCGTGATAATAGCACATTTCATGAACTTTACAGGAAAATTATAGCGGTTAAGATAACTTTATTAGTTTAGCAGTAATAGTCGTTGAACTTGGGTGTTGAATAATTTTGTACCAAATACGAAATCCTTAGAATAAATCCTTTAAAGTGACAAAGACGGAGTACCTAGTTGCTTGTTTATAACGGATAAAGACTTGCATTGAATAACATGCTACTACGGAACCCTGCACTGCGCGTGGCCCGACACACACTTGGCCGGTTATTATTAATTAATTAACAATAACTAAAACAACAACAATAAAAAATACAAAATCAGAATGATTTAATCTATATTAATATTTTTTTTAACACTGTATAACTCCTTGAGAGTTGGTGTCAGATTAGTACTTAACTGACTGTAAAATTACTAAATCTCATTGTTGTCCTAACCGCAAATGTTTTGCAGTAAGACAATTAGAGTACACAATGATTTTCTTTTGTTGAAAAGACATTACCGCACATTAGCAATATCCCTGTTTTTGGGGTGACTTTACAAACATAAATATCACAGACACAATTACACTTAGACTGGGAACAATTGTCTGTGGATCACACAAAGAATGGTGCCGTGTAGGTATGGAACCCATGACATTAGTTTAGTGTTCAGTGTCACTAACTACCAAAGTAACTGGTCATTATGAATGAATTAATCATAATTGATTAATGCCCTATCCCACTAGAAGACCATACCACTGTGAAGCCATAACCGCCACCAAACTGTGCCTGTTAAATAATAAATAAGTTGAAATACCACTACATTCTTCAAAGAGTTTTAGCCAAAGATAAGGCATTTATCAGCCAATTTCTATCCACTTCTGGACATAGGCCTCTCCTATGGCTCACCACTGAGCTCAATCTTCAGCTATTCGTTTCCAACCGCTGCCAGCCAGCTTGCATATATCGCTCCATCTAGCTGGAGGGTGCCCAACACTACGTTTGCCTACGTTTTCTATAGATAAGTTATAATCTAGAGACCCAATTATAATCCCCACACATTCAGTTACTGAACTCAGAAGAAATCTATATTTTAAGAAATTAGCACCATGTTTTTTTCATTATAAGATGAATTAAAATCATGATTGTTTAATTTTAAATAAAAATATTTGAAATATTTACCAAACAAACAGGTGGCCATGCTTCAAACTTATCTTATCAACTGTCACGGCAACTTATTGATTATCAGCTCCTTATCAACACACCAAATTGCTGTGCAATTGCCAACTCTATCTCTGTGGGTTTAAGTGTTAAAAACTGATTATAAAATTGCTATTGCACACCTTAGTGTCAAAATTTGTGATACACCCATCATATTGTGAGTGGCGTCACTGTCTCAGTGATCATCATGGAGTTTTTGATTGATATTATCAAGTAAGTGCAATCTTTTCTTAAAATAATCTATCTTAGAAACATTTGCAATCATTTGTCCACATAAAGCAGCTTGTTTTGTACTTTGATCATCGCTTTGAATTTTCCAATAACCTACATTGTGTTAAAGAATGTTACCAGCTAATGCTATAGACTATATAGCTAGGGATGGTTTCAAAGACTCTGGGGTCCAATGCTTTTTTTATTGCAGACTTTTTTATTTTATTGCTTATCAACCGACTTCCAAAAAGAGGAGGTTCTCAATTCGTCTGTAAGATTTTTTATTTTTTGTATGTATGTTATGCGATTACTCCGTCAATTGTAAACCGTGTTTGTGGACAAACACTTTTAAAATGTTCATCAGTTTTAGTACAGAACAAATTAAGAAAGTAAGAAAAATAAAACAGGAGCATTGTAGTGACATGTAAAATTCTGGAAAGCTAGAATTTTGCATGCCACAGTATCTGTTATAGGTGGACATCATTGATCATCATGATGCTTGCCATCAGGCAAATTATTGTAATTCTTCTAAACCAAAACTTATTACTACTTATGCATTCTATGTGAATGCATAAGTAGTAATAAGTTTTGGATGAAGGATATAGTTTTATTAATCTAGTGACACATTAACCTGTCACGTGATAGCAGTGGGTAAGTCCAAATGGGTCAAATTGGGACTTACCCTATAAATATTAGAACAGGATATGTCAGTTCAAGGAGTCATTGGGCCTGTATGTACAGTCATAGATTAGGGTATGCAGTGTGTCATGCAAAAATATAAAATCTTATCAAGCAATCACATATTGTAAACGGTCAACAAGCTTGGCCCACGCTAAAATTTACGTGCTAGCCCTCAAGCCTTTTGACTGTTTCGAAATCCTTTTAAGGACTGATCCTAGAAGATATTCATTGGTTGGAGATTGCAAGTAAAATAAATTCTTGAAGACTAAAGATATCACTTTGAATTACGTTAAATCCTGTTTTATCTCTTTTCAACGACTTCCAAAAAGAAGGACGTTCTCAATTCGTCCTTATGTTTTTTAACCAACTTCACAATAAAGGAGGAGGTTCTCAATTCGTCGTGTTTTTTTTGTGTATGTTACGCGATTACTCCGTCAATTCTGAACCGATTCGAATGATTCTTTTTGTAATCGGTAAGGTACGTTTCCGAGGTGGTCCCATTGTAATTTCATCGAGATCTGATAAGTATCTCCAGAGATATGACAATAAATGTCTCAAACTTGCTACTGAAATTGACTCGCGGGGCATGGAAGTCGGATGTTTTAGTTTTTCAACTATCTTAATTATTTGAGTGTGTTATGCGATTACTCCGTCAATTGGGAACCGATTCGAATGAATCTTTTTTTTTACCGGTTGAGTACGTTTTCGAGTTGGTCCCATTGTCATTTCATCGAGATCTGATAAGTATCTCCAGAGATATGACAATAAATGTCTCAAACTTGCTACTGAAACTGACTCGCGCGGCATGGAAGTCGCTTTTTTTATTTATTTTTTTACTTCTTACCATCTTCGACCGCATCATCGCTTACCAACAGGTGCTTTTTGCTTACAAAAACAATTGATCTGACCCTAATATTGGTCAAAATTTGCGAGTGAAAACAAACCCCTAGCATAAGCCCCGCCCCTCTGCTGTCATGTCATGCAACAAATGTTTGACTTCCATAAATCCGTTGTTCCAGTGAGCAGCCTATCTTCACGTGCAAGGCTCACGTGTTCCACATAGACCCGAAGACGAAGAGGTCATGGATGTCGGCCAGCTCAGCGGCCGTCTCCGTCTCCTTCTTCTACGACTCCTCGCGGAACCTCTACCGCATCATCAGCGTTGAAGGAACTAAGGTGAGACGGTAGACCAGTAGACTAAGATCAGAAGACCAGTACAAGATCTGTAGTATCTACTATACTATTTGTAACGCATCGTCAGTATTTAGGGTACTAAGGTCAGGTAAGTAGATTTGTAAACCAGGTAACATGAATAGAACAGTAAACTAGTATAGACTTTAAGTTGAGACTTTAGAGCAATAGACTAATTGAATAAAATCAGTTGATGAAGGCTGGTATTACAGAACATTACCTAAGTACCGATCAACTCCCAGTTCCCAGCACAGACTTAATCTATCACCTGCCACAACAACAGCAATTGCTAACTATCATCTTCACAGTCCTCTATGTAGAGGATGTATGGAGAAAAACGAGACTGTGGAACATGTCATGTTCCAATGCACAGTTCTAGAAGACATAAGCGTCACGGTTGGCTTGCACGACCGTGGCATGGATGCAGGACACCAGCAACTGCCACTATAATTACTACCACTCTCATCATCAACATAATCACTGCCTGTCGCTCTTGGCACAGCTACACACACACACACACTTACCATTTTCCATCATGTCATCTGCTTCGACATCATGAACACCATCACCATCTACTTCACTAGGAGCGCTATGCCAGCGACCCCGGGCCTACCTTCGCTTCATAAAGGAGCTGGGTTGGCTTGGTTAGTCGCTGTCAGGGGGGGAATGCACAATACACCCCAAGCGGGACGTCAGTGCAGGACATATCGGCCCCCACCTCAAATTAGAATTAGATTAGCAATTGCTACCGCCCTCATTGTCAACATCATCACTGCCTGTCGCTCTTGGCACAGTTACACACACACACTTACCATTATCCATAATGTCATCTGCTTCGACATCATCAACACCATCACGATCTTCTTCACTGGGAGCGTTATGCTAGCAACCCCGGGCCTACGCTTCGTAAAGGAGCTAGGTTGGCTTGGTTAGTTGCTGTCAGGCGGGAATGCACAATACCAACGTACCAAGCGGGACGCCAGTGCAGGACGTATCGCCCCCACTTTAGATTAGAATTAGACTTAATCCATTTGAATCCCCCAACACAAAAACAAGTATTATAAGTTTGGCATGTGTACCTATCTGTATGTTTCTATGGGGTAAAACGTCACTATTTAAATATTTTTTTGTTTACAGGCGGTGATAAACAGCACGATAACAGCCAACATGACATTTACTAAAACATCACAGAAGTTTGGGCAGTGGAGCGACGTGCGAGCCAACACCGTGTATGGGCTGGGGTTCGCTTCCGAACCTGAACTTGGAAAGGTATGTAATGACATTTTTGTAGGTAGTTATATACATTCAAATTCGAACATTACAAAAATTCCCGTCCTGGCTCGCGACTGCTTTCCCGCGGCTCCCGCATCTGTAGGTTTTAAGCTTTACGTGTCTACTTGCAGTTAGATATTGTTAAGTTGTATTCATCATCATAATCAGCCTGTGTCAGTCCACTGCTGGACGTAGGCCTCTCCCAAGATACTTCACTGAGCTCGATCTTCTGCTCATTGGGAGGGATATGCTATAATCGCCACGCTGCGCAGGCGGGTTGGCGATCCCAGGACGTACCTTCTCGCACCGCTGACGCTGCAGCCCGTCACCGGTCTGCAGTATTTAGCTACGTCATAATTTGAAATGGTTATACCGTCATATGTCGGTCGCCAGAGCCTCGTTGGTTGGTCAGCAGGATGCACCACGGGTAGGTGAGGATGGCTGGGAGCACTGAGGTGGTATTTGTGCTCCATCCTTTTACATCCCTAGTTGTATTGATTTCACACAACTGGAAGAGATTAACCGTCTTATTTATACAGAACTATTGAGTACTCTTTAAATGTATTTGTGTCCATTATTTCCAGTTCATAGAAAAGTTCCAGGAAGTAAAGGAAGCGATCCAAGCGCAGCAAGGCGGCGCGGCGGCTAACAAGCCAGCTAACGGCACCCCTGTCGTCAGCGCCACCGCCAGCCCCCTGCTAGCCGCCCGCCCGCCCACTGACGATGAACCTGCCTTGGTATGTACCGTTGACTCACTGCACCTAGTACGTACTATTGACTGACTGAACCTAGTACGTACCGTTGACTGACTGAAATTAGTACGTACCGTTCACTGACTGAACATAGTACATACCCTTCACTGACTGAACATAGTACGTACTGATCACTGACTGAACATAGTACGTACCGTTGACTGACTGAACATAGTACGTGCGGTTGACTGTCTGAACATAGAACGTACCGTTAACTGTCTGAACATAGTACGTACCGTTGACTGACTGAACATAGTACGTGCGGTTGACTGTCTGAACATAGAACGTACCGTTAACTGTCTGAACATAGTACGTACCGTTGACTGACTGAACATAGTATATACTGTTGACTGACTGAACATAGTACGTACCGTTGACTGATTGAACATAGAACATACCGTTGCCTGACTGAACATAGTATGTACTGTTGACTAAGCAAACAGTTTTTTTTATATCTGATACTATTTTTAAATAATTATGGACTTTTGCACTAAACTTAAGAATCGCCCTGGTTTATTCTAAATTTCGCAAAATATACTAATCTGAAATCAAAATCTTAAAATATAGATGAATATAGGATTCTTAGCCCATCAGCAAAATTATGTATTTTGACTACTATCTCACCACCACCACGTCTAGATGAAAGCTGAATGGCTCAATACTTTTGTTTTTTTTTTTTTTTTGTAAATTCATAGCAATAAGTTGTGTTTCTGTTATATCTATAATATTTATTATTGATATGATCTATTTAATGTAATATGACGTGTGTAAGTGTAAATTTTTAATTTGCCCGTATACTGAATAAATGCTTTGACTTGACTTTTGACCAGTTTGTAAATTGTTAAACACAATCCAAAATTTCATCGTACCAACGGGACTTGAACCCGCAACCTCCGGAATAACATGTTCCGGTGCTTTGCCAATTAAGCCATGGTGCGAAGTAACGTTACGACGAAATTAGTGGATTGCATTTGTTAACCCAATTATGCATTGGTGGCGCCATCAACATCAACATCAACAATTTACAAAAATATTAAGTGTGTAACACTTCAAAGAAACATCATATTCAGTTTGTAAATTACGATGTGGTCGAGAATTTTTTTAAGTAAAACTCCACTTTTTCTTTAAGTAAAATTCCACCAACCAAAGGCAGTAGGTTGGTTGACTACTCTAGTTTCCACCTGTGTTTATGGTCCTTATAAAAGTGTTTAAATAAAATATTTGCATTGTAATAATATGGTTTATTCTGTTACAGCCAAAACCGGAACCGGATGACATGTTGGTGCACCAGCGAGCCCACTCCGTCTCCTCCACCATCACGGTAATTATTTCATCATCATCAGCCTACATCAGTTCACTTGATGGACATGGGCTGTAATAATATAACTCTATTGGTGTGTTACATCTTTCCTCTCGCTTTCCTGTAATCCGTGGGAGTGATTTCGTGAAAAGGGACGGAAGTGTGTGACAGGAAGCCAGGGAAGCGCGCGCTATTTAACCCCTCGGATGATTTACGAGCCACGTGTGCTCGTAAGAATCGCCGCCACTGTAGCGACATTGCGCTCATTGGTCATTTCTTTCCTACATTGGTTTATAATGACACAAATAAAATGTTGACACAGTGTGGTAGATTAATTCACTCACAACAATTTTAGAACGAATTGCATCATGTAGAAGGGTCATTATCGGAGAAATAAAAACTTTGCGGACTGTACTCACAGCAATCAGTTTTACGTGGGAACAAAATGGCGTCGCAAGCAAGAACGCCCCCGCGGATAAATATTGTCATTGCAAGCTACAAAAGGGCTTTTAGTGTAAACTAATGGTTAATATCTGTGAAGTGATGGTGCTAGTTTATTACAAACGTGAAATCACGGTGTGTGCGTAAATTTTTTCATGTAAAAAGTTAGTTGAAATGTGAAACAAGGAGTAAGAAAAATCAAAACATAGCATTCTCCGCAGATTTATTGGTATGTAATAATGTAATTCTGTATTACTAATTATTTCATCAGCTAGTCCGTTTCAAGACCGTAATTATGGTATATACATCTTAACATAAGATTGCATATAATACCAAAACAATCGATTTTCAAAACGTCGTTTGACAATATTTTTTCGTGTCAATAATTTGTGGCACGTCGCGACCACTCGGTGCACGTAGGGGTAAAACATCCGACGGGTTAAATTGACCAATAAGCGTGCGCTATGTGAATTGACCAATGAGCGCGTGTTATTTGAATTTACCAATGAGCTCGCGTTATTTGATTGAGCAATGAGCGTGCGCTATTTTAACTGACCAATGAGCACACGCTATTTGAATTGACCAATGGTGTTTATTACCGAGGTAAGATGTCAGATGTTACACTTCATATGCGACTACTGTGAATTAAAGTTTGCTTGTTTTTGATGCCTTTTTGTTGCCTATTAAATTAATGAGAGGTGGTCGCCTGGTATTATGTAGGCCTTTAACGTAGACGAGCACGCGACGCTATATATTCTCAGATTTCATCTCATTGCGCCTATATTTATATTTTTAACCGACTTCACAAACAAGGAGGAGGTTCTCAATTTGACTGTAGTGTTAAAAAAAAAAATTTGTCGCCCCAGAACTCCGTCAAATTTTAACCGATTTGAAATATTCTTTATTTGTTTGAGAGATTATGCCTCTAGTTTGGTCCCATTAAAATGTTATCGAGATCTGATAATCATCTCCGGAGATATGAGGATAAACAAATTTGATACCTCGATGACATTATTATGGCTAGTGGATATTTTCACTATTGCGGCATGTGTAGTCGGTTTTTTTGCTTTGTACGATCATACATTATAAATGAGCTGAGTAGACGCATATATCTTGATGGTCTAGTTTTATACTGGATTAACGTGACCACTACTTGTATTATAACGTGACCCGCGTTCGACCAAAAGTAATATAATATACCTACATTTTTAACCGACTTCAAAAAAAGGAGGAGGTTTCTCAAATCGACCGTATTTTTTTTTATTTTTTTTTTTATGTTTGTTCGCGGAACGAACTTCGTCGTTTATGAACCGATTTCGATTATTCTTTTTTTGTTCGAAAGGAGATATCCCAAGTGTAGTACCATGGTAATTTTATTGAGGTATGATAAGTATCTCCAGAGATATTGAGATAAACATCTCAAAATTGGTACTGAAAATGAATAGCGCGGCATTGAAGTCGGTTGTTTTTTAGTTTTTAAACGATATTATATACAATACAAATACATCTGTTGTAGTCGTAGTATAAGTGTTATTTTTATTTATCGTTATCTCTGTAAGTGATGGTTGTCGTACAGGGAGGGTACGCGACAGTGGGGCGCGGGCCCCGGGCTCCGCTGCCGTCGACGGGCGTGGAGCCCCCGCCGGCCGACCCCGACCAGCAGCTGCGCTACGAGAACGACCGCCTCAAGCTGGCTCTCGCGCAAAGGTAAGCGCTTTGTTTCTTACCCATTAAGAGCGACCGACGTAAATACGTGGCCTACTGAAAACGCATACCTTGTGTTTTTAAACACACCTGGCGTGTAACCCGCACAGCTGTACTGGTAATTTTCTCACAACTGGTGTGTGCGCCCCGCACTGCTGTTGACATTTAGTTACGATCCGACGCCAGCGCTACGAAACACAGACGTCGTGTGTAGATTCGCATAGCTGGAAAGTTGCGAAAATGGCGCCGCAGGCAAAATGTTAATTTATGTCAGAGTTTCATATAAGTACTTATTTCCCTGAATTTTACTAGCTGAATAATATATTCCTCATTATTTTTTAGCAGATCAAATCTAGATGGCGCCACTAGTCTGATGAATCACGCAAGCATTTCACTAAATGAGTTTCAGACAATTAAACTCAATGCAACTATGTAGTGTAATATAAGATGATTTTTAAAGATCACCCCACATTAGGATATCCGGGGAACTTTACAAAGATAGAAATCCCAAAAACAATTACACCCAGACTCGACCTAAGGCATGACTGTCATGATCGTCATGATTATATTCTTAAAGACAAATCATCATCGTCAGCCTATCTCTGTCCACTGCTGGACATAGGCCTCACGTATGGCACGCCACTGAGCTCAGTCTTCAGAAAACAAATAAAACCACCATATTATTTTCAACAAGTTTAATCAGATCGTAATAGATTTTTGTACAAACTTAACAACTAAGTAATACAGCATCGGTATCGTAACGATATTACAGTCTCATAACGATTATAATAAGAAAACAAACTACTAATTAGTTTCATAGACACTGACAAAATCGCACGACTTTTTGTCGCACTGTCGTATCGTAACAGTTAAATTAAGGAGTACTTGATGTGTCGTTCACACTGACATACTATCTGTATCATATCAGCTAAAAATTATTACATTTTTGTAGGGTTCGCAAAATCTAGGGTAAAAAGGTCCAAATATTGGTTATGCTCCAGTTATTGGTACCTTAATTTTAAATTAAAACTGTTAAGTTAATGTGCATGACTTCTTTTATGTCCAAGTTCTACAACTTACGTTGAATGAATTTCTGTGCATTATATTGTAATACTTATAAACAATTATAATACATAGTGTCTTGGAAGAGGCCTATGTCCAGCAGTGGACTGACACAGGCTGATAATGATGATAATTATGATGATAACAATAATGACAGATGAGATAGAGGTCAAACGCTAGCCTATATCATATTATGATATTAAAAATGATGATATTGTAATACTTGGAAATGCTAAAATCATACACATTATAATAGTTTTGATTTGAATCTCAGGTGCCAATAACAATAACTGTTACTAGTACCAATATTTGGTAATTTTACCCTAACATTTGATAAATATAACAACAATAGAAAATAATAAAAAAAGCAAAAACATAGTGCGAACGACCATCTCAAAATGAAGAAAGCATGACTTATTTAAGGCTATTTGAGCGGAAAATTATTTAATAAAATACTGAAATTGACACAAAATCTAATTGCAGAGTTACCTTCAATATAATAAAACTATCCATTGATATAATTCTGAATGTTACTATTTTTGTCTATTCGTTTCTTTTTAAATTTTTTTGATTGTAGGTATTTTTTAGTGAAATGTAGGACCCAAGTTTATATTCTGATAATAAAAGAAAGCATACGAATTAAAATAAAGATTAGCTCCCTGCTTTGTCATCCCATTTAATTTGAGTCCGGAAGTAAAATATTTTATTTCTCCAAGACATCCGTCAACGTGGCTGTTCTTTTAAGAAAACGAATGTTCAAATTCGAGTCAAATATAATGAATTTTTCTACTGCAGCTAGACCTAATGCAATTACACTGTGCTTAAAACACTATCGAAAACATACATCCGTCTCCACATTATGTTATAAATAACCAACGATATACGATTTTATATCTAATGTAACGAATTACTTGAGGCCGTCCAATATTGCTGAATTCCCATATAAGTCTCTCAGTCACCACTAATACAGTCGGTTTGTAATTTTCTTCAGGAGTTCACAGAGTTTCACCGGTACATGAAGAATATTATAATTTTCGACAACTATCTCGCCTGGTGGTAAGCGATGATGTGGTCAAACGAATAGGGCAATTCAAACTAATACATAATTGACAAAACTTGAATGTAGTCCTCCATTATGCGTTTATCAAAACCTTCTTAAATACGGGTTGAATCTCCTACATTTTACGCACGAAAGTTGAAATGAATATGATTTTTGATCCAAAAGTGGAAGTCTACATTGATATCACTCCGTCCTGTCATCGCAAACGTCTAATAGAAGGAGATACAGCTATAAGATAATTGTATATTTGCATCTCTTTTCTGAGCGACGATCATTGCTCGAAATCCAGTACCATGCATGTAGAGATTATCGGCACGGTAATATAATAAAACAGTATTGTGACTCGGCCCTGTCCTTGAAATCGATACAAGCGTGCCGCGCGGCACCGCTCGGTACGTAAACACGCGATAGGGCTGCCCGCGTATAGTATTTTAATTTCATCTACCTACTTCACGATCCCTCTAGTTTTTTGTGATTGTAAATAATATATTTTTATCTTAATAAATTAAATTATCTAATAATTATATTACGTTTATCGTGAGCTGTGTACCGAGTGCGTACCGAACTCGAGACGCGTAGGCCTGACTCGCATTTCGACCGTTTATAGCGGATGGAGTTACATTACTGTTATATTATATTACCCTGCTATCGGCCTAGTTGTACTGACCTCAAGCAAACCTTACCACCTAATGTCCGAAGCTCGGTACAAATCCATCATCATACCCGTACTCCTGGCTGTAACCCACTGGCTCCCTAGCCGGCTTGGCGTGGTACACTGGCTCCTTCACGTGATATTCTTCCTTATACTCCTGTTTATAAGGCTCCTTATGGTATGTCTCCTCGTGTTTGGGTGTGCCGATCTTGTGAACTACGGCGTTGAAGCCGTTTTTGTCATCTGCCTCGTATTCCACTACTCGTTTTGTTCCGTCTGTTTCTATTAGGGTGTAGGTGCCTGCGTAATGGAAGTAACAATAGATTTTAGTGTAATAATTTACGTTTAATTTTTGATGCTATTTTTAACTGACTTCAAAATGGAGGTTCCTAATACTAGTGTATTTTTTTATGTTTGTTACCTCAGAACTCCGTAATTTATGTGATTTGGAATTTTATTTTCGAGAGGGTACTTCTTGATCGCTTCCATTGATAATCCTAATTCCCAAAGGTCCCATTGTAATTCCATCGAGATCTGATAATTATCTCCAGAGATATGACGATAAACGTCTCAAACTTGCCACTGAAACTGACTCGCGGGGCTTGGAAGTCGTTTGTTTTAGTTTACTATCTTAATAATTTGGTAGCAAGTGTCCTCTGTCCTCAGTGTCTGTCTCTCTACTACCTACTGTGGACGATAGTGTGAGTAGTAGTTATGTAGGTAAATAAGTATTATGTTTACCTTTAACCTTGTCTCCATCCCTGGTCTCCCAGTGGTCTTTATCATCGCCAGTGTGAGGATCCTTTACTGAGTAGTCAAACGAATATTTTGGGTGCGCCTGAAATTTATAAACAAACAATAAGCTACTTTTAAAAGAGACTGTTTAATTGAATTTCGTTACCACCAGGCGAGATAGTGGTCCAACGCTAGCCTATCATTAAAAAAAAAACTGGCCAAGTGCGAGTCAGACTTGCTTCTCGCACACATAGGGTTCCGTATTTTTGTATGTTTGTAATGATTTGGCTCAAAAACTACTGAACCGATTTAAAAAATGTATTCACTAATACATAGAATGGACTTTCGGAATGAAAATAGGCTATATATTATCCCGTTTAAATCAAAGGTACATTCGTGGAGACCTAATTTGCAACCTAGGTCGGCAAAAAAACGGCCGAAAAAACACGTTTCTTACGAACGCTGCTTAATTGAAAATAGATAGAAGAATATTTTCTATGGAAGAGTTGTACAACTTAATAAGACCTACAAAAAAGTCCGCGACAGCATATGTCTATCTCTTAAGGTTGACTCACAGTAACCATTTTAATATTAAATTTTTTGTTAAAAAATATTACATAACTTCCAGGATTATTTTCAAGTATAAAGTATTAATCCTTATCCAAATAATTACGTCAATTAGCTTGACCACATATTATAGATTAAAATTGTCCTTTACAGTATATAATTCTAATGAAAACTCTAGAAGATATCACGGATTTCACATACACGCATCGAAAAATTAATAAAATATTTGCAGTCAAACCACAGAATAGGTCATAGTTACTACTAAAATATTATTATAAGCTTAGCGATGCGGTAGATCCCCACCGATCGCAATCAATTTGAAGTAAATATAGTATAATAATATGATCTATTGTATAAAATAATAATGATCAATATATATAATATAATATTTTAAACCACCCCGACTGATCTATGTCTAATCTTTTCATTAAAAGCATTCCAATGACTCTAAACACGACTTTTAAAATCTGAGCTGTAAGTTGGTGAGGATTTGAGTATTCTGTAGAGTCCAGGAGATGTCCCAGCATCAGGTCAATGCTTCCATGTTCTTACAATATCGTTGAAGAAGAAGATTTTCGAATTGATCAGACCTATGAAAGTTGATTAAAGCTCATAGTTTTATAACGATTGAACGAATTTGAAATATGAATCAAGTTGATTAAAGCTCATAGTTTTATAACGATTGAACGAATTTGAAATATGAATCAAAACTAAGAACACTCTCGATGAAGACATCTATAAAAAAAAAAAACTATCAATAATAAAATCAAAATCGGTTCATCCGGTTGGGTACTAAGATGCTACAGACAGACACACAGATAGACACGTTAAACGTATAATACCCCTACTTTAAATCAAAATCGGTTCATCCGGTTGGGTGCTAAGATGCTACAGACAGACACACAGATACACCCGTTAAACCTTATAATACCCCTACTTTTTGCGTCGGGGAACGCCATAAGGTTACGGCGGCAGATGTTCTCTTTGGTGGTACTTACTTACCTACTACTTTTCAACCGACTTCCAAAAAGAAGGAAGTTCTCAATTCGTCTGTATGTTTCTTTTTTCTTTCTTTTTTTGTGTGTGTATGTTACGCGATTGCTCCGTCAATTGTGAACCGATTCGAATTATTATTTTTGTAATCGGTAGGGTACGTTTCTGAGGTGGTCCGGTTGTAATTTCAATGAGATGTGATAAACTTGCTACTGAAATTGACTCGCGGGGCATTGAAGTCAGTTGTTTTAGTTTTTAAACTATCTTAATTATTGGTAGATTTAATGATCCCACGAAAACCCATGATTCAAGAATGCACATAAATATTTCATTGGTAGGTATATAGCTAGGATTAGAACCAACGACCCTCGGGTCAGAATCAGGGTAACTATCCTTTACGCCAAAGGGCCGTCCAATATCACTACGAAAGTATTATAAAACAATGTCCATCACTGCGTCTGTCTGTCTGTTCGCAATAATCTCAATAGCTACTGAACGAATTATCATGCGGTTTTCACCAATAGCCAGAGTGTTTATGAGGAAGGTTTAGGTGCATAATTCGTTAAAGTTTTGTGTAAATTGGTTGACATATGACGATGATTGTTAAATATGTTAATATTTTATATTCGATGCAACAAACTGGTGCAAATTTTGTAGGCATATATGTTCTACCCGTGCGAAGCCGGGGCGGGCTGCTAGTATATAATATACCTATTTACTAAACTTAAGAAACACAAGACACGTTAATTTTACGACGACGTGCGACGTTCATTCATGGTGTCCGGTATCCGACCTCGAATGCGTCGAAACTTGACACCCCTCGGCCAGAATTCCTCCACCTTATATGTTCCAAGGGACTTAGACGGAACCCGCACCACAAATGAATTGAAGTTTACATTGTGATGCGACTCCAACTTCACCACCCTCAGGGACATATTCGTCTTCAGCTTGATATATTCCGCCACCTCCTCCGCCGTGATGGTATAATGTACGCGGGATATGTACAGCTGCGTCGTGGGTATCTCCGGTCGCAGTAAATGGGACGGACCTGTCGGTGCGGTACCGCACTTGTTTCGGTTTGACGACTTCCTTTTCTTTTTCTCCACCTTTTTGAAGCCGCCCTCTTCTCGATCTGCCTCCTCCCTTGCAGAAGGAACGGAAGAGGCAGCATTCGGTTTCCCTTCATGAGATGCAGCGACAGCGTAGGAACATTGAGGGGTAGATGTTCCTACGGAGGACGGTCTCCGCGCTGGAGCGGGGGTGCGGGCGGCGGGACGCGGGGCATCGGACGGCACGGCAGCAGACGGTGATACATTAAATGAGGTCGACTCTAAACTGACGATGGATGCATTTTGTGCACCGCGACGTGTGTACACAGTATCAGTCGGCGGTGACCTACTTACTAACATAGCGTTGCGTAACGACACTACCTCAGCACGTAGTCAAAGTCAAAGTCAAAGCATTTATTCAGTATATGGGCAAATTAAAAATTTGCACTTACACTCGTCAAATTACATTAAATAGATCATATTCAATAAAAATATTATAGATATAACAGAAACATAACTTATTGCTTTGAATTTACAAAAAAAAAACAAAGGTATGAGCCATTCAGCTTTCATCTAGACGTCGAACGTCACACTTAAAACACATAGTTCGTAGTAGCACGTAGTTCACTAACGGTGGTTTCCGATGTTGATAACTTAGCCACCACTTCGGCCAGACTCGTTTTCAGGAATGTTATATCCTTCAGGAGCCTGGTGCAGTCGATGTGCTCGTACGAGACAGGAGGAATGCGGTCCAACTGCTTCGCCACGAACGTGGGCACGTCGTCCGGGTCAGTCTCCTTCAGCAGGGTGATGATGTCCTGCACGCGCTTCTCGCCTCCGTCTCTCAGGCGGGATGGCATCGCGTCCAGCTTGCCGACAATCTGGAAGAGTAGGGTCTTGCTCTTGCAGACTTCCTCCTCCTTGAAGCTCGACTTGCAGATGTGAATGATGGTAGGTTCATCAAACGAGTCAATGGCGTATTGTATGAACGCCAAAAGCTCATTCGCTACAAGTTGCTGAGAACCCATAGCGCTACGCGGGCAGCGGCTATCGCCGTGCGACTCGCGAATAATAAATTCTCAACTGTGCAGTGTGACACGACCGTTTCCAATCGCGCACCGCACTGCTATGTCGATGACTTTAGTTCTCTGTCGAATCACCTCGTTTCGGATTCGATCCTACAGAGAAACTCCGACCATAGCCCTTTCCATAGCACGCTGAACGACTTTAAATTTGTGGACCAGACCAACCGTGAGTGTCCACGTTTCGGCCCCGTATGTCATGACGGGTAGGACGCACTGATTGAAGACTTTCGTCTTGAGACATTGTGGGATTGGCGATGTGAAGACTCGACGTAGTTTCCCATATGTTGCCCAACCCAGCTGTATCCTTCTATTGGCCTCTTTCTCAAAGTTGTTTTTACATAATTGCAGAGTTTGCCCGAGGTAAACATACTCCTTAACAACTTCGAGAATACTGCACTGTACCGCAATTGGTTCCGGATTTATATGGTCATTGAACATAACCTTGGTTTTACCCAAGTTCATCCGGAGACCAATGCGTTGAGAAGAGTCAGCTAGACCGTTCAGTATATCTTGCAACTCTGACAACGTTTCCGCCACGATGACAATGTCGTCCGCAAATCGCAAGTGTGAGAGGTACTCGCCGTTTACGTTAATAACACGTCCTTTCCAGTCCAGCGTCTTGAACATATCCTGCAATGCATTTGTGAACAATTTGGGGGATATAACATCCCCTTGTCTCACACCACGATGCATGAGGATAGATTTAGACTGCTGTTTCTGCACTTGGACGGTCATGGTAGCGGCATTGTACAGACCTCTCAACACATTGATATATCGCCAATCGACTTGGCATCGCTGCAAAGATTCCAGAACAGACCAGGTCTCGATCGAGTCGAAGGCCTTCTCATAGTCCACAAACGCTAAGCACAGGGGCTGATTATACTCACTGGTCTTCTGTATAATCTGCCGCACTGTGTGAATGTGGTCTATGGTGCCGGTACGGTCCTCGAAACCCGGCCTGTTCCAGTAGCTGGAATTCATCGAGTCTTCTTGCAAGACGGTTCGTGATGACTCTTGAATACAGCTTGTAGACGTGACTCAGGAGCGAAATAGGTCGGTAATTCTTCAGAAGAGTTTTATCACCCTTCTTGAAGAACAACACGACAATACTCCTGCTCCACGCCTCTGGAGTTCTTCCATCATAGAGGACAGTATTAAAGATTTGCTGGAGCTCCTTCATTACAGGTTGTCCACCAGCTTTCAGGAGCTCAGTAGTAATACCATCCTCTCCAGGGGATTTCCATTTTTAAGCTGTTTAAAAGCCATCTCGATTTCGCCTAGGCTGACCTCTGTCAAGTCTTCGGTAAAGTGGCGCGTCAATGTGGCTCTAGAATCCTCATTCTCGGGATCAGGTTAAGATGCATGCGAAGCGTAAAGCTGGCCATAGAAGTGTTCAATTTCCGAAAGAACCTCTGACTTGGAAGCAACGACCGTACCAACTTTGTCAGATGGCTTCTCCAAAGAGATTGGACAAACACTTTTGACCCCCGATTTTGCTCAATTGCTCGTTCGATAGAGCGAGTATTGGAATTTCGAAGGTCACGTCGTACGAGTTTGTCAATCTTCTTGTTTAGAGCATGCCTTTCTGTCGAAGTGACTGGTGGCTCTTCGCGCCGTTCGTATGAACGTAACGTATGAACAGTGTGTCATACCCGTACGTACCGGTACCGGTACCGGTATTGTGTCATGGGCGCCGCAAGTATTATTTTTAGGGTAGTGCACCCCCTCAAAAACTATTGTTGACGACGGGAAACGGGAGATTAAGCTGGGTGGGCCGGGCCTTCTTAGTGTTCACGGGAACAGCTAATGTTTAGGGGGACATTAAACTCAGTTTTTATTCTCAGTTATAAAAAACTGTGTAAGGGGGTGCAATTGCACCCCCCTCCCGCCGCATATGTATTGTGTAATGGCTACTTTCAAAATTCTTAAATATATTAACTACTACTCATTAAAATGGAATCATATACATCGTTTGACAAATACGGTTGAAAAGCGGCGAAATCGAGTACCTAGCATACATACAAATTGATACCCAACTCTTTATTTTAAAGTCGGTTAAACACAGTTGGACACTACAAGATAATACATTTAAATGAGTTTGTTTTGACATCCCTTTAAATCCCTAATTCAACCTAAAGTGTGTATTATCTTTGACCTATTTCAAAGAGGTGGTCATGCGTATTAAAATTATATCCAGTCCACGCTTCCAAGTGAACCCCACTTAACGACAGCCTTTGTGGCAAAAGGGTGCCATTAAAATAGCAATTGGACATAGTTATGCAAACTTAAACCAACCCACAACTTGGTAGAAATTGAGCTAATATGTAATGGCACGGTAATGTTTATAAATAACTTTAATGTCATGATGGAGTTGAATCCCAACCATGTTTTCTAAATGGTCACAAAAGATCAGGGCCAAAAACCAAACCGAAACAAAGATAATATCGTTTAAAAACTAAAAAAGAACCGACTTCAATGCCGCGCTATTCATTTTCAGTACCAATTGTGAGATGTTTATCTCAATATCTCTGGAGATACTTATCAGACCTCGATAAAATTACCATGGTACCACACTTGGGATATCTACTTTCCAACAAAAAAAGAATAATCAAAATGGGTTCATAAACGACGAAGCTATCCGCGAACAAACATAAAAAAAAAGGTCGAATTGAGAAACCTCCTTTTTTTGAAGTCGGTTAAAAATGGCAGTCGCCTTGTGACTAGGCGACTGCCGTTTTATTTGTATGTAATAGTACCAGTATCTAGGAAACATAAGGCCCTGGTGTTTCCTAGATACAGATACTAGTATTTATTCCGTGCCCTAGGTTTTGTAACCAAAAAGAACCATGCTGCTAAGTTTAAGATGCAGTAACCCTTAACACTAGTTTTCATACCTAACTATATATCATTTATCGAACAATTTTGTATGAAAAACAGTACAGCGCCTCTAGTACTTTTCACACTAATCAGGGCGCTAGAATAAGTCCAAAACTATGTGACATCTGTCAAAAGCGTTTAGGATGAATACTCGAACTAAGGGTACTTACAGAGTTATTTATAATACTCTAAAATCTAAATGGATCCACGATATTACCCCAAAAGCTGTACATACCACTGTTAAATCGTTAATTAGACCGTTTTACTTTTAAATAGTTACCAAGAATCTAATTAGGATCTAAAAAGTGACATTTTGTGTGTTGGTTCTAGTTTGCATAACTACGTCCAATTAAGATCGCATCACGCGTTTATGTGGATGAAACAGTCACGGTGCTGACATGTGAATTATATTTGATTTTTATATGACGGGAGTTGGGATGGAAATGGGCTTTTCGTTTTGATGGGAAAATGTGATACTGGGGGTTTTGAAATGATATTTTTGAAGCGGTGCGTGTTAACAGCATTGTTGTTGTTATTGTGTTTTTTTTTTGTCGGGGTATCATTCTGACTCCACTATCAATAAAAAATATCATCATCATTAGCAGCCAGTATTCGTCCATAGCTGGACATAGGCCTCTCCCATGGCACGCCACTGAGCTCGATCTTCAGCTATCCGTTTCCAACCGCTACCAGCCAGCTTGCGTATATCGTCGCTCCACCTAGCTGGAAACGTAGTGAAGGGCCCCCTCTAGCTAGATTGAGGTTAGGTTAGATGCAACTTACATGGTAATCGAGGTCAAACTCCTCCCCATGTCCGTCCAAGCTCTGGTGATGTTCGCTGTGCCCCCTGTACCCCCCGAAGTCGTGGCCCCCTTGACCATCGTATCCGTGCCCCCCGTAACCTTCGTATTGGGCCAGCGCTGATGTTGCCAGCAGTACAAATAGTGATCTCTGAAAAAAAATAAACAATTGTAACCTCTAGAAATAATACTACTAATGTTATAACTGCGCAAGTTTATAAGGTTGAGGTGGTTTTAGTCAACTCCCGACACAAAAAGAAGAAGTGTTTATAAGTTAGACGTGTGTGTCAATCTGTGGCACCGTAGCGCCCAAATTGATGAACCGATTTGATTTAGTTGTTTTTTGTTTGATAGGTGTTTTCATCGAGACTGTTCTTAGATTTGATTCGTGGAAATCCTTTCAGCCATTTTTAAACTATGAGCTTTTTCCTACTTGATAGCGCTATGAAATCAACTTCCTTAGATCTGATCAATTCGAAATTCGGTATCCTCTTACTCCGACGATATTGTAAGAACATGGAAGCAATGACCTGATGCTGGGGCATCTCCTGGAATCTGAACAATACTCAATCCTGATGCTGGTATAGTTTACATCTCCTGGAATCTGCGGAATACTCAACTCCTCACCAACTTACAGCAGAGATGTCGAGTTTGAGCTCATTGGAATGGTATCAATTAACAGATTATACATAGATCAGTCGGGGGTGATTTCAAATGTTGAATTTAAGTATTAGAAATATTTATTTTATGTTGGTAAGTATTGATACGATCGAGGATGGTAGCACGCTAACGCTAAGCCTTGGCTCTCAAGGACAGCTGCCCGAACACATTAGGATGAGCGACAGATTTTTCAATTGAACTACTGGACTGGACAACTGACTTCAGTCCAATTCTTTACTTTTCCGTGGTCTAATCCACACGCGTAACTGTCCCGACCCTTTTTTCATCCCTATTAAGGGTTAGGCGTAGGGACTTTGGGGTCACTTTTAATCCCAACTGTAATTTTATGGAGCACCCTACGGTTAATAAAAATGTTATTACGGTTTCGCACATTCAACTTCTGAAGGCTTAGTATAACAAAGCTTTGGGGATAGAATAGGATTATTTTTAATCGACTTCAAAAGAGAGGATATCACAATTCGTCGGTTTCTTTCTGTGTCAAACGATTATTTTTTATAAGAAGCGAAACATACCTTAAGATCTGTTAAGTATATTCTGAGATATGGAGATATGCACCTCAAATCAAACTCACTAATGTTATAAATGCATAAGTAACTCAGTCTACCTTTTATTTATTCACTGATAAAAAGCTGGACTGATTTTGCTGAAAATCTACACAGGCATAGTCAGTCAGGTAGAATAGAACATAGGATACCATTATACGGGTGAAATTACGGGGCTCAAATAGTGTTGTAGTATACGTAATAATTTGCCCTCGTGTACCGGAAGTGGTGTTTGATGACGTCACATGTTACCGCATGATTGGCGGATAGTTGCGGTTTCAATGTACTAAGATTAAGTAAATTACAAGATATTAGTGATACAGGTTATTTTATCTGATTTTTAGAGTTCCGTACCCAAAGGGTAAAACGGGACCCTATTACTAAGACTCCGCTGTCCGTCTGTCTGTCTGTCTGTCTGTCTGTCCGTCTGTCACCAGGCTGTATCTCATGAACCGTGATAGTTAGACAGTTGAAATTTTCACAGATAATGTATTTCTGTTGCCGCTATAACAACAAATACTAAAAACAGAATAAAGTTAAAAATACAAGAAACGTGTTTTTTTCGGCATTTCACGCCATCTATGAACGCTTATTTAGGTAAATGTCCCATAGATGGCGTTATATTGAAATGTCGATCCCTAACACCTTTGTTAGACGTTAGATGACGTTATAAGAAGTAAAATGTTTATTAATTATTATTTTTTGCTGGCGAAATGATAGTGGTATTTTTTGCTCGATCTTATAAAATACTGTAGTGTGGTACGGAACCCTACGAGTGCGAGTCTGCCTTGCACTTGGCCAGATTATTTATATCGCTTCGTAATCGCTTACCACCAAGCGAGATAGAGGTCAACACTAGCCTATCAGATTTATAAAAAAAAGCTTGTTATAAAACCTACCTATGTTATTAATTTTTAATTTGAGTTTCATTCAAACGTTGTTGAAGTACCATTTGTAAGTATATGACATAAGATGATGCACGTCTTATCGTCTGCACGACTAAATCGGCAACTTTCCGAACGGATGCAAGTCATCGTATGTAATAGTTTTGACGACAAATAGCGGAGGCGTGTGAATTGCGATATGGTGTGACGAGCTTTCCAAATCTTGTGTTGAAAACTAAATGAATTCTCGCGTTTTTGTGTCTATGCAATTGTAGGTAGGTCTAGTCTGCTACCATCTTTTACCACATCATAAATTCCTCGATGTATTTAATATTTATTCATCATCAGCATTATCGTCAGCCTGTATCAGTCCACTGCTGGACGTAGGCCTCTCCCAAGATGCGCCACTGAGCCCGGTCTTCGGCTCTTCTTTTCTAGTCACTGCCCACCGCTTTGCGTATGTCGTCGCTTCACCTGGTCACAGGACGTCCTACGCTACGTTTGCCGATTCGCGGTCTCCACTCTAGGACAAGTCTACCCCAACAGTTATCATTATATAGTTATCATTATCGGTTATTATTTATTATATTTTATTACTTATTTCCAACAAATGACATCTGTTTTTCAATCGACCTTCAAAAAGGATGAGGTAATTAGTCTGTATGTTTTTAGGGTTCCGTACCCAAAGGGTAAAACGGGACCCTATTACAAAGACTCCGCTGTCCGTCTGTCTGTCTGTCTGTCTGTCTGTCTGTCCGTCTGTCACCAGGCTATATTATTCTCATTAACCGTGATAGTTAGACAGTTGAAATTTTCACAGATGGTGTATATCTGTTGCCGCTAGAACAACAAATACTAAAAACAAAATAAAGTTAAAAATTAAAGGGGGTCCCCATGCGATAAACGTGTTTTTAAACGCCATCTATCTAATTAGTTTCGGCAAAATGACATAGATGGCGCTAGTAAACGAGCCCCGTCTTTCTAGATCGCGACCAAACATTCTTGGTAATATCAATTAATCAAGTATATGAGGTTGAAACTCTGTTATGTTTCGTATTGTACGGAACCCTCCCTAAGTGTGCGATAAGAGACGCGATGCTGACTCGCACTTGGCCAGTTTTATTTGTATGTTTGTTCCCTGATTACTCCACCAGTTGTGAACTGATTTGAATGGTTCTCTTTTTGATAAGTTTGGTTCATCTCTACAGTGGTCCCATTTTAATTTTATCAAGATCTAAAAAGTATCCCTAGAGATATGACGATAAACTCTCAAACTTGCTACTGGAGCTGACTCGGCATGGAAGTAGGTTTTTTACCCGGCTTTACAATAATATCGTTTAAAAACTAAAAAACAACCGACTTCAATGCCATGCTATTCATTTTCAGTACCAATTTTGAGATGTTTATCTCAATATCTCTGGAGATACTTATCATACCTCGATAAAATTACTATGGTACCACACTTGGGATATCTCCTTTCGAACAAAAAAAGAATAATCGAAATCGGTTCATTAACGACGAAGTTATCCGCGAACAAACATAAAATATATATATATATATATATATACGGTCGAATTGAGAAACCTCCTCCTTTTTTTGAAGTCGGTTAAAAAAGGAAGAGGTTCTCAATTTGACTGTATTTTTTTATGTTTGACCTCAGAATTTCGTCAAATATTTGTTTGAGAGATTATGCCTCCCGTTTGGTCCCATTAAAATGTTATCGAGATCTGATAATCATCTCCGGAGATATGAGGATAAACAATATAAACAGATTTGATACCTCGACGACATTATTATGACTAGTGGATATTTTCACTATCGCGGCAAGTGAAGTCGGTTTTTTCGTTTTGTACGATCATACATTATTATTTTTTTAAACTATCTCGATTGTTTATCTGAAATACTTGACCGCAATGCACAACTGATGTGAAGTGATGAAGTCTTAGAAGGCCTAGAATGATCTGACTCAAGGGCTGTGTGCTGCCGGAACATGTAGGGTTATGGCGGCAGATTTTCTCCTTGTAAGCTACTTTTTTGATAGCAAGTCAGGCGGAACATCGATACAATGCTCCTACTATCTGTGGACGAACACCCATGCTAGGACTCGAACCGGCCACCCTGACTAGCGATTAGAAGTCAAGCATCTATGCATTACGCCAATGGGCCGCCAAAATATAAATAGGCTTATCTATGGTAGTGACATTTGACAAAACATATCATCCATTCCACAAACTAAAACAAGAATCGGAGAGAAGTAGTCTCTGCCTACTCCAACGGGCAAAAAGGCGTGTTTTTAACCGACTCCAAAAAAAGGAGGAGGTTTCTCAATTCGACCGTATGTATGTTTTTTTATGTTTGTTCGCGGATAACTTCGTCGTTTATGAAAAAAAATGATTTTGATTATTCTTTTTTTGTTGAAAAGAAGATATCCCAAATAT
This sequence comes from Cabera pusaria, assembly GCA_954871355.1. Classification (NCBI taxonomy): domain Eukaryota; kingdom Metazoa; phylum Arthropoda; class Insecta; order Lepidoptera; family Geometridae; genus Cabera; species Cabera pusaria. The sequence goes on along the minus strand of OX940909.1, from coordinate 1,019,791 downwards.
GTACCATGGTCATTTTATCGCGGTCTGATAAGTATCTCCAGAGATATGGAGATAAACACCTCAAAATTGGTCGCGGCATTTCTCGTTCGGCAGTCGGTTCTTTTTGGTTTTTTAAACGATCTAATTATGTTTAGGAATTAATTTATTTTGAAGGCATTTTTGAAGTTATACTTCTTTTGGCGCGATAGAGAAAAATGATGAGAGTGAATTTTTACGATGCGCGCGCACACCGACACCTAAATTCTACACCGTGAAGTTAGTTCTAGGTGGCATGACTATGTTCAAGTTGTATATGTCATATTTAACGTCATATTTTTACGTTTATAAAACCTTTTTTATTTAAATAAAATCTTTTTGATTAATTTTAATATTTATCGTTAATCACTACTGCATTTTAGTTATTTTTTTTCCATACGCCACAGAAGTATAACTTCTAACGCGTGTACATAAGTACACACACTCTTTTTTTTTCATCTTTATTTTTCTCATTTACTTGTAAAAGTTTATTTATTTATCTCAATTTATTATATTTTTCCAACGAGTTCCTACAATATGGAGGATAGTAGGCGATGGCGCTTTCACACAGAGTGTAACCGCACGCGAGTTACGTGCGCCGTAATCTTGTGATTATGTTCGGTAATTGATTTTAATAACATGTGTGCATGGTCCATTATAATCATGTAATCTTCATCGATGATGTTTGGTTTATGTTGCAGAATTATCACATCGTAGATTTAATTATTTTATTTATATATGACCGATGAAAAGTATTGTAATATATATATATATATATTATTTTATATATCTTATAGGCTAGTGTTTGACCACTACCTCGCCTGGTGTTAACCGATGATGTAGTCGAAGATGGTGATTATCTGACTGTGTTTTGTACCACAGTCTATGTTTGACGAATAACAATCAGGGCTAAACTAACATATTTTGACCTAGCTGACCCGACGGACGTGGTCCAGTCGATATTTCAATAAACACATGTAAAAAACATTTACAGTATTTTCTAGATATAAAAAAAAAACGAAACTACTTGCTCATAAGGGGGCAAAGTCACAGATAGCCTCATCGGTTGAAGTCGGACGCGGTTTCTGGTTTATTCTGCTTAGACCTTTCAACCATAGGTCTACTAAGCCTATAAAGTATAAGGTATTATGAGACTAAACCGACCTGTTTCTCTGGCTACTCTTCTCCCACGGCCGTCGGTACACAAGAAAAAACATATTTTTTTAGGGTTCCGTAGCCGAATGGCAAAAAACGGAACCCTTATAGATTCGTCATGTCTGTCTGTCTGTCTGTCTGCCGGATGCCACAGCCATTTTATTCCGAGACGATTAGGACTACAGCATTGAAACTTGATTGGTAGATGTATTCTGTGAACCGCTTTCCGATTTTTATACAAAAATAAAAAATTGAAATGTTTAAGGGTCATCCCATACATGGAACTGAAACAAAAATTTACGTGTTAAACAAACCTATAAGTGTTGTTTATGAATAGGTCTTTAAAAATAACATTGAGGTTCCTAAAATATTTTTTTCTCAAAGTCAATCATTTAAAAGGTAGGCGCGTCTAAAGTGGTAAAATGTGTGTCCCCGCCCCCCTCGAACTTTTAAAGTAAGGAAGCGAAAAATCTAGAAAAAATTTATTCCTTAGATCTCAAAAAAAACTTTCAACGAAAATTGGTTTGAACGTGATACAATCAGCAGTTTTGAGATACAGCGACCGCAAATATAACTTTGTTTTTCATACAAACACTGAAAAACAAAGTTAATTTTTTTGTTGCGGAAAATCATAGTTATAGAATACTATACTGTGTTACGGAACCCTACGAGTGCGGGTCCGACTTGCACTTGGCCAGTTTTTTACAATAAAGTGCGAATGGACACGTTGTACTAATAAATAACGCGGTAATCGCATCCGCGTCGCGTTTCCTATTTGTCGTGAATCGCGTGCGACGTCGCGTCACGCGATTGCGTTTACACTAGCGGTTTTTTTGCTGATCCGTCCTTTTACTTTTAAAGAGATTGATTTGCGTATCAAACACGTGGGGTGTATTAAGTTTTATTAATCTAGTCATAGTAGATATATTTATTCCAGAACTATGATAACAATTGTGAGAGACTACATAATAGATGTGCGAATAAAACGAAAAATAATCAAATTTTATTCACTGAAAAAAAATTAAACATTCTAGGAAGAATATACGGATGTCATAAGTTGTTATACTCTATTATTATCTTCATTATAATTAAATTTTTACATACTATAAATTCTTCTTCTACTTCTTCATTATAGTCGTAGTATATTTCATAGGAACTGTTTTTTTTGTGGAAACGCCATCACTTTCATAATTCTTTATTAAATTTGATGATTCAAACACTATTTTATATTTTATTTTTGCCGCTATTGACGAAAAATAAACAAATATTTAAAAATTGTAGGTTTTGTCAAAAAATGATGATGTAATCATTTTACATTTACAATGACTATCGAAACAAAGTTCCAAAAAATTAAATAATACGTTAAAATCGCTTTATAATTCCAAATAAACAGCGGTCAAATGTTAATGTAATATCGTTATAATCTTTACATAACATAAAACGAAGTCGCGCCCGCTGTCTGTACGCTTAGATCTTTTAAACTACGCAACAGATTTTAATGCGGTTTTCATCAATAGATATAGTGATTCAAGAGAAAGTTATATAAACAGGATAAAACGCGGGCAATGCCGCGGGATGCAGCAAGTTATGATACATAATCTCGCAACCCAATTTGTACCATCAATCAAACTAAACTATCTTGCAATCAGATTAGAATTATTATATAATTGTATTAGAAACGGGTAAACAAGACGTGAAAATTAGTTAGAGAATACCGCTTTAAACTTTTATTAGTTAGAGAATACCGCTTTAAACTTTTATTAGTTAGAGAATACCGCTTTAAACTTTTATTAGTTAGAAAATACCGCTTTAAACTTTTATTAGTTAGAGAATACCGCTTTAAACTTTTATTAGTTAGAGAATACCGCTTTAAACTTTTATTAGTTAGAGAATACCGCTCTAAACTGTTCAACAAAGGTATAAATAGGCAACAAAATAATATTAATTAGAACATTTTTTAAAATACCGTCTTCGCATTCCTTGTAAGTAATTTTCAGTGGCAGTTTCGAGCTCTATATTTCAAAATAACTATCACATCTTGCGAAAAAAAGAGATTCATAGAAAAAATATATATAAGATAGAGATAAAGAGAATAGAGATAAACTGACAGAGATAAAGATAATATCGTTTAAGAACTAAAAAAGAACCGACTACAATGTCGTGCTATTCATTTTCAGTACCAATTTTGAGGTGCTTATCTCAATATCTCTGGAGATACTTATCAGACCTCGATAAAATTACCATGGTACCACACTTAGAATATCTCCTTTACAACAAAAAAATAATAATCAAAATCGGTTCATAAACGACGAAGTTATCCGCGAACAAACATAAAAAATATATATATATATATATACGGCCGAATTGAGAAACCTCCTCCTTTTTTTGAAGTTGGTAAAAAAGAGAGAAAAGAGATTTAGATAGAGATTAGAAAAATATTCAATCAGTTTGATTGAATAACATTTTATAAAATACCTACCATCCGTAACAAGATCTAGAAATAGAGCATTCATACAATTAATTAAATAAAATAGTTTAATATGAAAGATAAATAGTAATAGATTAAAAAAATAATCATTAGAATCGGTTCACAATTGACGGAGTAATCGCGTTACATACATACAAAAAAAAAAAGATATATATATAGACGAATTGAGAACCTCCTCCTTTTTGGAAGTCGGTTGTAAATAACTATTTATTGATAATCATCTGTTTTGAAGTTTGGGTAAAAACTTGCAAAGGACTTCGACTTCCAGTAATAAGGAAACTCAAATAATCTATACAGTCAGCGTCCTGGGTCCTAGCACATTTCACACTTTTAAATTCGCATCACTACCACGCGTATTATGGACAAAGTACTCACGAGTAAGAAATCCATAATGTCGATGAACGGTGCACACACTAATGTAAATCGAGTTTAGTGCTCGACGCACTTATACCCGAGAAATTGTTTCTGAAGTGGGGCTTCGTGATTGTGTTCCAACGAAAAGATATGCTAACTTTGAGTAATAGTAATTGGTAATAGGTATCTTCTGGGGAAGTGCGCTCCATCATCGACCGCATCATTACTTAACATCAGATGAGATAGAGGCCAAGTGCTACCCAATTCGATGTAAAAAAAAAGTAAGTTAGATGTATATATACGTAAACACCTTGTTACCACCTTTCAACTTATTGCCTAAATGTGTACGTGGTTAAATACACCTAAGACTAAATAAAACTTATTGATTAAATAAAAACTATTAGCGAACAATGTTTGGGATTGCGAATGTCCTTGTAACTTGACGACTTGTTTGGAAAAAGATATGCATGGTTAGTCAAAAAAAGCAAATGATGGCGTAGCTACAGCAGACCTTGCAGCAGACCTTAATTCAAAGCAATAAGTTATGTTTCTGTTATATCTATAATATTTTTTATTGAATATGATCTGTTTAATGTTGTTATTTGACGTGTGTAAGTGCAAATTTTTAATTTGCCCATATACTGAATAAATGCTTTGACTTTGACTTGATTTTTTTTAGAAATAAATTTGCTCTAAAAGCAGTTTCCAGGGAGGAAACGGAAATGTATGTTCTCAATATATCATTCCTACATTTGTATGGAAAAGTGCACCCGTTCACCGAACCGTGCACCGGAAAAGTGCAACGTTCCTGAACCACAATGTCCGACAAACCTTGAAATGTGATCGTCCTATCATAGACCGAATCACTGTTAATTTTACTTGTCAGTTTTAGTTGACAATGTAATAAGTTATTTTTCAAAAAAAATAAAACCGACTTCATAACCACAAACAGGCACTCAAAAGCGAAAAATAAATTACTTAAAATTATTATAAGCGCTACCCACTTATCTATTTGAAGTCGGTGCCAGCCAAGTCTAATAGGTAGTAGATAGATAAATCCCTACATGTATCTACCTACTTACTAACCTACATGTACCTACTTACTACTACTACATGCATAGTATATAGATAGTAGATAGCTACTATCCAATAGACTAAGCTGGCACCGACTTCAAATAGATAAGTGGGTAGCGCTTATAATAATTTTAAGTAATTTATTTTTCGCTTTTGAGTGCCTGTTTGTGGTTATGAAGTCGGTTTTATTTTTTTTTTAAAATAACTTATTTTACCCTTTTTAGTGCAAAACAAGTTTTAATTAAATTACATGCATCTATTAAATTTCGTGTTTGGGCCGTTATACACTGACGGATATATACTTTTTGAAAATTTCAAGTATGTACCTATAACGGTTAAGAAGATACAGATCTGTAAAGTGCGCACATATAGACACACGGACGGACGGACGAACAGACAACAAAGTCTCAGAAAGTGTTCATTTGGTAGCCTTTAGGTTCGGAACCCTAAAAAAATTGACTTTAAATGCCGCGCTAAAGTGAAAATATTCACTAGTAATAATGATGTCATCAAGGTATCAAAGGACAATGTTCAAAATGGCCCTGTGCAATTAAAGCATCTGACACACACGATAATTAATTGTCTATTTTATTACAATAATTCCAAATACTTTTATAACACGGACTAGTTGTATTCCAAAACGAATATAAAAAAGTGTTAACATTACTTGCCACCATATGGCCAACAGAGTACTGAATCACTCTACTACGTTATAAGAGGCACTTCCCTATATTGTTGAAACCCGAATTATGAAAGCACTGTGTAGCCAACCTAACAACGGAAAGTATTATTTACGTAGTAACTATTATATGATCTGTGGTATTATGCTTATAAATTATTTTTTTGCAGTGTTGGTTGGTACAAAGTATGTTCATAATTCTGAGTTATTTAATAATGTATTCAGTGTCGCGGGACTAAAATGGCCGCCATCTTCGCCAAACGTCATGTCATGTCAAAAAATCTTAGGTATGTTTAAAAAAGTTTGCACCCTAACAAGACTTTGCCCGGTAGAACATTCATGTGAAGACTAATTATTTATATTTATATATAATTATTTATTATAATTATTAATATATAATTATTTATTGAGGGCCCGGTGGCGTAATAGGGAGAACAGTCGGCTTTGATGCCGTGGTACCGAGTTCAAACCGCCGTGCACCAATGAATTTTTCTATCGAAAAATATATGTGCGCTTCTCACAGTTGCCCTCCGGTGAAGGAAAACATCTTAAGAAACCAACAACCCCCGCATGGTGGTAGGACATATCTAGTGTCCGCCTGGCCAGTTACCACCCTCAAGTTAGAAAATCTGTCGCCAAACATCTTATGTGTTCCGGCATTCTAGTCCACTTCTCTATCTTCGACCGCATCATCACTTAGCAACAGGTGAGATAGTGGTCAAACGCTAGCCTATAAGATATTAAAAAAAAAAGAAATTAATTTTCCCCACCTTTATTTCTATCTCGCTCACAGTTACCGTAAGAATATCTGTCAAAAACCAAAATCAACGAGAAGAAAGATGTAAAAACATTATTCAAGGTCATATTTTTTAGTCTTTAAAAATGTATGCAATAGCAACCTCCATTGTGTATAATCTTCTTGGGACTCTTCAACTAAAACCAGTACATTCTCCTATGTTTGAGGTATTTATCTCCATATCTCTGGAGATACTTATCAGATCTCGATAAAATTAAAATGGGACCACCTCGGAAACGTATCCTACCTATTAAAAAAAGAATCATTTGAATCCGTTCACAATTCACGGAGAAATCGCGTAACATACACACAAAAAAAAAAAAAAAAAAAACATACAGACGAATTGAGAACCTCCTCCTTTTTTGTGAAGTCGGTTAAAAACGTAAACAAAACAGCAACAGTAAACACTAGCTTCGAGTAGCAATAGCATCGCCTTCCTCTACTCCGCAAGCCTTCCATGCTCCGTGCCGTCCCGATTCAATCTCATCTTATCTCTTGAGATATAATTGGCTATAGTCCTAGTTGATTGTTTTATTACCTCGTTAGATCGCTTGTTGTACTGCAACTCTTATTATAGCGGTGTTGAAATTACGTATATCTTCAGAAGTTTTAATAGATTAACATCAGGAACAAATCGCGATTTATACATTCCAAGTTACCATACATTGTTTATGTATTAATTAATTTTTACAATTTATGTATATGCACTTGTCAGCACTTACCATCAAGCGAGCGTGTTGCTTGTCCCGTTTCCCGTATTTGGTATAATTACCTACTATATAGGCAAGCGTTTAACTACATCTCGCCTGATGTTAAGTAATGATGTGATCGACAATGTAGCATGCTTACTTAGATCATACCTGTTCAATTGTTTTTTTTATATAGATTAGGCTAGTTTTTGACCAGTATCTTTGTTGTTAAGTGATGATGCGTTCGATAATGTTATTTGAACAAGGAATTCCTTGGCAGTACGTTGATATATGATTATGAAAGCAGATAAAACGTCCACCATAAAGCGATGGCACACATCGGTACTTGAGATTGTCCGATAGAAGAATGGGGATGGCATGCAATTATTTGCACGGTCTCCGAAAAAACGTATTCAATATCATAAATCAGTTCTAGAATGGAGACCACTGCTCGGTAAACGTAGCGTAGGACGCCTTCCAGCTAGGTGGAGCGATGATATACGCAAGCTGGCTGGCAGCGGCTGGAAACGAAGAGCTAAAGATCATGATAATAAATCACTTCTGATAAAAATCTAAAGTTTTTTGGTCACTGAAACACTTTACGACTGCCCATAAACTTAATTAAAAGAAAAATTAATGCACTTATAAAATTAGCATACATAGCTGTAACTGGTCATTACAATAGATAACAATTCGGAAGTAAGTCGGCGATGTGCGTGTGTACACCGGTCACTTAATTGCTGTTCAGTTTTAGGGTTCCGTACCTTACAAGGAAAAAATAACCCCTATAAGATCATTGTTTTGTCCGTCTGTATATCTATCAGTCTGTCTTTCAGGACCCTTCTTCTCAGGAACGCGTAGACGTATCAAGTTAAAACTTATATCAAATACTCGGGTCTACGGGCTCTTTCAGCTGTGAAAAAATCAAAATTGTAAGTCAACGCGATCAAAAGATATGACAGTTTATTTCGAATATTTTGCGATTTCACAAGGGAATCAAAACCTATACGGTACTTCCCGTTGACCTAGAATCATGAAATTAAGCAAACAGCAATGTCTTATTGCAGATGTAAAGGATAAAATCCGAAAACTGTAAATATATAGTTAAAGCATATTCCAGACGGATGTAATCCAGCGTCCCGACAGAGGTGACCTTGATTGTTGCCATCCATCTAGACTGCAGATGTAATCCAATTTTGATTTGACCTTTAACGTCCTTGGAGTACGGGCGAAAGTTCCCATCCGCTAGCGTGTTGGCGCGTGGAAGACATCCGTGTAGCCATAACACAATCCGCATATGGAAACAAGGTCACATCTGTTGGGATGCTAGATAACATCCGTCTGGAACACGCATAAATTGCAAAAAAAGAGAATTTACTGTTACAAACTTACTATTTGCGGTTGGTGCATTAACTGTAACTAAGCATCGATCTAGGGATCGAACTTCAAAGTTAAGTTTGTCCTTTAACCTAGTTTGACAAGTTTGTACGTAACCCTCTTGCGCGGTCCAACTCGCACTTGGCTGATTTTTTATAGTAATTGCGTTGATGATACGCAAACCTGTCGTTTTGCTGTATCGGAGTTTATACATAGTAATAAAATCGGTTGAAATATTTTGATTTTACACGCTTTTACTATTTTCCCTTGTAACTAACATACAATGTAATAACATTTTATGCCGGGTCCGCACCAAGCGAACGGATAGCGAATCGTTTATATTTTTTTTATTAATTACTAGTTGTGCCCAGCGGTTTACCCGCGTAGACATCGTTCCCGTGAGAATATCGCGATTAAAAAGTACCCTATGTTTTATGCCAGGGTCTAGGCTATCTACATACCAAATATTAGCTCAATCGGTTCTGTAGTTTTAGCGTGAAAGAGTATCAAGCATCCATACATCCATACATCCATGCAGACTTTCGCGTTTATAATATTAGTAAGTATTATAATATTAGGAAAAATAGTCAAGCATTTGAACACTATCTCACCTGATGTTAAATGACGATGTGGTCGACAAATGAATAAAATCGAACAAGACACAATATTTTCCAACAAACAGTCGAATCCATTCACAAAAACCATACAATTTGACATGACAAAGACATTATGCAAATGATCCATAGTAAAGTGTAAGCTAACGACGTTCTATAAGTACCGGCATAACTGAAACCACTCTGTTCCGTCATTGACTATTATAGATACTACATCAATCTCGCAGACGTGTAATGAATAATTTGTTTCCTACTTTATGTGGTCACTAGCTGATACCAGCGACTTCGTTCCCATACACCAAGAATTTAGTAGCCTATGTTCTTCCTCATACAATAAAGTATCTCCTTGTTACATTTCAGTAAGATCGGATCGTCCGTTTAGACGTGATTAGGTAACAAACAGACAGAGTGACAGAGTTACAAACGTTTTTATAATATTAGTATGGATTTCTACGGTAACTTTATGTTACTTTGCTCGAGGACTCTATATTTTTCAACTAGGGACACCTCGCGGCTTCGCCCGCGTACTTAAGTATCCTAAGTCCTACTATGTTGGATATCCCTGGGCAAAATGGCTTCGCCCGCGTACTTAAGTGTATGATGGATATCCCTGGGCAAAATATCACGGAAATCTGTGGGCAAATCCGTCCAGATACTGACGTTCGGCCGTGAAAAGGTAACAAAATAATTTAGGACCGTTTAAATAACTTAAAAAAATACTTGAAATGCTGCGCTAGTCATTTTTAGTACCCTGTTAGAGGTGTACTTATCTCCATATCTCTGATACTCATGAATTCTGTCTAATGACGGAGTTATACCCGAACATAATATGTAAAAATATATTGCAGTGGTAGGAGTTCTACTAGTCCGCCTAGGGCGGTACCACCACTTTGCCAATTAATTTTCAGCCGTGAAATAGGAATGTTGTTCGGTTGAAAAAGCAAGGTGTCCAGTGAAATTACAGGGCATGTGAGACTCAACATCTTTATGTCTCAAGGCAACAGGCGCAGTGCAGTGACATGCAAAATTTTGCTGGCAGTCCAGAATTTTGTATCCTGCTGTATCTGTAAAAGGTATACGTCATCGCTTACCATCAGGCGAGCGTCATGCTTGTTTATCTTATATTTAAAAAAACCTTTTTTTAAGTTGGTTAAAATCAATTGAAACTAACTTCATTTATAATAATTGGTGTTGCTGTTGACAGTTTTGATGATACATGCGAAAAATTCACTTTTGAGGTAAAGTGAATTTTATCCTCAAAGTTCGTTGAACTTTTTTTTTTTTTAGATATAAGGTAACGGGAGAAGCACGACGCTCGCCTGATGCTAAGCATTGACGTCTTCCTATTACAGGTACAGTGGAATGCAAATGTCTGTTTAGCTAGAATTTTGCATATCACTACACTGCGCCTGTTACCTTGAGACATACGAGTAAAATGCCCTGTAATTTCACTGGACGCTTTGCCCTTCAAACAGAAAAACATTTATATTTCACGGCTGAATGAATTGGCAAAATGGTGGTACCGCCCCAGGCGGACTAGCTGAAGTCCTACCACTACAATAATTAATGTATAAATTTCGCGAGATTCTTCAAAAAACCTGCAATAAATTTACTAATCGAAGTAATTAATTGACAACACTTTATTGAATAAAACCAAAGATTAAAGGTTCGGGTTATACCGAGTTCATGTCAACGCTCGGTTCGGGTTCGGCTCTAGTTCGTGTAAAGTCGGGTTTGCTCGGTGGTGTAGCCTGCTTTTCAGGAAGGATAGTAATACCATGGGGTGTGCTAACTAATATGCAGATACGGGTCGGTTGTAACGTGTTAGGTAATATGTAACGCTGCATATTATATTACCGCCTGTAAGTGTAATTGTATAGTTGCCCAACTGAGCTTTAACTGGCTTAGACATAGTGCAACTCATGCACAGTGGCAACTTTGTATTGAACTTTAAACTAAACGTTCAATTTAAGTTTTGGACAGTCAATGAACTTATGTTAAGTTTTTATTTTCAACCGACTTCAAAACAAGACGAGGTTTTCAATATGTTTTTTTTCTCTTTTTTTGTATGTATGTAACGCGATTACTCCGTTAATTGTGAACCGATTCGAATGATTATTTTTTTAATCGGTAGGATACACTTCCGAGGTGGTCCCATTGTAATTTCATCGAGATCTGATAAGTATCTCCAGAGATATGACGACAAACGTCGCAAACTTGGTACTGAAACTGTCTCGCGGGGCATGGAAGTCGGATGTTTAAGTTTTTAAACTATCTTTTATTTACCCTAAGTCAAATAAATTGCTTGCAAAATATTAATAACGAGACCATAAAATTTCAAAGTCGTTCAGTACTTTTTTTCGTAACAGACTACTAAACTTAAAGTTATCAACAAAATCCATCGTCTTCTAATGCAGATTATCTATTATGCTTTATGTCACCGAAAATACTTACAATCAGAAATAAAAAAAATATGGCAGTTCCTCGGTCGATATAATGTCTTTAAAATTTATTACTCATTCTGCATTTTGACAGTAAATAAATAAAATCATAAAAATCCAGCTTTTCCACATAGAAACAAACATTTAACTCTCTTAGTCTGAGTTGCACCATCTTACTTTAACTATAACAAACGTCAAAAATCTGTCAAAATCCATATAAAAACACCGGTTAATAGTTATAGTTACGGTTAAAGTAAGATGGTGCAACTCAGCCTAAGACTGAGTTGCACCACTTAATAATATATCTTACTTTAACTATAACAAACGTCAAAAAGTCAGTCAATCTCCAAACAAAAACCGGTTATAGCTATAGTTACGGTTAAAGTAAGATGGTGCAACCCAGCCTTATTCTTCATATAGTTGAGGATGGCAGTCCAATGTACAGTTTGCAAAAGTAAGAATAAGTTAAAAAAATATTCTAAATCAGTTTTCTGCGTTTGTAGCACTGTGTGTGCATTCCGATCGATGCGAATGCTCGTAGTTACAGCGTGAAGATCGAACGATTGCCGCGCGGGTATTATATAAAGTATATAAACACATCTGTGTCTGCGCCAACATATAAGTGGAGCGTGTCAGCCCCCTAGACAAAATCCAATTTCTGTTTCCATTCACGCTAACGCAAGTTCAAAATATATATGTATGTATACGTTTATGTTTCCGCAACAAAGTGGTCATTCCCATACATTTTGAGGTTGCGTTAGCGTGAATGAAAACAGAAATAGGATTTTGTCTTGGAACCCTGGCATCACGGCCTGGGTAGTTGTCATGCAGTAAGGACTAGAGTCATTTGTTCAGCGCTCTTTTTTACTTACCTCCTCCATTTGTAGATAAACACTCTAAGGCTCAATGCACACTGAATTGGCAGCGACGCGACGCGACGAGACGATCAGTTTTAATAGACATGATACATCTTATGAACAATGTTACAAGATATATAAAAGCTTGATAGAATGAACGAGGTATGCCGCCGGCTCGAGCAGTCTCGCGTGCTCGCAAACGTAAATATTACACGTCAATAAATCGTGAACTTTATAATCAAAATCGACCGTTAGTGTTTTTTTTTACATCATATAGGCTAGCGTTTGACCACTATCTCACCTGTTCGTAAGTGATGATGCGGTCGAGGTTGGTAGCACGCTAAGCCTAGAATGCGAACTGGCTCTTAAGGATAGCTGCCGGAACACATTAGATGTTGTTTCATTGTGAAGCCATTGACGCCGCTTTTCAATGTTGCCACTTTTAAAAATGTGTGTTTTGTGTGCTACACACACACACACCTTGTATTTGTTTTTTTATTATAAGTAGCTCTATGTGTCCAATTGTTCAGCAAAGGCCTCCCCCCATGACTTCCACGCATCTCTATCCTGTGCTATTGTAGACCAGTATTCGCTAAAGGCGTCAAGCTCATCTCGCCATCTTCTACGTGGTCTGCCGCGCCGTCGATTAGCTGTATCAGGGCGCCACTTAGTGGTGATTTTGGCCCACAGCTGGTCCGACATGCGGCAGATATGGCCAGCCCAGTTCCAGTTCAGCTTGGCGGCTTTCTCAGCAACGTCAACAATATGGGTTTTGGTGCGTAGCTTGGTGTTTCGAACATGATCTGTTAATTTAACACCTAGTATGCTACGCTCCATTGCCCGTTGGCAAACCTTGAGTTTGGACTTTTGGGTGTAAGTCAAAGACCAAGCCTGTGCGTCGTAGGTCAACACAGAAAGTATTTATTTCAATTTCCCTTAATTTTAATCGTTGTTACATTTTTATTGTATGATACTTTATACGATTATTTCTTTATATCAGTTTCTTTGACACAGATAACTCTTGTTGCCAATATTTAAGACATAAAAACCCCTGAGACAAAGATGTTAAACGTCACACTCTTTGTAATTTAACTGCTGAAACTGTGCGGCTCGGACCAATAACCACATTTTGTTGTGTATATTTTTATTTTTATTGAACATCACACTGGAATGCTTCGATTTACCAATGGAGATGTTAACGCAAGGCGTACCCCTCTGCTGGCCATATAGCCATTTTTGGCCATATGAGCGTGCGTAACTACGCTTTATTTTTAATACTGTATGCGTGTTTCAAGCTAGTGTGCGGGATCGTTAAAGTGAGTGATTTGTTTGTGTGCAATGCGTGTTTACCTCGTCCCCCGTAAGTAGCAGCAGAAAAAAAGGTTTGCGGATAACAACGTTAACATCTCCATTGGTAAATGCTCGAAGCTCGAATGATACCACCTGGTATGAACAATTGAATACTACACCAATACTTATAATCGCGTGTCAAACCGAGGTATTGTTTATTCTGTGGTGCGAGCGACGTCACGTCGCCGCGTCAAGATGAACTCGTTCAATCTTCATAAATAAATTACGTACGTCCATATAAACACGCAGACATTTTGTAGTACATGTCCTATGTACATTGTTGAACATGTTAGGTTATATGAATACTTCGCGCCGCGCGGTGTCACATTATTTTGCAACAAAAATACTGAAATATACCTCACCCGCGACGAATACAAATATAGATGAGTGTAGGGAATAACATAAGCAGAATTTAACGAGATATAGTCTATCTATCTATACACGAATAATTTATTGGCTATCGATAAACCTAACACATCCCGCAAAAATGTTCTAGAGTTTGACAATGTGCTACACGCCTTAGAAATTAAACCTTAGATTAATGATTCAGACACTACCGTCGGCATATCACATCACCGTTTTACATGGTAACCAAAGATAATATAAATACTACGTAAATGGTAACTAGTAACTACATAAAAACGTAGTAAATACTAATATGACAAGTATTATGTAGACGTACCAAATCTCTCTATTTGTGCTAAAAGTTTCACCCATGACGGTGCATTTGCGTTCTAGTTGATTTTAATGTCATCAAGTAAATTATGTAATTTGGATGAGTTAGCGATTTTTTAAAATGTAAAGTTATTAAATACTAGCAGCCCGCCCCGGCTTCGCACGGGTAGAACATATATGCCTACAAAATTTGCATCAGTTTGTTGCATCGAATATAAAATATGAACATATTTAACAACTATCGTCATATTTCATCCAATTTACACAAAACCTTAACGAATTATGCACCTAAACCTTCCTCATAAACACTCTGGCTATTGGTGAAAACCGCATGATAATCCGTTCAGTAGCTATTGAGATTATTGCGAACAGACAGACAGACGCAGTGATAAACTTTGTTTTATAATACTTACGTATTGATATTGGACGGCCCTTTGGCGTAAAGGATAGTTACCCTGATTCTGACCCCGACGGTCGTTGGTTCTAATCCTAGCTATATACCTACCAATGAAAGTTTTATGTGCATTCATGAATCATGAGTTTTCGTACAGTGGTAGTGGAATCATTAAATCTACCAAAAAGTAGCTTACCACCAAGGAGTACATCTGCCGCCGTAACCTTACGGCGTTCCCCGACGCAAAATGTAGGGGTAATATACGTTTAACGTGTGTATCTGTGTGTCTGTCTGTAGCATCTTAACACCTAACCGGATGAACCGATTTTGTTTTTATTATTGATAGTTTTTTTTTTGTTTGATAGATGTCTTCATCGAGAGTTTTCTTAGCTTTGATTCATGAAAATTCGTTCAATCGTTATAAAATTATGAGCTTTTTTCTAGTTAATTGCGCTATGAAATCAACTTTCATAGGTCTGATCAATTCGAAAATCTTCTTCTTCAACGATATTGTAAGAACATGAAAGCCTCCTGGACTCTACAGAATACTCAAATCCTCACCAACTTACAGCTCAGATTTTAAATGTCGAGTTTAGAGTCATTGGAAAAAGCTATTATACTCGTACATAGATCAGTCGGGGTGGTTTAAAATATTATATATATGGATGAATATTATTTTATACAATAGATCATATTATTATACTATATTGACTTCAAATTGATTGTGATCGGTGGGGATCTACAGCATAGCTAAGCTTATAATAATATTTTCGTAGTAACTATGACCTAATCTGTGGTTTCACTGCAAATATTTTATTAATTTTGCGAGCGTGTTTGTGAAATTGGTGATATCTTCTAGAGTTTTCATTTGAATTGTATACTGTAAAGGACAATTTTAATCTATAATATGTGGCCAAGCTAATTAACGTAATTATTTGGATAAGGATTAATACTATAGACTTGAAAATAGCCTTGGAAGTTAAGTAATATTTTTTAACAAAAATTTTAAGATTAAAAAGGGTTACTGTTAGTCAACCTTAAGAGATAGACATATGCTGTCGCGGACTTTTTTGTAGGTCTTATTAAGTTGTACAACTCTTCCATAGAAAATATTCTTCTATCTATTTTCAATTAAGCAGCGTTCGTAAGAAACGTGTTTTTTCGACCGTTTATTTGCCGACTTAGGTTGCAAATTAGGTCTCCACGAATGTGCCTTTGATTTAAACGGGATAATATATAGCCTATTTTCATTCCGAAAGTCCATTCTATGTATTAGTGAAAGATTTTTTTTAATCGGTTCAGTAGTTTTTGAGCTTACTCATTACAAACATACAAAAATACAAATGTTCTCTCTTTATAATATTAGTATAGATGACTGATGTGATTACTTAGCTCTTTCCTCGACTTGATCTTCGGATAGGTTTATTGTGGAGACTCGGGTCTTTCAGTTCGACGTCTTTAAGAACTCCTTATTGATCACTAGTAAGCAAAACTTAATTATATTTACAAGGTGGCTGGCAAGAGCTGGATGAGAGTAGCCGAGGATCGTACTCAGCGGCGCGAAATTGGAGATGCCTATGTCCAGCAGTAGACTAGTATAGGCTGATGATGATGATGATAATGAAGCAACACTTAACTTAAAAGGCGCTACGCCAATATTATGGTAATACAATCGACGACCTTGTCGTTAAAGGTCACATCTACCAGACTTCTGTCTTGTTTTTCACCTGCCCTTCGACCAGAGATAGAAAGTGCCAATTATTATGAGTGAAGACCTTTAAAAAGGCAGATACAACCTTTTAATATTTATCAAATTACCTCACTCTTTACTCCAAACTGACAACTTATTTTAGGTCGATACGAGTGCAATAATTTTGACTTAAGATTCTAGGATTGATTATTTACTTTGCTGTATATTTTTATGTGTTGTAGATATAAATTTATTCCAAGAAAAAAAATGAATAAGCTATGTTATGTTATTATCTAATTATTCTGAATAAATATTTCAAGTGATGCCGATCCTAAAGTCAAATATTTACGTTGAGAATTTTCTATAGACTGCCAACAAATATTCGTCCAAAGCCGTATTTTAATTATGTCTTCTCTCTATTGTAAAATGCATTCAAGTGTCGTAAAATTTTGCTTAAAATTCCCTGGTGATATGTACTTGGTGCGCGGGCTCTTTTCCGCAACTAGGTCGTATGTCGGCCCTTTTTGTGTCAATGCGGGGTGATATGTATATTAACATTGTAATGTCTCTTGTTTAGCTCCGCCAACGCCAAAAAGTGGGAAGTGGAACTAGCGACCCTAAAGTCCAACAACCTCCGTCTGACGGCGGCCCTGCAGGAGAGCACCGCCAACGTTGACGAGTGGAAGCGGCAGCTGCACCAGTACAGGGAGGAGGTGGCCCGCGCCAGGCATCTGGCGGGGAAAGGTAACCTGACATACTGCCTTTTGTAACTTAGGAAGAGGGTAGGGGCCAGTATGCTACCCTGTAGCATACTGTATGTAGCGTTTTATAACCGCTAGGAAAGGTGACATTACTCTATCTTGCACGAGTGTCACTTTTATAAAGTTTCTCTATCTATGCGATATCGTCGTTATTTATTCAGATTTTGACGTATCGTCTATATTTGATCTTGGTTGCAATTTGTCAGAAAGTTAATTAAATCTTGTGTTGTCAAATATACTAGAATATGTTGAGTAGATGAGTGCAATTACACGTTACTAACTACGTTACTAAGTTAGTTACTAAGTCACTACGATTTTCGGCCAACAAACTAACAATAGGCCACTCAGCCAATACGAAAAGCACGCGCACCTACGACCACACAATCAGTAATTATTAGTAAATATTAATAGCTAAATGGCTAAGTTGTCGAACTAGCGATCGAGAGGTCGTGAGTTCGATCCCCAACCATTACACTTGCCGTACACCCACTCCAGACATAAGCATATTTAGCTTAATTATTATGTTTCTTGAAGTGTTACACACCTTATATTTTTGTAAAATGCAATCTATTAATTTGGACGTATCGATAGTATCGCAACGTGGCCACAGATTATATAATAGCTACTACGTAACAGATACTTCACTCCCCTACGAAAACACAATACCAACGTTTATTTCAGACAATACAAGCAAAAATGTGTCTAAGGCGCTCGACCTAGCGTTGTTATTACTTCGTTCACCGCGCGATGTACCGACGCGCCCGGAATTTACGGCGCGCGTGAATTTTACGCCGTCTTGTCATCTTAGTATCGGTAGCATAAAAAAATGAAACATATTATGCTATTGTTTTTTGTCAAACCCGCAAAATAAATAAATTTAAAATAAATAAATCCCGTCATTTGAATAATAATAATAATATAGGTTGCGCGCGCGTGAGCAGTGACAACCGACTGGCAGATAGTACCGCCGGCGTTGACGAAAGTATGGGCGAGTGAGGGAGGCCTGCCTACTAGTGATGTGCAACTAATTTTGCTATACGCTTTCAAAAAAAGAAATATATATGAGTTGAGCACAAGGTCTGTCTCCAGGCGGAGAAGCCAACGAGGTGGAGCAGCTAAGACAGCGTGTGGCGCAGCTGGAAGCTGAGCTGGCTCAGAAGAACGAGGAGCTCGCACAGATCACCAAGTCACGGAAGAGTGAACAGGTTAGTTTCAAGTCCTAAGGCAAAGGCAAAGTTATGTGCATTTGCAATATTATTCTATTTCTTATTTACACTTGGTGTGGTAGATTCACAGACCTGCTACATATTAAACTTGATCGCGTACACCGGCCCCCATGAGACCGACCTTGAACGGAGTTTGTCTCTTTCTTTTGTATGGACAACTTATATATATACTATACATATGGTATAGAACATATATAGCACTAGCAGGTTGTTAGAGAAGGACACACTCCTACCCGGGTGTCTCTCAATTGGGCCGTTTGTTCTACAAAGCAATTACAACCTTGTTGTTAAATCATATGGATTAAATTGAACTTGTCAAAACAAATGCAGTGCACCGTCCTTTTATATTACGTCTATGGGTAGATTGGTAAGCCGATGAAGCTGACATGAGATTCTCTATGTACTGTCCTTAATCGAATAAAACACTTTTTTTACATAGTACTGAGTGGCACTTGACAATTTAGATTGTACATCGTGTAATGAGCTAGGTAGACATTGTACAGAAGTGAGGCTGTCTCACAAAACATTCTCCAACATTAGCCAACATTATATAAATACAAAGTGAAAAAGTACTCTACATAACTATTTAATAACAAATCAAACAAATCTGATATATGACATTAGTGTTTACGAGTTTTAGGGTTCCGAACCCGAAAAGTACCTACGGAACCCTATTACTGAGATTTCGCTGTCCGTCCGTCCGTCCATCTATATGTAGCTAGATGTAGAAATTTCACAGAACTGTATCTCCACGGTATATTCCCAACGTCCACCACTGAAACGTCCCCCGGTGGGGGACGTTAGGACAAATTATGAATTTGTGTCCCAACGTCCCCCCCGTAATAGGTAGACTTGAAATTTTCACATAGTATGTAAAACTATCTGCACTATTACAACAAATACACTTGGGAGCATAGAAAACGCACACCCCTTACATTTTGCACTTCTACCTTAAGTATTTTTTAATAAAATATTGGTTGCAAATATCTTTAAGGTAATGTGTGTGCCGTTTCTATGCACCCAAGTTTACCTACTTGTATCTAGTTCCTATATGTTCTAAAAAGGACCCTATGTTCCAGGACGCAGAAGCCAAACTAGCACAGAGCCAGTTGGAGCTCGCTCTAGCGGCTCAGGACGGACAGAGACAGGTGATACAGGCGCTCAACGACCAGCTGGCAAGACAGCTTGACGAGCTGGTGAGTTACCATCATTTTTACTTACCTATATTGTACAACTATCTTCAAAACTCAAAGCATTTATTGAACATATGGGCAAATTAAAAATCTGCACTTACTCACTTCAAATAACACTAAATATATCATATCAATAATAATAATTATTTTGTAAACTTTAAACTTTCGCCATTTGAACACATAGTTATAAATATTAAAATACGGGACTTATCGCGCCTAAAACATAATATTTTATTTAACTAGACGTTTCGACCATGTTTCATTGATCGTGGTCAGAGACGACTCAATTTTCAAAATTCAAACTCAATAATTATTCTTAATATAAGAACAAAAACAAAACAAAAGTAATGAGCCATTCAGCCTTCATCCAAATGTCAAACGTCATACTTAAAAAAAATTGATTCCCCTAATTTATGTAGTCACCCGTACTGTTACGTGCACCCCACCCTCAATGCATGTTTCAGTACTTCAGACAACTTTGATCGCAAAAATTGTGAAATAATAAAACACATTCTCACGAGGTACCATATTGTACAACTATCATCATACTTACTTCCCAATATTGTACAACCATCATCATCAGTGGTCACATCTGTCGTAGAACCATAACCATTTCATTGTAGAGATTTTATCGCCTGCATATACACCATATAAAAGTGTAATGAAAATAATAATGGGCTTATTCCTTTCAGTCCACAATCCACCGCGAGATAAACACGGCGCTGCAAACATGAGACGCGGGGTGCCCTCCGCCACCCGCGGTGTACTGCGGGGGGGCCGGGGCACCCCCGGGGTACGCGTACCTGCACAACCAGCGAGGTACGTATCATACAGTAGCTGTACTAGCTATACAAACATGAGACGCGGGGTGCCCTCCGCCACCCGCGGTGTACTGCGGGGGGGCCGGGGCACCCCCGGGGTACGCGTACCTGCACAACCAGCGAGGTACGTATCATACAGTAGCTGTACTAGCTATACAAACATGAGACGCGGGGTGCCCTCCGCCACCCGCGGTGTACTGCGGGGGGGCCGGGGCACCCCCGGGGTACGCGTACCTGCACAACCAGCGAGGTACGTATCATACAGTAGCTGTACTAGCTATACAAACATGAGACGCGGGGTGCCCCCCGCCACCCGCGGTGTACTGCGGGGGGGCCGGGGCACCCCCGGGGTACGCGTACCTGCACAACCAGCGAGGTACTTATCATACAGTAGCTGTACTAGCTATACAAACATGAGACGCGGGGTGCCCCCCGCCACCCGCGGTGTACTGCGGGGGGGCCGGGGCACCCCCGGGGTACGCGTACCTTCACAACCAGCGAGGTACGTATTGATCATAAGGGTGCCATGAAACAAATTTCTACAGTATATATGCTAATTAACGCCATATTATTTACTAGAAGATTATTTTCTTATATTTGTTACCTTTAGAAGTACTTATCAATCAATCGGATTGTTTTGTTTGATAGAGTATAACTTCTTACCGTTTCGTTTCATTGTAAATTCATTGACATCCAAATATATGGAGATAAACACCTCAAACATGGTGCAAACAATATTAACATTCGAGTTTAATTATATCATATAGACACCCATGGGATTGTTAAACTGTTAATATTTTATTGTAATCTTTTGTTTTTAATTGGTATAAGCACAGACCAGTATATTGGCCTGTGGTATAAGATACTAGGTAGTCTTTCCTTTTCTTTATTTTTTGTTCAACATCTCGATGATCACTACAGGAAGAGACTGAATCTTACAACACAGAGTTTTCTCTAGCGTGAGATTCAGAGCTCATAAGCTTTGTTTTAGAATATAAGCCTTTTGAAACTATGTTTTTAATGTGCTAAGTTGCATATAAACAATAATGTAAATGTTCATAGTGTGTGTGTCCATTGTCCAGGGCACACAAACAACGGCACGGCGGCCCCGGGCGCGGCACGGCGCCTGCCGCTCCTGCTACGTGGGCCGGCGCCGGCGCCCGACGCCGAAGAGCCTACCTACGTCACGGTTAAAGCCAAGAAATGAAGAGTGCTATCGGTATTTCGCAAGGTGCACGAGTTTTTTTAATTCATGCATTTTTTTGAGTTTTTTTTTTTTTTTTTTTGTGTTTTGGTCACTTTGGCATCTTTGTAATCTATCCTTTTCGACATTTTTTTTTGAGTGAAACCTAACTCAACAACTCGAGGCGCGCTGGCGTACAATTTAATGGAAGTGACGTAGCGTCACGGTCAGAATGCAACGGAAGCGCGTAAATCTTAACTGTTAATATTTGAATATGAAGGAAGTTTTCCTTCTAACGCGTAGCATTCTACGCACTTCCTTTTTTTATATCTTATAGTTGTGTTTGACTCCTGTCTCAGCTGGTGGCGAGCTATGATGTGGTCGGAGATAGTGAAGCTAGGCTTAGCATACTCTGACTCTCAAGGGCAGTGTTTTGCCGGAACACTAAGGTTATGGCAGCAGATTTTCTCCTTGATGCGGTAAAGGTACTTTTTGGTAGCAAACCAAATGGAACATCGATTATTAATATGCTCCTACTACCTGAGAAACTGTTGACATATTATAATGTCAGCCTAGCGTGCTACTCTGACCAAATTGTCACTTACCTAGAAGTGAGATGGTGGTCATACGCTGTCGATATGAAGCAAATCCAATCTTTGATAACTTTTTAATGTAAAAAACATGGAATAAATCTTGTCTAAATCAAGTAATAGAAACTCCCAACTTCTAATGTGTTGCGGCAGCTATCCTTGAGAACCAGTTCCCATTCTAAGCCTAGCGTGCTACCATCCTCGACCGCATCATCACTTACCAACAGGTGAGATAGTGGTCAAACTCTAGCCTATATGATATTTTTTTTAAGTCAGTGTTCTCGTGACCACTTCGACCGACATTAAATATTAATCGATACTAATCGTTGATCCAATGCCGATTCGATATTATAATCGATAAGGTATTTTAATTATTTCATACATTTCATTTTGGGTAAGGAGTCCCAACATTCTACAGAGTTGGATCGCGACTCGACCTTCTAATTGCCTAAATAAGACTTATTTCTCTACACTAAAAATAATCATACTGGATGAATTATTAAAAATATGTCCTATTTATATTTCTATAGAATTTTTTTGTTTCGTGAACCAAAGTGACCAAAACCTTTGGGGCGGGCATAAATTGAATATGATTTAATTCGTGATCAAATTTTTTGTGATTCGATTTTATTTAACAGTATTAAAGTCACGGATATAATTAAAATTGTGGGAAAATTAAATAAATATAAGACTAAAAGTAACAATTTAAAAATGTTTCATGCGAAAATATTAAAATGGGATGCAGCAATATTATTAATTACTTATATATTTAGATATTTTGTTGTATAGTCATCTGATTTTCACGTTTAATAATATAAAAAAAACACAATAATTATGAAATCACAATTATTGTTAATAGGAAAGTTTTCAACATTCTCTGTTAAGTGTCATAATTGATTATATTTAATATAATACATTTGTATAATATATTATATTTTGAGTATGTATTAATAACGATCTCTTTTTAACCGACTTCAAAAAATGGAGGAGGTTTCTCAATTCGACCGTATATTATTTTTTTTTTTTTTTTTTTTTATGTTTGTTCGCGGATAACTTCGTCGTTTATGAACCGATTTCGAATATATTTTTTTGTTCGAAAGGAGATATCCCAAGTGTGGTACCATGGTAATTTTATCGAGGTGTGATAAGTATCTCCAGAGATATTGAGATAAACATCTCAAAATTGGTACTGAAAATGAATAGCGCGGCATTGAAGTCGGTTGTTTTTTAGTTTTTAAACGATATTATATATTTTGATGTCTTTTTAAACTGAGATTTCATAATTTTTATTGTGATTTGTGCTTCATAATGTTCTTATTAAAATAATTCATTAAAGCCTGGAATACACATGCTACCTAGCAACAAAGAAGCATACTTTTCTTATAGCATGTGTATAACAGGCTTAATTTAAAAAATGACAAAGTTAGATGGTTAAATCGGATAAGTTTAAAATGCCCCTAAAATCGGTTTTGCCGCTTTTGGCCGAGCCTGCGCCTTATATAGCAACAGACGCTGCTTTCGTCTATATGTAGAAAGTCACACTTAAAAACAATGTTTAATTCCCCCGACTATCGCTTTCATTTGTACATATCCACCTTAAGGAATAATTTCCTGTGCACTCTTATTGAATTGGCATCTCGCCTCTGTCTATGTTGACCAATGACAAGAAGAGACAAAGCCAAATATTATGTTTTTTGTTTGTTTTGGCTTTTCTGATTGGTTTGATTTTTTTTTTTTGGTTTTGGCTCTTCTGATTGGTTAGAAAAATAATCGACACTTGCAACCGAAAATGTTTTGAAACTGGATACGCACAACTGTACGCGATAGTACCTAATGTAGGGTTGCCAACCGTACTATTACGTGCACCCCCAATGCTTAAAACTCCAGTATACTTTGTATATACACACATTCACAATCTCGAAGTGAAAGGTGCGCAAAGTACATTGCGTTAAGGAACGTTACGCCTCACTTTTAGTTAACGCTCGAAAATGTTATGAGTAAACAGACATAAAATGTTCATACCGCGGACTAATTTATATGAAAATCGTTTCTTAAGGAGTAGTAAACTCCAATAAACTCCAAAAACTTATTCTATCTTACCATCTAGCTTTTGATTTAATATTTTGGGGCTACTCAGAAACTTTTTCAATCTCGTTTTTTTTTCTATATTTATTATACTCAGTATTATCATTAAATATTTCTGAGTAGGCTCTCATATCGTCATTGAATTTGAAATGTATTTTCCCACCCTAATGGTTATTCATTTCTGTAAAAATGCCATTTTTATAAAATTCTCGACGTCGATAAATAAAAGTTAACGATAAAAAAAACTTAATTTGTAATAATCGCAAGTAAAACGATTCTTACACTTTAAGTTAAGACGAAATAATTTATCTTATTCAAGTTAATTTGAAGTATTATTGATCTTAAAATTAATGAAATAAAATAAAAAAAATATGCATAAATTATCGACGTTGAGATACTTTTGCCGTCGCATTGTAAACCTTACTAAATGTAAATACGTTATAAAATCGTGCAACCTCACGATGAAATGCCAAAAAATATTTTTTAAAGTCAAAGTAAAAAAACATTAATATATTTAAAGTAGTGTTTTACTATTTAGTGAAGTTAAGAAACTGGCTGCGCGGTGAAATACCGAATTTTAACATTAAGATTAACTTTTAATATTGAAAATTATAAAAAAAAACTTTGTTTAAACTTAGCCTGCCTATATTATATAACCACAGGCTGTGCCATTCTCTTAGTGTATTCTGTATAATACCTATACTTCTAATATTATAAAATTATAATAAAAAAAAACATTTAAAATTGTTGAATAATCTCGCGTACACTTGAGGCGCAGAAATGTATTACATTGCGAGAAAATAAATAAAAACAATGAATAAAATGCTTCGATTAAATTTTTTGGAAAACGTTACAAAATTGTATTAAATTAAATAAATAAATAAAAACATAAAGTAGTTTGTAAGTTCATAATAATGTTATGGTAATATTTACCACGACAATTATTTTATTGTTTGTATTTTTCTTGGATCCGCGTCGCGTTTTCTTTACATTTACTTGCATTTCTCTCGAATATTTTCCACTATTTATAGTTAATATTATCCTAATTGTAAATCTTATAATCAAATTAAACATAGTGTTAATTTTTTCTTATCCTACTGTGTAGGTGTACGATTGTAATGTATGATATAATTATTGAATGCGAAATTAAAATTTCACGATACGATAGTTTCCAAGAAAAATTAATCCTTAGAAATAATTTCTATATTTAAAATAGAAAATAAAAACATGAGCTACTCGTCGACTGTTTTCGTGAAAATGTGCGTAGTCGTTTATTTTTATTTTTTTTAAATTATTTTTGTTTACCAAAACCCTGTATAACATAGATCCCTTAGCAAATTAGATGTAACGATTTGACAGATTATAGTTATTTGCATCCCAAATATGTATTTTTTTTATTAAAAATTAATTATATTTCAGTTTTAAATCTGAAGTAATTCATTTAAAAAATCCAATTTAATAATTAAAATAATTTGAAAGTAATAAATACCAGGTTATTTTTATAATTATTTTCTATTTGTTGTGATAACTGTAGTCTGTCAATGAATACGAATAAAAAAAAATGAAAACAAAATGATATCATTGAAATAAGGCTGAGGACACAATTTTTAATATTATACAATGTCTTCTAACAGGGTAATTTCATTTACTGTTGTGTACTTTTGAAAAGTTGTTATTCAATTTTGACTCTTGCCTTTTGAATAACAAAGTACATTCTTCTGTAGTGACACCCTCGGTTGAAATTTAAATTTTAAAACTCTCGTGCGAATTGAAACGCGTGTAAACGCAACTTTTAACTATAAAATTCTACGTAGCTTATCAACCATCGATAAAAATAAATGTATTCGATTATTCGTTTATAAATAGAATTAATGATAACTATAGAACCATATTATTTTCGTAGCTAAATAATAAAATAGACATAGAGAAAAATTCAATATATTAAAATAATAATAAATAGGCAACTTGTTTGTACGTGTAAAACTGTTTCATCACAATTAAATAAGTAGAGAAAAGAGAAATCCCAAATCGATCTGTTGCTATTGACAATTGTATAGAAATATATGTTTAAGTGTTAATCTTTAATGTTTGTGAGCGATGTTACGTGTGAATACAATATTACGTGTAGAACATATACATAGATAGTGTATCTATTGTCATATAGCTGTTACAATAGTTGATTGAAAATTCTACCGAAACATTTCAACGTAATCTGGCTGGGAGAGGACTTTGAAATATAATTTCTGTAGTGACCTAATAAAAATGTGCCGCATTGTATTTTGCCCACCGATGATTTAGTTTTTTTCTTAGAGTGCCAATGCCTTCATTTGTTTGCCACTAAGTGTTTTCTAGCGATTGTTGCAGAATTGTATGATTATTATAAATTGAAATTATTGTTGTATTGTAATCGCATTATAGTTTGTAATTTATTCGATATTTATTATTGTAATAGCCTGCAGTGCGTTTGATTCTATTATTTACTATTTCTCATTAGCTCCCCGATTCTCAATACTTCGAAAACCTATTGGGATTCGGAATTCATTTTAAATGTTGAATATTGATAAATCAGTCCTAGGCATCGACATTTCTAGTGAGGTCCAATTTAAGAGTCACCTGGAAGCCAAAGCAAAACTTGCTTCCAGGAAGCTAGGTGTGCTTAACAGAGCGGAACGATATTTCACACCGCGTCAACGGCTTGTGCTTTACAAAGCACAAGTTCGGCCACACATGGAGTATTGCTCGCAGCTCTGGAACGGCGCTCCGAGCTACCAGCTTCAGCCTCTTGACTCCTTACAGCGAAGAGCCACTAGAATTGTCGACGATCCCGAGCTCTGTGAAAAACTGGAGCCACTCAGCCTCCGTAGAGACGTCGGAGCGCTATCTATCTTTTACCGTCTCTATAATGGGGAATGCTCTGAGGAGCTTTTTGACCTGATTCCACCATCGCCATTCTTTCATCGTACTGCTCGGCACCGTCAATAACCTCACCCTCACATCTTACAGACCTGGACATCTCGAACTACCCGTTTTAACCGAGGATTTTTACCGCGTACCTGTAAGATGTGGAATGATCTACCCGCCGCGATTTTCCCGCCTAGCTATAAGATGGAATCTTTGAAAAAGAGTATCCACAAACTCCTCAAAGGTTGGCAACGCATCAACAGCACTCATGGTGTTGCAGTTGTCCATAGGCGACGGTAACCGCTTACGATCAGGATTGTTTGCCAAACAAAATTAAAAAAAAAATATATATCAGTGAGCTATTTTGTCGCGGAAACCTTTCCAATAAGAATAAAAAAATTGCATTATTAATATATTGTAAATGTAAATAAAATATTGTAATATCAAAGTAACCGATCGGAGCATTGTGAACTGCAACGATCCAAGTCGAAGTAACGGCAGATTCCGATTCAGCCCTGCAGTTACCATTATATTCTTACCCTTAATTCTTATCACAATATGTATAATTATTGGGCTCGATTAGAAAATACGAAATTAAAAATATCAATCATAATTCAAAACAATATTTGTTTTGATCAAGTTAAGTTAAATAAATAAATGAGACTATAGACCAGTCAGTTTATAGATAACATCGATACGGATTCCGTAGTACTGGAGATTGCATTGTTATATTCATTATATGAAGCTTTATGTAATATCCCTAGATCAGTAAAAGCAGAATAGATCTGATTGAAAAAACATGAAATTTCCGTTCTCATCAAAATCATCAAAATTCCACTGAAAATCTTCAGTAAAGTCCCACATCTTCACTGAAGGTATAACTTGGGCTAGACTGACCTGAAATGTGGCTTAGATCCATCTTTACGACTTGAATTCCCAAAAACTTGAAGAATTTTAATACTTGACACTAGGCTAAATACACTAATCGTGTGGAGCCAAAATGAAACTAAAAAAATAAATGGGAATCCACCATGAGTCAACATTGCACCAACCCACGTTTAATGGCATAAAGTTGCATTGAATTGGATTCCATTTTGGATAGAACTATGCAGTCTTTGTAGTATATCTTTGTTTGCCATCAAACATCAATAGAGAGAGAGAGAGATGCAATATAAGCTAAAGCTCTCAATCTCCATCACTGTGCCATTTTAGCCACCTGACTTTAAATCAAACTACAAGTAATTATGGGCCATTTTTGCATATTCAAGTATTACAATATATACTGAAATTTATTCTAAGTACTTTGTAGTACTGCGAAGTGCAAAATTTATACACGCACACTTGTGATTTTGATTTCAGACTGAGGTAGTAGTAATAATAAATACAGTGTTGATAATTGGTAGCTTTACCCTAGCTGCATGTCGTTCTATTCGGCTAACTACCCAGATCTTATGCTGGAGCAACCCTAATGGCTTACGCGAAGTATTATCACGTTAATATAACGCGCTAAGATGTAACCACGACTTAACGCGATAATTTTGCGTTGAAACGCACATGTGGCAACTAAGTTCATGGCGTTAATTTATGGAATATTTAGTGTAGCTCTACCTACGAAAAAATAATAAGTCAGGAAATGTAACTGCGTTAAAAAAATGACCATACAAAAGTCGTGTCCAAGCAGGCTCGGTTAAGTCGTGTCCATCGCATTAGTCGGACATTTGTCTTGTTTGACTCAACTGTCATAACAGACATTGCAGCACATGCGCGAACCAATCCCTGCTTTCGTTTTGAATTGAAATCAATCTTCAAGTCAATCATTTGTTACTTGAAAGTGATTCTTATTTTGAATCTACGTCGTTTTGGTTTGATGGAGGTCCACTTTTTGTGTGGAATTTGTTCTGAATTTGACTTCCTGACTTATTATTTATTCGTAGAGCTCAACCGATACAGACATTAACGTGTAAGCAGTACCATAGAGTATAATATAAGAGTCTCTCTCGCTCTCTGTTATGTTGCATCTCTCTCTAGTGTAAGCTATAACACAAACGCACTGTGGCCTATGTTTGTATGTAAACGTATCTTCCACTAGACGGTAGACGCTGTGACCTACAGAACGCGTATATTATAAATACAATTAAACATTTGTGTGGTGTTTTATTTTTATTACCAGCTCCCTTACATCGCGTCAAGATCGGGCTTTTTTTTCCAAACGCGTGAACGCTAATATAAATTGTATAAGTCTATGAAGGCGGCCTTCATAGACTAATACAATTAATACAATTTCTATTAGCGTTCACGCTAAACGCAACTACAAAGTGTATAGGAATGACATTGACATCTGCTGTGGAAAAAAGCCCGATGTTCCGAACCAAGGACTCTTCCTTGGTGGGCTCATTTCTTCGTCGTAGCTACTCCAGTTAGAAATTCTGTTACCAAACACTGCTGTTCTTGATGGCTAGTTTCCAATCTAAGTCTAGCGTACTACTATTCTCGACCGCATCGTTACTTACCAACAGGTGAGATTATGAGTCATTGTCACCCACGGAAAGGTCATTGTTACCTTTCTGCGTCCGTCTGCTTTAAGACATCATCGTCATCGCAATCAGACAGTGACAGTCCACTGCTGGACGTAGGCCTCTCCCAAGATAGATAAGACGCCACTGAGCCCGATCTTCGGGGAGGGAGGGATATGCCCTAATCGCCACGCTGGACAGGCGGGTTGGCGATCGCGTAGCTCCTCGCACCGGTGACGCTGCTGTCCGTCGCCGGCCTGTAGTATTTAGCTACGTCATAATTTGAAATGGTTATACCGCCATTTGTTGGTCGCCAGAGCCTCGTTTGTTGGTCAGCAGGATGCACCTACAAGACCATAATCAATCCTACACGGACACTGGGTGCTAAAACGGATGACCACTGGTGGTAGGCTTCCTTCGTGATTCGACAACCTATCAGACATAGACATGTCGCCAATCGGTCCATCGAGTTCTCGCATGAGGGCCGCCGTTCGGTGTCAACTACTATGGAAGAAAGTTTGGAATTGTTACGCTCTGTGGATTAGACAAAAGTCAGTTGTCCAGCGCCTCGTCTCACCATCGTTTTTATAACCAGACAAGCGCTATTATATCTTAGACCGTTCAGTACCCTTAGTACGAGTTTTCATCGTAAACGCTTTTGACAGATCTCACATAGTTATCGACTTATTCTGGCTCGCTGATTGGTCTAAATTTAGTGAAGTGTAGTAACCACTAGAGGCGCTGTGTTGTTTTTCATACAAAATTTGTTCGATGTACAATGTCGAGTTTGGTATGAAAACCCGTACTAAGGGTACGGTGGGATGTTGGTTAGGTACTTGTCTGATTGCAATTTAAAAAAAAAAGATGCTGATGTGTTTGTTATACCTAAGAAGTTAAAATTTTGCGCGTTACCTTGAAACGTCTAAGTACATGTAATTAGAGACCTAAATGTGAATGCATGGTACTGTTGAGTCCGCCTGGCCAGCTACCACTCTCAAGTTGGGAAATCTGTCGCCAAACAAAAAATTGTTTCGGCAGCTGTCATTGAGAGCCAGTTTCCTTTCCAACAATCATCCACGACCGCATCATCACTTCACAACAGATGAGATTGTGGTCAAAAGCCTACAATTATCTTTACATAGTATAAAACAAAGTCGCTCCCGCTGTGTGTACGCTTAGATCTTTTAAACTACGTAACGGATTAAAGCAGTTTTCATCAATAGATAGTGATTCAGAGGAAGGTTTATAACTAAAATTAAACGCGGGCAAAGCCGCAGGGCGCACCTAGTAATATATAAAACATGTTTTACCTACTAAAGTTAGCGGCAATTTTGACTTTCAGACCAATAATTAAAATAGTTTACAAACTAAAGCAACCGACTTCTATGCCCCGCGAGTCACTTTCGGTAGCAAGTTTGAGACGTTT
The DNA here is from genome assembly GCA_954871355.1 of Cabera pusaria. Lineage (NCBI taxonomy): Eukaryota > Metazoa > Arthropoda > Insecta > Lepidoptera > Geometridae > Cabera > Cabera pusaria. The sequence goes on along the minus strand of OX940909.1, from coordinate 988,444 downwards.
ATCGTCATATCTCTGAAGATACTTATCAGATCTCGATGAAATTACAATGTGACCACCTCTGAAACGTACTCTAACGAAAAAAGAATCATTCGAATCGGTTTATAAGTGACGGAGTAATCGCGTAACATAAAAAAAACAGACGAATTGAAAACCTCCTTCTTTTTGGAAGTTGGTTGAATATAAGTTCTATTTTAAGTAGGTAGTTACCAAAGTGAAGTTGAAGCAACATTGAAGCTTAGCTTTGTGTGTAGACATTATCAGACTACGTTATTTCATATACGAAAGTCTTATGGAAAGAGCTACGATCGGACGGATTACTGATGTGGTTTGGGCTGGTCATATCTGCCGCAGGGCTGATAACCGTTGGGGTAGACGGGTTCTAGAGTGGAGACCGCGAATCTGCAAACGTAAAGTAGGACGTCCTGTGACCAGCCCCCTGATTCTCAATCATTCGGAAGCAAATTCGGATTCGGAAACTAGCTCTCCTTCTAGTCAGATCTTTGCAATTCACAATGCTCTAACCCATAACTTATGATATTTTAATTCAAAAAAACTCTGTCATTCTATTCGGAAAGGTTTCCCCAACTAAATAGCTTACGGAATAATAAATATTCAAACTTCAAAATGACGCTTCCGAATCCGAATTTATTTTCGAATGATCGTGAATCAAGGGCAGGTGGAACGACCACATTCGGAAAGCAGTGGGCAGTGACTGGAAATGGAAGTTCAAAAACTAGGTAAAACAACCGACTTCCACGCCGCGCTGAAACGAGTCAGTTTCAGCAAAGATACAGTATCAAATTATTTAATTAATTACAGTAGCAATTTAATTAACATTTATCGTCATATCTCTAAAGATACGGAGTAGATCTTGATAAAATTTAAATGGCCACCTAATGACCATTTTATGACCACCTTAGATATGAACCCTACCTGTAAAATAAAATAAATTATTCAAATTGGTTGACAATTGGCAGAACAATCAGGTAACATAATACATTAAAAAAAACACAGACGTTTGGGACCTCCGGGAAAACTCCCGGGATATCCCAGTGCTTACGCGTGCCTTCCCTATCAACTGCTACTTGATACTGAGCCAGGAAGCGGGATGGCACTTGCTGTTCCGGCGATTTGCTACTCGTTCACAAATTTCGGTGGAGGACAGAGCTAGATCTCACGATGTGAATTGTATCTACATAGACTGTGCAAGTAGGTATACTTAGCTTTATCGGAGGCGGTCTAATAGTAGTGACCGCAGATTGCTTTTGAGGGGTTCTCCTCAATGAGAAGGCGGCGATGTAGTTTTATATCACATTTATTATTTCATTAACACTACGTGGCCTAGCCGCTTTCCAGGCTTGGCTCACGGTATATATCTACACGCCTTTATGTTTTCCTTTTTAAGGAAATTAAAGAAACATTACCAACTTTGGTAAGAAAATCATAAGTACTGAATAAAAAATGGACGTCAAATTTCTTGACAACAATTCTACCATCGACATATGAAAATATTCAAATCTGTCGAATGATGAGAAAAACGAGCCGTCGTCAAAGAGTTTGAACGTCATACAAATAAGGCAAGGTCGCCACAGACGAATTGAGAACCCCTCCTTTTTGGAAGCCGGTTGAAAATGGGGCTCAGTGTGTGTCTTGGGAGAAGCCTATATTCACTAGTGGACTGAGACAATGATGCCTTTTAGCGTAGGCGTCGTGGAGGTTCACAGACAGAATTGCAAGACTGCCAATCTATATAAAAGCCAAAACTACGTTATACCTTTTGTAGTCATCATCATAATCAGCCGGTCTCAGTCCACTGCTGAATATAGGCCTCTCCCAAGACACGCCACACAGGCCTACCAAAAAGGAGTAGGTTTTTTTAAATGTATTATTTTTTGTAGTGGTAGGAATTCTTCTAGTCAGCCTGGGGCGGTACCACCACTTTGCCATTTAATTTTCAGCCGTGAAATGGGAAGTTTTTTCGTTTTAAATGGCAAGGTGTCCAGTGAAATTACAGGGCATGTGAGACTCAACATCTTTGTGTCTCAAGGTAACAGGCGCAGTGCAGTGACATTCAGACAAAAATTCTGGACTGTCAGAATTTTGCATGCCGCTGTATCTGTTATAGGTAGACGTCATTGCTTACCATCAAGCGAGCGTTGTGCTTGTCCTGTTACCTTTTACCATAAAAAAAACCTTATCTAATGACTTCACAGTTAATTCGGCAGACGCGCAGATTTCTGACAAACTGAGAAACTTATAGCGCCACAGATTATGTTATAGGCAACCGCAGGAAACAGTTGTATGACCCAGATGGTTATTAAAATTATTGAACAGTCTCTCCGGGGGGTGTTAAAGAATAACACCCCCCGGGGTGCAGAGTTCCCCACATCAGTCGTTTAGCGGTAACGAGCCAATATTAGTACAATTAGTTAATTAAATGTACATTATGTTGTTGATTGGACCACCTACTTTCTGTTACCAGGAATACTCAACGCGTAGGTAACCTATAATATTACCTACTTAATCTAGGTAACTAGGTACTAACTAGCTAAAGCCACAGTTTTGCAAGTAAAACCCCAAGTAGCACAGGGGGTTCTTTATCGGTTGACTAATTGTACACATTTATTCTTTAAGCTGTCTAAGTAAGCGGTATGAGAGCTCTATAGCACGCTACGTAGCCCTTATACCACCAGTTTGGGCACAAATTATTCAGCCTTAAGTTCAATAAAGGTATACTGTAGTTGAATAGCAGCACTTTAACGGCAGTTTAAGAGAGAACAGATGTTTTATAGCTGATCAACGGCACTACATATACTTCCGTGTGGTTCTTCATACAGACAAGAAAGTTATAAGAAGTAACGAGTGCACAATTATAGAGCCTTTATCTCTTATTAAGCTCACAAGTGTATACAAAAAAACTATTAGTGGCCGCTTTTTCTCCAAATTATCTTTGGCATACCATTTGTAATAAATATTACATTATCATAATTTAAAAACAGCCATATTGTAATTATATTATTATCTACTTACTGGTATAAGTATACTCTGTGATTATTACATTTTTTTGTGTTAAAATTATGGGTAATACAAATTTATCGTTAAGTATACACATATTTAGAGTTAAAATTTTCACGCGCCTCAGAAAGAGTGCCATTTTATTTAAAAAAACTTTCTAAAAAGCAGTGACGAACAATGCAATATTTATATTTGTGTTTTTTGGCATTACAATCAGTGTATGGTTTTGTATTTGAACATTAACTACAAACTTAATCACGGAAACTTCGTAGTAGGTGATAAAATCATATCATGAGTGAATAAAATGGTGGAAATTGTCTACAGCTACAGTGAACAATTGTAACTCCAAATTAAAGTTGTGACCTCTTTGAAAGGCGCACGTCTTTATCATTATAATGTTGTGACCACTAGAAAGGTTCACACTGTGTGCCATTATAATGCCAATTTCCGTACAATATATGCTCGTTAGCCTTATATTCAGCTATGGGCTCGTATGCAGATTTTTAATAGTTCACGTGAATAGCCTTTTAGATTTTTAGCAAACTGAATTTTCTTCTGAATCCACCGGTCCTCACCTCTTTTTCCAATTGGTTTTATTCATTTTTATTATTTAGAATTATTATTAGCGTTGTCCAAGCGTTAAAGAAAACCACGTTCATATAATTTATTCAGTTCAGAGGATAACTATGTGGTACTCGTGAACAAATAAACAGCCGTCACTGTCACTAGATATCAATAATGGTGCTTATAATACGAGTATACTTTATACGTACATGTGAACTCATTAAACGCTATTTTACAGAATAATAAAAAGGCTGACTAATATAAATAACTACTAATATAATAAAATTTATGAATTTTTGTAAATTGTTAAACACAATAAATTAAAAATTAAAGTGTGTGACACTTAAAAAAAACATAATATAGGTGAATTTGTTCACTTTAGTATAGCCAATGAACCATGTGTGGCCAATATTAATGCTTAGAGATCACCAGTGAACTGAATGTGAACTACTAAAGAGAATAAAATGCTACTGCTACTTGGGCTTTGCTAAAGCTGTGCTTGAGTCCACATATTCTATAATATATGTATACTACACCTACCTCTATACATACTTTATATTTTATAACCGACTTCACAAAAATGGAGGAGGTTCTCAATTCGTCGGAACCTTTTTTTTGCACGTATGTTTACCGATTACTCAAAGATGCCTGAACCGATTTGGAAAATTCATTTTTTGTTTCAAAGGGTACCCTTTCCAGGTGGTCCCATTTAAATTTTAACGAAATCGGCCGAGCCGTGTTTAATATATAAACATTTGTATTACGATGCAACATTTTCTTATCTCGACGACATACTACTACGTCTACTGGCTACTTTGACTAGCGCGACGTTTGAAGTAGGTTCTTTTTATTTTTAAAACGATCTTAAATTATTATAATTCTATAAAATCTGTGATTCTAATCGGTAAGGTTTCCGCGACTAAATACTCACGGAATAATAAGTATTCGAAATCCAAAATGACGCTTCCAAATCAGAACAGGCCTCAAACTAATGTAAGTATGTATACCTAAGTAATTTTGAGTCAGTGGCAAACAGGCAAACTAATTAATTACGTAAAGCGTGATGCGCGGCGGAGGCATGGCGCGACACGCCAGTTCGCCGGAAAATGCCGAGTGTTGACGAAGTTAATGTCAGCGAGACTGCAACCCGAACGGGCACCACATATAGTAATCTGTGACGGACCGTGACGGGCACACGTCATTGCGAGTGGTCGTGCATCTCTATTTAGTCTGTGGGTCACGTAGAAGCGCATATTTAGGGTTCCGTAGCCGAATGGCAAAAAACGGAACCCTTATAGATTCGTCATGTCTGTCTGTCTGTCAGTCCGTCTGTATGTCACAGCCTTTTCATTCCGAAACTGTTAGGACTACGGAATTGAAACTTGGTAAGTAGATGTATTCTGTGAACTGCTTTCTGATTTTTATACAAAAATAAAAAATATAAAAGTTTAAGAGGGGGCATCCCATACATGGAACTGAAACAAAAAAAAAATGTTTTCTTCAAACCTATACGTGTGGGGTGTTTATGGATAGGTCTTTAAAAATGACATTGAGGTTTCTAAAATCATTTTTTCTCAAAGTCAATCATTTGAAAGATAGGCGCGTCTAAAGTGGTAAAATGTGTGTCCCCCCCCCTCTAACTTTTAAAGTATGGGAGTGAAAAATCTAAAAAATAATATATGCTGTATATCTCAATAAAAACTAACAACGAAAATTGGTTTGAACGAGATACAGTCAGTAGTTTTTGAGATATGGCGACCGCAAAGATAACTTTGTTTTTCATACAAACACTATGAAAAACAAAGTTAATTTTGTAGTTGCGAAAAATCATACATTACTGTGTTACGGAACCCTACGAGTGCGAGTCCGACTTGCACTTGGCCAGTTTTTTTTTCGACGGTTAAAAACTGCCGAGCGTCTTGGCTCACCTAAGTAAACACGGACTTATGGTATTTTTCTTTTAAATAGAAGGGTGTTAAGAACTGTTTATTCCATATATGTGGTACCTATATATTTGAGGGCACAGTGTGAGAATGGCCTTTGACGCCAGAGGTAGCCAGTTCAATCCCCGCCGTGCACCAGTACATTTTTCAATCGAAAAATGTAGGTATGTGCGCATTTCACAGAGGCCCTCCGGTGAAGGAAAACATTGTTAAGGCATCCCCAATGGTGGTTTATCACAATCTAGTTTCGTGTCCGCCGGGCCAGCCACCACCCTCAAGTTGAAAAAATCTGTCGCCAAACATCTAATGTATTCCGGTATCTATATATTGCCGTTGAGGGGCCGGTGGCGTAATCGGGAGAACGGTCGGCTTTGATGCCGTGGTACCGAGTTCAAACCGCTGTGCACCAATGGATTTTTCTATAGAAAAAATTATGTGCGCTTCTCACAGTGGCCCTCCGGTGAAGGAAAACATCGTCAAGAAACCAACACCCCCGCATGGTGGTAGGACACTATCTAGTGTCCGCCTGGCCAGCTACCACCCTCAAGTTAGAAAATCTGTCGCCAAAACATCTAATGTGTTCCGCTATCCTTGAGAGCCAGTTCCCATTCTAGGCCTAGCGTGCTTACCATCTTCGACCGCATCATCACTTACCAACAGGTGAGATAGTGGTCAAACGCTAGCCTATAAGAGATTAAAAAATATTATGTTATTACATTACATAGATATTATGTAACCTAAAAAATAAATAGTAAAATTAAACCTTAAAATTGTTCATTAAGATTGTGTGCTGTGAGAACAACTTGGGTATTAGTTTGATTAATTTATCTATGGTATAAGCTTAGAATCCAAAATAGGTTGGTACTTAAAGAACCAAAGTACCTACCTACAGTAGAGAATTAAGAATCTACAATACCTAACCTCACCTAAGTAGGCTACAGTAACCCGACAAGAACCAACTTTACCTAACCTCACCTAAGTAGGCTACAGTAACCCGACAAGAACCAACTTTACCCACTAACGTCTGCGAGCTTACACCGAAAGCTCTCAAAGCTCTCGCCGCGAATTTAAAGCAAAAAGCGGCTCCTCAAGCCCGCAATCTCTTTAGGCTGTGCTGACTCGACGGATTTCCAGCCAGCCGCTAGTCGCCATTTTACATCGATTTCCCGCGCGCATGTCACTTTTCCCGCCATTGCGATAGCGCGATAGTACCGCGCCTCCTCCGATGATACACGCACGTCGACCGAATCCGCGAAGCGTGCTCAGCCAAATTTAAGTAAAATAAAAAATCAAATATAGAACTCGCAATTACGACTAGTGATACAAATTTACATTTTTCCTTTTTAATATTTGGACGTGCAAGGATTTTTCAAGGATCATTTGGGTGCGTTTTTTTTGTTATCACAAATCGATATTTGAATTAAAATGCAGTGACAGGGTAAAAACCTCTTTGGTGTGTTATTTTGATTTGTTCATAATAGAATTAGGCTTCCATCGAAATTTCCCTAAAGACGACAAAAAGACAGTTTGTGAGAGGCAAATAAATTGTCTTACTCTAAAAGCTCTAACGTGTTTATTTACGATCTTTAGACAGTAATGACGGCTACCTATATCTACTATGTTTATACAACTGTATTTCACGGTTTCGACTTTCTTTTACATCGTTCTTTTAGATATAAAACGGTGAAGTCGTTTTTCATCAGCTTTCTTCCGGCGGGCAATTACGTCGAAGGCAAGATTTTCATTGTTTGCCAAATGTAGATGAGTTTCTTTCGGAATTTTCCGAGTTTCCAGACGTCGCGCGGAGAGGAGAGGATCATGCTACATTGCACTCTATTGTTTGAGAGATACGAAGTAGTAGGTATGTTGTATCTGCCTTGCTTGGGATTAAATTAACAGGATATGTTATTACTTATCTAAATCAATATCGGTTCATCTCTTTAGGTGCTACGATGCCACATACACACTCATATATACACACGTCAATTAACACCCCTTCTTTTTGCCTCGGGTGTTAAAAATGTACTTTAACAAGTGAATTATTGAAAAGTACAAATACCCGACTGCGTGAAAAAAAGATTTATTAGCATTTCCTATTCCAAACTCCAATAAAACATATAAGTTATATTTATATATATCCGTATAAATTATATTCGTAATTTTTTAGATACTTTTTGGCGCCAAAAATCCTTAATTTTGTTTTTTTATTTTATTTTTATTTACCCAGTGTCACTCTTACAACTAAGACGAATCTATTGACACCACTCACATAAAAATACGACAAACCGTTTAGGCTCTAGGGTGTGCCAAAGAAATATACATACATACACTCGAAAAACATAGCCCTCCTACTTTTGTAATCGGGTAAAAAAAATCATTTTTCGAAACGAAAAACACGGCTCTCGTCTCACAAACTAGCAGAGGCTCTAGCACTAAAAGAACATCTCCTAATTGTCCTTCTGTCGTATACCGTCATGCCACCTGGTTACAGGATTTATATAAGCAGACAAGTCTGTGTTAAAAAGTCCGTGTTAATAATTTAGATAGTTGTGATCATAAAACACCGACTGTTATACTCACTACTGTTTGTTGTCGACGGTCTCGACCTAGGTTTCATGCATATCCGATGCACACCTACACCTACAAATAAAGGAACATTTCCAAAAAATAAAAAAGTTGATAATTAAAGGGAGTCCTCATACATGCATAGTATACGCCAATTAAGATAGGCCTCTGAGTTATATGAGCGGTCATACAATTTAGGGGTCTAGGCTTAATGGTTTAACCAACGTTGGTACAGAAGCCTCGGTGGGCGAGTAAAACTCGACTTTTCGGTTTTATTTTTTAATTCAAAGGAATAAGGTATGTTTTTGTTATATTTAGAATATTATAATTATTATGAACTATTTAATGTTATTTGACATGTGTAAGTGTAGATTTTTAATATGCCTATATACTGAATAAATGCTTTGACTTTTTTTTGTTACATTTTGTGAAGATTCGTAAAAATGCCTTCTTTTTAATACGCTTTTATTAGCTTCAGACGTATGTTTGTTTGTATGTTAGTATGTAACGGAATCTTTGAACATGATTTTAACCCCTTTCAAAACGTCGGATTAACTCGAAATTTGAAATACTTATTAAGGACCGATGACAATAAATAAATTAAAAAAAAAAAAAATCTACTAAAAAATGAAAAATAAATAATAGTTTAAAAAAAACTAAAAAAATACGCTTTTATAGAAAATCCAACTAAAAAATAGAAAATAAATTTTAATAAATTTGAATTAAAAATAGTGTAAGAAAAAATGATTTTATTGTAAAAAAAGCGTGGGGTGGTTTTCAGGATATTATCAAAATAACCCTTCTAGTCATATACTACAACACTACATCTTACATACTAATTACTATAGTTTTCAATATTTATCCAATCTTTGGATTGATATTCTTGAGATCGCATTGTACCTAACAAACTTAGGTACGAGTACAATGCGATCTCAAGAATATCAAAGCTTCGACTACTTCTACAGGCATGCGATATACTCGTAGATATAATGTTTTTTTTTTATATCTTATTGACTAGCGTTTGACCATTATTTCACCTGTTGGTAAACGATGATGCGGTCGAAGATGGTATAAGAACGCTAGACCTAACTTGAGGGTGGTAGCTGGCCAGGCGGACACTCGATAGTGTCCTACCACCATGAGGGGGTTGTTGGTTTCTTAACGATGTTTTTCCTTCACCGGAGGGCCACTGTGAGAAGCGCACATACATTTTTCAATAGAAAAATCCATTGGTGCACGGTGGGGTTTGAACTCGGTACCACGGCATCAAAGCCGACCGTTCTCCAGATTAGGCCACCGGGCCCTCAAAATGTTCTCAAAAAATATTCTCATCATAAGTACATATCATGTAAATAAACTGGCCAAGTGCAAGTCGGACTGGCACTAGTAGGGTTCCGTACCACACTACAGTATTTTATAAGATCGAGCAAAAAATACCACTATCATTTTTCGCCAGCAAAAAATAATAATTGATAAACATTTTATTTCTTATAACGCCATCTAACGTCTAACAAAGGTGTTAGGGATTGACATTTCAATATAACACCATCTATAGGACGTTTACCTAACTAAGCGTTCATAGATGGCGTGAAATGCCTAAAAAACACGTTTCTTGTTTGGGGGATCCTCTATTATTTTTAACTTTATTCTGTTATTAGTATTTGTTGTTATAGCGGCAACAGAAATACATCATCGGTAAAAATTTCAACTGTCTAACTATCACGGTTTATGAGATACAGCCTGGTGACAGACGGACAGACAGACAGACATACAGACAGACGGACAGCAGAGTCTTAGTAATAGGGTCCCGTTTTCCCCTTTGGGTACGGAACCCTAAAAAGAAGGCATTTTAACGAATCTGCAGAAACTGTAACAAAGTAGGTCACCTTCCCCTCGGGGTGGAAACGGCTTACTAATTAATTTTATCTGTTTTATAATGAGCTCACTCACATCATGTAAAACATTTTTTTAGGGTTCCATACCTCAAAAGCAAACAAGGAACCCTTATAAGATCACTTTGTAGTCCGTCTGTCCGTTTGTTTGTCTGTCCGTCTTTATTAGTCAAGTCTTTATTAATCAAAACCCTTTTTAGGGTTCCGTAGCCGAATAGCAAAAAACGGAACCCTTATAGATTCGTCATGTCTGTCTGTCCGCATGTCACAGCCACTTTATTCTCAGGAACGTGTAGAGGTAGTAAGTTGAAATATACATAAAATACTTGGTTCTAGTCTCTTTCAGCTTTTTTATGGTAAAAGGTAACAGGACAAGCACGACGCTCGCCTGATGGTATGCGATGACGTCTACCTATTACAAATACAGCGGCATGCAAAATTCTGGCAGTCCAGAATTTTGCATGTCACTGCACTGCGCCTGTTACCTTGAGACGTAAAAATGTTGAGTCTCACATATTCCCTGTAATTTCACTGGACACCTTGTCATTTTAACATTCCTATTTCACGGCTGAAAATTAATTGGCAAAGTAGTTGTACCTCCCCAGGCGGACTAGCAGAAGTCCTACCACTACAATAATATCAGCTGTTAAAAAAATAAACTTGTTGTAAGGAAACGGTTTTCAAAGCTCAAAAAAGATGTGTGAGAGCAATCTGCATGTTGAAACGGACATATAGTTGTAAGTCATTTTTTTGTTCGTTGAAGTTATTAACGTTACCATATATCTATTTATATGAAACGGTGGTATTTGTCAAAAGTTATAATAATATATTTGAGCGTTTGAATAATGAACGACACAAACATAAAATTTGTTGCCCAACAAATAAAACCACACAGTTTAATAAAAGTGTTTTCTGTATGGCACCAAAGTTGTTTAACCATCTACCTAAAGACATAATGCACAGTAAAAACTTAAATATATTTAAACTTAAATTGAAGAATTTACTAATTAATAAGGCGTCTTATGATATCAATGAATATTTGAATGACAAATTTACTTAGAATTATTATGTTTCTTTGAAGTGTTACACACTTAATATTTTTGTAAATTGTTAAACACAATCCAAAATTTAATCGTACCAACGGGACCGTTGGTACGATTAAATTTTGGATTGTGTTTAACAATTTACTTAGAATTGTAAGTAAAATCTACACTGACTTAGAATTTACTGGCAAAATTTCGTTGATATTTCATATTACTAAGTATAATTTAAATTAAATTTTATGACATTTTTATTGACATGACATGAATGTAATAATGTGTTTATATGTGTTTAATTTGATGTAATATTGTTCGTTGTTTTTATTTTGACATCTTATTTGCGCTATCGACTTATATTTAGAGCGTTAATAATTTATTTTTTTTATTCCTTAATTTATATTATGAATTTTTATATTGAAATTTGCACGCCGTCTGGTAAAATACAGCTGCACGAATTAATTTTGTAAGACCACTATGACCTGTATTTGCAATGAATAAATTATTATGATTATTATTAAGATTATGATTATTTAAATCAACGTGATAAAAATATATGAAGTTTTATGTCGCATATTTTGCGATTTCACAAGAGAATCAAAACCTATAAGGTACTTTCTGTTGACCTCCTATAGTAGAGCTATAATCATGAAATTGGGCAAGTAGCAAGATAAAAGGTATATAAAAGTAAGCAGGAATGGCAGCAGCGCATGTAAAGGGAAAAATCTGAAGACCGTAAATATATATTTTGAAATTAAAAAGTGATTTTTTCAATGTATATTTGCGGTCGGTAAAATAGCCTTGTCAATGGATCGAACAGCAACGTTAAGTTTGTCGTATTTTGTGCGGAACCCTTTGCGCGCGAGTTCAAATCGCATTTTGCTGATATTTTTTATAAAAATTGTTTGACGTACTGAAATACTCAGCAACACGTGCGTGTGTACGGTTGGCAGACTTTAATAGTCTGACGTCGTCGATTGGATGAAATTATTATTAGAACTTATATATTATTAAATCACGGCGTAAAATTATGCTTTCTTTTTATGCTTTTTGGATTATAATTGATATGACTTATTAAATATTTTTTGACATTTATAAGTATTTAATATACTGCCTATAAACACAATAAATGCTTTGAATGTTGAGTTTCGTGAAGACAAACCATAGACAAACAAACTGACTTTCGCATTTACAATATTGATGCTGAGGTGTGTTTATTCGTACCGTGAAATCTACAAATAATATATATATACACATATATAATAATTATAATATATATAAATGTATGTAAATGAATACAATGAACTGTAAAAATAATGGTGCCACTTCAAACGCACTAAAAGAAATCATTCCAAAAATATTCCGAGCTGCAAAAAAAAAAAACAAATTTTTCACGCATCACGAAACGAATTACCTTAATAGCATAGCCTTTTGTTAACCTATTTACATTATATACATTTAAATAAATAACCGATTTGGATAGCGATCACATCACAGATTAAGGTAACATTACGGGCCAATCTACGGAAAACGGGGAAAAGATGGCAACGTTGGGGTAAAATACGGCCGTATAGGGTAATTACCCCCGGGATACGAATTTATGTGTTTGTGTAAACGGAAACTCCAATGGAAGAAAAATCTATCTTATTAATCTTAACGTAACGTAAGCGATTTGCGCTTACTAACGTTACGTTTTAAGCGCGATAACTCCCGTACAATATTAAATGCACACAGACACACACACACCATCAAAGAAATATTAATATCTACCTTATTTAAATTCCATTTTTGAAGTTATACTTCTTTTGGCGCGATAGAGAAATTTTTACGATGCGCGCGCACACCGACACCTAAATTTAACATCGTGATGTTAGTTCTAGGTACGATTCGCGCGCACACCGACACCTAAATTTAACATCGTGAAGTTAGTTCTAGGTGGTACAATGCGCGCGCACACCGACACCTAAATTCTACACCGTGAAGTTAGTTCTAGGTGGCATGACTATGTTCAAGTTGTATATGTCATATTAAACGTCATATTTTTACGTTAATAAAAACTTTTTTATATAAATAAAATCTTTTTGATTAATTTTAATATTTATCGTTAATCACTACTGCATTTTAGTTTTTTTTTTCCATACGCCTCAAAAGTATAACTTCTAACGCGTGTACATAAGTACACACACTCTTTTTTTATTATTTAGTTTTTATTTCATTTTAATTATTATACATCATATAGTATCGTATAGTTAATATTTTAGTTTTATTAAGTTACTAGAAGTACCCGTTAAAAACTCCTTTTATTTACTTAAATCTGTTCTTTTGTAAAAACAATTCTATAATTAAATACATCAAATAAGAATTAGCCAACTCGGTTCACCCGTTTTCATGTTATCGCGTGACTAAGGCAAATCGAGATTCATATTTATAAAACCCTAAAAAACTAAATTTACAGACTTTGTTACCTACCCTATTTCGAAAAATCCTACAACACGTACTTACTTATTCATTTACAGAAATACTTATGTGTAAAGTTTCGAATAAAACAGACTATCTCATCTTGTTCGCCATACAATCTTTGAATCCCCGGCCCCTATCCAGGAGGATTTTTTAGAAAATCCTTTCTGAGCGTATACTTACGTCATAATAACTATCTGCATTCTAAATTTCAGCGCAATCCGAAACAATATTGATTTTCAGACTTTGTTACCCCAGTTCACCCTCTTAGGGTGGCATTTTGAAAAAGTCTGAAACTCGCATTTACTTATTTATCTACAGATGTACTTGTGTGGAGTTTCGAATTAAAAGCCTATCTTAATTTTGTTTCTACATACAAACTTGAACCCCCGTTTCATCCCCTTCAGGAGTGAATTATTAAAATCCTTTCTCAGAGTAAACTAACGCCGTAATAACTATCTGCATGCCAATTTTCAGCGCAATCCGAAACAATATTGATTTCAGACTTTGTTACCCCACTTCACCCTTTTAGGGGTGGATTTTCGAAATAGCCTGAAACACGTATTTACTTATTTATTTACTTAACTACTTGTGTGAAGTTTCGAGTGTAAAATACTATCTTATCTTGTTTTTCCATACAAACTTGGAACCCCCGTTTCATCCCCTTCAGGAGTGAATTTTGGAAAATCCTTTCTCAGTAATCTGCATGCCAAATTTCAGCGTAATCCGAAACATTGTTGATTTTCACACGTTGTTCACCCATTTCACCCTCTTAGGGGAGCAATTTCAAAAAACCTTAAACACGTATTTACTTATTTTTTTACTGGAGCACTTGTTTGAAGTTTCGAATAGAAAAAAACTATCTAATCTTGTTTCTCCATACAAACTTGGAACTCCCATTTCATCCCCTAAAGGGGTGAATTTGGGAAAATCCTTTCTTAGTACACCCTTACGTACTAAGACAAATATACCCTCCAAATTTCAAGTCTCTACGAACAGCGGTTTAAGCTGTGCGTTGTCTGTCAGTCTGTATGTCAGGACAAAGATTCTTATAGCATTAGATTAAATAAAACATTAGTTTGTAAAGTTATTACCCTACATATTTACGATTAACTTACTATTACATTATTTATATTTCTGTGCGGACAATATAACTATCATAGTGTGTAAATTAAATTGCTACTAAAAAAAATTATACAGAAATCTTTATCCTTTTCTCTTTATATCTTTTTTCAAGAACAAACAACAAATTGTATCCCTCTCTCTTGAGAGGGAGACTGTCCGGGGCCCCTAGACAAAATCCATTTTCCTGTTTGCCTTCACGCTAAAGCAAGTTCAAAATGTATGGAATGACAGTTCTGTTTCCGCAACAAAAATGTCATTCCTATACATTTTGAACTTGCGTTAGCGTGAAGGCCAACAGGAAATTGGATTTTGTCTAGGGGCCCAGTAGAGTTAACTTTATTTTTTTGTGGTACAGACCCCTAAAAAATATATTATATACATCTGTATAATGTACAACCTACTGAGTTGACGTGGAAATAATAAATTATTTATTGTACGCTTTTGTCCGTGTTGTAAAGAACGCACAACAAAATGTGTGATCCGTCGCATACTTCAGACAAGGTTGTTTCCATTTATTTACGTTGCAACGTGAATAGATATTTCTATGATAGCTGAAGAAAAATATTTTTTATGTGTTTGGATTTGAGTTCAGTTTCCCTTACTATCACTTATCAAAATTCTAAGCATTTATTCAGTATATTTGCAGATTAAAAATCTGCAAATATACACACTTATACACAATTATTAGACAATAACATTAAATAGATGATCTATTCAATGACTTTTAAAAAGAAGGAGGATCTCAATTCGTCAGTACGCAGTAAAAAAAAACAATATTTAAAAAATTAAGTAACGAAACAAGCGTTTTTAACATTTATTCTATTGTTATTCAATAGTTTTTTATTTAAAATGTATTTAATTTAAAAGTCAAATGTTTCATAATTGCAGTGGCAAAGACAAAAATTGGTCTTTTTTTAAAGACGCCCTATTATATATATAAGACGCAACAAAAAAGACAACGAAATCAGTATACAAAAACGACAGCCACATTTAAGATAAAACAACCCCACAGAAAGCTCGTTCTTGACCGCATTTCTGAACAAGGCTACGCACCCAGCTTCCCCCGTTAATATGCGACCTTTGAATACCGGAAAATGAATTGTTTGCTCATTTCGCATAAAGGGAAATTGAGGACAAAAAGGCTGAGAACACCCTCATTTGAATAGAGGGTTCTGTGATAATGGGGAAATAAAAATGTAGAGCTGTTTTTGTTAATAAAGTTTTAATCTGTAGTAAAAATATGAAGAATAGTGTTAATACACTATTATTAAAATCTCGCGGTTTTCATCTTGATTTGAAACGATACGAGTAATTTCATCATCAACATCATCATAATCAGCCGGTGTCAGTCCACTGCTGGACGTAGGCCTCTCCCAAGACACGCCACTGAGCGCGATCTTCGGCTTTTCTTCTCCGGTCACTGTCCACCGCTTTGCGTATATCGTCATTCCACTTCGCTTTCGATTCGATTCGCGGTCGCCACTCTAGTAATTTAGTATGCTAATATTTTTAAAATGATATGTGCAAGTTTTAGTCTATGATTATTGTAAGTAATTATTGATGTCCACTGTAATTAGCATCAACACTGATAGGAGCGAACGCGGGGTGCACCTGGGACATGCGGGGTGCACCTGAGACATGGTGCACGGGATTCCTCTGTTTCCTCCCTGGAATACTACGAATAAAAAAACAACAAAATGTCAAAGTCGGCTGTAGCTACGCCCCTATTATTTGCTTTTTTCACTAATTGCAAAAAGAAATATGAGCCTTTTATTCTCCTCTTTAAGATTTTTAAAGGGTCATATTTGGATTTGCAATTGGTTGGTCAAAATAAAACTGGCCAAGTGCGAGTCAGACTTTTGTCCCGCACACGGAGGGTTCCGAACGTCATCAACGAATATCTAACGAACTTCTAACACCTACTAAGTAAACGTTAACACAAAGGTAATTAATATTATTAAATATCTGGAAGACCAAGTGTTCGTAATCGTACGATTAACTCAAAGAGAATATAAATACTACGTACGTGACTAACTTTTCACTGATTCTAGCGAAATGAAACTCTGTAAGTACTAAAATAGAAATTATAATAATCAATACTGACTGTACACTACTTCAATTAAAACAAATCGACCGAGGCCCACAAATTTAACAAATGAAACGCTTGCGCGTGCTAATTTTTCCTGTGCTGCCATCTAGTTGCGTCGAGGTGAATTAATTTCATAGACAGACAGAAAGACAGACAGACGGACAGCGGAATCTCAGTAATAGGGTTCCGTTGGTACCCTTTGGGTTCGGAACCCTAAAAAGCATATGATAGGGGCGTAGCTACAGCAGACTTTGATATTTTGTTGTTTTATTTATTCGTAGTATTCCAGGGAGGAAACGGGGGAATACATTTGTTTGGAAAAGTGCACCCCACGTTCGCTCTTACGGAATATTATTTTTCCATTATTAATAAGTTTAGAATATTTTTGCCGCCTTTATTTTCTAAGCGCCATGTTCACGGATGTTCCTGACTGTGGCCGGTAATAGAAACGTGTATGTGCAAACAAATAAAATAAATAAATAATAAGATCGTTTAAAAATCTAAAATAGCTGACTTCAAATGCCACGCTAATAATTTTTAGTACCAATTTTCAGGTGTTTATCTCCATATCTCTGGAGATACCAATCAGATCTTAATGAAGTTACTATGGTACCACCCCTGGGATATCTCCTTTCCAACAAAAAAAATAATCATCAAAAAACGGTTCATAAACGACGAAGTTATCCGCAAACAAACAAATATATATATATATATATATATATATAAATATATATATATATATATATATATATATATATATATATGTGGTATATATTTTTGTACAAATATATATATATACATCTAATTACGCTAACTAGGTTTTGGCCCTTATGCCCGGTTTCCACCGCGAAAGAGAAATGAGCAAGAAATAGTTCGGCGGGACCGACTCTTTTTGAATGAAATGGGTTTACGTTTCCACCAACGAAGACTTTTGTCTGTAGATGTCTACTGCAAAAAGAAAATGAGAAAGAGTGATAAGCATTTCAATTCTTTCGGCTCGCTCTATCCTTTCCACTCGATTATTTGTTGGTGGAAATACAAGTATGCAGTTTACACGAAGTCATTGATGGGTCCGCTGTGGTCGCGGTGGAAACCAGGCTTTATACAGGCCGTTTTTTGTTCTATGGGTTCTGGAAGAAAAGTATGCTCTTTATCACCCTCCATCACATCCAAAGTGCTCGCCTTCTACTGTCAGACAGTACACAGCTTCCACCGTCAACATGGCTACATAAATCATCCAATACCTCAATAAATAACGTATCTGCCTCCACGAACGACCTGCGAAGTGGGTCGCACGCAGAATGAATACCTTATCATTCCAAAGAGGGTAGGTATCGTATGAGGAATTTTGTTGAGGTGAAAATATCGTGCTACCTGACCGCGGACAATGTTTTGATCAATGTGAAGTCAAACGATAACCTCCTTGTGTGTTTTGGTTGGCTTTGAATAACAATATAATAGAAAAATTCTTTATTGTACACCAACGAAAAAAAAATAAACCAAAACTAAGCTTAATGTGAACGTACCGGCATTATTAACCGACTTCACAAAAACGGAGGAGGTTCTCAATTCGTCGGAATCTTTTTTTATTTACTTAAAACTTTTATTTTGTACAAACCTTTCTATCATAAAAGAAATCAAATAAGCCCAATCGGTTCACCCGTTTTCAAGTTATTGCGTGACTAAGGGAAATAGGGATTCGTATTTATAAAACCCAAAAAATCATATTGATTTTCAGAATTTTTTACCAACCCTTTGCAAAAATCCTGCAACACGTATTAACTAATTTATATACAGAAGTACTTAAGTAAATCTATAAGTTTACTAGCTGACCCGGCAAACGTTGTTTTGCCATATAAATAATTTCGTAATAATTTCTAGTGTAGACAAAAAATAGCTTACTTATTGTAAGTATGTATGGAGGAAAAATGATTAAATTACTAAAATGGCTATTAAAAAATAAGGGTTGATCGTAGAAGGGTGAAAATTGAGGATTGTATGTATTTTTGTATGTTGTATCATAAAAAAATAGAAATTAAAAATTTTGTCTAAAAAATAAAATAAAAAATTTAGGGGTGGACTACCCCTAACATTTAGGGGGATGAAAAATAGATGTTGGCCGATTCTCATAGATACCGGATAAGCACAAAAAATTTCATCAAAATCGGTCAAGCCGTTTCGGAGGAGTATGGCAACGAAAACTGTGACACGAGAATTTTATATATTAGATATATATAATTAAAAATAATAAGTAATATCCGGGAGGAATTTTTAGAAAATCCTTTCTAAGCGGATACCTACTTCATAATAACTATCTGCATTCTAAATTTCAGCGCAATCCGAAACAATATAGATTTTTAAACTTGGTTACTTCACCCTTTTTCGGGGAGATATTTCAAAAAAGTATATTTGTTTTGTATTTTTTTATGGAAGCACTTGTGCGAAGTTTCGAATAGAATTGTTTCACTATACAAACTTTGAACACCTATTTCATCCCCTAAATGGAAAGAATTTTGGAAAATCCTTTCTTAGTACACCCTTACGTACTAAGACAAATATACCCTCCAAATTTAAAGTCTCTACGACCAGCGGCTTAGGCTGTGCGTTGTCTGTCAGTCAGTCAGTCAGTATGTCAGGACAAAGATTCTTATAGTATTAGAAGATTTGTATTACGATGCATTTGTATATCTCGATGATATGCTACTAACTACTGTCTACTTTGACTAGCGCGACGTTTGAAGTCGGTTCTTTTAGTTTTTTAGATGACCTTAAATAATTCGCGTTGTATTTACTTCGGCCATGCTCCGACGCTTCGACCTTACGTAGGCCATCTTCAAACTTTCCAACCAAAACTAAGCTATAGTATATTTCAAGCGTAATCTAATACTATAAGAATCTTTGTCCTGACATACTGACTGACTGACAGACAACGCACAGCCTAAACCTCTGGTTGTAGAGACTTGAAATTTGGAGGGTGTATTTGTCTTAGTACGTTAGGGTGTACTAAGAGAAAGGATTATCCAAAATTCACCCCTTGAGGAAATAAAACGGGGGTTCAAAGTTTGTATGGAGAAACAAGATTAGATAGTCTTTTTTATTCGAAACTTCACACAAGTGCTTCAGTATAAAAATAAGTCGCCGTCCCCGGAGAACAAAATGATAACTACAAAAACATAACTTTTCAGGAAAAATAAAACACATGTTTTCGTTGATAACTTCGTAAATACTGGACGTAGACAGATGATTGTTAAATTACAGCAATGCTTATTTTTTATGCATTAGAAATGTTTTAATGACACACGCGTAAGATATGCCTATATAGAGATGTTTCAAAAATAAGAAGTTAGTCAAAATCAATCATCGTCCAAGTTGTATAATGTCGATTATCATTTTATTCCATGTATTTTCTATCCAAATCGTAACATTGCACTACTCTCCTATCGTTTTATTGTACTCTTTATTGGGGTGGAAGTGATGATGATAATCTAATATATAAAATTCTCGTGTCACAGTTTTCGTTGCCATACTCCTCCGAAACGGCGTGACCGATTTTGATGAAATTTTTTGTACTTATCCGGTATCTATGAGAATCGGCCAACATCTATTTTTCATCCCCCTAAATGTTTGGGGTAGTCCACCCCTAAATTTTTTATTTATTTTTTAGACAAGATTTTTAATTTCTATTTTTTTATGATACAACATACAAAAATAGATACAATCCTCAATTTTCACCCTTCTACGATCAACCCTTATTTTTTAATAGCCATTTTAGTAATTTAATCATTTTTCCTCTCTGGTCGAAAACTGATCAATCGTCATGAAATTATTTATATGGCAAAACAACGTTTGCCGGGTCAGCTAGTAGTTTAATATAATCTTGTTCTCGTGTATAATTGACTAACTTTATTATGTTAAGTGCTATTAAATAAAACTATGACAGTAGTAATCAACTATTGCTTTATTATTTTAAAGATGTTTTCGAGTGCTGGTTAGCTAACAAACCTCTTCGAAATTATTTTATTATATTAGAACAGGGCTACCGTAACTTAGTAATAAAAAAATATAGAAAATCAACCACAATTCTATTATAAACCAAAACAAACAGTTAGATACGTATAAGTATTTAAAAAACAGCGAAAAAATTGTTGTGTACAAAAAAGAAGGTATTTTTTAAGAAAACAGAGCAAAAAATAATGAAATGTTTCATCACTTACCATAGTAAATATGCTTTGCTAACTATAAAAGGTATTAACAAGTATAATGATCTATTAAATCAGCCTTGAGATCACGTCATGATTCTTAATATTATGACGATATTTAAAGTATTATTATTTAAGTATGCTCTCTGACATCTGACATAGGCTTCTCCTAAGAGCTTCAATGAGCCTCTTTAGAGCTGAAGATTGAACTCAGTGACTTCACGCCACTGTCAATCCACTTGGTTATCCAATTTGTCATCAACCGCTGCCAGCTAACTTTTGTATATATTTTCGCTCTATCTAGCTGGAGGGCGGCCTCTACTTCGTTTACCGAACCGTAGTCACGACTCTAAAACGTGTATACCACAACGGTTATCGGTTTCACAACAGAAGAAAGACCACTGCAGCTTGCTAATACTTTGTTACGTTGAAAACTTTGGTTCTCTGATAGATGGTTCGGATGGAAATGAAGGATACTTCGTTTTGAATTCGATCCTGCTGAGAGACTCTGAGCATAGACCTCTTCATAGCTCGCTGAGCGACTTTTGAATTGGTGAATCAGTCGCACCGTCAGTGTCCTCGTCTTAGCTCTGTAAGTAATAACTGGTACGACGCACTTTACTTTCGTCTACAGCCTTTAGGGTGTGGCTGATGAAAAGACTCGATGATTTGAGTTTTCCAAATGCTGCCCATTCTAGCTGTATCCTTCTGAAAGCTTCCTTCACGAAGTTGTTTCTACCCAATTGGAAGATTTGCCAAAGTAATTCGTGAACAACTTCGAGATAAACATTATTTATTTATTAATTAAGGGCAACCGGTTCCGGGATAACATGCTCGTTAAACATGGACTTGGTTTTATCCAAATTAATTCGGAGACCGATGCGTGCAGCAGGGTAATCAGAATGTATTCAAGATCTCGTGCGGTTTCGTCTGCATATCGTCTGCAATTTTCTAGTGAGAGGTACTGGCTGTTAATATTTATGTCCCGTCCTTTCTAATTAGCGTCTTGAACATATTCTCCGTAGTGTTAGTGAATAATTTGGAGGAAATAACGTTCCTTTGTGTCGTCACTAGTCTATGTAAGGGGATATGTTCAGTCTATATTTTTTTTATTTGGACGGTCATAGTCGCAGCGTCATACAGGCCTCTCAGTACTTGAACGTATCGCCAAACAATTTGGTACTGTTTTGCAGAGACTTCAGAGCAGTCCAGGGTTCGAATATGTCGCGGTGTCGGCATTGTATCTATTAATATATATATATTATATGGATATATATATATGTATTTTGCCTTCTTGTACTTATACTGTCACTGATTTATAATACCTATAAGTTCACTTTATTTTTAAATGTTATTGTTGCTACTTTATTATATTAATGTCTGTCTACTCAAAGCACTATTTCTTTAATTTCTTTTTTATTGCGTTTTTTTATATTAATATTAAAATATGTATGTACAATACATTAACTACTAGATAGAAATCCGTACGTCTCCTTAGAGCTGGGCTGAAAATCAGTGCTGCGGTTCTTTAGAGTCACAGCAATATGCTGAGCCCAACCCTTTTCCAACGGCTATGTTCACGTCAGCGATTCTCAACATCATGTCAAAATTTAAAAAAAAAATGTGTTTTATTTTTGATTCGCTAGTTTTAGCAAAATTGTTAATTTTAATTGTAAATTTGGTCGTTGGAATAAACTATCAATCAATCAATCAAAAACCAACTGTTGAAGTTTCGCTCGATCGCTTCATTAATAAAGCGTGTGTTGGAGCTCCGGAGGTCACAGGCTTAGCAGCTTAGAGATTTTTCTGTTCAAAGGCCTTAGTCTGACGAAGTGACTGCGGAGTTTTTATTGTCGCTTCTGCATCCTTGTTCAAAAATATTGTCACTAGGCCGGCTATATTTTGCATTACTATTTTGTTTGCGTAAAGTCTACATAAGGGAAGAGTATGACAATAATATCTTAGCAATCGAAACGTTAAGAATCATTTTATTAACATAACATTATACAAATCAACTGGGCGGTTTTGAACGAGAATAAAATGATAATTACGTTTAACGTTACCTAGCCGATTTTTTTACACGAGAACCTAATTCAATGACCGTTTGTCATACTTAAAGGTGGAAAACTATTTTGATACCTTATTCTCGTAATTTCAGGTCTAGGTAAAATCTTTGGATACTATTGTAATATTTTCTATTCTTTCTCCGGGGACGGCAAAGTATATACGTATTTCAGGTTTTTTCAAAATTCCACCTCTAAAAGGGTAAAATGGGGAAACAAAGTCTGAAAATCAATATTGTTTCGGATTGCGCTGAATTTGGCATGCAAATAGTTATACAATGTTAGTTTTCTCTGAGAAATGATTTTCTAAAATTCATCTTTTAAGGGGATGAAACGAAGGTTTAAAGTTTGTATGGAAAAACAAGATCAGATAGTATTTTCTATTTGAAGCTTCATACTAGTATTCCAGTAAAAAAATAAGTAAATACGTGCTTCAGGTTTTTATTGAAATTCCTCCCCTAAGAGGGTGAAATGGGGTAACAAAGTGTGAAAATCAATATTGTTTCGAATTGCGCTGAAATTTGGCATGCAGATAGTATTACGACGTTAGTTCCCTCTGAGAAAGAATTTTCCAAAGTTTACCCCTGAACGGGATCAAACGGGGGTTCAAAGTTTGTATGGAGAAACAAGATTATATAGTATTTTCTATTCGAAACTTCACACAAGTACCTAAGTAAATAAGTAATTAAATCGGGCTTTTTCGAAATTCCACCCCTAAAAGGGTAAAGTCGGGTAACAAAGTCTGAAATTAATATTGTTTTGGACTGCGCTGAAACTTAGAATGCAGATAGTTATTATGACGTAGGTATCCGCTCAGAAAGGATTTTCTAAAAATTCTTCCCGGATACGGAACGGGGATTCAAAGTTTGTATGGCGAAACAAGATGATATAGTCTGTTTTATTCGAGACTTAACAGATAAGTACTTCTGTAAATAAATGATTAAGTACGTGTTGTAGGATTTTTTGAAATGGGGTAGGTAACACATTCTGAATATTTGGGTTTTTCGGGTTTTATGAATATGAATCCCGATTTGCCTTAGTCACGCGATAACATGAA
The DNA here is from genome assembly GCA_954871355.1 of Cabera pusaria. Classification (NCBI taxonomy): domain Eukaryota; kingdom Metazoa; phylum Arthropoda; class Insecta; order Lepidoptera; family Geometridae; genus Cabera; species Cabera pusaria. Next base: position 964,438 of record OX940909.1, on the reverse strand, counting down.
AACGGGTGAACCGATTTGGCTAATTCTTATTTGATGCCTTTAATGATAGAATCGTTCTTACACAAGAAAAGTTTTAAGTAAATAAAAGGAGTTATTAACGCGGGCGAAGCCGCGGGGCACTTCTAGTATATTATATGCCTTTTTCCCGAGTAATGCTGCGTATATTATATTTATATAATAATAATATATTATATAATTACTTACAAATAACTGATCGTTTCAATTTTAAACCCTGGATGTAAAGAAACGACCTGGCTACCCTAAACATTCCTGAAAACTATGGTGTCCAGTCAGTACAAACCAAAGTTTACTAAAACATTGCTTCTTATTAAAGAAATGTTAAGTGCTTGTCTATATACGATAGGCTAACAATAAATATCACTCGCAATTTAACACAATACCGAAATTACAAACCATAATTTTGTAGCTAACTTCAAAGAGCTTTAAATTATAGATTTGGGGTCCCCACGGGCCAACGCCTGAGACCCAAACCTTATTTTATATATAGCTCGATCTATAATTTTATATTTGCGCCCTTTGATGTCCTCGCCTGATTCAATTCCCTTACCGAATCATTATTCGATTTAAAACACTCGTACACACAATTTAGAAGAACGAAAATACATTATATATGTAGATATTACATTATATATTTTTTTATATCATAATAGGTTAGCGTTTGGCAATTATCTCATCTGTTGGTAAGTGATGATACGGTCGAGGATATGGTAGCACTATTATGGTAGTAGTATTATCTAGATAATTTGAAATTAATCTGCAAATGGGCAGATTTTTCACCAAAGATGTGCGTGATAGTTAATCTACAAAATTATGTGACTGTTTTCACCAAAGTTAAGCAGTGTAGCGGAACAGGGACATATGGTGAAGATGCACTGTACGATGTAGCTGAGAGAGGAAGGTGTGCAGTCCGGTGGAAACTATAGCTTCCATATACATATTTACAAATGTATTTCTTAACTTAAAGGCTAGCGTTTGACCACTATCTCACCTGGTGGTAAGGGATGAGATGATGTTGTCGAAGATGCTGAACACTAGAGAGCCTAGAATAGTCTGATTCTAAAGGGCTGAGTGCTGCCGGAACACCGTATGGTTATGGCGTCAGATTATCTCCTCGACGTTAGTAAAGTACTTTATGGTAGCAAGTCAGGCGATAGGTACATATATATAAGTTACTTATAAGTTAGGATTCATACAATTTTATTTTATTTTATGGAATTTGTAATTGTAATTGATATTTGTAATTTTTAAGCGAATTTAATGATTTATTACTTTATCTTTAAGAATGTAAAACTATTTTAAACTAATGCTACATTTTTTAATTTGGACACTAAGCTTTTCTGCGAGGCCGCTTTTTTAAATCCTGAGCGCAGCGAGGGATTTAAAGTACGTCGGCCGAAGGAAAATCATTTTGCGGTTGAGTTATACACTCTGCTTTTCATCCCCCTCTATGAGAAAAGGAAATAGTTAAAAGGCTCATCATGTCATGTCATGTAATGTCACAAAATGTCATGTAATGACATATAATGTCATGTAATGACATATAATGTCATATGTAATGTTACGAAATGTCATGACATGTTATTGAATGTCATGAAATGACATTTAATTTTATAAAATGTCACGAAATGACATTACATGTCATTAAATGTCATATAATGTTATGAAATATCACAGAAAGTCATGAAATGTTACAAAATGTCACGAAATGTCATAAAATGTCACGAAATGTTTAAAAAGTCATGAAATGTCACAAAATATCATAAATATCATGAAAAGTGACGAAATGTCATAAAATGTCACGAAATGTCATGATATGTCCACAATATGTCATGAAATATCACAAAATATCATAAATGTCATGAAAAGTAACGAAATGTCATTAAATGTCACGAAATGTCATAAAATGTCACGAAATGTAACAAAAAGTCATGAAATGTCACAAAATGTCACACAATGTCACAAAATATCATAAATGTCATGAAAAGTAACGAAACGTCATTAAATGTCATGAAATGTTATGAAATACAAAAAATTGCGAATGAACGGGTATCTACAAGGTAAGCGTGCTATATCATCGACCGCATCGTCAGGTGGGACAGTGGTCAAATGCTTTGCCTATCTAGCATTAAAAAAAATGTCGTGAAATATCAAGGAATTTCATTGAACCTCCTAAGACCGGGCACTATAGAAGAAAATTCATAAGCCAAAAATTAAAAAATTACTTTCCCGCCCTAGGGCGAAAAAGAGCTATTTTGCGCGCACTTATCGAGGATCAAACCATCACTTTTCGAATAGATGGGATGAAATAGTAGATAAGTAGCCAAGGGCAGTAAGGCATTGCTCGGGTGCCTATAGTTCGAGGGTGCAATTGATGCTTACACCCGAGTTACACCCAACTACCCTGCTTTACATCTCGATTGTGAGGTAAGTAGAAAAAAACCGGTATTACAAGAATTAAATATTTTATTAGTTAATATTTATAGTGAAATGAGAACAATTTTAAAATTTTAGCGACAGGTGTTTTTTGGGTATGTTAATATTTGTTGGTCATGAACAAAATCTGACGGGATGAAGCTTTCTTCAGCAGAAGTTGATGGTTGCGGATCATCTCTTGAGAAAGATGTTTCATTTTTTAAAGCTGAATAGTTTCCGTTATTTGGTTGGTAATTTTACTTTTATTTTGTATGGAATCTTCAATGTAACCTTCAGCCACCTTGCTGTATTTCCACCCACCGTGCCTTTTTATAGTGGTTAAGTTAGCCCCAGCATCCGTTCGATATTTAAAATTGATGACTATTATACTCATACGAAGACAAGGCTGAATAGCGAAGCGACCTCTTTTGTCATTGGGCTGAATGCATGATGTCTATTGCCAGTATGATGGTTAGATGTACGCGAACTTTTTGAAAGAGTGAAGAGTTTTTTTTTATTACTTACCGCCCTAGGGCTTTTCTAGCTACATTATTACCCGAGAGCGCTAATTGGTTACCTACAAGCCCCATTTGGGGGTAATAAGAACCTACTTACCGAATATGAGAGATGTAAATAATATTTATCGTAGTTTATATTACGTTTGTATAAGACCATCCAAGTTGTCTTCAGTAAGTACATTATACATGCACTGGAAATTCGAAGTTGTATGTGACCAACAAGCAATCCCCCTTGTTATTTTGAGCTCATCAATCTGCTCGCTCCATCATGCGATCGTCAGTTTTACACGCACACGTCACTCAGTTAACATGGGGACTTTTATATACACCGATACGACACGACCACGGTGATGTTACATTACAGAGATAGGAATGCGCGACGTACACATTACTAAATTCTAAAATTAATGGTTTAAAATCTACTACTGGTGTGGTGTAGGAGGTGATTTAAAGGCTGGAAAATTGTTATTAAAAATTATGAAAGTGCGCAAACACTTATTTTTAGGGTGCCGTACCCAAAACAGGGTAAAACGGGACCCTATTACTAAGACTCCGCTGTCCGTCTGTCTGTCTGTCCATCTGTCACCAGGCTGTATCTCATAAACCGTGACAGTTAGACAGTTGAAATTTTCACAGATGATGTATTTCTGTTGCCGCTATAACAACAAATACTAAAAACAGAATAAAGTTAAAAATAATAGAGGGTCCCCATACAAGAAACGTGTTTTTTTCTATGAACGCTTAGTTAGGTAAACGTCCCACAGTTGGCGTTATATTGAAATATCGATCCCTCACACCTTTGTTAGACATTAGATGGCGTTATAAGAAGTTATAAGAAATAAAATGTTTATTAATTATTATTTTTTGCTGGCGAAAAATGATAGTGGTATTTTTTTGCTCGATCTTATAAAATACTGTAGTGTGGTACGGAACCCTACTAGTGCGAGTCCGACTTGCACTTAGCTAGTTTATTTTAAATGCAATAGGAAAAGCCAAATGCTTATTTGACCTTAGCGATTGTGTGCTTATATAAGTGTGCTATAACACCACGCAAAAACAACGCTTTTTAGATATTTTGGCATGGACACTGAGCACTGCAGTGTAGATAATACCTAACATAATAAAAAACCTATGACTTAGATTTTCGGCACCATTCGTAAAATTTACGTGCAAACTGAGAAAATTAAAAACTTTGTTCACGTATCAACGGCGGTCCCATCGCTTTATCAGTTATACAACTGCGTAATAGAAAAGTTTTTTTCAGTTTGATAGGCATGTTTACAATTTTACTAATTACCGGGCTAGATGTCTCAACGATGTTCCGACGAGCGTCTTGTAATATCCAAATTATTATAAAAGAATCGTGTCGTACAATGAAAAGAGATTTGCTATCATCGCGGCCGTTAATGTGTTTACATTCGGTACTATCGATTTATTTTGTCCCATATCTACGACTAAAGCGTGAAAGCGGTAGTTTTTATGTTTTTATTTACTCTCTGAAAAAAGCACATAGTATGGACTATTTGTTGGACACGTTTTTTAATCGAGCTTATCTTTAATAATTGAAATACGGTACCGAGACTGGACCATTGACTGTAGTAGTCTATAAAGTCCATTCCATAGAGCAACAATTTCAAACCGTCTTCCCGTAGACAGAGAAAAGAAATCCCTCTACGCGTCTTTCATACAGGCTGTTATCGAATATCATGTCAGAACTTGGTAAACAGCTTGGTGACATGTCTTTGCCTCTACCTACGGGAGACAATGATCGCGTTCAAGAAGTTAACCAAGATTTCAGTTAAGTTACCACAGTATTTATTTATCAATATTTTTTTACAGCGCAACCAACCACTATTGAAACGGACCAATCATGACCGTTCCTTCATTTGGCATCTCCATCGCCGACTCATCCTCGCCGTCGCTCGGCTGTTTCCGTGAGAAGTGTCAATGAGAACCCAAGATGGCCGACAAGGTCAGCTGATCGACGGTCAACGCGCGGAAGCCTAGAGTCAAGAGGCTGAGTAAGCGCATCATGGTAAGTTAAAAAGTTATCTGAGATGGAGAGATAGAGAAAAGTCCTTAGGTCATCTATTTGTGAGGGCTATAAGGTACTCGGGTGATAGGATCGCGGAAACAATACATAGTTTTTGATGTTAAGTGATAATGCGGTCTACGATAGTGCACGCTAACCTCGATTGCAACTTGCCTACTCGTAGCTGTTACATTTTTTATACTATATATAGGTAAGTGCCTGATCATTAACTACTTCAGTCGATGTTAAGTGACGATGCAGAAAAAAAAAACCTAAAAGTTAAGAAGTCAGTGAGGTGTTTTTGCTCATCTGACCTGGACAACAATTCCGAGAGAACTCTGTGCACCTTGCCGTCACTACGTCTAACTAAATAGACAGGAATAATACCATAGTGATGACGATGATTTGGTCTCATCTATGCTAGATGGACCTGGTAAACCATTCCATGAGAGTTCTACTACTTTTGCTATCACAATAAGTCACCGATAAAAGTCCCGTATTGAAGAAGAGGTATGTCAGGATCGTAGCATGTGGAAAGAAGTAGCCTCTGCTACCCCAACGGGCAAACGACGTGATTTTATGCATATAAGCAGCGCCACGCGGTTTCACCCACGTAATTCCCGTTCCCGCCAGAATACGGGGATAAAATATAGCTTATGTTACTTGCAGATAATGTAGCTTTCCATTAGTGAAAAGTTTTTTTTAAGGTGGGTCTAGTAGTTTTTGAGTTAAATCATAAGAAACAACCAAACAGAAAATCAAATATTTCCTCTATATAATATTAAGTAGTTCAGATAGTGTTTAGATGTATGTATTGAGGATGATATGTTTCCCCACAGCAGGTGTTCGGAGAATGGGCACAAGTGGAGGTGGTGGAACTGGTAAACGATGGCACGGGGCTGGCCTTCGGCATCGTGGGGGGACGCTCCTCCGGCGTGGTCATCAAGTCTGTGCTGCCGGGGGGAGTGGCGGATAGGGTAAGCAGTATTTATACTGGAATCTGGCTGACAAAAGTAGAGCATAAAAACGCGCGGCAAATTTAAAAAAAAATATATCAGTATGGCAGCCCCAACTGCGAAGGAAACTTCGACTGACTAATTTTAATACTTTAAACTAGCAGGGCCCGAGAGATACTCGTAATTGCACAAAAACAATTTTCAAAGTATTTGCAGCTTTGCCATGTAAAAATGCAAATAATTCTCGTGTCTACTTTTGCTAGCCAGACTCCACCAAATAACTGTATTTCTATCTAAATTTATGTGCGCTTTTAACAGTGGCCCTCCTGTTCAAAGCTTGAAGCTTAGATCCATATTATAGAGATCTTCGGAGATATAGAGCGACGAACTCCCCAACTTGTTATTCAAAAATAACTAACGCAGCATTTGAAGGCAGCCCAATTTAAAATAATCACTGAAAATACCATTATTCGTAAGCATAAACATATAGCTGAAAAAAAACGCAGGTAGACGTCATGGCTTACCATCGTGCTATTAAAATTGCCTTAAAATCATTAAAAATACATTTCAGAGATCTCAACACCTCAATTTCGATGAAACGATCTTGTACAAAGCTCCTCAAACCTCGAAAACTTCTCACTACCCTCAAAATATTTGTGACAAAAAATAACGTGCAAACATTATCTACCTTCGAAAGTGCCATCTACCCTCGCTCTGACAATACCGGAAACAGTATCTAACTCGGCAATAATATATTATTGGCACAAATAGGGTGCGATCTGGCACCCTGCCAATGTCAGGGTGTTTTGTGTGTCGCAGTTTCGAGGTTAACTGTAGAACTATCTCCTAGTACCGGAGAAACAATAATAGATGGCGGCGCATATTTTAAAGCCGCAATCATTTGTCACGCCAATATTCTTATTTTTCTTTTTGGAAAAATATTAGCATAGTAGTGCTGCTATGTTCAGCGGGCTATAGAAACAGTGTTCAAAGCTTTACTAAAATAGTGTCTAGGAAATAAGATCTGATCATGTCCTGCCAAAAGCAAATAGGTTGGTCACGTTCAAATTACTAGGAAAGTAAAAGTGAATGAACACTCAACTGCTCACAGATATACAATAACCAATTTCCAAAGACATTTCATGTAAGGATGGTGCACTATACATTGCACTGGCAGGTTTTTTTTATTAGCTTAGAGGTTAGCGTTCGACCACTATCTCACCTGATGCGGTCGAAGATGGTAATCACGCTAGGCCTAGAATGGGAACTGGCTCTCAAGAATAGCTGCCGAAACACATTAGATGTTTGGCGACAAATTTTCTAACTTGAGGGTGGTAGCTGGCCAGGCGGAGACTAGAAAGTGTCCTACCACTATGCTTTGGTTGTTGGTTTCTTAAAGAAGTTTTTCCTTCACCGCTTTTCACAGTGGCCCCACTGTGAAAAGCGCACATAAATTTTTCGATAGAAAAATCCATTGGTGCACGGCTAGGTTTGAACTCAGTACCTCTGGCATCAAAGCCGACCATTCTCCCACTGACACCACCGGGTCTTGTTAGACAAGGACACACTCCCACCTAGGTTCCTTTCGTTGGGGCCGTTTTGATTTACATAGCAATAACAACCTTATGTTTAGAGCATACGGATTGTATTGAATTTATAAAAACATCTGCTGTGCATGATCCTTATATGGTAAATCCATGCCAATTTCCGATCAAGTACTAAACATTGGGTTGCGTTGACAGATAGAGAGAGAGTGAGAGAGAAAGAAAGGGAGAGAAAGGGAGAGAGAGATACATTAAAAAATATGTATTGTTCGACCTCTTAATCACAGTAATGTTAAATAACATTACCGTGTTTTAATATAGCATAACATATCTATAGGTAAATGTTATAAAGTGGTACAATGGGCGGCCTTATCGCTGACAGCGACCTCTTCCAGGCAACCTTTGAATAGAGAGGACTTAAAAACATTTTTTGGAAATGTTTGACACAACACACTCATTTCATTTATTTAATTACTATCCACATCTAATAACCTACCTAAACTATTGTGACGAACAAAATGTTTCATACATTTCGGAAGTTAGGACAACAGTCGAAGGTCTGACAGCATTATATGTTAGCATCACACAATTATTTAATAATAGCTTAATATTAATAATAGCTGCCCGCGACTTTGTCCGCGTGGAATAGTGATGTTGGGTAGCCTTAACTAATGAGACACATACGTATCCCAACTAAGCCGCACCGTACAATGCCACGCCAATCCCCCCTTCCCCCCTCCCTCACATACCCTCCCCTCACTCCCACCCCCCCTCACTCTCACCACCCCTCCCCCTCCCCTTCCCCTAACTTACCCTACCCTCCCCCTCCTCGCCTTCAACCCCTTACAACCCTCTTTTAGAATTAAAAAGTAGCCTATGTCCTTTCTCAGGCTCTAGACTATCTGTGTACCAAATTTCATTTAAATCGGTTGTGGTTTTGGCGTTAAAGCGAGACAGATAGACAGAGTTACGTTCGCATTTATAATATTAGTAAGGATAAGGATTACTACGTACTATCATTTACAAGAGAGGAACACAACCAAATTAAAAAATAAGGATAGTTTAAAAACTAAAAACAAAAACGATTTTCATGACGCTTGAGTCAGTTTCAGTAGCAAGTTTGAGATGTTTATCGTCATATCTCTGGAGATACTTATTCATCATCATCATCATCATCATCAGCCTGTATCAGTCCACTGCTGGACGTAGGCCTCTCCCAAGATGCGCCACTGAGCCCGATCTTCGGCTCTTCTCTTCCAGTCACTGCCCACCGCTTTGCGTATGTCGTCGCTCCACCTGGTCACAGGACGTCCTACGCTACGTTTGCCTTTTTGCGGTCTTCACTCTAGGACAAGTCTACCCCAACGGTTATCAGTCCTGCGGCAGATATGACCAGCCCACTGCCACTTCAGCTTGCTAATCCGTTGAGCTATGTCGATAACTTTAGTTCTCTGGCGAATTACTTCGTTCCGGATTCGATCCCGCAGAGAAATACCGAGCATAGCTCTCTCCATAGCTCGCTGAGCGACTTTAAACTGGTGGATCAGTCGAACTGTGAGTGTCCACGTCTCGGCTCCGTATGTCATCACAGGTAGGACGCACTGGTTAAAGACTTTTGTCTTTAGACACTGTGGTATAGGCGACGAGAAGACTCGACGGAGTTTTCCGAATGCTGCCCAGCCCAGCTGAATTCTTCTCTGGATTTCCTTCTCGAAGTTATGTTTGCCTAGTTGGAGCGTCTGCCCTAGGTAAACATACTTAGTGACAACTTCGAGTGGGATTCCATCTACGGCAATCGGTTCCGGAACAACGTGCTCGTTGTACATGACTTTGGTTTTATCCAAATTCATCCGGAGACCGATGCGACGAGAAGAATCAGCTAGGCCATTTAACATCCTTTGTAGGTCCTGCAGCGTCTCTGCCACAATGACGATGTCATCTGCAAATCGTAAGTGAGAGATGTACCTGCCGTTGATGTTAATGCCACGATCTTTCCAGTTCAGCGTCTTAAACATATACTCCAAGGCGTTAGTGAACAGTTTCGGGGATATGACGTCCCCCTGTCTCACTCCTCGACGCAGGTGGACATGTTTAGTTCGCTGGTTCTGTACTTGTACAGTCATCGTTGCGGCATTATATAGACATCTCATCACTTCGATATATCGCCAGTCGACTTGGCAACGCTGTAAGGACTCGAGAACAGACCAGGTTTCGATTGAGTCAAAGGCCTTCTCACAGTCCACAAATGCTAAGCACAGGGGCCGATTGTACTCTTCGGTCTTCTGTACAATCTGCCGCACCGTGTGGATGTGGTCTATGGTGCCGTAACCGCTTCGAAACCCGGCCTGTTCCGGAGGTTGAAACTCGTCGAGTCTTCGCGCAAGACGGTTCGTGATGACCCTTGAAAACGGCTTGTAGACATGGCTCAGAAGCGAAATCGGGCGATCGTTTTTCAATAGGGTTTTGTCTTCTTTTTTGAAAAACAAAACCACCATGCTTCTGTTCCATGCCTGTGGAGTTCTCCCAGTAAAAAGAACGGAATTAAATAGCTGCTGAAGCTGTTGAACTGCTGGAGCTCCTCCGGCTTTTAAAAGCTCCGTTGTGATTCCATCTTCTCCTGGGGCTTTTCCATTTTTGAGTTGTTTAAGGGCCATCACGATTTCGTCACGGCTAATTTCGGGCAGATCTTCTGTGAAGTGGCGGGTTAAGGTGGCTCTAGAATCCTCAGTATCGGGTTCGGGCCTTGAAGCATGCGATGCGTAGAGCTTGCCGTAGAAGTCTTCAACTTCCGACAGAATCTCCGGCTTGGATGCGACGACGTTCCCCGTTGACGTTGTCAGCTTTGTGAGGTGGCTTCTACCCAGAGGCTGGATGAACACTTTCGACCCCCGATTCTGTTCAATTGATTCTTTAATCAAGAGCGTGTTAGAGGATCGGAGGTCGCGTCGTACCAGCTTCTTTATGGATTTGTTGCGCACCAGGTTAGTTGACAAAGCTGACAAAGGGTCTGTTCGTCTCTCTTCCATTAGCCGAAGTGTTTCTGCCGAAAGTTTGGACTTTTTGCCCGTACGCTTGCTCTCGCAAAACTTCGTCCCTTCATCCCTGAGGATTTCCACCACTTCTTCGAGTTTCTGGTCTACGTCATCTGTGGTTTCCAAGGCAGCGAATCGATTTTCCAATTTTAATTGGAATGTTTCGGACCCAATAACGGTTTGGAGTAGGTTCGGACGGAGCGTAGACTTCATCAATCGGAATCTCTCGGCTTTAAAGTCGATATCCAGAGTGCCTCGTACAAGTCGGTGATCACTTCCAGTATTAAACCTAGTGATCACTGAGACGTCTCTGAATATGCGCCGTTTGTCCGTAATGATGAAGTCAATATCGTTTTTAGTCACAAAGTCGGGGCTTTGCCACGTCCATTTCCTTTGGGGCTGTTTCTTGAAGAACGATTTCATCAAAAAAAGCCCCTATCTCTCGAGGAAATTGACGAGCATTTGCCCCCTGTGATTCCTACTCCCAAATCCATGTGGTCCTATAGACGATTCGCCGCAAGTTTGTACTCCCACTTTGGCGTTAAAGTCTCCCATGACAACGTTGTAGTGAGCCTTGGAGGTGGTGTGTAAAGCTCTGGAGATATCTTCATACATGCTCTCCACCTCATCATCCAAGTGTGTCGAGGTCGGTGCGTAGACCTGGATAACCTTGAAGGTGTACTCTTTGTTAACTTAATTATGAGGTACGCTACCCTGGTCGACACACTGGAGATTTCTACAACGTTGTCACTGAGAACCTTGTTGACCAGAAACCCGACGCCGCCTTGGGATGGCTGATCTCCTTCTCTGTAGTACATAATATGGCCCGATTCTAAGGTTATGGTGTCCTCTCCCTGTCTTCGGACTTCACATAACCCCAGAATGTGCCATCTTATGTGTTCCAGCTCCTCCTCCAGGCGGAGGTGGCCTCGGTCGCCAGAGCCCCGTCTGTTGGTCAGCAGGATGCACCACGGGCAGGTGAGGTTGGCTGGGAGCACCGAGGTCGTATTTGTGCTCCCTTACAACCCCACTTATTAATCTTGTTAAAATACTTATTAGATCTTGTTAAAATTTAAATGAGACCACCTTGAAGATGAACACATATTTAAATAGGTACAAAAAAGAATCATATGAATTTGTTGACAATGGGCGGAGTAATCAGCGAACAAACATAAAAAAACCGGCAAAGTCGAGTTGGACTCGCCCACCGAGGCTTCCGTGCCAACGTTAGTAGGTACGAATTAAGCTAGACCTCTAAATTGTATGAGCGCTCATATAAATCAGAGGCCTATCTTAAATGGCTAAAACTATGTATGTATGGGGACACCCTTTATGTTTCAACTCCTTTTATTTTTTAGAATTTTTCCATTTTTGTGCTACAAGACATTGCGTCTTGACAAATTTTATAATTCTAGGTCAACGGGGGGAAGTACCGTATAGGTTTTCGACCCAAAACCTATAGCGTACTTCCAGTCGACCTAGAATTGTCAATTTTGGTCACAAGTAAAGTCTTACAACACAAGCAAAGGAAAAATTCCGAAAAATAAAAAAAGTTGAAAATTAAGGTAAATTTTGGTACTTACAAGTTTTCGCGAAAATCTAAATTTTCCCATATCTTTTTATCTTGCTGGCATAGGACTTTGATTTTTATACACCTAATAGGGAATATAAACCTCAGTATCTGGTATAAATTTCAACTTACTAGATCCACCCGTTCCTGAGAAAATTGGTGGTGACACACAGACAGACGGACAGACAGACAGACGGACAGACGGACAAGAAAGTGATCTTATAAGGTTTTCTTTTTAGGGTTCCGTAGTCCTGACAAGGAACCCTTATAGTTTCGTCATGTCCGTCTGTCTGTCTGTCCGAGGTTTTGCTAAGAGACCATTAATACTAGAAAGCTGTAATTTTGTGGAGGTATGTAAATAAATGACGCTGAAAAAGTGCTGAAATAAATTTTTTAAAAATATTTTTTTTTTAGGGTAGCTCCCCTATATGAGAAGTGGGGGTGAATTTTTCTTCATCGTCTACCTCATCGTGTGGGGTATCGTTGAATAGGTCTTTTAAAATGACCTAAAGATTGCTAATACCATTTTTCGATTGAATGCTCCATTTACGAAATATTAAACTTTAAATTGCAAATTTTAGTTCCAGTAGGGCGTCCCCCCCCCTCTAAAAGCTAAACTGCGGGCTTGAAAAATCTGGAAAAATTTGTGATAATAGCACATTTCATGAACTGAACGGAAAATTATAGCGGTTAAGATTACTTTATTAGTTTAGCAGAAAAAGTCGTTGAACTTGGGTGTTGGATAATTTTGTACTAAATACAAAATCCTTAGAATAAATCCTTTAAAGTGACAAAGACGGAGTACCTAGTTGCTTGCCGGAGTACAGGCTATTACGGAACCCTACACTGTGCGTGGCCCAACACGCTCTTGGCCGGTTATTTAACTTTAGAGGTACGGAACCCTAAAAATAGGTTGAGAACCTCCTCCTATTTTGATAGTCGGTTGAAAATAAACCTCTCGCCCATCCTAAGGAATTTATCGTATGTTTTTTAAGAATTAACCAGTAATTTAAAAAAAATAACGTGCTTCGGTATAACGTCAAAGTTTGTAAAGTTTCAAACTCGAAGTATAATAAGTACTGAAACTCTGGAAGTGCCCGAGATGTTGCCAGATTGCAAAGTGTTGCCGAGCAACTGGCAACATACTGTTGTCGAATTAAACTTCTTGTCAGTACTAGTTGTGGGTTAAACTTTTATTTTAGTTGTAAAACGTAAAGCTGTAATGAAGGGTACCGTCTTCAAATGCGCCGCCTTTTATTATTGCCTTTGGACGCTTTTGGTCATTGAGAAGATACATATACAATTTGAGTATGAAAATTATCATAAGGTATTCATCATATTTGTCATATCATTAGGCCTATGCATAGACGTAATAAAATGGATGGTGCACTGCAGATGTTTTGACAGATTCAATTTAATCCGCATGCTTTAACACTAAGGTCGTAATTGCTTTGTAGAACAAAACGGTCCAATTGAGAGACACCAGGGTGCGAGTGTGTCCTTGTCTAACAACCTGCTAGTCCTATATATGTTCTATAATACTACATGTATGGTATACGTATGGTATATGATATGCACGGTGGTAGGACACTATCTAGTGTCCGCCTGGCCAGCTACCACCCTCAAGTTAGAAAATCTGTCACCAACATCTAATGTGTTCCGGCAGCTATCCTTGAGAGCCAGTTCCCATTCTTGGCCTAGCGTGCTTACCATCTTCGACCGCATCATCACTTACCAACAGGTGAGATAGTGGTCAAACGATAGCCTATGAAGTATAAATATATATATATATATATATATATATATATATATATATATATATATATATATATATAAAAGAAAGGGACAAACTCCGTTCAAGGTCGGTCTCATGGGGGCCGATGTACGCGATCGAGTTTAATATGTAGCAGGTCTGTGGGCCTATGTCTTGTATTATTTATTGTTTCTGTGCTTATCCAGCAGTGGATACAGACTGATAAAGATGACGATGATGATAATATTATAGAAATGAAAGATATATGAGATGAGATAATGTCTTGTTTGGAATAAAATAGAGAAATATTATAGATTGCCTGCCAAAATAAAATAAAAACAAAAAATGTAAAAAAAATATGTTTTTTATGAAACCACGGTGCAAGGGAAACTTTTGTATATGTGAAGCTATGGTAGCTAGCTACTATCACAGCAGTTGACATGACACATTAGCATGTATACAAATATGGCTGCGGAAGCGTCCGCCAGTCACAGTTACACCTAAATGTCATACATCATATCCACCAATCAGCACCGGCGACATGCATGATGGACGAAAAAAATTGAAGCGAAGTAATAAACATTTCACTTTAAAAAGCGTCAGGATGGAAGTTTACACTGTTATGTAAATTGTTAAACACAATCCAAAATTTCATCGTACCGAAAGGACTCGAACCCGCACGTGCATCCCCCGGATTACACGTCCAGGTGCTCTGCCAATTAAGCCACGGTTCGATCCATCAATACGACGAAATTAGTGGATTGCATTCTTTAACCTAATTATGCATTAGTGGCATGCATAATTGAGTTAAAACATGCATTGGAAGTTTTAATGTTTATATTATTCTTAAAGATTTATGTAAATAGCTACTACAAATAACTTATAAAGTCGTATCCGTACATAATTAACCCGGCTCGGCAATAAAACGTTAATAAAACGTTAATAAAACATACGAATCAAATCCTTGCTAGTATTAAAAATTTTATTAGACGTTTCATCACGTAATCTCAACCTAGTTTTCTTTTATTGCCATATAAAAAAAGAAATAATACGAACTTGCAGTCGTTTCCTGCAAAATTAATCTAAAAGAAAACATATATAAGCCTGAAATTTTGCTTATTTCAGCTTAGCCAGTTAAAACTCAGCCTAGAGGGCGCTGCACAACCACTTTTCCATATAAACGTTACACCAAAATCAAGGTATACTTGTTTACCACATATTATGCTGTAATATGGATGTAGAAAAACAGGTGTAGGTGGCACTAGCAACGTCGGTTGCACATGACTAGTATTCTTATTAACCCCTCCAACTAAGCTAAATAACTTGTGTCTGGAGTTAGTTCACGTCAATAGTGCAATGGGTGGGGAACGAACTCTTGACCTCTCGATTGCCAAGCCGACGTCTTAGCCATTTGGCTATTGCCGCTTAATACCGCATTATATCGAGGTTCCGCCTAGCTTGATACTTAAAAGTGGCTTACCACCATCAATGAGAAAATGTTCCGGTAGCAAACAGCCATTGAGAGTCAGACCATTCTAGACAATATTACTTAAATATTTCTCCGTGCAGGATGGACGTCTCCGCAGCGGCGACATGTTGCTCCGCATCGGCGCGGTGTGCGTGGTGGGCATGTGTGCGCGACAAGCGGCTGCCGTGCTGCGACAGTGCGGCGCCTGCGTACGACTGCTTGTCGCGCGACCTGCTACACATACTGAACAGGTGAATTTGCCCTGCTATACACCACGAATAGGTAAATTTTCCCCTTCTACACATACTGAACAAGTGAGTTTGCTCTGCTACACATAATGAATAGGTGAGTTTGTCTTGCTACACATACTAAACAAGTGAGTTTGCCCTGCTACACATAATGAACAAATGAGTTAGCCCTGCTACACATACTAAAAATGAATTTGCCCGTCTATACAATAAACTGAATAGATTAAACATATAATGCTACTCATTCTGAATAGGTGAGTCTTACCTGCTGCGCATACTGAACAGGCGAGTTTAACCTGCTACATGTAACAGGTAAGTTTAACCTGCTACATGTAACAGGTAAGTTTAACCTGCTACATGTAACAGGTAAGTTTAACCTGCTACATGTAACAGGTAAGTATATGACCTGCTACACATATTGAATAGGTGAGTTCAAGGCGTTATAAAAATCGCTAATTTAGCAAAGCGATAATGTCGGTACGTAGAACGTTTGGTTTTGGACTACTGACAAATGAAACATTTAGATTATTAAAAGTTTAGTGAGCTTCTGGTGGGTGAAACTGCGAGGCGCTACTAGCATTCGATATACATTCAATATAACGAAATTTATCTCACACAATCTATCACTAAATCTAGCCTTCAAATAACCATATTAAGAATTCAGTTCATCCTCCTAAGGCAGTCTATGAATAACTGATTTTCGTTCGTCTATTTTGAGAGTAACTGTTCGACTGAATGTTTTATTGCCTTCCGGTCCATAAATGCTATTTCAGTTTCTTTGTTCTTAAAATGTATGCACTAATTTTACATTAGGTGTATATATATACTTCACAAGGGAATCTTATGTACCTAGTCATTATTTTATTAGTATATCCTGTAGTTTGAATGATGGAAATATGTGTAGGTACTTCTTTATTTCTAAAAAAAATAATATTATAAATGCGAAAGCTTGTGAGTATGGATGATGTATGTTTGTTACTCTTTTATACAAAAACGGTTGAACCACCCCAAACGGACTGGCAGAAGTACCAACCATTACTTTTCAAATCATCAATGCTTCACAAACAAAGTTGTAGGGAAACCCTTCTTACAATATTGAGCATAAAATTTAGATTTTGTGATAAACTTTGGGGTTGAAAACTTTATTAAAAGGCTACCTAAAGAAACTCCCCAAAGGGACAATTTAAAAGCCCTCTTTTAAATTTGAGCTGAAAGAAAGCTCTGTTTGGAGTTTATTAAGGTCAGCTCAGACCGCGACGAGACGCGGCGCGCACTTTTCAGGATCAGTCATACAAAAAAAACTTTATTTGATACACAAAAAGATTCACATTTAATTACGATGGTTCGGCGGGGACAGGTTGCGCTGCGCGGCGCGCAGCTAGAATCCGTGTACACTACAAAATAGAACTTTATTTACTACACAAATAGATACACATTTCATTGAAATAATTTAGGCTGCACCGCGCTGCGCCACGCCACTTATCGCTAACATCGTCAACCACAAGCATCGTCACGTCGCGTCGCATCTTGGTGTGAACTGACCCTTAGTTAGAAACTTGATGGTTCAAAATGATTAGAAGTTTTTTATATGATAATGATTTTTTAAGAAGTTAACAAGTCAATCAGAGCGCTCGCCTGATGGTAAGTGATGATGACTGTCTCTAAAAAATACTGTAATAAAAATGGATTTTCAGAATCCTTGCACGTTACTGTACTGCGCCTGTTATCTTGAAATTAAATTTTATGATATTTAGTTTCATACGCCCTGTAATTTCACTGGTCATTTGTGTTGTCTGTGTATAAGCAGAAACGTATACATGATACGTATAGTTACTGCTTATAATATATTAGTATTGGTGATGGAGTTTGGTCGTAGCTCGAATCACCTAAACAAGACATGTCATTTTCAGGTAGCCAAGTTTCAAATGTTAACCGACTTCGCAAAAAAGGAGGAGGTTCTCAATTCGTCTGTATGTTTTTTTTTGTGTGTATGTTACGCTATTTTTCCGTAAATTGTGAACGGATTCAAATGATTTTTTTTTAAAAGGTAGGGTACGTTTCCGAGGTGGTCCCATTGTAATTTCATCGAGATCTGATAAGTATCTCCAGAGATATGGAGATAATTACCTCAAACATAGGAAAATGTAATGGTTTTAGAAGAAGAGTCCCAAGAAGATTATACACAATGCAGGTTGCTATTGCATATACTTTTGAAGACTACAAAATATGACCTTCAATAATGTTTTTACATCTTTCTTCTCGTTGATTTTGGTTTTTGACAGATATTCTAACGGTAACTGTGAGCGAGATAGAAACAAGGTTGGGGAGAATTAATTTGTCTTCACAGGAATGTTCTACCGGGCAAACTCTTGTTAGGGTGCAAGGTTTTGAGCATACCTAATATTTTTTGACAATAATACTTTTTAATGTTCATTTTGGAATACAACTAGTCCGTGTTATAAAAGTGTTTGGAATTATTGTAATAAAAAAAACAATTAATTATCGTGTGTGTCAGATGCTTTTATTGCACAGGGCCATTTTGGACATTGTCTTTTGATACCTTGATGACATCATTATGACTAGTGGGTATTTTTACTAATGCGGCATTTGAAGTCATTTTTTTAGGGTTCCGAACCCAAAGGGTACCAAATGAACACTGTCTGAGACTTTGCTGTCCGTTCGTCCGTCCGTCCGTGTGTCTATATGTGTGCACTTTACAGATCTGTATCTTCTTAACCGTAATAGGTACATACTTGAAATTTTCACAAAGTATATATCCGTCAGTGTATAACGGCCCAGAGACGAAATTTTATAGATGCATGTAATTTAATTAAAACTTGTTTTGCACTAAAAAGGGTAAAATAAATTATTTTTCATAAAAAAATAAATCAATATATGACCTTGTATAATGTTGATAAAACCGACCTTGAATAAAACCGACTTCATAACTACAAACAGGCACTCAAAAGCGGAAATTAAATTACGAGTACTTAATAAAATTATTATAAGCGCTACCCACTTATCTATTTGAAGTCGGTGCCAGCCAAGTCTATTGGATAGTAGATAGATACTATGTATGTAGTAGTAGTAAGTAGATACATGTAGGTTATAATCGAGCGTTTATAATAATTATTTTAAGTAATTTATTTTTCGCTTTTGAGTGCCTGTTTGTGGTTATGAAGTCGGTTTTATTTTTTTTGAAAATAATTTATATAAAACAAGCTTATATTTTTAACCAACTTAACAAAAAAGGAGGAGGTTCTCAATCTGTCGGAGATTTTTTTTAATGTATGTTCACCGATTACTTGAATATGCCTGAACCGATTAGGAAAATTATTTTTTTGTTTCAAAGGGTACCTTTCCCAGGTGATCCCATTTATATTTTAACGAAATCGGTCGAGCCGTTATTAATGTATCAACATTTGTATTACGATACATTTACATACCTGGACGACATACTAACTACTGGCACAGATTATATAATAGTTACTAAATACTACCATATATATAGTATAACAAAGCCAATGATAATCTCCTTGTTTTTTATCGAAAACCAGAGCTTTCTGTGTGAAAACTAACATGGTGTTATTCTTCCTTTAGGGGCAGCTTACTATACTATCTACTAATTGTAAATACTTAACTTATATGTTCAATTTATTTATACTTATTTGTCAAAGGCGGTTTCTATAATATCTTCTTCCCAGTTTAAACAAATGCGGCAAGTATTCTGTTGTGAGAACTAACTTAACTTCGAGAAACTCCCTGTATAAACCAAGCTTTACGAATGCATTTCGTTTCCGAAGTTTCTACAAAGTCAATTACCTAGTATTGATCTGGTGTCTAAATATAGGAAGCTAGCATTCAGACAAAGCTGGGCAGCTTTAAGCTTGTCTAGATAACCAGCTAACTGTGATCGATATAGATTTATGTCAGATTATGAGATTGGTTTTATCTACAGTTGCACACGTTTACTGTTGTTAGTGACGTACGGGGTTTAATATTATTTATTCGTAGGGCTTAACTAGCGGAATGTAGAATAATTTGCCGACTTTATTGCTCTCCATTTTAAAGCAATAATTTGTATGTAGATTTTTGGGTTTTATTTTTAACCGACTTCAAAAGAGGAGGAGGTTTTTGTATGTTCCCCGATAGATAGAAGACGCTTGATATCGAGATAGGTTCAGTATCTCAAGAGATGTGCAGATAAACACTTAAAATATCATACCGAAAATGACTAGGTGGCGTTTGAAGTTCTTCTCTTCTCAATTTTTTTAGTTTTTCAAACGATCTTAAATCATATTATATCTAATATTATAAAAAAAGTTCATACTGTTGACCAGTTATTCTGTCAATAAAACTGCAATTTGTCCTTAATATGACTTGGTCGGAATAAAAAAGCGGAATACACATTCAGACATGGATTAAGCTCATTTGTTGCGTATCTGCTTACTTCCTTATCATAAAATCATTGTATTCAAAGCAAATGATCTCCACTTCATCTAGCTATGAATGAGTTTTATAATTATTATACAGGAAAGACAAAATTAAAAAAAAAACGTACAGCGTGCGCCTTAGTGCGAGTTTCTTTAGATTTATTTACTTAAATAAATTTAAAAAAAATAATAGTTTATTTCATAGGTAAAAAAA
Source organism: Cabera pusaria (assembly GCA_954871355.1). Lineage (NCBI taxonomy): Eukaryota > Metazoa > Arthropoda > Insecta > Lepidoptera > Geometridae > Cabera > Cabera pusaria. The sequence goes on along the minus strand of OX940909.1, from coordinate 944,237 downwards.
ATTACAGACAGATGCACACAGAATCAATTACACAGAAAAACTAATAAATCTAACACAAAAAGGAACATCGGCATATTTTAGCAGCGGGTCCCAAACTAGGCATAGCCTGTATCTTGGGAACCCTTTCAGTCACGATTTACTCGATCACGTTAAAATAAACTCAGATTTGTATGGAAATAACAATGCTATGCCTATAATGCACATTAGTACACACACATTATAGAGATAGAGTAGATAAATTATGTAGGCTCTTAGTATGGTTGTAGCTTGCGTTCCCAACTCAGCTACGTGTGAGTGGCGTTGCTGAGCTACGTCACATGTAAAACTGTGGCTACGTTTTGAAGGCGTAGCGGGTAGCCACATAAAGCTACGTATTATATTTTGTACCTTGAGTTACTTCATCATCATCGCCATAATCAGTCGGTATCAGTCCACTGCAGGACATCTCTCCCAAGTCACGCCACTGAGCCCGGTCTTTGGCTGTTTGTTTCCAGTTGAGTTAATTTACTATTAAAGTATAATTAAAGTATGAATTATTTTGTGTCAGGATCGTAGCATGAGGAAATGTAGTCTCTGCCTACCCTAACGGGAAAAAGGCGTGATTGTGTGTATGTATTTTGTATTTACGTAAACAATGTTTTAGTATTGGTTGCATTCAATAATGACGATTCATTTAGTAGCCTTGACACATGAGATTGTATCTGTAATTCGATATATTTTGATACTATTTATTAATGAATATTATACATAAATTTTATGAATATTTGATGACACAAGACCTATACAAGAAGTGGGAAGTTCTAACAGTGAGGCAGATATTTATCTTAAACACTATTCTAAAACAACACTCCGAGCTGCAGTACGTCCCCACATTGACCCAAGATCGATGACGGAAAGGAACAGTATGCCAAACAAAGTCAGTTAACACAATTTTTTTCCTACAACTTTTACATTTACCTTGGACCGTACCTGTACAATAAACGTAACAACCAACTTTCTATATATCCCCATAACTCATATCAATGTAAGCTATCTATCCTCAATTACCTAAAAACACTTAACTATCAGGTTATTTACCCGGCTAATTGAATCCGCATACACGATACTTATATATTTAACTCAACGTACTGATTAGACTGGCAATTAATTTCCATTCTGTTATTAATTAAATTAGCCAGAGCCAGAGCCATTGCCAGAGGTGGGAAATCGAAGCTGTTAGTAGAATAGGAAGAAACAGCGGCGAGACTAGACCAGTGGTTGTAACAATGAGCTATAACAACTATGAGCAGGAAAATAGAGCTGCTAAAAAATAAAGGCAAACTAGTTAACAAAAGAGTATACATCAAGGAAGATTTTCCACCTAAGGTGCTGCAAAGACGTAAAGAGCTGCAAGAGGAATTAAAACGCCAACGAGAAGCTGGAAAAAATGTGACTTTACGCTATGACAAGATTGTACCATACAAAGATAATAACAAAATCTTATATACGAGTACAACGACTACTGGAAGAAACTCTAATAAGCGGTTTTTATCCCAGTCACCCGAAGCAGTAGTAACCACTTCACCATCGGCAGCAGAAGAAAAATCAAGCAAAGCCTCAAAGAAAAATAAATCACAAAACATAATAGGTTACCTACGGCCATCACAAATTAATGCCACATTTACAAACCCAGCCTCAGCATCGACTATTGATAATGAAGCACGATTTGCGCAAAAAACTGAGCCACCCTCCTCATCCTCCTCCAAGCCGGCCGGTCACCGTGGAGGAGTTAGACCACCACCCCCCACCACATCAAATAAATAATCAAAACATAAATAAAATTATACATGTAACTAAGCAACAACAAAACCTCCATGTAGCAAGTTTAAATGTAAGGACTCTACTTGCAGATTCTAGAACAACAGAACTAGTCATTGCTATAAAACCGATAAAATGGGATATCATAGGCTTGAGCGAAGTAAGGAGAGAAAACGAAGCCATAGAAGAATACTCGGATTTCATTCTATATCACACAGCAAGTACCTCTGGGCGAAGTGGAGTCGGATTCATCATTAAAAAATACTTAAAAAACAACATAATTAGTTTAAAATCATTTTCGGACAGAGTTTGCTCACTAGAGATGCAAATAGAGAAAAAAATATGGTCATTCATACAAATATACGCACCAACAGAAATGTACAATCATGAGGACATTGATATGTTCTACCAATTTGTAGAGTATGCCATACGAAACGTAAACACGAAAAATCTAATTATACTAGGAGACTTTAATGCTAGAGTTGGAAGTATGCAGAAAGGAGAAGAACAAGTATTTGGAAACTATTCATGCGGACAAAGAAGCGACCATGGTCAGATATTAGTTGAGTTTGCTTTAGAAAAAAATTACAAAACAATAAATAGCTTATTTAAATTAAAAATGCACAAAAAATGGACATGGCAATCACCAAACGGAAAATATTTCAATGAGATCGATTACATACTCACAAACCAACCAAAACAAATACAACGTTTTGACATTATAAAAAAAACTAAATTTTAACACAGACCATCGAATGATCCGCTGCATTATTACAATGAAATCAGCAAGAAATAGAAGACACATCAAACCTGCAACGTACACCCGAGAGTTACCACCTATGTTGGGAGAGAGTGCGACGTATTGGGAGAGCAGATTTATTGAGGCGATAAACTTGTCTAATGCTGTGCAAGAACAATACAATGACTTCGAAATACAAATAAAAGATCTCTTGTCACAATTACCAAGAAAACTACAGAAAGAAGACGATGTTAATCGGGATACATTAGACCTACTAGAGCAAAGAAAAGCCTTATACAAAGACAAGAGGACTAAAGAAAACAAAGAAAAAATAACGCAGATAAGTAAAAAAATCAACAGAAGTCTTATGAAAGAAAAAAAGGAAAAACGCCAAAAACGTTCGTAAAGTATATAAATAAAACTGGAGCGATACGAAAAGCATATAAAGAGTTACAAAATAAAAAGGAATGGACAGCAAAATTAAAAAACAACAGAGGCTACTTAATATCGAATCGCCCAGATATGATTAAAGTAGCAACTAAATATTACAAGGAACTCTACAATGCAGGCAAACGGCCTCAAAATAGATCACAAAAAAATACCTCTAATGTCACGAATAATAAAATCAGTCACATGGTTCTAGAGTCCGAAATAAATTACGCAATTAAAACATTAAAAAATGATAAATCACCAGGAAGCGATAACGTCACAAATGAGATAATAACATCTATGTCTGCATCACTATTCAATCCTTTAAGAATGTTGTTTAATAACATCATCGTCAACGAAACAACTCTGGAACAATGGTCAAAGTCGACAATTATACTGCTACACAAGAAAGGCGACCGATGTAACTTGGGCAACTATAGACCAATAAGCCTTATTACTAATATTTACAAAATATTTTCAAAAATTCTATTGAACCGGATAAGTCGTACACTAGACGAGGAACAACCAAGGGAGCAAGTGGGCTTTCGCAAAAATTTTTTTACAATAGATCATATTCAAGTTGTTACTCGAGTCATAGAAAAAGCTGAGGAGTATGGGAATACTCTATATCTTTGCTTTGTTGATTTTACAAAAGCTTTCGATTCTTTGGATCACAACTCGATTTGGACGGCACTTTTGCAACAAGGCACAGAATTAAAATATATAAAACTTATACCGAGCATATACAGCAAATGTTCGGCGAAAATAAAGTTAGAGAGATCAAGAATTTCCTTTGGAGAAAGGAGTAAGACAAGGAGACCCATTAAGCCCTAAATTGTTTTCGGCTGTACTAGAAATGGTCTTCAAGCAATTAAATTGGGACAAGGAAGGTATCAAAATAGATGGCGAATTTTTGAGCCACCTAAGGTTTGCAGATGACATAGTCGTATTTGCAGAACAACCGATACAGCTACAGTTAATCTGGATCGTGAGTGTTCTTGATTATATGATTCACAAAAATCTGTTCAGCCGCTCAAATATCACCAGCTGTTTTCTATCTATGAGAAATGTTCACAAGTTTGATAGATTCGATATTTGGTATAAAACGATACCAAACATTGATTATAATTTATTAGTAACCTTGATCGTCATCAACAGACAGTATTCGTCCACTGTTGGACATAAGCCTCCCCTATGGCACGCCACTGAGCACGATCTGATATGATATATAAATTTTTGTCAGGGATTTTTAACATTTTTACTATTTAGTTTTACCTTTTTTATATTATCTTATGGGTCACTAGCGTTTGACCACTAGCTCGCATGGTAGTAAGCAATGATGCGGTCAAAGATCGGTGAATACGCTATACTAGACCTAGAATGGTTTGACTCTCAAGGGCTGTGTGTTGCCAGAACACAGTAAGGTTATATGACGGCAGATTTTCTCCTTGACGGTGTTAAGCTACTTTTTAATAGCAAGTCAGGCGGAACATCGATATTATGCTCCTGCCAGCTGTGGATCTTTTACGAATTTACTTGACATTTGCTATTTCTGGACAGCAAAATAGACAATTTTCCTGTTGTGTGACATTTACAACATTTCGTCCATTTTGCCACTTCATCACGAGTCGGACAGCCCCCGGCTTATAAAAAGTGCTCTCGTCTCTAATAAGGCAGTTTTTGCGGACACGTGGGCGCCGGTGTGACCGATGAATCTCCTAAATGGACCTAAAAGGTTTTTTTCTGCTTTCTCGCGCTAAATAATTTCACTCTGAAAGCGTTTCTTGAGTTTTTCAGTTAGATTAACTTTCATTTATTTTATTTCTATAACATAAATAATTTCAGATCGTTTAAAAACTAAAAGGACCGACTTCAAATTACGCACTATTAATTTTCAGTACATCGAGTACCGGTAGTCGTTGTGATGTGCGGTGCTAGCCAGAATGTAAGTCGGTAATGTAAGGTTAGAATATTTGTAATCTGTGGATTGGACGAAACTCGGGTAAGAAAATGTTTAGAATACGAAAATGTTTTTCGTAGACGGGCAGACTGATACCAGAATAATAATGGATAATGAATTCCCCGGATCGTGTTTCGGTTCTACAGAATCCTAATTTAACTCCGCTCTATAATATCATTAGTGATTTTACCAAACTCAGATGAGGTTACTCTAGAGTAAATCATCATTTGTTTAAAGTAAAACCATACATTTTTGACGTTTCCATCGATTTACTCTCTTATCCGAGTTTGGTAATAGTACATTATGGTACAATTCGTGTGTAATGTTGGTGATTACCGCTGAGGCGCCATTGAGACCCGAGCCGTTAGGTGAGGGTCTTAAGAGAGCCGAGGACGGTAATCATCAATACACACGTGTATCATACGACGTTTTGAAATACACTTGTGAAGAAAATAATACTAAAAAATCATTTTATATAGTAGACAATAGATATTTTACCTTGGAGTTTTCAGGTAATAAACTTTCCACAACATTCAAAGGGCTTCACATCGTATATCGGGCGAAGTACAACATAAATAATTTTCTTCATAACTAGTATTTTGTAGACATTTTAATTAATAAATAACTATAATTTCATCAGTGAAAACGGGTTTGAAATGTTTTTCGCAATGGCGGGATAAATTCATTAGTTTTCCTATGTGCGCGCATCTAACAATGGCAACCATAGACTAAAAAAAAAATGAGGTTTCTTTTTGTTTGTCGCGGATAGCGTTTTAGGCTTTTAGCCAAGTACAGAATGGGGAATTTATAGTTTTTACAAAGAAAACAAAAGTTATATTTGAGTGAAAGTTTTGTTTATTAAACACGTAAAAGTTGAAATTATCTATTTAAATACGAAGTTGCATGAAATGAGCAAGCAATAGGTATATTAATTTATTTGTACTATTGAACACGATCTTTTTTGGATCGAAACTTTTTAAAAAACAAAGCAACTCAACCAATAAAATTAAAAAAAAAATCTATAACTCACTTGTGAATAATAGTAATGAAAAAGTCACAGTTAGATAACAGGTGTCATTATGTGCCTAATTGCAGTGAAATAAGAGCCACTTTATGAGCAAGTGTATTAAAAAAACTATTATTCAACCGAAGCTTAGTCAAATCAGCATCCTTAAGCCGATGGCTGTCGGGGCCGTCACATCCGCTGTGGCTTCAAACCGGAAGCAGCGAGACTCGGAAATGTATTTGTCTGTACACCGTAAATATGGAGGCTTCGCTTGATGAGCTGCTAATGAAAGGGTGGACAATTTATATTCAAAGGTTTTATTTGTATTTTTATTGACATTGCTTAATTTAAAATTGTGTAATTGTCCGAGCGAGCGAAGCGTCTCAGTTTTGAGATTGGCCAGAAATGCTTTTGCCTATCTGTCTGTCTGTTCTCGCTTACCTGTCGCATTTTCAACAGATTTTGACAAAAATTGGCGCATACATATTTATTTATTTAAAAAATTGTCGATTCGTGATTTTTGATTGAGGGGGAAAAAAGGGGGGAGGGAGAGGAGGAAGTTTGCTGTAGCGTTATTTATCAACATTTTAATCAAATCTGAGACGCACACTGAAGGAATTCTACACGTGATTTTGCGAAAAAAATCCGAAAAGGGGGCAAGTTTGCTGTGGCGTTATATATAATGTTTGAAATACGTCCGTATTTAATTTTTTTTTCGGAAAATTTGTTCCCTCCTACGCTAATCTGACTACGCAGTCTTCTCTTCCTTCATAAGACGAACCCATCGACACCAGATTCGACGTCCTAGGACCAATGGAACACCAGTAATCGCTAAAACTTATACCAGTGCATTTTGGCGTGTGCTGCATAAACCGTTACTACACAAATATAATGTTTGGTAGAATTGATGCTCTTACAAAATACTAATAACACATAAATTTAACATTAAAAACCACCTTCGACTTTTGAGGGCCCGGTGGCGTAATCGGGAGAACGGTCGGATTTGATGCCGTGGTACCAAATTCAAACCGCCATGCACCAATGGATTTTTCTATCGAAAAATGTGCGCTTTCACAGTGGCTCTCCGGTGGAGGAAAACATCGTTAAGAAACGAAAATCCCCCGCATGGTGGTAGGACACTATCTAGTGTCCGCCTGGCCAGCTACCACCCTCAAGTTAGAAAATCTGTCGCCAAACATTTAATGTGTCCCGGCAGCTATCCTTGAGAGCCAGTTCCCATTCTAGGCCTAGCGTGCTTACCAACTTCGATCGCATCATCACTTACCAACAGGTGAGATAGTGGTCAAACGCTAGCCTATAAGATATTAAAAAAAGACTGATTTGTATTTGTATAATTTGTTCATTGTGACCATTCCAATGAGCCTAAACACAACATCTCAGACGAGGATCAGTTTCAAGGAGATGTCTCTACATTAGGTCAAGTTTACCATATTCTTGCAATATCATTGAAGTAACAGGAATCCAGATACTGAATTACAAATTAATACATTTGATTTGACTGAAGTAAACTACGCTAAACAGACGGCAGCAGAGTGGCGGGTAAGTAGTGCGCGGAAGCGCCATTTTGATTTATATAAAGTCCGTGGTCAAAGGACGGAAGTAGCTATTGTAGTCTCATCAACCAAAAAAAAAACTGATAATATTTTAACGGCTAAGCGGATTTTCAAACTTTCAACAAAGCTCGATGAAGAAACCTATCAAACAAAAACGAAACAAAAAACGGAACAAAAAAAAACGAAATCAAAATCGGTAATATCTCATAAGCTAGTGTTTGACCACTATCTCGCCTGGTGGTAAGCGATGATGTGGTCGAAGATGATCAAAAACTTGGCTCAAAACTGATATTTGATTACAAAAAGAAGTTTTGATTACAAAGCGAAGTCTGACATAACAAGCAAACTGCAAACGGTCAACTTTCTAAAATTAAAAACTTATTTGATCGTTCCAGACTCATAAAGAACTTTTAATCCGCTGATTATATTGAAACTCTTTTAACAACTTTCTTCGAAAGTTGTTTTAATTGGTGAGTAACGCTAAACTTCGTACAAAGGTGCGAACTTCAACTTCAACATCCAATTAGAGGTAAATGTAGGTCACTGGCGTTTTAAAATAGTGTGCTTGAAGCGCTCATAGCCGAGATTGAAGGGATTTTGTGCTGAGATTTGATAATGAATATTTTCATATAAGTATTATTATTATATATAGAAGTTTACAGAGCGTGCATTGCTATAAAAAGGTGAATTAACAGCTTTTGATACTTTGATAAAATATACTGGTAATAAATTAAAGTTTAAGTATATACAAAGTAAAAATAAATGTAGGTCACCATAACTGACATATTGTTTACAATTTGAATGTACTATAATAATAATAAAAGGGATGTAAGGGAGCACAAATACGACCTCGGTGCTCCCAGCCAACCTCACCTGCCCGTGGTGCATCATGCTGACCAACAGACGGGGCTCTGGCGACCGACAAATGGCGGTATAACCATTTCATATCTATGGCGTAGCCAAATTCTACAGGCCGGTGACGGGCAGCAGCGTCACCGGTGCGAGAAGCTACGTCCTGCGATCGCCAACACGCCTGCCCAGCATGGCGATTAGGGCATATCCCTCCCAAGGGATGCATGCATGAAATGGAAAGTCATAATAAGCCGCGGCCCCCAGTTCCCGGCCGCCCTGCTATTCCTGACCACGGCGGCGGTCACGGTACCGGCAGGGCAGGGGGTGCTAAGAATCCCCGGGTTACGGTAGGCCGCCAGAACAAACTGACCCTCGCAACGTACAATGGACGCACGATTCGGCTGGACGATCATCTGGCGCAGCTAGGAGCATATCAGGAGCGTAAAAAACGTAGACACTGTCCGGTCGGCGGTCGCCGAACATGCCCATACTCCGGATTCCCAACACTATCTTCGGTTTGATAAGACCTCCGTGCTCTCACGGGAGAAGTTCTATGTTCCTCGTAAGGTACGTGAGGCCATAGAGATTAGTCGATATCCGAATTTTAATCGGGATGGAGGATGGACTGTATCGCCGTCTTGGAAGCCGGCTTTAACTGACAACACTTATAATAATAAAAATACCTTGTTGTGGACTTGTGAAGCTGACACTACAAGTGCAGTGTGTCTGACCAACCAAACAGACAATAGTGATAGTGACCACTCATCGGATGTCGACGTTGAGCTTCCGCTTTTGTCCGAGAGGAGACAAACATCGCCAACACCGCCGGCCGCCGTTCCCGCGCCTGCCCCACGATCAGCAAGGCAGTTACGTGCCGAAGCTCGTTGCGCGAGGAGCTTGCGGTAGACGTGGCTCCCAGAAGGACACCAAACGTGTCTGAAACTGGTCGGAGCAATTCCGATAAAAAAACCCGTGAGTGTACAACCGTTCTTAATAATAATATTATGTGTAATCCTCACGATAGTCAAGAGCTGAGCGAGCCGAAGGAGCTTTTAAAAAATAAAACTTTATTAATTCAAGACGTTTATTCTCTACAAGAGCTCGTCTAAGACTAACTTAAATATAAATTAAATCTAGAGCTTCGATATCAGACCACCGTGGGACGGATGCTCTTATCTGTTGTTTGTCCATTCAGCGTCTGGTGTCTGATTACGTTACTCAGAATATAGAACGCTGACGCGTGTTATCTGTAGAGTCGGCAGACGTAACTCCTCCCTCCTTAAGTTCGAAGTTATCTTTTTTGGGAGAACTTCGAGAACATGTTTTTAACATTAATTTTGGATGATATTTATAGACCAGGTAACAAAGCATTATACAAATTAAAATATAGAGTCCGAGAGTCCAAACGCTTATACTACGCACTTCAATAATTGCCTTTACACTTTCACTATTTTCAGTATCACTTTTCTTTAAAGCTAACGACAATAGTTTCAGGTCCATCAGGTCCAAGCCTTCCAGGTTTACAGGTGGAGCGGGTTTCCTTTCGTCAGGTAAGAAGAGTGTAGGTAAGTTCAGGATCGGTAGCTCTGGATAATATGTTATATTTTCAATGTACATTTGCCGCTTTTTCAATATGATGTCTTGAATTTTCACCTCGCAGGGATCATCTAAGGTCATTATATAGGTGCCTTTGATCTTATGATGAAGCAGTTCACCATCGCATGTCTTTGTAAGCAGCTCTTCATCTCTACTGTACAGGATCCATCTATTTGTTTGCAGGAACTGGATTCTGATCTTCTCAATGGTTATGGGAATTTGGATGCATGACGTTACGTTTTCAGCATACGTCATCAGGTCGGTGATGCATGGGTCTTGAATATATTGAAGCATTCCGTCATCAGTGCAGAGGAATCTGAACTCGTCGACTTCTTGGCATGGATGAGTGAACAGTCTGGTCTTCAACCCTTTCGCCAAGAGGTAAGGATACTTGGGTATTATGACGACGGTGGAGTTAAAGGATAATACAGGTAAAGGAATCAATTTATAATAGATATATGTATCTTTTTCAATCAGCGGTATTTCCAAAAGGTAAGTAATTTGATTTTCCTTCAAATAGGCTTTAAGTGTTATAACTTGCTCTATCTTAACTAAGTTTTCTAAGCTAGGCGTAAAAACTAATTTTTCTTTATTATTAATATTTTCAAGTAGCTGTAACAACTTATTTGATTCTATTATAGACTGATGTAAAACTCCTAACCTACTGAACGATAAACTAGTTTCTATTTCATCCAAATAGGTGTAAATAACTTGAAAATTATGGATTAGTAGATTATATGTATTAATGAACTGTATTCCTAAATATTCTGACTCCATTAGATTTTGTTTGACAAGGTCAGTTCGGTTCAAAGGTAAGTGTACTTCAAGAATTTTCTGTTTTTCGCGGGATATACTTTTAACTGCTAATTTATCAATAGACCAAGAATGAACCAAAATTTGGTTGGGCTTGGTGTCTATAGCTTCCTGCAGGATTGGGATACCTTTAGATTCGGTATCTTGTCCTGAATGAGCGGTTTCAGTACTAGAAGAATTTTCAGAAGCTGTCAAAGTTGAACTCGAAGGGCATTGTATCGAGTAGGGGGAACGGCATCTAACCGTTTCTTCTGAATCTGATATAGCCGATTCATTTTCGTCGTCAGATATTAGAGATATTATGTTATCTGGTTGTGCTAAGGTTTTCTTTCGTAATTTTCCTAATGCTTCTATTTCTTTTGTCAGTCGTCTTATTTCGCGGTTTTTATTTTCGTCTGAGTCAATATTCACTTGTGTGGATATATTGTCATCGTTACCTAATGCGTTTATTCGAATACGCGATAATGCGTCGGCATTACCGTTAAGTGTGCCCTTTTTATGAACTATTTCAAAGTCGTATTCAGACAATCGTAATCGCCAGCGTGTCAATCTACTATTTGTGTCTTTTAGAGAGTTAAGCCAGGCTAGCGGCTTATGATCTGTTACTATGGTGAATTTCTTACCGTAGAGGTAAGGGCGAAAGTGTTTTACTGCCCAGACTATTGCGAGCAGTTCTTTCTCCGTAACACTATAACGCGTTTCCGCATCGTTTAGTGTTCGGCTGGCATACGCTACGGGCTTATCCTGACCGATAGGACCTTGTGAAAGGACTGCTCCAAGAGCGAATTCTGAAGCATCCGTTGTCAGTATGTAAGGCCTGTCAGGATCAGGGTATTGTAAAATTGGGGCATTTACAAGAAGTTCTTTGCATTTTTCAAAGGCTGCTATGTATTTGTCATCATCGATAGGCATTGAGCGCTTTTGTTTTAGTCGTGCTGTCATTGGTTGGGTGATTTTAGCGAAGTCCTTAATGAACTTACGGTAGTACCCAATAAGTCCTAAGAAACTTTTAATTTCGGTTGTACTTCGGGGTAAGGGATATTCTAGGATGGCTTTAATTTTGTCATTGTTAGGTTTTAAGCCGTCACTAGTTATTGTGTGACCTAAGTATAAGACCTCCTTTCTAAGAAATTCGGACTTATCTAGCTGAATTTTTAAATTGGTTTGTCGTAATCTGTCAAAAACGGTCCGTAGTTTTACTATGTGTTCTTGCAAGCTGGACGAATAAATAATTATGTCATCCAAGTACACAAGACAGTGTATTCCTTGCAAGCCACGTAGCACATTGTCAATCGTTCTTTGAAAAGTTGCCGGTGCCGTTTTTAATCCAAACGGCATACGGGAAAATTCATAATGTCCTGCGTTTATACTAAATGCGGTTTTCTGTCTGTCTTCTTCAGCGACTTCTATCTGGTGATAGCCACTGGCTAGGTCAAGGGTAGTAAAGTAACAGCTTCGTCCTAGTTTGTCAAATAGTTCTGTAATATTTGGTAGGGGGTATTTGTCGTCTATTGTAATTTCGTTTAGTTTTCGGTAGTCAATAACAAGTCTATATTTCTTTTCGTTACTCGCGTCTAACTTCTTTGGCACTAGGTGCACAGGGGCACTCCAGGGAGAATACGACTCTTTTACAATATTATTTTCCAACATTTTAGTAACTTGTTTATTTATTTCATCATTTATTACTTGAGGTTGCCTATAGGGTCTGATGTATATTGGGTCTTCGTTTCGCGTGCGGATGTGGTGTTTAACTTCGTTAGTAAATGTCAACGGTAATTTTTCGGTATAAAAGATGTCTTTGTATTCAAGGCAAAGCTTTTTAATTGAGTCTCTTTCTTCTGAATTCATATGGTCTAAACGCAAGTTGCTAACATTTTCTGTCAATATCTGGTCAATCTCTATGTTATTTCGGTCATCTAATTTGTGAAAATTGCATTTTTCACCGTCATGTTTAGTTACTTCAAAAGGTCGTGTAACTGTTAGAGTCATTTCAGTATCCAAAGTATTTTGTATGATCGTTGTTGCATACCCGTCTTCGCACTTAACTAAAGCGGTAGGCATTCTAACACCTTCACAAAATAGTTTGTAGTTTAATATAGCATCGCCGTTTTGTAGGTCTGTCGGTAATTTCACTCTTTGTTCGCAACGTGGGCTTATTCTTATTTCATTATTAGGATTGTATATGATAGGAATAGCCGATGATTGGGTATAGAGAATTTGGTTTTGCATGTCAATTTTTGCGTTCAATTGTTTCAGAAGGTCACTGCCAATGAGTCCATCGTAACAGCCATCAACATCATAAATATAAAACTTATGCGTTTCAGTGCTGTTAAATGTTGGGAATAACGGAATTACTACAACTTCGTTATGTTGGCTAGATGCGTGGGTGCTTATAACTTCAAACGGCTCGTAGTGTTTGAAATCGTTAAAATACTCACTAGCCATTTTTGGTGAAATGAATGATCTCGAACTTCCGGTATCAATCATAAATTTAGAATTGATTTCGGGTATTATTACGTGTGGTAATTTCAATGTATTATAATGAAGTTGTATTATTTCAGGGGCTTGTTGGAGGCATTGATGTGAAAATTTTCAATGCTGTGAACAGCTGAGGCTTGGTCATCTTGTCCAGCGTTAGTCTCGTAAGTGTCGACGTTGTCAGTCGGGGAGTTATCATTGTAGTCAATGTAACAGTCAGTTTCAGGATTTTCAGGCATAAAAGTAAGGTCATCACTTTCAGGTTCATTTAGGCTGTACAGTTCGTTCATTCTAAAACCTTGAGGTTTCAGTGGGGGAGCTGTACGCATGCTCACATCAGTAGATAGCTGAGGCGCTAATCTTTGTAGGGGGCGGTAACCGAATTGTTGTTGGCCTTGGGCAAAAGGTGGACGATAGCCAAACTGCTGTGGTCCTTGGTTAAATTGAGGTCGATAACCAAATTGGGGTGGATTTTGGTTGAGTTGAGGTCGGTAGCCAAATTGGGGTGGACTTTGGTTAAATGAAGGCTTATAACCAAACTGCTGTTGTCCTTGGTTGAACTGTGGTCGATAGCCCAATTGTTGGGGAAGCTGTGGTCTATATCCAGCTTGTTGGGGTTGTGAAAAAGGTAAGTGAGATATTTGTTTAGCGTGTGGTACACCAAATTTAAAGTTTGTTTGTGGTGTGTGAGGACTTGAAGTACCAGCATTGTTTTGGGGAATTCCAAATTTAAAGTTTTGCTGAGGTTGTTGATTTGAAGTGAAGAAAGGCTTCATTCCAAATTTATCCATAAAAGGATTTTGATATGTAGTTTGAGCCTTAGGCTGTAATTGATTCTGTGATCTAAGCATTTTATTTTTCGCATTATATTGATACATAAAGTTTACTTCTTCGAGCACTATGCTTAAGGCATTTTCTAGTGAAACGGAACCCTTAAGACGCACAATGCGAAGCAACTCTTCCGGCAGGTTATATAAAAACACATTCATTGACATGTTGTCATATATCGTTATCTTACTACGACGTAGATTTACGTCCTCAATTAAATTGACTTTGGCAATCAGTGTGCTTTTAACGTGTTGAATTCTGTTGCAAAAATCCAGATATGACTCGCCATTGTTCATTTTTAAAGTTTCTAACTCTATTGAAATGCATTCTTCCGAACGGGGATCACCAAAATGCTGTTCAAATGCCCGTTTTAAATCAGGCCAGGTATCTAAATCTTGTCGTTCGCTTATGAGAGAGGCTGCTCTACCAGTAAGTCTGGATGTTATAAGATGGTAAACGTACAGGTCCTGCTGTGGATTTCCCTCTATTCTACAGCAGCTAATCAAGTACTCGCATTTCCTAATAAATAAACTAAGTAATTTTTCGTCACCGTCGAATTTGGGGATGACGTTAGCAAAGTCGCGGGGTACTTGCACTATATTTTCCATCTTTAATTTTTTATATTAACTAATTTAATTAATTAATTATTTTTAATTAATATACTTATTAATTTATTTATTTATTACGATTAACACTTTATTTATTATAAAACACTAAACACATTTAAAAGAAATCACAAAACACACTTCAATGTTTGGAAATAACGTTCTGATTTCTAGACACATATAACTAAAACAGTGAATAGGATTGGAATAAGACTGGAAATAGCGATTTGGGTCTACTTACAGACTGTCCATGTCCCTCGTTGAGCCTTAAACGTTGTCCTCCGGAACGCAGCAATAGCACCAACGGTGCTCTCGACGTATTTATTTGGTTCGTGGATTTCCGTAAAACGCGTGAAAACGTACGTAGCGCGTTACTAAAGTGAAGTTATTCGCGACGCGGAAATCCTACCGGCTGCGCCAGTCAAGAGCTGAGCGAGCCGAAGGAGCTTTTAAAAAATAAAACTTTATTAATTCAAGACGTTTATTCTCTACAAGAGCTCGTCTAAGACTAACTTAAATATAAATTAAATCTAGAGCTTCGATATCAGACCACCGTGGGACGGATGCTCTTATCTGTTGTTTGTCCATTCAGCGTCTGGTGTCTGATTACGTTACTCAGAATATAGAACGCTGACGCGCGTTATCTGTAGAGTCGGCAGACGTAACTCGATACATTTAATAATCAAATAGTAAACCGTTACGGTACGGTATGTCTAAAAAAAGTAAAGGAGTTTACGCGATTACGGATAAAACGCATAAAACTCGAATGTGGTTTAAATTATGCTGTGAAGTGCCGGGACAGTGATGTTATACCGAAATTTTCACGAATTAAACCTATACAGTGTATTCGAGATAGCGATACATTTTTCCATACCGCTAATATGAAGCTACTTCGAAGAGTGATCGCTGAATATCGACGTAAAGTGGTACATAAACAAACAAGTGTACGAATTACATCTTCAGTTATCACAAGTTTTACAGCAGGATTTGTGGCAAGTACTGGACGCTATGACCTATAATAGATCTGCGAGAATTAAATGCAAAGTGGAGGGTAGGCATCGGAAAAAACTGACCGGCTTAAAATTGGAACATCAAAACAAAACATGTTTTTGATATACCCTCATTTTCAAAATGTTGCCGGTGAAGTTACTAGCACCGATGATAGTAATAGCGTCGTAAACCTATCATCTTACGAACTAAGTAGCGATGCCCAACTTGCTTTATCACGCGGTCTAAACTATGCGCCTGCGCCTCAAAAAATCCCAGTTGAGGAAATTGTAACCAGTATAGAGGACACTTTGGTACGTAATAGGGTGCCCTTTAGGGACGCAGAATGCATAAGGCAGGACATATCGTCTATGTTACGTAGACTTAAACCACCGAAGAGTAATATTAGTGTTGGCGAGTTAAAAGCTTTGAAATACCTTAGAAATAATGAGGAAGTTTTGGTTTTAACGGCCGATAAAGGTAACGCGACAGTGGTGGTCAATACTGCGGATTATGAACGAAAGGTGAATGAACTTGTGAGTGACTCCAATATCTACAAAAAAGTCAACTATAACCCCACCGCTCGAGTAACCACAAAAGTAGTTAAGCTATTGAAAGAGTCGGAGGATATTGATCTAGTGACACGCCTACGTCCACAGAACCCCACTGCACCGAAGATCTATGGACTGCCAAAAATACACAAGCCGGATTGGCCATTAAGACCTATCGTAAGTCAAATTGACGCTCCGACATATAAACTGTCTAAACACCTTGCATCGGTCTTACAACCCCTCACTGGAAAAACTGACAGTCACGTTCGTGATTCAAGACATTTTGTGAATCTCCTGTCAAGTGTGCGTATTCAGCCAGATGAAATAATGGTGAGTTTTGATGTGGTTTCACTATTCACAAATGTACCCGTGGAGGACTCAATTAAAGTAATCAGTGATCTTATACAAACCACAAACCTACCCACGGAGTACACTAAGTGGACCGAATACTGTCTAAAAAGCGGTTATTTTGTTTGGCGAGGGGATCACTATCTTCAGATGGATGGGGTTGCTATGGGGTCTCCAATAGCTCCGGTCGTGGCCAACATCTTTATGGAGTGGTTTGAAGCCTGCGCTTTAAAAAATGCTCCCATAAAGCCACGATATTGGCGGCGGTATGTCGATGACGTGTTCGCCATAGTTACGAGAGACAACCTGCCGGATATAACTCAGTACCTGAACTCCATACATGAAAACATCGCCTTCTCCGTGGAGGAAGAAAGAAACGGGAGTTTGCCATTCTTAGATGTCCGAGTTATAAAAAAACCGGATGGCACGCTAACTCATACCGTTTACCGAAAGCCGACACATACTGATAGGTACTTGAAGGCAGACTCGCACCACCATCCCGCACATCTAGCATCCGTGGCAAGTAGTCTTATTAACAGGGCCTTAGCCATATGTGATACGCAGTATGTAGATGCTGAGCTACAGCGTGTAAGAGGAGCGCTAGAGAGAAATGGCTACAGGTGGCGACAATGTTCACGTTGGGCGAGCAGGAGCACGAAAATACTTCCAGACACAGTGCAGCGGTCTCCAGTCTATCTACCTTTCGTGAAAGGCGTGACCGACAAAGTCAGTTTTTACCTTAAGCGAAGGTACGATATCAGGACTCTGTTCCGTTCGTCGGGTCAGCTTCGTAGGATGGTTCGCTCACCTAAAGACAAGGAACCCTTAAGTGGACCTGGGGTGTACAGGATCCCATGTGACTGCGGAAAAAGTTACATCGGTGAGACACGACGCAACATATCGACGCGGGTACATGAACATATCAGGAGCGTAAAAAACGTAGACACTGTCCGGTCGGCGGTCGCCGAACATGCCCATACTCCGGATTCCCAACACTATCTTCGGTTTGATAAGACCTCCGTGCTCTCACGGGAGAAGTTCTATGTTCCTCGTAAGGTACGTGAGGCCATAGAGATTAGTCGATATCCGAATTTTAATCGGGATGGAGGATGGACTGTATCGCCGTCTTGGAAGCCGGCTTTAACTGACAACACTTATAATAATAAAAATACCTTGTTGTGGACTTGTGAAGCTGACACTACAAGTGCAGTGTGTCTGACCAACCAAACAGACAATAGTGATAGTGACCACTCATCGGATGTCGACGTTGAGCTTCCGCTTTTGTCCGAGAGGAGACAAACATCGCCAACACCGCCGGCCGCCGTTCCCGCGCCTGCCCCACGATCAGCAAGGCAGTTACGTGCCGAAGCTCGTTGCGCGAGGAGCTTGCGGTAGACGTGGCTCCCAGAAGAAGGACACCAAACGTGTCTGAAACTGGTCGGAGCAATTCCGATAAAAAAACCCGTGAGTGTACAACCGTTCTTAATAATAATATTATGTGTAATCCTCACGATACATTTAATGACCTCGACAAACTTGGATGACGAGGTGGAGAGCATGTATGAAGATATCTCCAGAGCTTTACACACCACCTCCAAGGCTCACTACAACGTTGTCATGGGAGACTTTAACGCCAAAGTGGGAGTACAAACTTGCGGCGAATCGTCTATAGGACCCCACGGATTTGGGAGTAGGAATCACAGGGGACAAATGCTCGTCAATTTCCTCGAGAGAGAGGGGCTTTTCTTGACGAACTCGTTCTTCAAGAAACAGCCCCAAAGGAAATGGACGTGGCAAAGCCCCGACTTTGTGACTAAAAACGATATTGACTTCATCATTACGGACAAACGGCGCATATTCAGAGACGTCTCAGTGATCACTAGGTTTAATACTGGAAGTGATCACCGACTTGTACGAGGCACTCTGGATATCGACTTTAAAGCCGAGAGATTCCGATTGATGAAGTCTACGCTCCGTCCGAACCTACTCCAAACCGCTGTTGGGTCCGAAACATTCCAATTAAAATTGGAAAATCGATTCGCTACCTTGGAGACCACAGATGACGTAGACCAGAAACTCGAAGAAGTGGTGGAAATCCTCAGGGATGAAGGGACGAACTTTTGCGAGAGCAAGCGTACGGGCAAAAAGTCCAAACTCTCGGCAGAAACACTTCGGCTAATGGAAGAGAGACGAACAGACCCTTTGTCAGCTTTGTCAACTAACCTGGCACGCAACAAATCCATAAAGAAGCTGGTACGACGCGACCTCCGATCCTCTAACACGCTCTTGATTACAGAATCAATTGAGCAGAATCGGGGGTCGAAAGTGTTCGTCCAGCCTCTGGGTAGAAGCCACCTCACAAAACTGACAACGTCAACCGGGAACGTTGTCGCATCCAAGCCGGAGATTCTGTCGGAAGTTGAAGACTTCTACGGCAAGCTCTACGCATCGCATGCTTCAAGGCCCGAACCCGATACTGAGGATTCTAGAGCCACCTTAACCCGCCACTTCACAGAAGATCTGCCCGAAATTAGCCGAGACGAAATCGTGATGGCCCTTAAACAACTCAAAAATGGAAAAGCCCCAGGAGAAGACGGAATCACAACGGAGCTTTTAAAAGCCGGAGGAGCTCCAGCAGTTCAACAGCTTCAGCAGCTTTTTAATTCCGTTCTTTTTACTGGGAGAACTCCACAGGCATGGAACAGAAGCATGGTGGTTTTGTTTTTCAAAAAAGGAGACTAAACCCTATTGAAAAACTATCGCCCGATTTTGCTTCTGAGCCATGTCTACAAGCATTTTTCAAGGGTCATCACGAACCGTCTTGCGCGAAGACTCGACGAGTTTCAACCTCCGGAACAGGCCGGGTTTCGAAGCGGTTACGGCACCATAGACCACATCCACACGGTGCGGCAGATTGTACAGAAGACCGAAGAGTATAATCGGCCCCTGTGTTTAGCATTTGTGGACTATGAGAAGGCCTTTGACTCAATCGAAACCTGGTCTGTTCTCGAGTCCTTGCAGCGTTGCCAAGTCGACTGGCGATATATCGAAGTGATGAGATGTTTATATAATGCCGCAACGATGACTGTACAAGTACAGAACCAGCGAACTAAACATGTCCACCTGCGTCGAGGAGTGAGACAGGGGGACGTCATATCCCCGAAACTGTTCACTAACGCCTTGGAGGATATGTTTAAGACGCTGGACTGGAAAGATCGTGGCATTAACATCAACGGCAGGTACATCTCTCACTTACGATTCGCAGATGACATCGTCATTATGGCAGAGACGCTGCAGGACCTACAAAGGATGTTGAATGGCCTAGCTGATTCTTCTCGTCGCATCGGTCTCCGGATGAATTTGGACAAAACCAAAGTCATGTACAACGAGCACGTTGTTCCGGAACCGATTGCCGTAGATGGAATCCCACTCGAAGTTGTCACTAAGTATGTTTACATAGAACAGACGCTCCAACTAGGCAAACATAACTTCGAGAAGGAAATCCAGAGAAGAATTCAGCTGGGCTGGGCAGCATTCGGAAAACTCCGTCGAGTCTTCTCGTCGCCTATACCACAGTGTCTAAAGACAAAAGTCTTTAACCAGTGCGTCCTACCTGTGATGACATACGGAGCCGAGACGTGGACACTCACAGTTCGACTGATCCACCAGTTTAAAGTCGCTCAGCGAGCTATGGAGAGAGCTATGCTCGGTATTTCTCTGCGGGATCGAATCCGGAACGAAGTAATTCGCCAGAGAACTAAAGTTATCGACATAGCTCAACGGATTAGCAAGCTGAAGTGGCAGTGGGCTGGTCATATCTGCCGCAGGACTGATAACCGTTGGGGCAGACTTGTCCTACAGTGGAGACCGCGAATCGGCAAACGTAGCGTAGGACGTCCTGTGACCAGGTGGAGCGACGACATACGCAAAGCGGTGGGCAGTGACTGGAAGAGAAGAGCCGAAGATAGGGCTCAGTGGCGCATCTTGGGAGAGGCCTATGTCCAGCAGTGGACTGATACAGGCTGATGATGATAATAATAAAAATATATATAGTATATTTATATACAGTCGAATTGGTACATGTGTACCAATGTTTGTAAACAAATATAACATATATATAATATAACAAATGTATTATTTGCGGTTGGCGCGTTAACAGTGTCTAGGCATCGGTCTGGGAATGGAACTGCAAAGTTAAGTTTGCCCTTTAATCTAGTTTGACTACTATTATTTATTCTGTGGTTTGACAAGTTTGTACGGAAGCCTCGATGCGCAATTCAACTATACCTAGGACGGTTTTTAGGTTTCCTTGTTAGGATTCAAGCACTCGGAACTCGATTTAAAATTGGACTTTCTTCGTTAATTTTGCTGTGCAAATTACTTTTTGAACATGTATTTACATTACTAAAAAGCAAATCCGGCTTGATTATAAGGGTTATAAGGGCTCAAAACTAAAAAAAAAACTCAAAAATCTAAGCTCAATACTATTACTCAGTATATGGCCAAATTTAAAACTGCACTTACGTACGTCAAATAACATTAAATAGATGATATCATTAATAATTATTCTATTATAAAAACGCATAACTTATTGCCATTCAGCTTTCATTCAAGCGACGAACATCACACTTAATAAAATGTTTGATTCCCCTGTTTAATGTAAGTTTCCAACCGTACTATTACGTGCACCCCCTATGCATGTTTCAGTAATTAAAACAAATTTTGTCCAAAAACCTGTGAAATAATGAAATACAATAAATAAACTACCAGGTGGCAGTGTATGTTAGCCTGAACCCTGACTTTTGAACACACGGCGCGCGGGGAAATTGGCGTCTGTATCACGCAATATGGCAAAATCTGATAAGCTGACCCATGTCATAGGCTCATCAGTTAACAACAGACTTCTTGATACAGTGACGCAGGCACCGAGTCTTGCTTCTTTTAAAATAAGGCTAAAGTGCTGGCTTATCGACCAGGCCTTCTTTACATATGACGAATTCATATATGCTGTTAAGGATTAATTATATTATGTTATTTTTTATTTTATTCAATACCTTTTTTTTGTTGACATTATTATGATTTTAAGTGATTTTGATTATTTACAATTGACATCATCAAAGGCAATAGAAACTAAACACAACCAGATAGCAGTGATATACTTAATGGACGCCGATTTCTATGACAATTGTCTTATTCGTTCGAGTTCCCAATGGTTATTCTAAAACTACCTACATTTAACTTTATTTACTACTTTATTTATTTTTTCTTTATTTACTACTTTATTTATTTTTTCTTTATTTATTACTTTATTTTTTATTTTTTATTGTAGGTATTTTAATTTATTTGTTTTATCATACATATAAGTACCTAACTACTACATATTTATTTATACGTATATTGTTGTAAGGTAATTAAAATCTATATTTTTTTATTTAAGTTTCGTACACTCTATTTGTAAGTAATTCTAGTATTTTCTCTGTTAAGTGATTTGTAATCTTTAGAGAAAATATATGTCTTAAAGCATAAAACCATCTATCATCTAATACTATAAGAATCTTTGTCCTGCCATACTCACTGACTGACAGACAACGCACAGCCTAAACCGCTGGTCGTAGAGACTTGAAATTTGGAGAGTATATTTGTCTTAGTACGTAGGGGTGTACTAAAAAAGGATTTTCCAAAATTCACCCCTTAAGTAGATGAAATGGGGGTTCAAAGTTTGTATGGAGAAACAAGATTAGAGTCTTTTCTATCCAAAACTTCACACAAGTGCTTCAGTAACAAAATAAGTAAATACGTGTTTCTGTTTTTTTTTTTAAATTCACCCCTAAGTGGGTGAAATGGGGTAACAAAGTGTGAAAATCAATATTGTTTCGGATTGTGCTGAAATTTGGCATGCAGATAGTTATCACGACGTTAGTTCCCTCTGAGAAAGAATTTTCCAAAATTTACCCCTGAAGGGGATGAAACGGGGGCTCAAAGTTTGTATGGAGAAACAAGATTAGATAGTATTTTCTATTCGAAACTTCATACAAGTGCTCCAGTAAAGAAATAAGTAAATAAGTGTTTCAGGTTTTTTTTAATTACACCCCTAAGAGGGTGAAATGGGGTAACAAAGTGTGAAAATCAATATTGTTGCGGATTGCGCTGAAATTTGGCATGCAGATAGTTATCACGACGTTAATTCCCTCTGAGAAAGGATTTTCCAAAATTTACCCCTGAAAAGGATGAAACGGGGGTTCAAAGTTTGTATGGAGAAACAAGATTAGATAGTATGTTCTATTCGAAACTTCATACAAGTGCTCCAGTAAATAAATAAGTAAATACGAGTTTCAGACTTTTTCAAAATGCCACCCTAAGAGGATAAACCGGGGTAACGAAGTCTAAAAATCAATATTGTTTCGGATTGCGCTGAAATTTAGAATGCAGATAGTTATTATGACGTAGGTATTCGATCAGAAAGGTTTTTCTAAAAATTCCTCCCGGATACGGAACGGGGATTCAAAGTTTGTATGGCAAAATAAGATGAAATAAAGTACGTGTTGTAGGATTTTTTGAAATGGGGTAGGTAACTAAGTCTGAAAATTCGGGTTTTCAGTTTTTATAAATATGAATCCCGAATTGCCTTAGTCACGCGATAACATGAAAACAGGTGAATCGATTTGGCTAATTCTTATTTGATGTATTTAATGGTAGAATCGTTTTTACAAAAGAAAAGTTTTAAGTAAACAAAAGAAGTTTTTAACGCGGGTGAAGCCGCGGGGGCACTTCTAGTAATAATATAAATAAATAAAATGGCAACTTATCGTAGTACAAATTATATTCCGAATGGAACTGCTTGTCTGTTTATCAGTTGCATAATAATATATAGAAAGATGAATGAGATGACCAGCCCCCTAGATAAAATCCAATTTCTGTTTTAAATCACGCTAACGCAAGGTCAAAATGCTTGGGAATGACATTTATTTTCCACAGCAAAGTTGTCATATCCATACATTTTGAAGCTGCGTTAGCGTGAATGTAAACAGAAATTGAATTTTATTTAAAGTCGGTTAAAAACTTTTTCGAACAATTTATTCTTATTAACTCCTCAATATATTTTTTGTTTTATTATGGCTCTACACAATTAGTGTATTTAGCCAGTGTCAAGTATTATAATTCTAAGTTTTTATGAATTCAAGTCATAAAGATGGTTCAAAGTCACATTTCAGGTCAAGTAAAGTCATAGTCTAGTCCAAGTAATAATACCCTCCGTAAAGATGTGGAGTTTACTGAAGGTGTTCAGTGGAATTTTGGTGTGAACGCAAATATAATGTTTTTCAATACTGTGCTGTTTCCCTACACTCGCACTCATTCACTGGCACTTAATGACTATCCACATTTATTACACATTAACTCGAGGAAGAACACAAGTTTTTGGTAAACATTACAATGAGAGCATACACACTTTTTTACGTTTCCGCCAAAACTCTCTCCATAACATTATTAACAATGTTTAGAGGATCAAAAACGCCATCTAGTGACGGCCCACCAAAATATTTTCCTACAAATTACCCATTATTAAAAACATTTTGTTCCAGTCCCTAGGGTCATCACCGGCGCCGATAGTCCCGTCTCGACTCCTGGCAGATCCCATAGAGCTGGAGCGAAGGTTATCAGAGGCCGGTCATGATGGGTTCGGAGCGCTGTGTGATGAGTCCACGCCGCCCTCACCTCCACCCACTATTATAGAGGAGAGGATTCACCAACGGGTATGATTTTACTTTTTAGGTTCCGTACCCAAATGGTACCAATGGAACCCTATTGCTGAGACTTCGCTGTCCGTCCGTCTGTCCACCTTTCACAGTGCTGTAACTTGTGTCTTTAACCGTAATAAGTAGGTACTTGAAATTAATGATAATTTCTAGGAAGTATGTAAACTGTGGCTGCTATAACAATAAATACTGAAAATAGAATAAAATTAAAAATAAAAGGGTGGACACCCTCTTTTTACCATACAACCCATACAAGAAACCTGTTTTTTTTTCAGGCGTTTTATGCTCAATCTTACAAACCATAATAGATTGAAATTTCCTCAAAGTTTATATTGCAACTAGAAGTGCCACGCGGCTTCGCCCGCGTTAAAAACTTCTTTTATTTACTTAAAACTTTTATTTTGTAAAAACTATTCTATCATTAAAGACATCAAATATAAGAATTAGCCAAATCGGTTCACCCGATTTCATGTTATCACGTGACTAAGGCAATTCGGGATTCATTTATAAAACCTTAAAAACCCACATTTTCAGACTTTGTTACCTTTTAACCTACCCCATTTCAAAAAATCCTACAACACGTAATTTTTCTCATCTTGTTTCGCCATACAAACTTTGAATCTCTGTTCCGTATCAGGGAGCAATTCTGCATTCTAAATTTCAGCGCAATCCGAAACAATATTGATTTATAGACTTTGTTAACCCACTTCACCCTTTTAGAGGTGGAATTTCGAAAGAGCCTGAAACACGTATTAACTTACTTAAGTACTTGAGTTAAGTTTCGGATAGAAAATACTATCTAATCTTGTTTCTCCATACAAACTTTGAACCCCCGTTTCATCCCCTTCGGGGGTTAATTTTTGAAAAACCTTTCTCAGAGGTAGCTAACGTCGTAATAACTATGTAATAACTATCTGCATGCCTAATTTTAGCGCAATCCGAAACAATATTGATTTTCACACTTTGGTACCCCATTTCACCCTCATAGGGGTGGAATTTCAAAAAAACCTAACACACGTATTTACGTATTTTTTTAACTGAGGACTTGTGTGAAGTTTTGGATAGAAAAGACTATCTAATCTTGTTTCTCCATACAAACTTTGAACCCCTATTTCATCCCCTTATGGGGTGAATTTTGGAAAATCCTTTCTTAGTACACCCCTACGTAATAAGACGAATATACCCTCCAAATTTCAAGTCTCTACGACCAGCGGTTTAGGCTGTGCGTTGTCTGTCAGTCAGTCAGTCAGTATTTCAGGACAAAGATTCTTATAGTATTAGAAGATAGTTGCTATAACAGCAAATAATAATATCGTTTAAAAACTAAAAAAGAACCGACTTCAATGCCGCGCTATTCATTTTCAGTACCAATTTTGAGATGTTTATCTCAATATCTCTGGAGATACTTATCAGACCTCAATAAAATTACCATGGTACTACACTTGGAATATCTCCTTTCGAACAAAAAAATAATAATCAAAATCGGTTCATAAATGACGAAGTTATCCGCGAACAAACATTAAAAAAAATATATATATATACGGTCGAATTGAGAAACCTCCTCCTTTTTTTGAAGTCGGTTAATAATAAAAACTGTATAAAATTTGAAATTAAAGTAGGTCCC
This sequence comes from Cabera pusaria, assembly GCA_954871355.1. Taxonomy (NCBI): domain Eukaryota; kingdom Metazoa; phylum Arthropoda; class Insecta; order Lepidoptera; family Geometridae; genus Cabera; species Cabera pusaria. The sequence goes on along the minus strand of OX940909.1, from coordinate 918,296 downwards.
TATACAAGAACTTTATTTTTGCGGCAAATTTTGTTAAATGGACCCTACGTGTACGAGTCCGACTCGCACTTAGCCAGCTTATTTGTGTGTGTGTCAAACAGACAGAATCACTTAGCACTCTCAGCTGCTGTTAAGAGGATTATAGAGCGCGTGCGTATCCGTACAAATAGAAATAGCTTTTTTTGTATCTCTTAATATTATCCGATTTCGATGATTATTTTTTCCATGTAATTATCACACAATTTCTAGGATTAATCGTCTTACTTTTTTCAGTTATTTTAATAACTTTAAGTTTAACTTTAAAGTTAAACTCTTACGCTCTAGCTTAAATAAGCAAATTTTCGTAAAAATATAATAAACGTTCGAAAATTTGTTGGATTTTTGATAAATCTGTTTTAATATAAAATCGTATGACTAATAAAGGAATGAAAATGGACTGAGAAATATTCACACATTACGTAATTAAGCAAAATTAAAAAATATATGTTTAAAAAGGAAAATATGTTGGATTATTGAATAAAGATATGTATTTAACGATACAAAACCATATCAAAAAATAAAAATAAGCAGAGCAATTTTTCAGTAGAAGTTATAGCGCAAAATGTTAAAAGTTAAATTTGGGGTACTCTGAAGTCGAAAAAAATTTGGATTATTAAACCAAAGTATGTACTTAACGATATAAAAACATATCAAAACATAAAAATGAGCAGAGCAATTTTTCAGTAGAAATTATAGCGCGAAATGTTAAAAGTTATATTTGGGGTACTCTGATATCTAAAAAGTGTTGGATTCTTTTATATACATATTCTAACTAGTACATACGAACGTATATATTTCATATTTCAGTTCGAGGAAATATTCACAGAGAGTTATAAGCGATTTTCATGTTTAGGTAAAAATACCTAACTTCTCGTTAAAAAAAATGTTGGTTTATTGTAATCTGTAATCATCAATCATCTGTAATCTGTATTACCTAATGTCATCACATGCCAACTTTCATTGACGGGAGAATTTTTCGGGTTACAAAAGCCTCGACTCGACTGACGCGCGTGAAGTCAGTTTCAGCTGCAAGTTTGAGAAGTTTATTGACATATCTCCGGAGATACTTATCAGAATTCGATCAAATTACTATGGTACCACCCTTGGGATATCTCCTTTCCAATAAAAGAAGAATCATCAAAGTCACACATAAGAAATATATATACGGTCGAATTGAGAATCTTCCTCCTTTTTTGAAGTCGGTTAAAAAACGATTGTTGAAATGTTATGTAGTCAGTTACATCAAGTTCTTTTTCCCTAGCCGGTGGCATCAATGGTAGCAGTGGTGCCCCGTGGAGCCCTAGCCCCGTCACCGAAGCCCCCGCCCATCTACATACCGGTGCCGCAGCCGCAACAACCGCCACCTATGAGGTAAGCTTGGAACTACCTACATTTTTTTTCTTATAATGATTTATCTACATCAGAGGTTCCCAAACTTTTTTTTCTCGTAGACCACTTATCAATTTTACTGGTTTTGGTGGATAAGCCAAGTCAACATTTTTGTTCTTCACTGTCGTAACCAGATACATTTTCGTGGACCACCACATAAACCTTGTGAACCCCCATTTTGTTTTCACGACAACCCCCCGTCGAATCTCCCGTGGACCCCTGGGGGTCCACCTAGACCACTTTGGGAATTACTGATCTACATGAAGTAGATATCTCATTACCATTACAATTGAGGGCCCGGTGGCGTTATCGGGAGAACGGTCCGCTTTGATGCCAGAGGTACCGAGTTCAAACCCCGCCGTACACCAATGGATTTTTCTATCGAAAACTATCGATAGAAAAATCCTTTTCTATCGACTGTATTTTTTTTGTTTGTTACCTAAGAACTGCGTCAAATCTTAACCGAAATGCAAAATTCTTTTTTGTTTGATAGCTTATAGCTCCAATTTGGTACCATTTAATTTTTACCGAGATCTGATAATCATCTCCAGAGATATGGAAACAAACAATATGAACAAATGTATATACCTTGATGACTACTGGATACTTTTACTATCGCGGCATGTGAAGTCGGTTTTTTCGTTTTGTACGATCATACATTATTCTAGTATAGATAAGCAAGCGTATGACCACTACCTCACCAGATGTGATCGACGATGTAGCACGCTTGCCTAGAAGATGCCTGTTCACTCGAGATTTAAAGACCCCCGGATTGTAGTTAGCAGGAAACACAGACTCTGGCAGGGAATTCCATTCCTTGTATTTCATGCAGTGATGTATTATTTCATGCAGTATGTATTTCATGCAGTGATGTATTATTCCTTGTATTTCGTGCAGTGATGTATTATTTCATGCAGTATGTATTTCATGCAGTGATGTATTATTCCTTGTATTTCATGCAGTGATGTATTATTCCTTGTATTTCGTGCAGTGATGTATTATTTCATGCAGTATGTATTTCATGCAGTGATGTATTATTTCATGCAGTATGTATTTCATGCAGTGATGTATTATTCCTTGTATTTCGTGCAGTGATGTATTATTCCTTGTATTTCGTGCAGTGATGTATTATTCCTTGTATTTCATGCAGTATGTATTTCATGCAGTGATGTATTATTCCTTGTATTTCATGCAGTGATGTATTATTCCTTGTATTTCATGCAGTGATGTATTATTCCTTGTATTTCGTGCAGTAATGTATTATTTCATGCAGTATGTATTTCATGCAGTGATGTATTATTTCATGCAGTATGTATTTCATGCAGTGATGTATTATTTCATGCAGTATGTATTTCATGCAGTGATGTATTATTTCATGCAGTATATATTTCATGCAGTGATGTATTATTTCATGCAGTATGTATTTCATGCAGTGATGTATTATTCCTTGTATTTCGTGCAGTGATGTATTATTCCTTGTATTTCGTGCAGTGATGTATTATTCCTTGTATTTCATGCAGTGATATATTATTCCTTGTATTTCGTGCAGTGATGTATTATTTCATGCAGTATGTATTTCATGCAGTGATGTATTATTTCATGCAGTATGTATTTCATGCAGTGATGTATTATTTCATGCAGTATGTATTTCATGCAGTGATGTATTATTTCATGCAGTATGTATTTCATGCAGTGATGTATTATTCCTTGTATTTCGTGCAGTGATGTATTATTCCTTGTATTTCGTGCAGTGATGTATTATTCCTTGTATTTCATGCAGTATGTATTTCATGCAGTGATGTATTATTCCTTGTATTTCATGCAGTGATGTATTATTCCTTGTATTTCATGCAGTGATGTATTATTCCTTGTATTTCGTGCAGTGATGTATTATTCCTTGTATTTCATGCAGTGATGTATTATTCCTTGTATTTCATGCAGTGATGTATTATTCCTTGTATTTCATGCAGTGATGTATTATTCCTTGTATTTCGTGCAGTGATGTATTATTCCTTGTATTTCATGCAGTGATGTATTATTTCATGCAGTATGTATTTCATGCAGTGATGTATTATTTCATGCAATGATGTATTAACAAAATATCCTTCTCCACAGGTTACCCCTAGACATGGCAGTGCGAGGGTCATCAGAACCAGAGACCTTGAGCTATGACGTCCAGCTCACCAAGAATCAGCTCGGACTTGGTATCACGGTCGCGGGATATGTCTGTGAACAGGGTAAGTACACGGGGAAGTACAAGTATATTAGATCTAATCATATTTACATTATATAATATAAAAGGCTTTTATTAATAAGCTTTTATTTAATTTCACCTGTACTGAATTCGTCGGGGATAGTGCAATACCGAGTAAGTAGCGTAGGTCAATACCGCGTAACTACGTACCTATGTAACCAAATCTATTTTTCTGTACCAATGCACACAACGACTTCTTTGGCACCTCCCTATATTACAAAAAAAACCTTGACCAATAGAAAACGAGATTGAGTGAAAACTAAAACTGTGGAGGCACGTTTTCGGCAAATTTAGTCTGTGCAATACCGCTGATCTGCAAGATCTGACGAATAACATATAAATCTGACGAAAAATGTACTCAAAAACTTATATAACTGACAAAACAATACCACGTAAGTGTCGTACAAAGAAACCGAACCAGTTTTATACAAAATTACCATGACCCAACATTTACGAAACTATGCAGTTTTATGTTTCTCCTGTAAACTTAAGTGAAGTCACATAATAATGAATAGTACAAATAAAGTGTAGATGTTCTTTGACCTGTGTTAGTTACGCGGTATCGCACTATCCCCGACGCGATGATTGGCATCAAATCTCGCAAATTAAATTTGATCCACTTCCCGGTTTGGTCCCGACTCCCGGCCGATTGAGCTGAAATTTTGCATACATGTGTAAATCGCGTGACAATGCAATATTATGATGACATGGTGCTGATCTGATGATGGAGCTGGAAGGCGACCAAAGGAACTCCTAAATTACACATGTTATGTTTGGGCTCGTTTGATTTTTCTTGACTTACTCTGGTCCTATTTTTTGCTTGTGTATAAAACGATTTTTTTTAATTTTACTTGTTTATTTACATCATTTATGCTTATTTAGAATGATTACAGCATTATTTATAATGCATCCAGCCACAGTTGATTGGATCAGTCTTCTCTATAACGCGTTAGTGTTTACTTCTAAGTGTGAATAGCGAATATACGTGATTATGAACTACCAACTACCTCAAAGTACGTCAACGGATTAATTGATCATTGTGTACGACGATTAGGACGACGACTTGTAACTTAGTGGTGACCTAGTGTTTAGTGGAAATAAACGTATATCTCATCGGATTTAGTAGGCTTGGCATGCTGAAAATCAGTGTTTCGGCACCATCTCGGCATTGAAACAAAAAGCTGAGTTCATTCCTTTTCCAACAACATTGCCAGCGTCATGTGATTTTTGCTATTATTTTTAACCGACTTCAAAAAAAGGAGGAGGTTTCTCAATTCGACCGTATATTTTTTTTTTTTTTTTTTATGTTTGTTTGCGGATAGCTTCGTCGTTTATGAACCGATTTCGATTATTCTTTTTTTGTTCGAAAGGAGATATCCCAAGTGTGGTACCATGGTAATTTTATCGAGGTATGATAAGTATCTCCAGAGATATTGAGATAAACATCTCAAAATTGGTACTGAAAATGAATAGCGCGGCATTGAAGTCGGTTGTTTTTTAGTTTTTAAACGATATTATATTGATTCGATTTGTTAGGGCTGAAATCTGAAAGTTGATGTTCACTAGGCATGTTCTGAAACTTTGTTTACTTTACACTATTGCGTATTTTTAATGTTGGCCTTAGTTTTAAATATTTTGTGTTGTTATAATTTAAATATATATTCATTCATTTATAATACCCCGCACGGAACAATATATACCGTGTTTATATTTATTTAAGCTCGCAACAGAGCCAAAACATTGGAAATTAAATTCACAATGAAAAACGTTCAGCCTTGAAGTTAGAGCCTTGAGCATCACTGCAAAGATTTTTCCACCGGATATACTTTAGAGAGTTGCTATTCAATTGCACAAAATAATACCACCAAGCCCTTTTGTCTATCAGTAAACCAGACAGACGTTCCAATACAGGCATTTTGAAACATTTTGATTTCACCTTTATCACACGGTCACCATGACCGCCGTCGTGGGTCAGGAATAGCGTAGCTATCGGGAACTGGGAGCCGCGTTTTATTGGGACTTTCCATGGGGAGGGTTTGCCTTAATCGCCATGATTAGCATTGTGGGTAATCGATCGCAGGACGTAGCTTCTTGCACCGGTTGCGCTGCTGCCCGCAACCAGTCGGTGGCATTTTGCTATACCGATTAGCTGCCAGCAGGTTGTATCACGGGCAGGTGAGGTTGACTGGGAGCATTTACATGGTATTTGTGCTCCCTTATATCCTTTAATGATTTACGCAGCAAGATCGCGACCACAAGCGATGAGTGATCCTTGCGATCTTGCTGCGAAAACTCCTTTAGGAAGTTCATCGGACATGCACGAAACCTAAGTCGAGACCACAGATATAGGATTCCACTAAACGTAGTGAAATCTTAGATCTGTAGTCGAGACAGTCGACAAAAATATAGAAGATAGTATAATAATTTTATTGGTACCTTTATAATCATGAATTCATGAGACACTCAAATACACATGTCAAAATTATGACACTCCTTCTCTTATAGTCGGGGGTATGTATATTACAAAAATATTAGTAGTTATCCCAATGTATATAACTTTTTTATAGAAAGAAAGAAAGAAAAGAAAATATATTTATTTTGCATCAAACACATTTATTAATTACACATGTATTATTAACTTATGTACTAATTTAATGATAACACTAATAGTTTGACGATAATATAAAATAGGATTGTCGTGGTGTAAAAATAATAAATCAAACCCGCACTTACCCCATCTCATTCAAAGTTAGTGAGTATATACTCGTATATCAAAGCAATCCCACTAAGGCAAACCAAACAAAGGTTGGGATCCGTAAACATTCACGATTTATACACACAAAAAAACATTAACAAGGTAGGAAAATAATATTAATGAAGTGCCCGGGAAAGTATGTCTGTTTGTTTGTCTACTTTGACTTTAGGCCGTAGGACTAGTATCTCTTTTGTGCTCTAGGTGTATTTTTTATATTATTATATTAAACGACTTCTAATAATTAAGAATAAGTTTTAAAAAGACCGACTTCAATGCCCCGCGAGTCAATTTCACTAGCAAGTTTGAGACATTTGTCATCATATCTCTGGGAATAATTATCATATCTCATTGAAATTACAATGGAATCACCTCGAAAACGTACCCTACCGATTAAAAAAAGAATCATTCAAATTGAATCACTAATGACGGATTAATGGCGTAACAAAAAAAAAAGAAAAAATAACATACAGACGAATTGAGAACCTCCTTTCTTTTTGGAAGTCGGTTAAAATAAATGCGTTGGTAATGTAAGAAATCAAGCTTAAGTTCTGGCCAGAAATACATTTTTGTTTGAAATTATTCCAAAGCGTAGTGACCCAGCAAGGTAAACGAGTGTACCCGGGGCAATATGCTAGTATAGTACAAACAATAAGCCCGGTTGGTTCCGTTCACATTGTGGGTAGGATTCGTAACGGATCTCATTTCTGTAAGCCGGAAACGGAACAATGACTCAGTTGAGCTTTCGTATAATGTACACTGTTATTCGGCGGGGATTTTGAAAGGCGCGAATGATGTAAATTAAGCAAGTCATTCGTGTGATGGTCATCGATAGTGCTACTTGCCTGTTATAAAATGGTAAAGCGGCAATAGCCCAATGGATAGGGTGTCGGACTGGCGATCGAGAGGTCGTGAGTTCGAACCCCACCCCACCCATTGCACTATTGACGTGAACCCACTCCAGACACAAGCATATATAGCTTAGTTGGAGGGGTTAACAAGAATACTAGTAATGTGAAACCCACATTGCGAGTAAGCTTTTTTTTAAAAAAAAAAAAAAAAAAAAAAAAATAGAAGAAAAGAAGAAATAATTAAACCATTGCCATCTATCCTTAGTATATCTTCTTTTCATCTTTAGTCAGGGCGTGAATTACTTATTACATTTGAAGCGGTAATAGTAAAGGCGTCGATCTGGCGATAGAGAGGTCGTGAGTTCAATACGCAGCCATTCACTATTATTGACGTGAACCCACTCCAGACACAATCATATTTAGCTTAGTTGGAGGGGTTAACAAGACTACTAGCAATGTGCAACCCACATTGCTAGTAAGATTTAAAAAGAAAATCCAAATTGCCTTCACTCCAGAACCACAACGGTCATCAATTTCGCAACATATACATTATATAGTGCTAGGACTTCTAGTTGTCCTTGGACGGCCACAGTTTTTCTGTTATTCATTTGGCAAAATTATGTTTTCCGGTTGGAATGAGACATATCCACCTTAATATCTCCAAGTAGCAGATGTTAGGCTGTGTGGAGGAAAATTCCGACAACCCACAGTTATATAAACGAACATTGCGGCGGCGAACATTATGGCGGCAATAGCCCAATGGATAGGGTGACGGAATGGTGATCGAGAGAAAAAAAAATTGCTCTATACATATAAATAGGTACACCTACAACCACAGACCTAAAAATAACCTACCTACAGCTAATTTATATGTTACTAGCTGTGTCCCGCGGTCTTACCCGCATCGACATCGTTACCGTAAGAATATCGGAATAAAAATACCCTATTTGTTATTCTATAGTCTAGGCAATCTGCATACCAAATTTTAGCTTAATCGGTTCAGTAGTTTTAGCGTGAACAGGTAACAAACATACCTACAAATGTTCTCCATTATAATATTAGTGGGAAGAAGGATATCGCTGAATGTACCCAACAACACCTACTCATACCTACATGTTTCATTCGCAAAACACGAAGTGAAAATGCGGCTTTACACAAAGCTGGGTCGCAAAACTCGCTGAAATACACATTTTGCTGTTACTTGTCCCCTCGGAGGATTAGAGGGATTTCCCTCAGCGTTAGAAATGCGGAGTGAAGTTTTCCCAAAGGTTACTGTCGCTAACTGAAAGTGTAGCTCGTATTATGTTATTAGAACTTGGTGGTTATTATTATTTCCTTTTTATGAAGGTTTTAGTTGGATTCATTAGCTGTTATGAAAATAGAAGAGGATATGTCAAAGTCAAAGTCAAAGCATTTCAAAGTCAAAGCATTTATTCAGTATATGGGCAAATTAAAAATTAGCACTTACACACGTCAAATAACATTAAATAGATCATATTCAACAAAAAATATAGATATAACAGAAACATAACGCTTTGAATTTACAAAAAAAAAGCAAAGGTATTGAGCCATTCAGCTTTCATCTAGACGTCGAACGTCACACTTAAAACACATGTTTAATTCCCCTTATTAATGTAGGGTTGCCAACCGTACCATTACGTGCACCCGCAACCCAGTGCATGTTTCAGTACTTCAGACAATTTTTATCCAAAAAATTGTGAAATAATGAAACATAATAGATAAATAAAACGCAGACTAATTGCAGTACAAATCATGTTCCGAATGGAACTGATTGTCCGACTATCAGCCGCATAATACCGTCGTAACAGGCAACCCTAGATCTGCAAACAAAAGATGAAAACTGATTGACTGTTGAATCTACTGGTGTTTCGGAAGTACTCCCATCAGAGAAGAAACACCAAGAAACTCTATGGGGCTTGTCACTTATTTTAATTCATTTTTTTTAATTCATATTAAATAAATGTTTAATGTACAATAAGTAATTCTATTATCATACAATTTATATTATATCTTGGAGCTTGGGGCATTCAGGCCAAGCATTTTTGTCATTCATATAGTCATTTATTGCATAGTACGATTTCTTCATTAAATTGGATTTTACAAAGGTTTTAAATCTGCTTATAGACAGTTGATCAATATCTTTAGGAAGTTTATTATAAAATCGTATACAGTTCCCCAGAAAAGAACCACTAACTTTCCACAACCTGAATTGAGGTAGAATTAATCTATTTTTGTGTCTTGTATTGAAATTATGTACATCGGACCTCTTATCATACTCATTCAAATTTTTGCGTACATACATAATATTTTCATATATATATTGACATGCCACTGTGAGAATTTTAATCTCCTTAAATTTTTCACGAAGTGAGTCTCGCGACTTCATGGTATATATAGATCGAATAGCTCTTTTTTGTAAAACAAATATAGATTGGATTTCGGCGGCTTTCCCCCACAATAAAATGCCATAGGACATTATACTATGGAAGTAGCTAAAGTAAACCAATCTAGCAGTGGATTCGTCAGTCAAGTTTCTGATTTTACGTACTGCGTATGCAGCGGAGCTCAATCTACCTGCCAGAGCCGATATTTGAGAACCCCATTGTAGTTTTGAATCCAGGGTGATGCCCAAGAATGTAGCGGATTCAACAAATTCTATCGGTACATCGTTTATTAATATCCTGCTATTAATGACACCCTTTCTTACATTTGGCAGCGAGAATTTAATACATTTAGTTTTTTTGGCGTTCAGTAATAAGTTATTGGTTGTAAACCAATTCAAAACCTGTGCGATTGATTTGTTAACATCGTCAAATCCAGGCGCAATCCTATCTATTTTGAATATTAAGGATGTATCATCCGCGAACAAAACAATGTCACATAAGTTTTGCACGAAAGACGGCAAGTCATTAATATAAACTAGATATAAAAATGGTCCTAAGATCGATCCCTGCGGAACTCCCATTTTTATGAGGGATCCAGATGACCTGACGCCATTGACCTCAACCATCTGTATTCTATTACTGAGGTAGGATGAGACCAGATCAAGTGCTTTTCCGTTAACGCCGTAGTGTTTTAATTTGCAAATTAGCGTTTTGTGACAGACGCAATCAAACGCTTTAGATAAGTCACAGAAAACGCCGATAGCATCTTGTGCTTTCTCCCAGGCATCAAATATATGTTTAAGAAGATCTACTCCAGCATCAGTAGTAGAACGCCCCTTAGTGAAACCATATTGTTTGTGATTTAAAAGATGATTTATATTAAAATGTGCCAAAAGCTGGTCTAATATAACTTTTTCAAAAACTTTACTGAGCGCTGGTAATATAGAGATTGGTCTATAGTTTGAAGGGTCATTTTTGTTCACTGATTTGTATAGGGGAATTAATTTACTTTTTTTCATTACATCAGGAAAGACACCTTCATCGACGCATCTGTTAAAAATAAACGCTAAGTGAGGGCTAATTGCATTAATAATATAACTAAGTACTTTGGTTGACATACCCCACAGATCCTCGGTTTTCTTTTGATTGAGCATTTTAAAAGTTTTGATAATTGATATTGAAGTTATGTGTCTGAACTCAAACATAGAGTCACATACATTCACACACTTCGATAGTAAAACAAAAGCATCCTTAGGGGAAGAGTTTAAAGGCTGAGTAGTAATAATAGGTACTTGTGAGAAGTACTCAACAAATGTGTTAGCGACATCATTATTATCTATGATTAATTTATTATTAACTTTTAACATAATTTTACCGTCCCTCTGCTTAATTTTTCCAGTTTCTGTATTAATGACTTTCCATGTTGATTTTATTTTGTCATCGGCATGCTTAATTTTTCTACTTAGATGCAGTGATTTTGCTGTCTGACAAACAACTTTAAAAGTTTTTGAATACAATTTTAAGTGATTTATGAATTTAGTATTATGTAAATTAATGGTTTTTTGTGAGTACAAGTTATACAAATTGTTTCTACTTTTATAAATACCAGGAGTTGCCCAGTCATCGAAACGAACCTTCGCACCCTTTCTAACCATTTTAATTTTAAAAATATAATTGAACTCTGCATCTAACATTTGAAATAAAGCACTGCATAGGTCATCAGGATCCTCAGAAAATCTTAGGTTCATTAATTGCTTGTCAATGATATCCACAAACTGTTCAACCCGTTTGGTGGTAGTGGGCCTGTAAAAATGTTCTTGGCCTTTGATGGATAATTTACATGAAAAAGTGACACTTTGTCCCAGATGGTCCGAGCCAAGTTTATCAAAAATTGCAATTTTTTCGGGTTCACAGTTGCAGAACACATTGTCCAAGCAGGTAGCTGACGAGCTAGTGATTCTTGTTGGCTGATTAAAAAGATGCTTCAGATTGAAGCTTAGAAATAATTTTTTTAATTTGTCGCTGAGCGGAGACTGCTCAATTAAATTAACATTGAAATCGCCACAAACTATTAAAGATTTAGAGGTGTTGAAGACTTTGCTCATTACTTCTTCCATAATTGTTTCAAACATTTTATAATCAGCCGATGGAGGTCTGTATACACAGATGACTATATGTTGCCCCAGCTCTATACAAGATAATTCAACACATCGTTCCACAGACAAAGCTACTATGTCTTTACGCTCTTTAAAGTTACAATTTTCAGTTACATATATTAGTGAGCCACCACGAATTGCCTTTTGTCTAATGAATGTGCTGGCAATTGTATAATTTTTTAATATTGGTAACAAAGTACCTTTCACAAACCAGTGTTTAGTAATACACATTATGTCAACTTTATAATAATTGAGAAATAATTCTAACTCTAAGGCTTTGCTGGAGAGACCTTGTATATTCTGATGAAAAATGTTGATTGAGTCAGGCCTCCCCATTGTCTTAGACATTAGTTTAAACTAACTAGGTCTACTACGCTACAATTACCCTGCATAGTAACACCACTACGTTGGGGCTCGTCTTTGTGATCTGTTACAATATGTAAAACAGGGTCATAAATATTGTATGCTAATAACTTAGCAATGGTCGACTTATTAGTCTTATTGAGATACAAAGTATCCTTTGTCAATATTACTTTACTAATAAATTTGTTGGTTTCAAAATACAAAAAGTCGCTGAAGCGACACGTCAAATTGTACAGCGCCAAGTTCAATTTATGAGCATGCTTATTATAAGAGCAACTACTTGTTTTAAGATACGGGAATGAACAAACTATTATTTTACTAATGCCTCTGCTGGCAATGTCTGACAAAAGTTTAATTAGAATATTAATATCAGCTTTTTTAACGTTTGTGCTATTACCTAGCTGCAATACAATAGTACAATTTTTGTGATACTGAAAGCTGCATATTTTTTTACATAAATCTGTAATTGATAAATTAGGGCACCAATTGTTATAAACATTTTGGTTCAATCTATTCTCTAATAAGCTACCCATACCTACTCCCATTTCATCGCTGAACACAATGGTCTCTCTAGCAGGCTCCGGCAGTTGTAAAGGACTGCCTGAGTCCACCTCGGAGGCACCAGTGCACTGTAACGATGACACTACTTCCTGCCTAACCAAGTCAGTCTGTGCACGTAAACTTGCAGTATTAGCTGTACTTGGTGAGCTGCTATCCTCTTGGTAGCATTCACTCTGCACACCACAGATAGGAACCCCAATTAAAACTTTTGAGACGCACATTTCTTGTTTTAATAATTCAGCCTTTTCTTTAAATTCTATTAATTCTTTGTTACTGCGATCTAACATTTCTAGGCAATGCTGTAATTCTTTACTTAAGTCGATGTTTTTCTTACAAGTCTTTAAATTTATTTTTTTGATATGGTTAATTTTTTGTAATTTATGCGTATTTTTCCTAATGATTTTCTTATACTTAATGTACTTTTTAATCTTATTGGAACCCTTCATAGAGACATTAGTAGAACCTGAGCCGATGAACTCTGTATATAGATCCAAAGTGTTGTCTTGATTAGTATTATTTTGCAATACAGGAGATGTCGTCATTTCTTCTAGTTTATCTTTTGTAAATGAAAGCTCTTGCTCCAAATCCCGGATATAGGTCAGTGTACGTTCGAATAGTTCTTGGTTTTGTGCATGTACATCCACTGTTTCTAGAAGCCTGTCACGCTGGTCTCTCAGGTCTTCCAGAGCAAACACCAATTGGCCGAGTATGACTCGGCCAATTGGTGTTTGAGGTCTGCGTTCTTCTCCAACATCTTTGCCATGTCAGATTCATGATCCTGAAGTTTTTGCAGCAAATCTTTTTTGGAGTCCTTGCAAGTTTTCAGTTCCAGGAGAGCCGCCTTCAATTTGGCCTCAATATCCATTCTACGGGTAGTCATTGTGGCTGATATTGTCTCTGCAAACCAGGAAGGAGTACTTTACTTTCAAGCTAGCCAATACAGTTTATATGTGACTGATAATTGATACTAGTAAGACAATGGGTTATTAACAAGTTTAACAATATCTCTTTGTTTAAATTTTATATTTATTGATATTTTATATTAGGAAGTCAGTGATAAAGTGATTATATAGTTAATATTCAATCAAAATTATAAGACCTGCCATGAAAAGTATTGTATAGACAGTGTATTCTTTATAATGTGAAGTTTGTATTATTTACATATATAAACATTATTTCTACACTAAAACTGTTAGTTTAACCTTTAATAATACAGTAGAACTCGAGATTACAAGTTAGGTATATAAATACGACGGGAAAATCGAAAAAATTGACAATTTGTAACCGACTTTGATCGAATTTAATGTTGGTGATTTAAAGAGGGTGGCAGTGAGTTTATTTAACAGTACCTAATGCATACGGTTAATAAAGGTTACGAAAACAATACTCCCCAGGTTTTTTGTTCAGAAGCATCCAAAGGTCCAGGATATATCCTGATATGATATACCAAGAGGTCTCTCTCTTGTTTGACAGCTCCAGTTCCCGCGCCGACCGAGACCGGATTAGTGTCGATTTTCGAATCACACAGATATTAAATAACACGAAATGGTGTTATTTATCACTTTAGCACTTAAGATTTAATAATATTTCTAAGATTTAATGACTATTTTCCTAATATTTAGATTAAAAAAAAAGTAAAGTAAAAGTATGTGTTATATCATAAAAAGTTAAAGTAAAAGTAAAAGTATGTGTTTATATCATCACATTTATTCCTATTTACGTTATATATCAGCTGTTATTAACATATCTTTAGTTGAATTTTCTTGACATAGATTTCGAGCGAGTCCGTCGCTCTTTCTTGGAAGTGAGGTCCCACGTGAGATCGTACAAAACGAAAAAACCGACTTCACATACCGCGATAGTCAAAGTACTGGCTAGTTATAATCATGTCATCAAAGTATACTAATTTGATTATATTTTTTATCTCCATATCTCCGGAGATAATTGTCAGATCTCGATAAAATTTGAATGGGACCAAATGACAAAAAAATAATTTTTCAAATCGGTTAAGATTATACTTTTTTTTCAGAACTCTGTCTAGTTCTGAAAAAAAAATTCAGTCGAATTGAGAACCTCCTACTTTTTGTGAAGTCGGTTAAAAAAATATATCATAATCAATATACAGTCGAATTGAGAACCTCCTCCTTTTTGTGAAGTCGGTTAAAAATACAAATTCTCTTTTTGTATAATATTAGTACAAAGTCTTTAGAAAGTTTTAGACTTTATACTTACGCTACAGCTTACAAGCAAACACTGGTTTCAAAGTGTTACTAAAAGCATGGACTGTGTCCCTAAATACATCAATAATTTTAGGCCTACTTGCACACACCAGAGTTAGCACATATTTTTATAATCCAAGGTTAAGCAATACAAAAGTATGACACTAATCAACATAAAACGATATGCTATGTGTACATAAATATAATAAAAAAGATTGGCTTACCTAAAATATTGTTGCGAGGCATACATAAAAACATTGCAATTACTCATAATTCATTTGATCGTAGATATTGCATAGCCCTGGAAATGAAAAAAAATATATGTGGGCCTTACAAGTGTCATAAATGAAGCTAGGTACAGATCAGTTGGAACTTGGAACCTAGAACAGTCCTACAGTATGGAAGAGATGGATGGATGGAGGAGAAAACGGAGTGAGTGGTTTAAAACTATCGTATTTTGATATGTGACTGAAAACTCAAAGAAATAGTTTCAATGTGTACGGCAACAGCTAAAACAAATAATTAAATTAGTTTAAAAACGAAAACAACAAATTTCCATGCCCTGCGTCAATTTCGGTAGCAAGTTTGAGACGTTTATCGTCATATCTCTGGAGATACTTACCAGATCTTGATGAAATTAAAATGAGACTACCTAGGAAATGTACCCTACCGATAAAAAAATAATCATTCGAATCGGTTCAGAATTGACGGAGTAATCGCGTAACATACACAAAAAAAAACAGACAGATGAAGTGAGAACCTCCTTCTTTTTGGAAGTCGGTTGTAAACAATGTTTAAGCAACAAATTCTATTAGGCATATGTAACCACATTCAGCCCTAACCTCCTTACCCCCCCCCCATCACCTCACCCTCCCTTTAACGTGCCAAACGATTCTAAATGTTTACCAAGTGAGGTTATGATTTTGCAATACAAATCATAACTCAAAAACTATGCATTACCTTGTAATGAGAGTGATGGGGTAGTGTAAGGGGGACCCTCACCTACCCCCTCCACCCCTCCATTCCCCCTTTTTCGTGCCAACCGATTCAAAATTGCAACCGAGGTATATATTTAACTTATATTTTATATTTATTTACAACACTAGAAGTGCCCCGCGGCTTCGCCCGCGTTAAAAACTCCTTTTATTTACTTAAAACTTTTCTTTTGTAAAATCTAATACTATAAGAATATTTGTCCTGACATACTGACTGACTGACTGACAGACAACGCACAGCCTAAACCGCTGGTCGTAGAGACTTGAAATTTGGAGGGTATATTTGTCTTAGTACGTAGGGGTGTACTAAGAAAGGAATTTCCAAAATTCACCCCTTAAAGGGATGAAATGGGGGTTCAAAGTTTGTATGGAGAAACAAGATTAGATAGTCTTTTCTATCCAAAACTTCACACAAGTGCTCCAATACAAAAAATTAGTAAATCCGTGTTTCAGGCTTTTTCGAAATGCCACCCCTAAAAGGGTGAAATGTGGTAACAAAGTGTGAAAATCAATATTGTTTTGGATTGCGCTGAAATTTGGCATGCAGATAGTTATTACAACGTTAGTTACCTCTGAAAAAGGATTTTTCAAAATTCACCCCTGAAAGGGATGAAACGGGGGTTCAATGTTTGTATGGAGATACAAGATTAGATAGTTTTTTCTATTCTAAACTTCACACAAGTACTTCAGTAAATAAATAAGTAAAAACGTGTTGCAGGCTGTTTTGAAATTTCACCCCTAAAAGGGTGAGATGGGGTAACAAAGTCTGAAAATCAATATTGTTTCGGATTGCGCTGAAATTTGGCATGCCGATAGTTATTACGACGTTAGCTCCCGCTGAGAAAGGATTTTCCAAAATTCACCCCTGAATGGGATGAAACGGGGGTTCAAAGTTTGTATGGAGAAACAAGATAAGATAGTCTTTTCTAATCGAAACTTGGCACAAGTACTTCAGTAAATAAATAAGTAAACACGTGTTTCAGGATTTTTCGAAATGCCACCCCTAAAAGGGTGAAGTAAGGTGCCAAAGTCTGAAATCAATATTGTTTTGGATTGCGCTGAAATTTGGCATGCAGGTAGTTATTTTGACGTAGGTATCCGCTAAGAAAGGATTTTTCAAAATTCACTCTTTAAGGGGATGAAGCGGGGGTTCAAAGTTTGGTTAGTCAATTTATTCGACATTTCACACAAGTTCTTCTGTAAATAAATAAGTAAATACGATTTTCAGGGTTTATCAAAATGCTACACTAAGTGGGCTAACAAAGTCTGAATATCGATATTGTTTCGGATTGCGCTGAAATTTAGAACGCAGATAGTTGTAACTTAATTTTTCATTATAAATATAAACTTATAGATTTACTTAAGTACTTCTGTAAATAAATAAGTAAATACGTGTTGCAAGGTTTTTGCAAGTGGTTGGTAAAAACGTCTGAAAATCAATATGGTCACGCAATAACTTGAAAACGGGTGAACCGATTTCGCTTTTACTTCTTTGATTGTCTTTTATGATAGAAAGGTTCTTACAAAATAAACGTTTTTAGTAAATAAAAGAAGTCTTTAACGCGGGCGAAGCCGCGGGGCACTTCTAGTGATTCTATAAATAAAGACATTAAATATGAATTAGTCAAATCGGTGCACCCGTTTTCATGTTATCGCGTGACTAATGCAAATCGGGATTCAAATTTATAAAACCCGAAATACCCAAATTTTCATACGTTGTTACCTACCCTATTTTGAAAAATCCTACAAAACGTACTTACTTATTTATTTACAGAAGTACTTATGTGTAAAGTTTCGAATAAAACAGACTATCTCATCGTGATTTGCCACACAAACTTTGAATCCCCGTTCCGTATCCGAGAGGAATTTTTGAAAATACTTCCTGAGCGGATACCTACGTCATAATAACTATCTGCATTCTAAATTTCAGCGCAATCCGAAACAATATTGATTTTAAGACTTTGCTACCCCAGTTCACTTCTTAGGATGGTATTTTGAAAAAGTCTGAAACTCGTATTTACTTATTTATATTCCAAAGTACTTGTGTGAAATGTCAAATAAAATGACTATTCAAAGTTTGAACCCCGCTTCATCCCTTTGAAAAGTGAATTTTGAAAAATCCTTTCTTAGCGGATAATCGGATACCTACGTCAAAATAACTATCTGCATGCCAAATTTCAGCGCAATCCAAAACAATATTTATTTCAGACTTTGTTACCCCACTTCACCCTCTTAGGAGTGGAATTAAAAAAAACCTGAAACACGTATTTACTTATTTTTTTAATGTAGCACTTGTATGAAGTTACGAATAGAAAATACTAAATAATCTTGTTTCTCCATACAAACTTTGAACCCCTGTTTCATCCCTTTAAGGGGTGAATTTTGGAAAATCCTTTCTCAGAGGGAACTAACTTTGTAATAACTATTTGCATGCCAAATTTCAGAGCAATCGGAAACAATATTAATTTTTAGACTTTTGTTACACCGTTTTTTTTTTACCCTTTTAGGGGTGTAATTTTGAAAAAGCCTAAAACACGTATTTTTTTTTACTTAAACACTTGTGAGTGGTTTGTAATAAAAAATACTATCTATTCTTGTTTCTCTATACAAACTTTGAACCTCCATTTCATCCCCTTAAGGGGTGAATTTTGGAAAATCCTTTCTAAGTACATACACCCTTACGCACTAAGCCAAATATACCCTCCAAATTTCATGTCTCTACGACCAGCGGTTTAGGCTGTGCGTTGTCAGTCAGTCAGTATGTCAGGACAAAGATTGTTATAGTATTAGATTAATCTTGTAACTCTATTCGAATGTTTTTAAACTGTACCATTTGACAACAACAAACAACCCTAACGGCAAACAGCAGTATGTTGTTACGTCTCAAGTTACAACTTTCCAACAGTCAAAGAGTAATTAAACCTACAGAGTAACAAACCCATATGAAGTTCACTTCAAGATACTATTGGATTGACAGCTGAATACTCATGGGTGTAAGGTGAAAATTTTAATTACGTTTCAACCGAATTCCAAACACAAAGGAGGTTCTCAATTCGTCTCTTATGTTTTTTTGTGTGTGTGTGTGTGTGTAAGTTACGCGATTACTCCGTCAATTCGGAACCGATTCGAATGATTCTTTTTTTTATCCGTAGGGTACGTTTCCAAGGTGGAATTGTAATTTCATCGAGATCTGAAAAGTATCTCCAGAGATATGACGATCAACGTCTCAAACTTGCTACTGAAAGTGACTTGCGGGGCATTGAAGTCGGTTGTTTTAGTTTTTAAACTATCTTAATTATTGTAGTAACGAAATGACCAAGCCACATATTTTGACCGAGGTGTAGAGTATACGAAGTAAAAGAAGAGAGTAATGCCCGTTTGCACTAAACTTAAGAATCGCCTTAGCTTGTCAAAATATCACAAAATAAACAAATCCGGCTACCAATATTTCAAAATATAGATAAATATAGGATCGTTAGCCTATCTGCAAGATATATTATGAGATTTTGATTGTTGATGTTGCTTTATTTGAGATATTTTGAAATCTTAGGCGATTCTTAAGTTTAGTGCAAACGGGCGTATGTGTTTTAAGTGTGATGTTCGACGTCTAGATGATAGCTGAATGGCTCAATACCTTTGTTTTTAGGGTTCCGTACCCAAAAGGTAAAACGGGACCCTATTACTAAGACTCCGCTGTCCGTCTGTCTGTCTGTCTGTCTGTCTGTCTGTCTGTCTGTCTGTCTGTCTGTCTGTCTGTCTGTCTGTCTGTCTGTCTGTCCGTCTGTCACCAGGCTGTATCTCAAGAACCGTGATAGTTAGACAGTTGAAATTTTCACAGATGATGTATATCTGTTGCCGTTATAACAACAAATACTAAAAACAGAATAAAGTTAAAAATAATAGAGGACAAGAAACGTGTTTTTTTCGGCATTTCACTCCATCTATGAACGCTTATAATAGGCAAACTTCCCATAGATGGCGTTATATTGAAATGTCGATCCCTAACACCTTTGTTAGACGTTAGATGGCGTTATAAGAAATAAAATGTTAATAAATTATTATTTTTTGCTGGCGAAAAATTATAGTGGTATTTTTTGCTCGATCTTATAAAATATTGTAGTGTGGTACGGAACCCTACTAGTGCGATTCCGACTTGCACTTGGTTAGTTTATTTTTTTGTAAATTCAAAGCAATAAGTTATGTTTCTGTTATATCTATAATATTTTTTATTGAATATGATCTGTTTAATGTAATTTGACGTGTGTAAGTGCAAATTTTTAATTTGCCCATATACTGAATAAATGCTTTGACTTGACTTGAAGATTAGAGCTTGTACAGTTAGAGCGTGTAGAGTTAGAAGCTTGGCTTTAAATGAGACCTGATAACTTTTGGCCAGTGCGAGCCGCATGGTCTCGTCTTGGCAACATTTTACGTGCAAATGTATTTGGAAGGATTATATTTACTAAAAAGATGTTTTATAGCGTTTAGTTCTTGTAGTAGCGAAATGACCAAGCCACATAATATATTATTTTAACTGAGGTGTAGAGCAAGCACAGTTACGGCGTGTAGAGTTAGAAGTTTGGCTCTATGGTCAACAAGTTGCTAAGTGAAGTTACATAATACAATTGTAATACTTTCCAACGATACCCAAACTAGGCGATAGCCTGTGACTTGGGGCTCTGATGTAAGATTTCCAGATTAAAATGATGTGCATTGGCCAATTACCACGTAAATAGTATCTTATTTAAGATTACTAAATACAAATAAATAAATAATAAATATAACTATTTGTAGTCGGCTTTGACCACTATCTCACCTGTTGGTAAGTGATGATTTGGTTGAGGATGGTAGCACGCTAGACCTAAAATGGGAACTATTATATTTTGTAAAACCATTTTGCGGTCAAACGGTGCAACTGATTTTTACGTAAGCAGTGACTTGCAATTTGAGGTAAGCGACGTGCTATGCCTTTAATCAATACCTCCCCTAGTTCGAAGTCAAGCTTTCGTGTGTTGCAAGTCATCGCCCTACAGGGCTCTCTCTCTATAATTATTGTCAGCAATTATCTTATCAGTAATGTATCGAAGCGATTTGCTTCGACATTCATAATACGTACCGCCGGGGATTGGAACTCTTTGCCTGAGTCTGTGCTTCTGAAAAGGTACTAGGGGTCTTCAAGTCGCGAGTGAATAAGTACCTTTTGGCCAAGCGTGCTACATCGTCGACCGCATCGTCACTTAACATCAGGTGAAGTAGTGGTCAAACTAAAATGAATATCATCATCATCATCATCAGCCTATCTCCGTCCACTGCTGGACATAGGCTTCACCAATGGCACGCCACTGAGCTCGATATTTAGCTCTCTGTTTCCAACCGCTGCCAGCCAACATGCGTATATCATCGCTCCACCTAGCTGGAGGGCGCCCTACACTACGTTTACCGAGCCGTGGTCTCCACTCTAGAACACGTCTACCCCAACGGTTATCGGTTCTACGACAGAGGTGACCAGCCCACTGCCACTTCAGCTTGCTGATCCTTTGAGCTATGTCGATAACTTTGGTTGTCTGACGGATGACTTAATTTCGAATTCGATCCTTCAGAAAGACTCCAAGCATTGTCCTCTCCATAGCTCGCTGAGCGACTTTGAATTGGTGAACTAGTCGCACCGTCAGCGTACACATCTTGGCTCCGTAGGTAATAACAGGTAGGACGCACTCGTTAAAGTCTTTCGTCTTCAGGCTTTGCGGTATGGGCGATGAAAAGACTCGACGAAGTTTTCTAAATGCTGCCCATCCCAGCTGTATTCTTCTACGAGCTTCCTTTTCGAAGTTGTTTCTGCAACTGGGTAGTTGCAAGATTTGCCCAAGGTAGAGATATTCGTGAACAACTTCTATAGGAACTCCGTTTAGGGCAATCGGTTCCGGAATAACATGTTCGTTGAACATGATCTTGGTCTTATCCAAGTTCATCCGGAGACCGATGCGTGCAGAAGAATCAGCAAGGGTGGTCAGCATGTATTGCAGGTCCTGCACGGTTTCAGCCATGATGACGATATCGACCGCAAACCTCAAGTGAGAGGTTTATATTTATGCCCCATCCTTTCCAATCGAGCGTCTTGAACATATCCTCAAGAGTGTTGGTGAACAATTTGAAAAATGAATATAAGATCTTATAGATTTAAAAACGGGAATTTAACGTGACTTACGCGATGTCGATATAGCGATCGACATATGTTTCGGCCTCATCCGGAGGCCTTCTTCAGGATCTTGAGTGCGGGGCGCTCGCCGTGAAACATATGTCGATCGCTATATCGACATCGCGTAAGTCACGTTAAATTCCCGTTTTTAAATCTATAAGTTTAAAATGAACGTGAGTTTTTATAATAGAATATAAGATCGTTTAAAAAACTAAAAGAACCGACTTCTATGCCGCGCTATTAATTTTCAGTACGAAGTTTGAGATATTTATCTCCATATCTCTAGAGATGCTTATCAGATGTCGATGAAATTACTATAGTACAACCCATGGGATATCTCCTTTCCAACAGAAAATCATCAAATCGGTTCATAAACGAAGAAGTTATCCGCGAACAAACATAAAATAAAATATATATAACCTTTTATATAATATATATATGGTTGAATTGAGAATTGTTTGAAGTCTGTTAAAAAAACTTGGATTATCATAAAGTACGACTATTATAGTCACTGCTAATGGGATATTTGAAAATATTTTCATAATGCATGAAAATTATATTTTAGCCAAATTATTAGTATTTTAGCAAAACTAACCTTTATGTTTATTACAAGGTTTTATTTAACTTGCCGTGTTATGTATGTGTGTACTATGTATGTATGTTAGCGTTAATCTAATGTTGAAAGTTAATTTATAACCACTTTTTGTCGTTAGATTGAACTCTAATTGTGTATACTTGCGTATCTTCGGTTACAATCGTTTAAAATATTTAAAAATTAAAATATAGTTTAGTTTAAAAACCTAAACAACCGACTTCCATGCCGCGCAAGTCAATTTCAATAGCAAGCTTGAAACGTGTATCATCATATCTCTGGAGATACTTATCAGATCTCGATGAAATTACAATGGAACCACTTCAGAAATGTACCCTACCGATTAAAAAAAGAATCATTCGTAAAGGTTCACAATTAACGGAGTAATCGCGTAACATACATACAAGAAAAAAACATACAGAGAAATTGAGAACCTCCTCCTCTTTGGAAGTGGGTTGAAAATAATATGGTACCATCGAGCTGACATGATCATGGAGTCAGACAGTAGGGACTGGAACTCTGTGATGGCAAATGTTAGGGCAGCCGAATTTGCCTCGTAGATTTTATAGATACATTTCATTCAGGACTGTTTTGCATTTATAAATATTGGTCACAAAGAAAATATGACTTTAAAACACCTGTAAAGGTTACCTATTCAAATAGTCACCGAGTTGTCCGTAGCTTGACCTTGGTGGTCATTGTTATGACCTTGGTGGTCATGTTATGAACACCCAGTCTAGTCTACTGTTAGAGCCAGTTTAAACGATTACTGATAAAGTGACAGATAGTTATCAGACGTATGACGCCACATAAAAGTGGTCAAATATTTGTCAGATCTGTCAGTCATAGGGCCGGTAAAATTTACTAGGTCAAGCCTCCGATAGCCTATATTTAACCCCCGACGCGAAAAGAAGTGGTAGTATAAGTTTTACGTGTGTATGTATGTATCTGTGTATGTGTGTGTGTCTGTCTGTGGCATCGTAGCGCCTAACCGGATAAACCGAGTTTGTTTTTATTATTGATAGTTTTTTTTTTGTTTGATAGATGTCTTCATCGAGAGTTTTCTTAGCTTTGATTCATGAAAATTCGTTCAATCGTTATAAAACTATGAGCTTTTTTCTAGTTAATTGCGCTATGAAATCAACTTTCATAGGTCTGATCAATTCGAAAATCTTCTTCTTCAACAATATTGTAAGAATATGGAAGCATTGACCTGATGCTGGGACATCTCCTGGACTCTACAGAATACTCAAATCCTCACCAACTTACAGCTCAGATTTTAAATGTCGTGTTTAGAGTCATTGGAATGCTTTTAATGAAAAGATTATACATAGATCAGTCGGGGTGGTTTAAAATATTATATTATTATTATTTATATAGATGAATATTATTTTATACAATAGATCATATTATTATACATACTATATTGACTTCAAATTGATTGTGATCGGTGGGGATCTACAGCATAGCTAAGCTTATAATAATATTTCCGTAGTAACTATGACCTAATCTGTGGTTTCACTGCAAATATTTTATTAATTTTGCGATGCGTGTATGTGAAATTCGTGATATCTTCTAGAGTGTTCATTTGAATTATATACTGTAAAGGACAATTTTAATTTATAATATGTGGCCAAGCTAATTAACGTAATTATTTGGATAAGGATTAATACTATATACTTGAAAATAGCCTTGGAAGTTATGTAATATTTTTTAACAAAAATTTTAAGATTAAAATGGTTACTGTGAGTCAACCTTAAGAGATAGACATATGCTGTCGCGGACTTTTTTGTAGGTCTTATTAAGTTGTACAACTCTTGCATAGAAAATATTCTTCTATCTATTTTAAATTAAGCAGCGTTCGTAAGAAACGTGTTTTTTCGACCGTTTATTTGCCGACTTAGGTTGCAAATTAGGTCTCCACGAATGTACCTTTGATTTAAACGGGATAATATATAGCCTATTTTCAACATGAAAGTCCATTCTATGTATTAGTGAAAGAATTTTTTAAATCGGTTCAGTAATAGTTTTTTTATTTTTTGAGTCAAATCATTACAAACATACAAAAAATACAAATGTTCTCTCTTTATAATATTAGTATAGATATAGATAGATAACTATTAGGAGCCGGTGAAACTGGGTTTTAGTCCAGGTGTCTACAATTGTAAAATAGCGATAAACACTGTCTCGGTTGATTTTGGTGCAAACGTGTTAAACTGTGTGTGTCTGCTCTCATTGCATTTGCTTTCTAAACTTGTGTTCTTTCGCTAGTTAATCTGTAATAAATGTGGATTATTAGCCATTTAGTGCCAGCAATTGTGTGTAAGATTCTTTTTTTTTAAACGTTATAAGTTAACAGGACAAACACGACGCTCGCCTGATGGAAAGCGATGACGTCTATCTATTACAGATATAGTGGCATGCAAAATTCTGGTGCACTGTTCCTGTTATCTTGAGACATAAAGATGTTGAGTCTCACATGCCCTGTAATTTCACTGGACACCTTGCCATTTCAACCGAAAAACATTCCTATTTCACGGCTTAAAATTAATTTGCACTGTGGTGGTACCGCCCCAGGCGGACTAGCAGAAGTCCTACCACTACAAAAGTAAGTACCTATGTAAGTGTAGGGGAACAGCACACTGTTGGAAATCATTTCACATTCACACCGAAATTCCACTAAACGTTTTCAGTAAAGTCCACATCTTTACTGCGGGTATGACTCGGTTAAGACTATGACTTAAGCTTGAATTAAATGTGACTTTGACTTGACTTCACGACTCAAATCTACTAAAACTTAAACTCTTCGTATACTTTGATACTGACTAAATACACTGTGGAGCCATAATGACAACTGTGTCTCTTTCACAGAGGAGCTGAGTGGCATTTTTGTAAAGAGCATCAGTGAAGGGAGTTCTGCAGACCTCTGCGGGAAGATACAGGTCAACGACCGGATAGTAGAGGTAAGCATAATATTTTTTTTATGATTTAAGGTAGACAAACACATCTTCACTTAACATCGGGTGAGATAGTAGTCAAACGCTTGCTAGATATCTATAGTATATATATATAGAATAGATGTATAGAATAAAATATAGAATATATGTATATGAATATATATATAGAATCTACTAGATAAATAATTAAGGAAATAAATTATTTTTCAAAAAAAATAAAACCGACTTTATAACCACAAAAAGGCCCTCAAAAGCGAAAAATAATTTACTTAAAATTATTATAAGCGTTACCCACTTCTCTATTTGAAGTCGGTGCCAGCCAAGTCTAATAGGTAGTAGATAGATAATACCTACATGTACCTACTTACTACTACTACATACATAGTATCTATCTAATATCCAATAGACTTGGCTGGCACCGACTTCAAATAGAGAAGTGGGTAACGCTTATAATAATTTTAAGTAAATTATTTTTCGCTTTTGAGGGCCTTTTTGTGGTTATAAAGTCGGTTTTATTTTTTTTGAAAAATAATTTATTTTACCCTTTTTAGTGCAAAAAAAGTTTTAATGAAATTACATGCATTTATTAAATTTCGTGTCTGAGCCGTTATACACTGACAGATATATACTTTTTGAAAATTTCAAGTATGTACCTATAACGGTTAAGAAGATACAGATCTGTAAAGTGCGCACATATAGACACACGGACGGACGGACGGACGGACGGACGAACAGACAACAAAGTCGCAGAAAGTGTTCATTTGGTAGCCTTTGGGTTCGGAACCCTAAAAAAATTGACTTTAAATGCCGCGCTAAAGTGAAAATATTCACTAGTAATAATGATGTCATCAAGGTATCAAAGGACAATGTCTAAAATGGCCCTGTACAATTAAAGCATCTGACACACACGATAATTAATTGTCTATTTTATTACAATAATTCCAAATACTTTTATAACACGGACTAGTTGGATTCCAAAATGAATATTACAAAGTATTATTACCATTAATTGCCTTAAATTATTAAATTATTAACATTAATTGCCGCCATATGGCCAACAGAGTACTGAATTCTACTACGATTCTACTATCTACGTTATAAGAGGCACTTCCCTATATTGTGGATACCCGAATTATGAAAGCACTGTGTAGCCAACCTAACAACGGAAAGTATTATTTACGTAGTAACTATTATATAATATGTGGTTTTATGCTTATAATTTTTTTTTGCTGTGTTGATTGGTACAAAGTACGTTCATAATTCTGAGTAATTTAATTATGTATGCAGTGTCGCGGGTCTGAAATGGCCGCCATCTTCGCCAAATGTCATGTCATGTCAAAAAATATTAGGTATGTTCAAAAAGTTTGCACCCTAACAAGACTTTGCCCGGTAGAACATTCCTGTGAAGACAAATTATTTATATTTATATATAATTATTCATTATAATTATTAATATATAATTATTTATTGAGGGCCCGGTGGCGTAATTGGGAGAACGGTCGGCTTTGATGCCGTGGTACCGAGTTCAAACCGCCGTGCACCAATGAATTTTTCTATCGAAAAATATATGTGCGCTTCTCACAGTGGCCCTCCGGTGAAGGAAAACATCGTTAAGTAACCAATAACCCCCGCATTGTGGTAGAACATATCTAGTGTCCGCCTGGCCAGCTACCACCCTCAAGTCAGAAAATCTGTCGCCAAACATCTAATGTGTTCCGGCAGCTATCCTTGAGAGCCAGTTCCCATTCTAGTCAACTTCTCTATCTTCGACCGCATCATCACTTAGCAACAGGTGAGATAGTGGTCAAACGCTTGCCTATAAGATATAAAAAAAAATTATCCCCACCTTTATTTCTATCTCGCTCACAGTTACCGTAAGAATATCTTATATGCAATAGCAACCTCCATTGTGTATATATATCCATATGTATAATCTTCTTGGGACTCTTCTACTAAAACTAGTACATTCTCCTATGTTTGAGGTATTTATCTCCATATCTCTGGTGATACTAATCAGATCTCGATAAAATTAAAATGGGACCACCTCGGAAACGTATCCTACCTATTAAAAAAAGAATCATTTGAATCCGTTCACAATTGATGGAGAAATCGCGTAACATACACACAAAAAAAAAAAAAAAAAAAAAAAAAAACATACAGACGAATTGAGAACCTCCTCCTTTTTTGTGAAGTCGGTTAAAAACTAAAACAACCGACTACCATGCCCAGCGTGTCAATTTCAGTAGCATGTTTGAAACGTTTATCGTCTTATCTCAGGAGATACTTATCATATATCAATAAAATTTCAATGATACCACCGCGAAAACGTACCCTACCGATTAAAAAAAATCATTCAAATCGGTTCACTATTGACGGAGAAATCGCGTAACATACATACAAAAAAAATACAGACGAATTGAGAACCTCCTTTTTTTGGGAAGTCGGTTGAAATAATCCCGACGCTCGTGTGATGGTAAACCATAACGTCTACCTATTACGATACAGCGGCATCAACATTCTGGATAGCCAGAAAATTAGACGTGAGTTCAAACATACCGTTTGTTATATCTGTAGTGATTAAAGCTACACACGAGATACAAACAAACAAAAATACATTTGATAAAAATAACAAAGCATCCAATTAGACACCGCAAACAAAAGTCAACTGAAACAATATTTTAGCTGCTTTTGTATACAACCTTCGTTTTATATTTTGCGCTAAAACTTTCATAAGAGTTTGAGCACACGTTACTACTCTTTCTACATCAATAATTTAATATCGTTTAAAAAACTAAAAGAACCGACTTTAAACGTCGCGCTAGGCAAAGTAGCCAGTAGGCGCAGTAACTATTATATAACCTGTGCCAGTAGTTAGTAGTATGTCGTCCAGCAAGATCATTCTCAATCATTCAAAAAGCTATTCGGATTCGGAAGCTTTATTTTAAATTTTGAATATTGATAAATCTGAGAGCTATTTTTTCGCGGCAACTTTAAAGGATTTATTCTAAGGATTTTGTATTTGGTATAAAATTATCCTGCACCCAAGTTCAACCACTATTACTGCTAAACTAATAAAGTTTTCTTAATCGCTATAATTTTCCTTTAAAGTTCATGAAATATTCTATTATCACAAATTTTTCCAGATTTTTCAAGCCAGCAGTCTAGCTTTTAGAGTGGGGGGGGGGAGACGCCCTACTGGAACAAAAATTTGCACTTTAAAGTTTAATATTTCGTAAATGGAGCATTTAATCGAAAAATGGTATTAGTATATACCCCACATATATACCCCACACGATGGGGTAGACGATGAAAAAAAATTCATCCCCACTTCTCTTTTTCAAAATTTTATTTCACCACTTTGTCGGCGTAATTTATATACATACCCTTACAAAATTACAGCTTTCTAGTATTAACGGTCTCTTAGCTAAACCTCGGACAGACAGACAAACGGACATGACGAAACTATAAGGGGTCCTTGTCAGGACTACGGAACCCTAAAAAGAGGGTGTGAAAGCTACGCGTTAGAAGTAAAACTTCCAAGTTCATTCAATTTATTTCTCATCATCGTAAATTATTTTTTTTGTACAACTCCATCTGTAGGACTTGAATGGTAATATAAATATGAAAATACGGGACTTATCGCGCCGAAAACATTAATTTTATTTAACTCGACGTATCGACCAAGTTGCATTGGTCGTGGTCACGAGACTACTGAATGTTGTGAGTGTCCTCACTGCTATTTATAGGAGAGTTCGTTGACAAGTACCCTCAATTTATTTTGAATTTTTATCAGTGTTTCCGTTGCGACACACAACACTGACGATATCGGCAGATTTTTGCTGCTTTGATTTTCGATTCGAACACTTGCTAATTACTGGGTTCCATGTTGCGGCCAACCTAAATCCATCCTCCCGGTTGAAATTGGGATGCTTTTTTATTTCTACCGCTTCACGCACAATACTGTAGTAATAGTAGCGGTCGGTCGAGAGGATCTTAGGGTCATGAAGTTCGATCCAGTGATTAGGTCCGGAATCCAGTAAGTGCTCGGCGATAGCAGATTTATATTGACACGGCGATTTTTTGACTTGAATGCCCGAATGATAGCGAATACGTCTTCATACTTCTACAATAGAGGGCTATAAATATAAAATATAACATGACGCTTACGTCACTTCCGTTGTTTCGGACCGTGACGCTATGTCACTTCCGTTGATTCGGACCGTGACGCTATGTCACTTCCGTTGATTCGGACCGTGACGCTACGTCACTTCGATTAAATTTTACCCTAGTGTAATTCAAAAGTGTTCATTGTACACAAGTCCTAACCGTTAATTTTAATACATGGCGACTCTGTATTCCCAGGTACAGTTGTGTACAGAATTACAGAACCACAATGGAATTGTGGCCATCGTGGTGGCACTGGGAATTGATAATTACCCTTTTGTGCGCAGCTGTACCTAGTTGGGAATTCAGAATTTATGAAGCTCTTATTGGCTGTACAAATAGTTTCGCTTTTGTACTTTGTACTGAGAATTTGTTTCAATTTCTGCTCTGTAACTGAACTTGACGGGAATTATATATATGTTATTGTTCGCAAGCTTTGAGTATTTGTGAATACTCAAAGTTCGCAAGGGACGTCTTATAAATAAATACATTTCGCAAAGATGTCATGGTAATCAATAAATATTGTAGCATTTTTAGGGTTCCGTACCTGTAAAGTAATATAACGATTCATAACAAAAGAAATGCATTTACATTTACAATATAAATCGATAAACATAAAAAAAAACATTTTTTTTATATATCTAATAGGCTAGCTTTTGACCACTATTTCACCTGTTGGTAAGTGATGATGCGGTCAAAGATGGTAAGCACGCTAGGCCCAGAATGGGAACTGGCTCTCAAGGATAGCTGCCCGAATACATTATATGCTTGGCGACAGATTTTCTAACTTGAGGGTGGTATCTGGCAAGGCGGACACTAGATGTTGTCCTACCACCATGCGGGGGTTGGGGGTTTCTTAACGAAGTTTTTCCTACACCGAAGGGCCACTGTGAAGCGCATATAAATTAAGCTATAGAAAAATGTATTGGTGCATTAAGGTCATATAGGGCACGGCACGGCGGGGATTGAACTCGGTGCCTCTGGCATCAAAGCCGACCGTTCTCCCGATTACGCCACCGGGCCCTCAAGACTTTTCTTATTTTCTAACTAACTGAGTGTATATAGTGGGTAGGGATAGAGTGTAGTGTTAGTGTGTATGTAATATGTGTAATTTTTAGGCCATAGGCAAAAGTAAAACCATTAATCACTGTTCTTGAAGTCTATATAAATTGCACAAGCTCCAGAACAATTTTAAGCTGCAGAGCCATCAAGATGCGCATTGTGAGTGTTCTAGAGTTGCATTGAGTAACGCTTTTTTGACATTCTATTAAAAAAAAAGTATGAGACAGGATGAGTATTGCAAAATAAAACTTTTCTCATAAGTATCGGTCAAAATATTACCCTGAGGTACATCTAAAAAGTTTGGCTAAGTTAAATTCAAATTTCGCTTAACAGCCCAAGTTGGACGCCTCGGAATGGACTCGGAGATTACTAGAACTTAATCAAAGAATAATTTATGTGGCTTCCTCTTTATGATGTCCCAAGTTTGTGGACACATGGCTCCGTAAATTAATATTTTGTAATTTGAATCAGGCTTCTTGGAATGCTCACATTTTTACCTCGACCTTTTTTATTTCGACCTCGTTAAGAAACCAACAGAATCCCCGCATGGTGGTAGGCCTGGCTAGCTACCCCCACTTAAGTTAGAAAATCTGTCGCCAATAGTCTAATGTGTTCCGGCAGCTATCCTTGAGTGCCTGCATTTCCCATTCTAGGCCTAGCGTACTTACCATCTTCGACCGCATCATCATTTACCTACAGGTGAGATAATGGTCAAACGTTAGCCTATTTATTAGATATATATTTTTTTATGTTCATCGATATATATAGTAGTAAATGCGATTTCTTTGTTATAATTTTTTTTCTGTATAGGTACGAAGCCTTTTAGGGCTTCGTACCTATACAGAAAATGCTTGTATACATTTTATTAGGGTTATATAAAGTTGTAAACATGGTACAATAAATTTCAGGTGGACGGAGTATCACTGCACGGCGTCACCAACCACAGAGCTGTGGCTCTGCTGAGGGATGCAAAGGGTCCTGTCGTTACTTTGAAAGCACTCAGGTAAATTTTCCTGATTCCTTAACTATGATCTAATCGGCAAATTAAAATAGTATATTCGGATACGTGTGACTTAAGTTGTGCTTGCACGGCGTGAAGTTAGCACCGGGCGTAGCGAGGGTGCTACGCCGTGCAATAATAGACAACTTAAGTCACGAGTATCCTATATTATTTAATAGCTGTCAGTGTGACATAAACCCGCACGTTATGCTTGCTACGGTATTCCGTCAAATAGAAGATTTTTGCACGGCGTGCTAAACGTCGTGTAATAATCGACTGTTTAAGTCTCGGAAAAGCGTGCATAAAGTGCGGGTTTAAGTCACACTGTGCTACAAAGTATATTATTAATATTATTTTTGACGCAAAATAATTGCTGTATTTAATTAAATGCTTATCTAAGGGGATTGTTATCTCTATGCGCCAAATAAATAAATTAAAACGTTGCTAAGTGCGTCTTTAGGCTAGGTACTATTTATTATTCTATGGCTAGGTGGACCGCTGAATAGGGAATATGCATGAAGCTCAGAATTATTGGAAATATTTTTTTTTCGATTCTTTGTTGTCCTGGAGTTATATGTAAAACCTTTTTTTATTTAATTCCATTTTATTTGCTTAAAATAATAAATTAAAAATGCAATTTAAGCGAGGGAAATTTAAGTTTGTAAAACAGATCACCATTGGTCGAATCGAAAGTTGACGTCATTATGCACTACTCCACGTGATAGAAACATTGAGCGCGGGAACATAAAAATAAATGTATGGTGTGGTCTTATTGTATTGATTTCCAAATATTGTGTTTGCCGCGTATTATTGTGCAAAAATGTATATTACTAACCATTTAATATAAATAAAAATTAATACGAGATTAGAGAAATTGTATAATTTAAACATGCCATTGGCTAAATACAATAATCGCGCGGAGTCTTAGTTAAAGAAAAAAAAGCTAGTTTGCTTCAAGCGGTGTGTGTCTGACGTAAGTGCGTGACGTCACAATGCATTACCAAAGAGCCCGGGAAACTATGGCGTTTAAACTGCTCAAATTTATTTGTATATTTAAATGTTTATTTAAAAAATAATTAGACTAATTACAACAGTATTTTATTTTTTTATTATGTTATACGGATGTAATAAGTGAAATAAAAATATTTAAAAAAACATGCATATTCCCTGTTATAATCTTTTATATGCCGCTGATATTTGCAAGCTGAGTGGCAACTGGAAACTTTATGTGTATATGATATGCCAGGTTATTTTATCTTGGTAATTTGGTCACCTTTTTTTTCAATTTCAACGAAATTCTTCTGAAGATATAGAGACGTTTTTTATATCATATAGAGTTTGGCCACTATCTCACCTGTTGGTGCTTGCTTACCAACATCGCTTGATGATTCAGTCGAGGATGGTAGCACGCTAGGCCTAGAATGGGAACTGGTTCTCAAGGATTGCAACTGGAACACATTAGATGTTTTGGCGTCAGATTTTCTAAGTAGAGAGTGGTAGCTAGCAAGTGTCCTACCACTATGCGAGGGACGGGGGCTTCTTAACAATGTTTTTCTTTCACGGGAAGGCAACTGTGAAAAGCGTACATACAAAAATCCATTGGTACACGGAAGGGATTTAATTCGCTACCTCTGGCGTCAAAGCCAACTTTTCTTCCACATTGCGACTAGACCCTCTTTTGAGGTGCTATTATTTAGCCGATTCATCCAAATATTGCCATTAATAGAGTCTATAATAATTATCCACAGGTATCTGAGGGGCGCGGGGTTTGAGAAGCTGCAGAAGGCTTTAGCTGCTCAGGATGGCAGACGGTCACCGATTGCGCCTCCGAGCCCTTCTGTCACCTCTCTTGCCAAGTATAGTTTTAGTGTGGTAAGTATTGAGCTAAGTGCATATATATATAAGTGCATATATATATAAGCTTACATTGCCTTTGAAAAAGATAGATATCTGAGGCTATATATATATAGGCTATAGGCTTTGAGCCTTTCCACTTTCTGTTCATATTTACGAGACATTTATGTCATATAGCGCCTGCACAGGAATAATGTGAAATGTCAAATAAGAGTTTGGCAGAGGTCTGCTTCAAATACGATATGAGAGCTCTACAATATTCACATGAAAAGCGTCTAATTAAACACAGTGTAGGTATCGCAACAGCAGCACCTTGAGCTACAGGCAATGATAAAGTTAATAGCCTCCTATTTATCTAGTGAGTTATAGGAAACGGCTCGAAACAATTTTATTAAATACTGTTACGTATGGTATAAAATGCTAATCCGATAATATATGCGTTTATTTCCACAAAACAATAGGTTAGCACAAAGTTCCAGAACAGTCGACCAAATCGTCTTACACGATGATCAAATTTTCGTTAAGACACACTGAGGTCGTTGGTGATTCATAATCACTATTTGCATTTAGATGTTTACAATGTCGCTTCCAGAGAATGACTGACTTCAACGCTGCGGTCCGACGGTTTATATAGGGTCAGAATAATTCTGACTAGAATACTCCAGAACCCATTAGAATCAAAACAATAGACAAATAAAATAACAAATAGTAGCTCGAAGTACTATTAAAACTTCTAATGTAAACAACTTTTTCTATACATGCAAATTTGTTATCTAATCACTTAGGAATAAGACTCAATCTGTATACCTAAATACATTATTAGGTACGTTGCTACGGGTTTAAATATCAAAGCGGTAGGCGTTGTGTTTGTAACTGTTTGACTGCCTGTTTGTATGATACCAACTAGTCACACTGCTATTTTTCTCGAACTTTCTGATACACTATAGGTCGACGTAACAATACTAAAGAGTCGGTTTTAGCTTGCATTCTGCCATTAAATGCAGCCAGCAACGCAAAGAACTAATTTAATTCTTCTTCTTTCCAGTACGACGAATCAACAGTAATAGAAACGGAGGGAGAGTCAGAGTTCCAGCGTCACCTGCCCTCCCCCACCTCTCCCTCCGAGGAGAACGAGATAGTGATAGGTCGAGACGACACCGAGACCCGCCGCATACAGGACAAGTGGCGAGACTTGCTGCAGAACGAGCCTGACTGGCCGGGACACCAGTATCAGTATGATATCATTGTAAGTTATACTTTGTCAGCCTAGTTTACCATTCTCTATGATCTCACCACGAGCCAGCTTTCCAGTTCTGCTCTACAAATTGCAACACTACCTAGTCAAGTATATGATTTAGTCTTCTATGAATACAGTAAGTTTAATCCTGGACTATTTGTCATTATTGCTAGTGAATTGCAAAAAATGGAACAGAGCTAAAATGGACCCTTGGGGCACTCCAGTTACGCCCGAGTAAGCAATATCTAATACTATAAGAATCTTTGTCCTGACATACTGACTGACTCACTGACTCACTGACTCACTGACTCACTGACAGACAACGCACAGCCTAAACCGCTGGTCGTAGAGACTTGAAATTTGGAGGGTATATTTGTCTTAGTACGTAAGGGTGTACTAAGAAAGGATTTTCCAAAATTCACCCCTTAAGGGGATGAAATGGGGGTTCAAAGTTTGTATGGAGAAACAAGATTAGATCGTCTTTTCTATCCGAAACTTCATATAAGTGCTTCAGTAAAAAAATAAGTAAAGACGTGTTTCAGGTTTTTTTGGAATTCCACCCCTAAGAGGGTGAAATGGGGTAATAAAGTGTAAAATCAATATTGTTTCGGATTGCGCTGAAATTTGGCATGCAAAAAGTTATTACGACGTTAGTTCCCACTGAGAAAGGATTTTCCAAAATTAACCCTCGAAGGGGATGAAACGGGGGTTCAAAGTTTGTATGGAGAAACAAGATTAGATAGTCTTTTCTATCTGAAACTCCACACAAGTGCTTCCGTAAAAAAATAAGTAAACACGTGTTTCAGGTTTTTTTTTAATTCCACCCCTAAGAGGGTGAAATTGGGTAATAAAGTGTGAAAATCAATATTGTTTCGGATTGCGCTGAAATTTGGCATGCAGATAGTTATTACGACGTTAGTTCCCTCTGAGAAAGGATTTTCCAAAATTAACCCTCGAAGGGGATGAAACGGGGGTTCAAAGTTTGTATGGAGAAACAAGATTAGATAGTCTTCTCTATCTGAAACTTCACACAAGTGCTTCAGTAAAAAATTAGGTAAACAGGTGTTTCAGGTTATTTTGAAATTCCACACCTGAGAGGGTGAAATGGGGTAATAAAGTGTGAAAATCTATATTATTTCGGATTGCGCTGAAATTTGGCACGCAGATAGTTATTAAGACGTTAGTTCCCTCTGAGAAAGGATTTTCCAAATTAACCCTCGCAGGGGATGAAACGGGGGTTCAAAGTTTGTATGGAGAAACAAGATTAGATAGTATTTTCTATCCGAAACTCCACACAAGTGCTTCAGTAAAAAAATAAGTAAATACGTGTTTCAGGTTTTTTTGAAATTCCACCCTTAAGAGGGTGAAATGGGGTAATAAAGTGTAAAATCAATATTGTTTCGGATTACGCTGAAATTTGGCATGCAGATAGTTATTACGACGTTAGATCCCTCTTTGAAAGGATTTCCCAAAATTAACCCTCGAAGGGGATGAAACGGGGGTTGAAAGTTTGTATGGAGAAACAAGATTAGATAGTCTTTTCTATCCGAAACTTCACACAAGTGCTTCAGTACAAAAATAAGTAAACACGTGTTTCAGGTTTTTTTGTAATTCCACCCCTAAGAGGGTGAAATGGGGTAATAAAGTGTAAAAATCAATATTGTTTCGGATGGCGCTGAAATTTGGCATGCAGATAGTTATTAATTACGACGTTAGTTCCCTCTGAGAAAGGTTTTCCAAAATTCATCCCTGAAGAGGATGAAACGAGGGTTCAAAGTTTGTATGGAGAAACAAGAATTGATTGTCTCTTATATTCGAAACTTTACACAAGTAGTTTAGTAAATAAATGAGTAAATTCGTGTTTCAGGCTTTTTGAAATTCTATTCCTAAAAGGGTGAAGTGGAGTAACAATGTCTGAAATCAATATTGTTTCGGATTGCGCTGATATTTTGCATCCAGATAGAAATTTTGACGTAGGTATCCGCTGAGAAAGGATTTTTCAAAATTCACTCTTCAAGGGATGAAGCGGGGGTTCAAATTTTGGATAGTCATTTTATTCGACATTTCACACAAGTACTTCTGTAAATAAATAAGTAAATACGAGTTTCAGACTTTTTCAAAATGCCACCCTAAAAGAGTGAACTGGGGTAAAAAAGTCTGAAAATCAATATAGTTTCGGATTGCGCTTTATTGGGTTTTTCGGGTTTTAAAAATATGAATCCTGATTTGTCTTAGTCACGCGATAACATGAAAACAGGTGAACCAATTTGGCTAATTTTTATTTGATGTCATTAATGATAGAATCGTTTTTACAAAAGAAAAGTTTTAAGTAAATAAAAGGAGTTTTTAACGCGGGCGTAGCCGCGGGGGACTTCTAGTAATACTATAAGAATCTTTGTCCTGACATACTGACTGACTGACTCACTGACAGACAACGCACAGCCTAAACTGCTGGTCGTAGAGACTTGAAATTTGGAGGGTATATTTGTCTTAGTACGCAGGGGTGTACTAAGAAAGGATTTTTCAAAATTCACCCCTTAAGGGGATGAAATGGGGGTTTAAAGTTTGTATGGAGAAACAAGATTAGATAGTCTTTTCTATCCGAAACTTCACACAAGTGCTTCAGTACAAAAATAAGTAAATACGTGTTTCAGGTTTTTTTGAAATTCCACCCCTAAGAGGGTGAAATGGGGTAACAAAGTGTGAAAATCAATATTTTTTCGGATTGCGCTAAAACTTGGCATGCAGATAATTATTACGACGATAGTTACCTCTGAGAAAGGACTTTCCAAAATTCACCCCTGAAGGGGATGAAACGGGGGTTCAAAGTATGTATGGAAAAACAAGATGAGATAGTCTTTTCTATCCGAAACTTTACATAAGTGCTTCAGTAAAAAAATAAGCAAATATGTGTTGCAGGTTTCTTTGAAATTCCCCCCCTAAGAGGGTGAAATGGGGTAACAAAGTGTGAAAATCAATATTGTATCGGATTGCTCTGAAATTTGGCATGCAGATAGTTAGTTATTACGACGATAGTTACCTCTGAGAAAGAACTTTCCAAAATTCACCCCTGAAGGGGATGAAACGCGCGTTCAAAGTTTGTATGGAAAACAAGATTAGATAGTATTTTCTATTCGAAACTTCGTACAAATGCTCCAGTAAACAAATAAGTAAATATGTGTTTGATGTTTTTTTGAAATTCCACCCCTAATAGGGTGAAATGGGGACAAAGTGTGAAAATCAATATTGTTTCAGATTCCGCTGAAATTGGGCATGCAGATAGTTATTACGACGTTAATTCCCTCTGAGAAAGGATTTTCCAAAATTCACCCCTGAAAGGGATGAAACGGGGGTTCAAAGTTTGTATAGAAAAACAATATTAGATAGTCTTTTATATTCGAAATTTAACACAAGTACTTAAGTAAGTAAATATGTGTTTCAGGCTTTTTCGAAATTCCACCCCTAAAAGGGTGAAGTGGGGTAACAATGTCTGAAATCAATATTGTTTCGGATTGCGCTGAAATTTGGCATGCAGATAGTTATTTTGACTTAGGTATCCGCTAAGAAAGAATTTTTCAAAATACACTCTTTAAGGGGATGAAGTGGGGGTTTAAAGTTTGGATAGTCGTTTTATTCGACATTTCACACAAGTACTTCTGTAAATAAATATGTAAATATGAGTTTCAGACTTTTTCAAAATTTCACCCTAAGAGGATAAACTGGGGTAACAAAGTCTAAAAATTAATATTGTTTCGGATTGCACTGAAATTAAGAATGCAGATAGTTATTATGACGTAGGTATCCGCTCAGAAATGTTTTTCTGAAAATTCCTCCCGGATACGGAACGGGGATTCAAAGTTTGTATGGCGAAACAAGATGGGATAAAGTACGTGTTGTAGGATTTTTCGAAATGGGGTAGGTAACAAAGTCTGTAAATTTAGGTTTATAGGGTTTTATAAATATGCATCCAGAATAGCCTTAGTCACGCGATAACATGAAATAGGTGAATGATTTGGCTAATTCTTATTTGATGTGTTTAATTATAGAATCGTTTTTACAAAAGAAAAGTCTAAGTAAATAAAAGAAGGTTTTAACGCGGGCGAAGCCGCGGGACACTTCTAGTAGTTGATAAAACTGTAATAGAATATTGGCGGTCAGCTTAAGATGCTACTTTATTGATGATCTTAACAATACCTAATATCTTTAATTCTAGGTAGGTACAATAATGCGTGACAAAGAGTGTGGGCTGGGCATCTCACTGGAAGGGACAGTACGAGTGGTCGGCGGTCGGGAGTTACAAGCTCGTCACTTCATTAGAGCCATAGCTCCGCGGTCGCCGGTCGCCAAGACGCAGCTTTATCGACGAGGGGATGAATTGTTAGAGGTAAGTTTGTTTTGACACAGATTATAACTAGCTATACGTAAGCTAGTTATAATCTGTTATTCTGTCTGTATATCACTTTGTTTATATCTTCTAATAATATAAGAATCTTTGTCCTGACATACTGACTGACTGACTGACTGACTCACTGACAGACAACGCACAGCCTAAACCGCTGGTCGTAGAGACTTGAAATTTGGAGGGTATATTTGTCTTAGTACGTAGGGGTGTACTAAGAAAGGATTTTTCAAAATTCACACCTTAAGAGGATGAAATGGGGGTTCAAAGTTTCTATGGAGAAACAAGATTAGATAGTCTTTTCTATCCGAAACTTCACACAAGTGCTTCAGTACAAAAATAAGTAAAAACGTGTTTCAGATTTTTTTGAAATTCCACCCCTAAAAGGGTGAAATGGGGTAACAAAGTGTGAAAATTAATATTTTTTCGGATTGCGCTAAAACTTGGCATGCAGATAATTATTTCAACGTTAGTACCCTTTGAAAAAGGATTTTTCAAATTTCACCCCTGCAATGGGGTAACAAAGTGTGAAAATCAATATTGTTTCGGGTTGCGCTGAAATTTGGCATGCAGATAGTTATTACAACGTTAGTTCCCTCTGAGAAAGGATTTTTTAAAATTCACTCCTGAAAGGGATGAAACGGGGGTTCAAAGTTTGTATGGAAAAACAATATTAGATAGTCTTTTATATTCGAAATTTAACACAAGTACTTAAGTAAGTAGATACGTGTTTCAGGCTTTTTCACAATTCCACCCCTAAAAGGGTGTAGTGGGGTAACAAAGTATGAAATCAATATTGTTTCGGACTGCGCTGAAATTTGGCATGCAGATAGTTATTTTGACTTAGGTATCCGCTAAGAAAGAATTTTTCAAAATTCACACCTTAAGGGGATGAAACGGGGGTTCAAAGTTTGTATGGAAAAACAAGATTAGATAGTCTTTTCTATCCGAAACTTCACATAAGTGCTTCAGTAAAAAAATAGGTAAATACGTGTTTCAGGTTTTTTTGAAATTCCCCCCCTAAGAGGGTGCAATGGGGTAACAAAGTGTGAAAATCAATATTGTTTCGGGTTGCGCTGAAATTTGGCATGCAGATAAATATTACAACGTTAGTTCCCTCTGAGAAAGGATTTTTCAAAATTCACCCCTGAAAGGGATGAAACGGGAGTTCAAAGTTTGTATGGAAAAACAATATTAGATAGTCTTTTATATTCGAAATTTAACACAAGTACTTAAGTAAGTAGATACGTGTTTCAGGCTTTTTCGAAATTCCACCCCTAAAAGGGTGAAGTGGGGTAACAAAGTATGAAATCAATATTGTTTCGGATTGCGCTGAAATTTGGCATGCAGATAGTTATTTTGACTTAGGTATCCGCTAAAAAAGATTTTTTCAAAATACACTCTTTAAGGGGATGAAGCGGGGGTTCAAAGTTTGGATAGTCGTTTTCTTCGACATTTCACACAAGTACTTCTGTAAATAAATAAGTAAATACGAGTGTCAAACTTTTTCAAAATGCCACCCTAAGAGGATAAACTGGGGTAACAAAGTCAAAAAACAATATTATTTCGGGTTGCGCTGAAATTCAGAATGCAGATAGTTATTATGACGTAGGTATCCACTCAGAAATGATTTTCTGAATAGAAATTATACACACCTTTAAGTTTGTAGTTCCAAGTGGCTTTCCAAATAATAAACCATATAATGTCGTAAGATGACATGTGTAGTGCAGTGACATGCAATATTCTGGCAACTCAGAGCTAAGTGTGCCACAAGATCTTTGCCAGGCTTTTTCCATCACATTTACTATCAGTCAATCGACATACTTCCTTCTCGTTATTTTTTAAACCTAACTTATTCAAAAACACGATGTTGGAACTTTTGAAGCTTACTAGCAATGTGGACTGTTAGTAGATCCTTCAACTAAGCTAACTAAGCTAATCTTAGTATGTTATAAACGCCCTAAAATTAATTGTGTTGTCCAGGTGAACGGTTGGCGAGTACTAGGAGCACATCACGTGGATGTGGTGAGTCGGCTGCGGTCAGTGACCTCTCCCTGCGTGCTCGTCTGTGTCAGGAAACGGGAGCCTGTCTCCAGGGTCAGTAGTTTATTATACTATAGTTTATAGTAGTACTAGGAGCACATCACGTGGATGTAGTGAGTAGACTGCGGTCAGTGACCGCACCTCGCCTCACCCTGCGTCATTTAAACCGCGGAAAGAGCCGAATCGATGACACCCAGTCCCTTTCCGCCTCAGACCTCGTACCGCTGGAGAGACCTCAGACCTCGTACCGCTGGAGAGACCTCAGACCTCGTACCGCTGGAGAGACCCATACATTTTCCAACCACGTGATTCGTCAAATCTCATTCATCATAACTTTTAATTTATATATAAGAAAATTAGTAATGTACTTTATTTTATTTTATTTCGTAATTTATTAATTATCCTAACTAATATTATAAATGCGAAAGTAACTCTGTCTGTCTGTCTGTCTGTGTAACTTTCACGCCAAAACCACTGAACCGATTTAAATGAAATTTAGTACACAGATAGTCTAGAGCCTGAGAATGGACATAGGCTACTTTTTAAGGCAAAAAGAGGGTTGTAAGGGGCTGAAAGGGGGGATAAAAAGTTGTATGGAAGTATCGTCATTTTAGAAGCTAGAAGCTTGAAACTTATTTTGTAGGCTGTTAATTTGATATAAATAAATAAGACATTCAGAGTTTCTAAAAGTTTTACCCTCAAGGGTGTAAAATAATAATAAGGGATGAAAGTTTGTATGAAAATATGTAAGGTTTATGTTAATGTTCTACTGAACCGATTTAAATGGAATTTGGTACACAGATAGTCTAAAGCCTAAGTAAGAACATATGCTACTTTTTAATGCGAAAAGAGGGTTGTAAGGGGTTAAAAGGGGGATGAAAAGTTGTATGGAAGTATTGTCATTTTTAAAACTAGAAGCTTGAAACTTATTGTTTAGGCTGTTGATTCGATATAAATTAATATGTCATTCAAAGTTTGTGAAGGAGAAGGGGGAGGGAGAAAGGGGAGGGGGAATGAGGGGAGAGGAGGAAGGGTGGAAGTGAGGGGAAGGGGAAAGGGGGAGAGAGATGGGAGGTGAGGGAAAGGGGAGGGGAGGTGGAGTGGGGGAGGGGAAGTGGCGGGAGGGGAGAAAGGGGAGGGGAGAAAGGGGAGGGGAGGGGGAAGCGAGGGAAGGGGAGTGGGGGGAAGAGAGACGGGGAGGGAGGAGAAGTGGGGGGAAAGGGAAGGGGGAGAGGGAAGTGGGAGACAGGGGGTGGAGGGAAGAGGGAGGGAGAGGGGAGGGGAAGGGCGAGGGGGAAGGAGAGGGGAGGGAGAGGGGAGGGGGATTTGCGCGGCGTGGTACAGTGCGGTGTAGGTGGGATACGCATGTGTCTTATTTGTAAAATAATTAGCCTAAATATTTAAAAATGCTACCCAAAGACACTATTCTACGCGTACGAAGTCGCGGGCACTGCTAGTATTATATTAAGCATTTGCACACCCATACGGGTAGAAAACTAATGTACCTATTTTAAGCATAACACCAGCTTTATTGATATTGTTATTATAGTTTTCTGACAAATAAACATTCATTCATTCATTCATGACATTCATTTTTCCATTTCAGCATAAAACAATAACATGAAACAGTGTTTTTAGGGTTCCGTAGCCGAATGGCAAAAAACGGAACCCTTATAGATTCGCTATGTCTGTCTGTCTGTCCGCCGTATGTCACAGCCATTTTATTCCAAAACTATAAGGACTACAGAATTGAAACTTGGTAGGTACATGTATTCTGTGAACCGCTTTTCGATTTTTATACAAAAATAAAAAATATAAAAGTTTAAGGGGGGGCATCTCATACATGGAACTGAAACAAAAAAACCTATACGTGTATATAACGTTTCGTCAAACCTATACGTGTGGGGTATCCTTGGATAGGTCTTCAAAAATGACATTGAGGTTTCTAAAATCATTTTTTCTCAAAGTCAATCATTTGAAAGATAGGCGTGTCTAAAGTGGTAAAATGTGTGTCCCCCCCCCCCCCCCCTCTAACTTCTAAAGTAAGGGAGTGAAAAATCTAGAAAAAATATATTCTGTAGATCTCAATAAAAACTTTCAACGAAAATTGGTTTGAACGAGATACAATCAGCGGTTGTTGAGATACAGCGACCGCAAGTATAACTTTGTTTTTCATACAAACACTATGAAAAACAAAGTTAATTTTGTAGTTGCGAAAAATCATAGTTATGGAATACTTAACGGTGTTACGGAACCCTACGAGTGCGAGTCCGACTTGCACTTGGCCAGTTTATTTTATATCACATAGGCTGGCGTTTGACCACTAT
This sequence comes from Cabera pusaria, assembly GCA_954871355.1. Lineage (NCBI taxonomy): Eukaryota > Metazoa > Arthropoda > Insecta > Lepidoptera > Geometridae > Cabera > Cabera pusaria. Next base: position 874,481 of record OX940909.1, on the reverse strand, counting down.
CTCACCTGCTGATATGTGATTCAGATTCAGATTCATTTATTTCATACCATAGGTACATAGGAGAACACTTGGTCAAGTCAAAAAATAAAGTAAAACAAATACAAATTAAAAATTGTGTAACGCAGTGAGCAGCATAGGGCTTTGTCAAGTTTCTAAAACAGCTGTATAGGGGCTTATAGTCACAAATATACGTAGTCTACATTTACAATTAGTTGGACAATTTCCAGATATCTTTATCGTCAATATAGTGATTGTAGTTATAGTAAGCTTTATTAGTTCAACATTTTTTAAATAGCTTTTAAATCTAGTTTCATTCAGATTTATTATGTCTTTTGGAATTTTATTGTAGAAGCGAATTGAGTTACCCATAAAACATTTGTTAGATTTTTGTAATCTAAACAATGGCACTCTGAGTTTATGGCAGTTGCGTGTGTTTACAGTATGTACATCGCTTTGCTTTATTAATTCGTAAATATTTTTTCGCGCGCACATTATACACTCATAGATATATAATGAGTGGACTGTCATTATACTTATATCCTTAAACATTTCTCTTAGAGAAGTACGAGGACCTAGGTTGTATATTGATCTAATCTCACGCTTCTGTAAAACAAAAATTACATTTATGTCTGCAGCAGCACCCCACAACAGAACACCATAACTCATCAAACTATGGAAGTAGGCAAAGTAAACTGTTCTTGCAGTGTTTATATCTGTGAGTTTCCTTACTTCTCGTATGGCATGAATTGCAGAGCTCAGTTTGCCGCTTAATTTATCGATGTGAGGGCCCCATGACGATGCGGTCGAAGATGGTGGCACGCTAGGCCTAGATTGGGAACTGGCTCTAAAGAGCAGCTGCTAGCCACTAGGAATAGGTTTGGAGACAGATTTCCTAAATTGAAGGGAGTTGCTGGCCAGAAAGCCTGTGGCCACTACACAGTGTCTAACCACCATACAAAACTACCAATTTCCAGAAGACGATTTGAATTAGGTTCTTGTAACAGTTTTCCTGCCAGAAGTTGACAGTCACTCTTTACGTTGCAGAACTCTATATTCGGTGGCAGTCTCCAACAGTTGCCCCTGCCTCCACAGCGGCTGATCAAGGCCAAGTCGGAGAGTTCTGTAGCTTCTCTGTGCAGCACCAACACTGTCATGTCACATCAACATTCTGGTAAGCTCATCATTTAAAATTGTTTACGAAACGAAAAAAACTGATTTTGAGCTTGTTATTTAAAAAAAAAAAATACAAAATTGCTTTATTTCATAAATTGGTTTTTGAAACATTGTTTTATTGTACCCTGCCTTTTGCTTTAGTCTTTCAGACTGTGTTGCAAAAGACAGTGTCTTCCCAAAAATATGAACTTAACTGTATAAGCAAAGTAGACTAACAAGCAATTAATATAAGTATGTAATTAATAATACATATTATCTTAATATTATATTACTATGCATTGTGTGTGTGTGTGTGTGTGTGTGCGTGTGGGTGCGTGTGTGTGTATGTGCGTGTGTGTGTGTGTGTGTGTGTGTGTGCGTGTGTGTGTGTGTGTGTGTGTGTGTGTGTGAGTGTGTGTGCGTTTATATGAATGTCTTTACTATTCTAATTTAACAAGACGTTTTTCAGTGTCTTCGTAATCTAAGGATTTTAGCCAGTAAAAGCTGTATTTCAGTTTGTATTAATTAAAAGTATTTATTTTTAATTTAGTGTTGAGTATATTATAAAATATGGGTGAAAGATGATTGTAGTGTCTCCATGCTAAAGCACTATGGTATGACGGAACAGGAGATTTATCAATACGTTTGTTCGTGATTGGTATGTGTGGGACTATTTCTGTACGGTATCTCTTTAAACATTGGGAAATGAACAACTTCCTTACTGACATTACCTTACATTTTTCATAAAGGTTGCTTGTAGGATGTTGAAACGGTAATGACATTAAAGTTTGAGACTGTGAGTAAGGCTCGCTGTGCTCGTTCTACTACAATCAAATGTGTTTTTGCAGCTCCGCCCCATGAACTGATGCAATAACTGATGACACATTCACCGAGAGCTTTGTAGGTTTGAAGTAATAGTTTCTCATCAGCAACATGTCGGAGAGTTTTAAAAACATAAATAAAACGTCGAATTGAGACATTCTCTATGTGAGGTCGCCAGGACAATTTGTGATCAATTATGACACCAAGGTTTCTTATTGTGTCTACTCTTGCAAGGATGTTGCATTTACATTTATGCGGCCATCCTCATCATATAGGCCATCCTCGGCCAAACGTTGGACATCTGTCCAAGTGCGGCCATGAAACAAAAGGACAGTGTCATCTGCAAACATAAGTATATCGGCATTTTGTAGTTTTATTTTCAGTACTAAGTGTGAGGCGTTTATCTCTATATCTCTGGAGATACTTATCAGATCTCGATATAGTTACAATGAATAAACGGGAAGCATACTCCCTCAAAGAAAGATAATTCCAAATCGGTTAATAAATGACGGAGTTTTGAGGTAACAAACAAAAAAAAAACTCGCCAAGTGCAAGTTGGACTCACACTCGTAGGGTTCCGTAACACAGTAGAGTATACAAAAATAACTTTGTTTTTCATAGTGTTTGTATGAAAAACAAAGTTATAATTGCGGTCGCTATATCTCAACAACTGCTGACTGTATCTCGTTCAAACTAATTTTTGTTGAAAGTTTTTATTGAGATCTACAGAATATATATTTTCTAGATTTTTCACTCCCTTACTTTAGAAGGTGGGGGGCACTATTTTTACCACTTTAGACGCGCCTATCCTATTTAAATGATTGACTTTGAGAAAAAATGATTTTAGGAACCTCAATGTCATTTTTAAAGACCTATCCATAGACATCCCACACGTATAGGTTTGAAGAAATTTTTTTTTTTTGTTCCAGTTCAATGTATGGGATGCCCCCTTAAACTTTTATATTTTATATTTTTGTATCAAAACCGGAAAGCGGTTCACAGAATACATCGACCTACTTAGTTTTTATTCTGTAGTCTTAATAATTTCGGAATAAAATGGCTGTGACATACGGACGGACAGACAGCCAGACAGACAGACATGACGAATCTATAAGGGTTCCATTTTTTGCCATTCGGCTACGGAACCCTAAAAAAGACAGGCGAATTATTATTGAGATCCTTCTCCTTTTTCCTAATTTATTACCCGACTAATATACATTCTTATTTTGTTTGGGAGGGTATACTACCCGTGTGCTCCCATTGTAAATTTATCGAGATCTGATGTGTATCTCCAGAGATATGAAGACAAGCCTCCATAACAGCTGTCTAGTGGATTGAGAACAGTCTCACTTGTTGCTAATTTCTTTAATCTATAAAATTTAATGATATAACAATATATATTTTTGAATTTGCTATGGAATTTTACTATAAATTTTTTGTCAAAAAATAAACAAATGATTTTAAAAAATACATTCGTAATAGTGTTGTAAAGTTGAAAAAAGTAAATGTTGTCGTGTCATCAAAACCGATTTGGAATATTCTTTTTTAGGGTTCCGTAGTCCTGACATGGAACCCTTATAGTTTCGTCATGTCCGTCTGTCTGTCTGTCTGTCCGAGGTTTTGCTAAGAGACCGTTAATACTAGAAAGCTGTTATTTTGTGGGAGTATGTATATATATTACGGCGACCAAGTGCTGAAACAAAATTTTGAAAAATATTTTTTTTAGGGTAGCTCCCCCATATGAGAAGTGGGGATGAATTTTTTTTCATCGTCTACCCCAGCTTGTGGGGTATCGTTGAATAGGTCTTTTAAAATGACTTAAGGGTTACTAATATCATTTTTCGATTAAATGCTCCATTAACGAAATATTAAACTTTAAAGTGCAAATTTGTGTTCCAGTAAGGCGTCCCCCCCCCCCCCCTGTAAAAGCTAAACTGCGGGCTGGCAAAATCTGGAATTATTCGTGATAATAGCGCATTTCATGAACTTTAAAGGATAATTATAGCGGTTGAGATAACTTTATTAGTTTAGCAGTAATAGCCGTTGAACTTGGGTGTTGGATAATTTTGTATCAAATACAAAATCCTTAGAATAAATCCTTTAAAGTAACAAAGACGGAGTACCTACTCGTAGTTGCTTGTTTATAACGGGTAAAGACTTTCATTGAATAACAGGCTACTACGAAACCCTACACAGCGCGTGGCCCGACACGCACTTGGCCGGTTTTTTTGTTTGAGAGAGTATACTTTCTTTTGGTCTCATTGTAATTTCATTGCGATCTAATGAGATATATAAATACCTCAAACTTGGCATTTGAAGTCGTTTTTTTTTCGTTTTGTAAAAGATCCTAACTTCATAAGACTATAGAAAGGGTTGGAATCTACTGGAAGTGTATGAAACTAACCGAGGCATAACTGGTAGTCTCCACTTTGACCGAGGCAAAACTTCTAGTTTCCACTTTGACCAAGGCAAAACTGGTAGTCTCCACTATGACCGAAGCAAAACTGGTAGTCTCCACAATGACCGAGGCAAAACTGGTAGTCTCCAACAGCGACATCAAACTTGCTCGTCTCCAATAAGTTTTACTTCAATGGTTGCTTTACTAAGCTTTTAATATTGTTCTAATTTTAGGGGAGGTACTGCTTTTTGCAACACAGTTTTGTACTGAAGCAAAAAGCTGGGTTCGCATTTGAAATTTGTAATATTTTATTTTGTTCAAAATAAAGCAATTTTTAACCGACTTCACCAAAAAGGAGGAGGTTCTCAATTCGTCTGTATGTTTTTTTTTGTGTGTATGTTACGCGATTTCTCCGTCAATTGTGAACGGATTGATTGTTGATTTTGGTTTTTGACAGATATTCTTACGGTAACTGTGAGCGAGATAGAAAGAAATGTGGGGTAGTTAATATTTTTAATTTTTTTTTAAATATATTATAGGCTAGCGTTTGACCACTATCTCACCTGTTGCTAAGTGATGATGCGGTTGAAGATAGAGAAGTGGACTAGAATGCGAACTGGCTCTCAAAGATAGCTGCCGGAACACATTAGATGTTTGGCGACAGATTTTCTAACTTACCCTCAAGTTAGAAAATCTGTCGCCAAAGCGAGGTCGTCGAGCTAGCTGGCCAGGCGGACACTAGATATGTCGTACCACCATGCGGGGGTTGTTGGTTTCTTAACGATGTTTTCCTTCACCGGAGGGCAACTGTGAGAAACGCACATATATTTTTCGATCGAAAAATTCATTGGTGCACGGCGGTTTGAACTCGGTACCACGGCATCAAAGCCGACTATTCTCCAATTGGGCCAACGCCACCGGGCCCTCAATAAATAATTATATATTAATAATTATAATAAATAAATATATATAAATATAAATAATTTGTCTTCACAGGAATGTTCTACCGGGCAAAGTCTTGTTAGGGTGCAAACTTTTTTAAACATACCTAAGATTTTTTGACATGACATAACGTTTGGCGAAGATGGCGGCCATTTCAGTCCCGCGACACTGCATACATTATTAAATAACTCAGAATTATGAACGTACTTTGTACCAATCAACACTGCAAAAAAAAATTACAAGCATAATACTACAGATTATATAATAGTTACTACGTAAATAATACTTTCCGTTGTTAGGTTGGCTTCACAGTGTTTTCATAATTTGGGTAACAACAATATAGGGAAGTGCCTCTTATAACGTAGTAGAGTGATTCAGTACTCTGTGGGCCATATGGTGGACATTACTGTTAATAATCGCAAATAATAATTTTTAATATTCATTTTGGAATACAACTAGTCCGTGTTATAAAAGTATTTGGAATTATTGTAATAAAATAGACAATTAATTATCGTGTGTGTCAGATGCTTTAATTGCACAGGGCCATTTTGGACATTGTCCTTTGATACCTTGATGTCATCATTATTACTAGTGAATATTTTCACTTAAGCGTGGCATTTAAAGTCAATTTTTTTAGGGTTCCGAACCCAAAGGGTACCAAATGAACACTTTCTGAGAATTTGTTGTCCGTTCGTCCGTCCGTCCGTGTGTCTATTATATTTATTATTATATTATATATTATTATTATATTGGATAGTAGATAAATACTATGCATGTAGTAGTAGTAAGTAGGTACATGTAGGTTAGTAAGTAGGTAGATACATGTAGGATTTATCTATCTACTACCTATTAGACTTGGCTGGCACTGACTTCAAATAGATAAGTGGGTAGCGCTTATAATAATTTTAAGTAATTTATTTTTCGCTTTTGAGTGCCTGTTTGTGGTTATGATATGAAGTCGGTTTTATTTTTTTTAAAAATAACTTATGTATATATATTTCTATTTGTATTTGATACTAACTGATGTGATAACAATATAAATACGGAATTAAGGGAGATTTCATTAAGTCTGTCATCAGTCACTCAATAGGTCAACATAATATTTGCTTGTGTTTCAGAATTCTGTTCCGAGAATCTGGACGTGAGGTCTCGGTCACTAGAGCCTCTGTCGGGGCTGGCGATGTGGAGTGACGCTGTGGAGTACATAGACCTGCTGAAGGGAGACGGTGGACTGGGCTTCTCTATACTTGACTACTTGGTGAGTTGGTGCTGAGAAGAGCTTTTAACTTTCAGCCTCTTGAGGGCCCGGTGGTGTAGTAGGAGAATGATCGGCTTTGACGCCATAGGTACCGAGTCGAATTCCCGCCGTGCATCAATGATATTTCTATTGAAAAAATATTTATGTGCACTTTTTACAGTGGCCCTTCCGTGAAGGAAAAACATATTTAAGAAACCTCCAACCCCCGCATGGTGGTAGGAGCTTGTCTAGTGTCCTTCTGGCCAGCTACCACCTTCAAGTTAGAAAATCTGTCGCCAAACATCTTATGTGTTCCAGCAGCTACCCTTTCCTAGTCAGTTCCCATACTAGGCCTAGCGTGCTACCATTTTTAACCACATCATCATTTACCAACAGGTGAGATACTGGCCAAGCGCTTATATAAAAAAATACGTATGATGTAAAAAGCCTTCTTAGTTGTTAATCCCATTTTGTGATGTAGTCTATGTTGAGTACGTTCTCACTCCTCTACCTTGATGTAGTCTATGTTGAGTACGTTCTCACTCCTCTACCTTGATGTAGTCTATGTTGAGTACGTTCTCACTCCTCTACCTTGATGTAGTCTATGTTGAGTACGTTCTCACTCCTCTACCTTGATGTAGTCTATGTTGAGTACGTTCTCACTCCTCTACCTTGCTCTTTTGCAACGTTATTTCATCTCGCACAGGTTCAAAATTGCACAATATTAAAGATTCTTTGAAGTGTTGTCTACACTTTATATTTTTGTACATTTTTACCCACAACGGAACGGAGACTGTACATATGCGTTTGGGGTGAGAGGATGTTTGTTTGTTTGTTTGTTTGTCTGTGCAAATCCATGTTGCCATTTTTCTCCAAAACTACTGGTCTGATTTTGATGCAGTTTTCAGTTATAGGTTTGAATGTAATTGGTGCATATTTTTAGATAGGGGTTACGGTGGCAACTTACCAGGGGGCGCTGCAGTAATCATTTGTTGGTGCAAATCGATGTTGGCATTTTTCTTCAAAACGACTAGTCCGATTTTGATGCAGTTTTCAGTTAAGGGTTCGTGTTTGATTGGTGCATGTTCTTAAATAGAGGTTACGGTGTCAACTCACCAGGGGGCGCTGCAGTAAACATTTGTTTGTGCAAATCCATGTTGTCATTTTTCTCCAAAACTAGTTCGATTTTGTCTTTAAACGGTTCGTAATTAATCAGTGGTGGTTTTTAGATAGATGTTATGACGTTAATTTTCTAAAGGACATTGTCGTGGGTGTTTATTCAAAAATTTTATTTTTTTCTTGTTATTATATAGTAGGATCGTATCGTAGTTGAGTTGATAGCAGCAGGCATATATCCCAGGAGGATATAAAAAAATTGGAGTGTTAATAACAATGTACGAAAATATTAAAGATCGCTGAGAATTTTGTTAACTTCTAGGCACAATATACCATAATCCTATTGCTTATTACAAGTTTCATTAATTTGCTTTCTCTGTTAACTCTGCTTTATTTTGAACAGGAGTCGGCCACACCGATGTGATCTGCGGTGGCAATCAGTAGTACTGATACCATCATCATCATCATCAGCCTGTATCAGTCTACTGCTGGCCGTAGGCCTCTCCCAAGATGCGCCATTGAGCCCGATCTTCGGCTCTTCTCTTCCAGTCACTGCCCACCGCTTTGCGTATGTCGTCGCTCCACCTGGTCACAGGACGTCCTACGCTACGTTTGCCGATTCGCGGTCTCCACTCTAGGACAAGTCTACCCCAACGGTTATCAGTCCTGCGGCAGATATGACCAGCCCACTGCCACTTCAGCTTGCTAATCCGTTGAGCTATGTCGATAACTTTAGTTCTCTGGCGAATTACTTCGTTCCGGATTCGATCTCGCAGAGAAATACCGAGCATAGCTCTCTCCATAGCTCGCTGAGCGACTTTAAACTGGTGGACCAGTCGGACTGTGAGTGTCCACGTCTCGGCTCCGTATGTCATCACAGGTAGGACGCACTGGTTAAAGGCTTTTGTCTTTAGACACTGTGGTATAGGCGACGAGAAGAATCGACGGAGTTTTCCGAATGCTGCCCAGCCCAGCTGGATTCTTCTCTGGATTTCTTTCTCGAAGTTATGTTTGCCTAGTTGAAGCGTCTGCCCTAGGTAAACATACTTAGTGACAACTTCGAGTGGGATTCCATCTACGGCAATCGGTTCCGGAACAACGTGCTCGTTGTACATGACTTTGGTTTTATCCAAATTCATCCGGAGACCGATGCGACGAGAAGAATCAGCTAGGCCATTCAACATCCTTTGTAGGTCCTGCAGCGTCTCTGCCATAATGACGATGTTATCTGCGAATCGTAAGTGAGAGATGTACCTGCTGTTGATGTTAATGCCACGATTTTTACAGTCCAGCGTCTTAAACATATCCTCCAAGGCGTTAGTGAACAGTTTCGGGGATATGACGTCCCCCTGTCTCACTCCTCGACGCAGGTGGACATGTTTAGTTCGCTGGTTCTGTACTTGTACAGTCATCGTTGCGGCATTATATAGACATCTCATCACTTCGATATATCGCCAGTCGACTTGGCAACGCTGCAAGGACTCGAGAACAGACCAGGTTTCGATTGAGTCAAAGGCCTTCTCACAGTCCACAAATGCTAAGCACAGGGGCCGATTGTACTCTTCGGTCTTCTGTACAATCTGCCGCACCGTGTGGATGTGGTCTATGGTTCCGTAACCGCTTCGAAACCCGGCCTGTTCCGAAGGTTGAAACTCGTCGAGTCTTCGCGCAAGACAGACGGTTCGTGATGACCCTTGAAAACAGCTTGTAGACATGGCTCAGAAGCGAAATCGGGCGGTAGTTTTTTAATAGGGTTTTGTCTCCTTTTTAAAAAACAAAACCACCATGCTTCTGTTCCATGCCTGTGGAGTTCTCCCAGTAAAAAAAACGGAATTAAATAGCTGCTGAAGCTGTTGAACTGCTGGAGCTCCTCCGGCTTTTAAAAGCTCCGTTGTGATTCCGTCTTCTCCTGGGGCTTTTCCATTTTTGAGTTGTTTAGTCTCGGCTAATTTCGGGCAGATCTTCTGTGAAGTGGCGGGTTAAGGTGGCTCTAGAATCCTCAGTATCGGGTTCGGGCCTTGAAGCATGCGATGCGTAGAGCTTGCCGTAGAAGTCTTCAACTTCCGACAGAATCTCCGGCTTGGATGCGACGACGTTCCCCGTTGACGTTGTCAGCTTTGTGAGGTGGCTTCTACCCAGAGGCTGGACGAACACTTTCGACCCCCGATTCTGCTCAATTGATTCTTTAATCAAGAGCGTGTTAGAGGATCGGAGGTCGCGTCGTACCAGCTTCTTTATGAATTTGTTGCGCACCAGGTTAGTTGACAAAGCTGACAAAGGGTCTGTTCGTCTCTCTTCCATTAGCCGAAGTGTTTCTGCCGAAAGTTTGGACTTTTTGCCCGTACGCTTGCTCCCTGAGGATTTCCACCACTTTTTCGAGTTTCTGGTCTACGTCATCTGTGGTTTCCAAGGCAGCGAATCGATTTTCCAATTTTAATTGGAATGTTTCGGACCCAACAACGGTTTGGAGTAGGTTCGGACGGAGTGTAGACTTCATCAATCGGAATCTCTCGGCTTTAAATTCGATATCCAGAGAGCCTCGTACAAGTCAGTGATCACTTCCAGTATTAAACCTAGTGATCACTGAGACTTCTCTGAATATGCGCCGTTTGTCCGTAATGATGAAGTCAATCTCGTTTTTAGTCACAAAGTCGGGGCTTTGCCACGTCCATTTCCTTTGGGGCTGTTTCTTGAAGAACGAGTTCATCAAGAAAAGCCCCTCTCTCTCGAGGAAATTGACGAGCATTTGTCCCCTGTGATTCCTACTCCCAAATCCGTGTGGTCCTATAGACGATTCGCCGCAAGTTTGTACTCCCACTTTGGCGTTAAAGTCTCCCATGACAACGTTGTAGTGAGCCTTTGAGGTGGTGTGTAAAGCTCTGGAGATATCTTCATACATGCTCTCCACCTCGTCATCCAAGTGTGTCGAGGTCGGTGCGTAGACCTGGATAACCTTGAGGCTGTACCTCTTGGTTATCTTAATTATGAGGTACGCTACCGTGGTCGACACACTGGAGATTTCTACTACGTTGTCACTGAGAGCCTTGTTGACCAGAAGCCCGACGCCGCCTTGGGATGGCTGATCTCCTTCTCTGTAGTACACAATATGCCCCGATTCTAAGGTTATGGTGTCCTCTCCCTGTCTTCGGACTTCACATAACCCCAGGATGTGCCATCTTATGTGTTTCAGCTCCTCCTCTAGCTGCGCTAGATGATCGTCCAGCCGAATCGTGCGTCCATTGTACGTTGCGAGGGTCAGTTTGTTCTGGCGGCCTACCGTAGCCCGGGGATTTTTAGCACCCCCTGCCCTGCCGTTACCGTGACCGCCACCGTGGTCAGGAATAGCAGGGCGGCCGGGAACTGAGGGCCGCGGCTTATTGTGACTTTCCATTTCATGCATGCATCCCTTGGGAGGGATATGCCCTAATCGCCATGCTGGGCAGGCGTGTTGGCGATCGCAGGACGTAGCTTCTCGCACCGGTGACGCTGCTGCCCGTCACCGGCCTGTAGAATTTGGCTACGCCATAGATATGATATGGTTATACCGCCATTTGTCGGTCGCCAGAGCCCCGTCTGTTGGTCAGCAGGATGCACCACGGGCAGGTGAGGTTGGCTGGGAGCACCGAGGTCGTATTTGTGCTCCCTTACATCCCGATTTTACAATACTGATACCGATTGGTTCAAACCAAACGCGGTCAGACAGCGATTAAACGCGCGATCGCCACCGCGTCTGCCGCTGCAGATCGCAATAGTGTAGCCGTACCAAGAGTCAGTAGGGTCAGCGCCAGTAGCCTTTTGGATTCTGGTTGCATTGCCGTTACCTAATATTTAACTTTGTGAGATGTTCAATATAAATGATCAACATCCGGATCAGCTACAATTAATAATCAATTAGTACAATCTTTAATTCGCGAGTGAACATGTATCTTCCAGGCAAGCGTGCTACATCGTCGATCACATCTTCACTTAACACCAGGTGAGATAGTGGTCAAACGCTTGCTTATATGCTATAAAAAAATTACGGTATCAGTCATTGTGAGAAATCTGAAGTAATTGAGTCCTAAGTGATGATTTAAAATTCCTAATAATTTGAATATGGATTAAATAAAAATGTCTCTAGATTTGTTTTCATGTTGAGTTGTTAACTAGTAAGATATAAGATATAGTAAGATATAATGTTTAAGTAAGATATAAAGTTAAGATATATGTTTGTCATTTTCAGTATTTAATATAATGAATTAGCATGGTGTTAGCCGTAAGGTGACGTCACCGACCGGCCCCACCGGAAGACCAGCGTTAGTTCTGATACTAACAATATGCTGAGTTGGGGCCGATTGGTGACGTAGGTTACCAATAAACATTTTTCATGTCATTTCATAATTTTGGGGTAGACTGGTCCTAGAGTGGAGACCGCGAATCGCGCGAATCTAAAACGTAGCGTAGGAAACTCTGTGACCAAGTGAAGTGACAACATTCGCAAAGTGGTGGCCAGTGACTGGAAACAAGGAACTTCGGCTTCGGCTCTTTGTTTCTAGTCACTGGAAGAATCCAGATCGGGCTCAGTGGCGTGTCTTAAGAGAGACCTATGTCCAGTTTTGGACTGCTACCGGTTGATAATGATGAAGATATCATACAAATGCAGGTTATATCAGCGTGTATAACTCGCGTCACGTAAAAAGAACGCTAGAAGAGAGTGGAGGGTTTTGAGGGTACACTCGCGCACGAATGTATACACAGCGCGGGAAAGCAAAGGTCGACTGACGAACCAATAGCGCGCCGGCAAGTGACCCGCCTGCGCGCCATCCTCATACCACTAAATAAATATACCGATACATAGCTTAATGCGCAGCTTGACCGCCAGCGTCCTGTTTACGTGACGCGAGTTACAACAACCACACTAACCTAATTAACATCTCGGAGTTTTAGCGGGAACGTGAAAAAGTGTGTGTGTTCTCATTGTATTTTTTCGTAAAACTTGTGTTATATAGCAAGGTAATGTGCAATGAATGTGGATTATTAACCATTGAGTGGCGGTAAATGTGTGCGAGTGTAGGCAGACAGCACAATGTTGAACAACATTATATTTGCGTTCTCACCAAAATTCCAACGAAATCTTCAGTAAAGTCCACATCTTTACTGGTGGTATGACTTGGAATAGACTTTGACTTGAGACTTGACCTGAAATATTACTTTGACCTATCTTTACGACTTGAATTCATAAAAACATGAAGAATTTTAATACTTGACACTGGCTAAATACACTAATCGTGTGGAGCCATAATTAAACTAAAAAAAAACCAACTTCTCCATGTTCCAGGACCCGTCGGAGCCCGGCGCGTCAGTGATAGTAGTGCGGTCGGTGGTAGCAGGCGGCGCGGCGGCGCGGCACGGGCGCCTGGCGCCCGGCGACCGCCTCGTCTCCGTCAACGGAGTCCATGTCGCCGCCAGCACGCTCGCCACCGCCGTCGCCGCCATCAAGACTGCTCCTAAAGGTGACGTTACCTATACATGACGCTTATAGTCAATTCATTTAAACTCATTTACAAACATCACATTTACACTCCATAGACAACATATTCTCTGTCAACGGTGTCCATGTGGCTACCAGCACGCTCACCATCGCTGTTGCCGTCATCAATACTGCTTCTAAAAGATACTTTACCTATACATGACACTTATAGACAATTCATTTACTATCCTTTACTCACATCACATTTACAATTCATACACAACATATTCTACGTCAACGGTGTCCAAGTGACTACCAGCACGCTCGCCACCGCCGTCGTCACCATCAAGACTGCTCCTAAAGGTGACATTACCTATACATGACACTCTAAAACAATTCATTTACACTCATTTACATACATCACATTTACACTCCATAGACACCATATTTTCTGTCAACGGTGTCCATGTGGCTAACAACACGCTCGCCATCGCTATTGCCGTCATCTAGACTCCTCCTAAAGGTAACGTTACCTATACATGACACTCAAAGACAATTCATTTACACACATCACATTTACACTCCATAAAGAACATATTCGCTTTCAACGGTGTCATGTCATGAAATTTGGCAAGATCTTGCATCTTGCCAAATTTCATGACATTGACTTGACAAAATTCATGACTACTTGACTACTTGACAAAATTCATGTCTTGAAGCACATATATAGGAAAGGAATCTGAAAACCTTAACACCTAAAACCTAAAAATGTGGTATTACCTATTTGTTGTTTACATTTAACTATAAGTTCTATTACATTATATACATTAATATATTTTTAAAACTACCTAACTATAAACAAATAAATATACCTAATAAAAAACCATAAAAACTAAAATTTAGTCTACCAAACCACTACCAGTAGGTAAAGTTCCCAAAATGCTGGCTGTTTTCCCCCATTGGCGATGCTTAGTCTCTGAGCTAAATACATGCCAGCATTTTGGTCCCGTGTCGTTTCAACCAGCCGTGTGGAAAGAAAGCATGTAGTTAAATAAGAAATCAAATCGAATTTACTATAACAAACTTATTATTTGCGGTTGGTGCACTAACAGTGTCTATGCATCGGTCTAAGGTTCGAACTGCAAATTTAAGTTTGTCTTTTAACCTAGTTTGAGAAATTGGTACGGAAGCCTCGGTGGGCGAGTCCAACTCGCACTTGGTCGGTTTTTTTATGCATGTTAACCGATTTCTCTGTCATACAATAAATATTCATATGTTATCATACAATAACAATAATAAATTAAATGTAAAAATAAATAAATAATATCTTAATTTTATATTAATATTATACATACATACATCACGCTTTTTTCCCGTTGGAGTAGGCAGAGACACATTTTTTCCACATGCTACGATCCTGACATACCTCTTAACATAATTAATAATAAATAACACTTAGATTAATTTAAGATGAAAGCAAATACTATGAAGATATTTTGTCCGTTTACAAAGAAGATAAATACTGAGATTTGTAAATAAGAAAAACAAACAAATATTCATTATCTTATCAAAAAAGAACACATCACGCAAGAATTAATTCAATATTGAATCTGAAATATCTCAGTTCATTGAGATAGCTGTAGAAGTGAATACAGCGCCCAAAAATTTGTGAAATATTATTATTAGATTTTACAAAAAAAAAATTAAAAAAAATCCCAACAAGTAAGACTTTTATAATTATTAAAATTTCGACGTTTGTGTTTTTTGGCGTTTATGCTGCAAAAATATATTAAATATTTTGATTTCTTTTATAAGACTTTGAGTGACATAATCTGTATATATAAAACGCAAAAAATGTTCTTCCTATGTTCGTTATAATCTTTGAAACCATCCAACCGATTTCATTCGAAAGGCAATAACGCGAAGATAGTTTCAGATCACTAAAACAATTTATGCGTTCGACAAAATCTTTATAAATACGGGTGTTCATTTGGATGTTTTTCAAGTGTAAATCACAAATTTTGTCAATCTTCAGCGATGTATAGTGGCAGTTTTCAAAATAAGTGCAATTTTCTTCGTGTGAAAAGGTTTCGAACGAAATTATATTTATTTTATGAAAAATTAATATGTTATTTTATTTTTTGTTACAGGAATAGTGAGAATCGGTATTTCAAAGCCGCTCCCCTGCAGCACAGTTGTTGGAGGCGAGAAAGCAAACGGACACAGCATGCACAGTAGTCAGGTAATACACAATTTTAATATTTAATATTATAATAATTAGAATAATTTACATTTGTAAAATTATTTAAAAAATATTGAGTACAAATGCACGCTAGAACTTTACACATCTTTGAGGGCAACACAAAACCAAATCAAAATTAATTTAACAGTGGAATAATAACAGCGAAATAAATAAAATTAACGATTGAATAATTTTTTTAAATTTGTGTATGTACACGTGATATTGTACACTGAGGGGAAAAAAGTAAGTTGTTTTATATTATTAAAGCTTGTCTATGCTTAGAGCAGTATTTATACCTATTTATTACTAAATGGCATGCAATTTTCCAACAATTTTTAATTTAATCAAAATTTGTACAGTAAAGGGAATAGATTTACCGCTCTAAGGATTTTGTTATTTATTTAGCTATAAAATTAATTCATTAAATTAGAAAAAAAATAGTTGTATAATTTCCCTTTAGTGTACAATATAAATCTTGCATGCTTACACTAAAATATGCACTTTTAGTTTCTAATAAAATACGGAAACTAAACATAATTTGAAACCTGTAAAACTCATCCTGTTTCTTTCTAATTATATAAATAAAGCTATATGCTTAAAGCTAACACTTTATGTTTAGTTTTAGTAATATAACTGATAACATGAGAGCATAACACATTATAGTTACGTCTCACCTACACATAAACCTCTTACTACATTTTTATACTATCCTTACTTAATAATAATATTTATAAACGCGAAAGTTTGTATGGATATATAGATGTTTGTTACTCTTTCTTGCTAAAACTACTGAACCGATTGAAAGAAAGAAAAACCAGTATTCAGCAGTCCTTAAGATACAGTACAGATGTAAAATATACTTGACATTTTGAGCAAAAAACTTAACTAAATAAAACAAAAAGAAATACAATATGAGGTGCTGAAACAGACCAGTCTCAGCACAAATGTCCAGATTCTTGGATCGTAGACCCCAAAACCAAGACGCTGATTTTCAGAATGACCTGAGAGCGGGAGTAGGACTAACACCGAAAACAATAACTTAAATAAAATAGATACAATAACATAAATTAACAATAACAGATAACATATTTATAAATATATTGAGCTGAAATTTGGTATGTAGATAGCCTAGACCCTAGAATAATACATGAAGTACTTTTTATCCCGACATTCTCACGGAAACTATGTCTACGTGGGTAAAACCGTGGGACACAGCTGGTAGTAAATAACGATATCTTATAAATTTTAAAAAAACGTGTGTCCGCTCTAAAGCACGACTGGAGTTTACTTTCTCTTTCTCTCTTGCTTTCTTTGTCTCATCCTTCATTGCCATTTGGGTTTATTTTATTTATTTATTCACAGAATAATTATTGACAGAAAACCTTAATTAACCTTAAGAATTACGCGACGCGACGTTTGCGCGATTCCGCTACTGCACACGTTTTGAAACTCGATAAATACTTTTTTAAATATATTTTCCGCCACCTGAAGGGTTAACTCATTATGAAAGTTTTAAACCTTAAATAAAAATCGATTAAAAATATGCTCGTTACAAAAACTCACTTTATGTCAAACTTAAAATAGAATAAACAGGATACACATTATCGTCTGTTCAGCGTTCATGTAAATATTTTGTTTATAGATTTTTACGTATTTTTGTTATCAACTTACCTAACTACTAACTGTTATTTGGCTTTAACATTTTAAACACAACAGTTATTTATTTATCAATCCAATAATAATGTGTGAACTGTTTCAGTATTAGGTATTACAAAATGTCAGAATTGCTTTACCTAGTTTTTAGATTTCTAGAGCCTGTACTAGAACATTCCACGTTAAAGACTCCAAAGGTACGGCACCACCGCTGCAATCTGCGGTGGCGGCCGCGGCGATGATTAGTTCAAACCAATCACGATCAGACAGTGACTGAACGCGCGATCGCCACAGCGGCCACCGCCGCAGATCGCAGCCGCGTGGCCGTACCTTAATGACTATCTTTTAACGCTTTTTTTTCATTTAACTTTCCAGAAAGTAGAGTACTTCACAAAAATCCTTCGTCTCATCATGTCATTACACCGAGACATAATGGAACTCCAACTTCAATACCCGATGAAATGTTCCGGAGAACTGGATCCGATACCTCCGCCGGAACCGTTCCGGATCCCTCCGAAGATCAAAGCGGAGATCACCATGAAATGACACAAGAATGAGCTGAGCTACTCTGTAAAGGTTGATGTACCCGAAAGCGGACAATGTGTCAGTAAGGGGGCGTTGAAGTGTGATCAGATTGATATCTGAGGAAACGGAAACGCCGAGAAATCGTGGTTGAATTCTGAATTCGAAATTTTTGTGCGAATTTGTGCACGTGGATGGTAGTTGATGTTCCGCTCTCGGAAATTTTCCGTTTACAAAATTGGCACAGTTTTTTCTTGAATGAAATTTTAACATGATTTTTCTATTGTTCTCTTTTCTAATATTTGAAGGAAATTACGTATTGGAAATATTGATTAGTTTTTCGAAAGTGAGTCTATAAATTTGAATCAGATTATACAATAACTATCAGAAATATTAAACGAAAATTTAATTATTTGAACACAACTCCATAAATTATGTATAATGACGATAAAGTCTAAGTCATAAGTGGTCACCAATTTACCACTCTGAGGGATTTAATGTAGGTTGAAAGTGTCAGCCGACAGAAACTGTGCGTGGTCTACAAAGGAATGGGTGGGTGTTATCTCAAAAATAACAGTAAAACCAATATAAAATTAATATAATTTTGTTGACAGACTCAATATTTCCAATACAATTACCGATAGACATTTAAGAGCTTTAATTTCTACGCTCACTTTGTAAACTATATTTAAAACCTAATGACCCTAAATCTATCGCTGTTTTGATGATATCCTAGTAAAAAATGTCTTTGTAAAGAATTTTAGTGTTGCAAATTGATGGTGAAATGTTGAGGGGCATTATACTTAAATTGACTCAAATGTTGGTCTACTTTCCATTAACTGAATTCAACTTTTATTAGAAACTTAGAAGTCGTAAACAATTTTGAAAGCCAAGACTTTGCCCGAAGGGCTCTTTTTATATTTAATAGGCTAGCGTTAGACCACTATCTCATCTTTTGATAAGTGATGATGCGGTCGAAGCTACTCGATGGGCTTTTATTTTAGATGGTCTCTTATTATCCTCGCAATGTGAAACTCTTTGATTGAATTAAAAAAAAAAACGTACAGGATACGCACGGTGCTCTACATCGGAGCGTGCGGTAAGTATCTACTTACTGCACGCTCCATTGTATAGTGCGTAATTTTTAACTTTCGAACACTGTATACAGGCTTCGTAAATGCACTTTTTGAGCAAATGTGTTAAAAATTAACAACCCAGTCGTCCCCTCTACAATAAGAGCCCATTGCGTAAAGTCTCGACTTTTAAGCCCTAAAGATGATGTCACAAACGAAACATTCTGCTCCAGCCATTCACCAAAATAATAAAAATAATACCTTTTAATAAATAATTACAGGCCGCAGTGCAGTGATATGCAAAATTCTGGCAGTTCAGAATGTTGCACGCCGCTGTATCTGTAATAGGTAGACGTCATCGCTTACCATCAGGCGAGCGTCGTGCTTGTCCTGTTACCTTATATCATAAAATAGTATATTACGATACGTGTGACTTAAGTAGTCGATGATTGCACGGCGCGGCGTGAAGTTAGTGGCGTGAAGTTAGTGGCGTGAAGTTAGTGGCGTGAAGTTAGTGGCGTGAAGTTAGTGGCGTGAAGTTAGTGGCGTGAAGTTACTTGCAATATTAGACAACCTAAGTTACGAGTATCGTATACCTATTCTTTAAAGATAGCAGTGTGACATAAACCCGAAATCGACTATTTAAGTCACATAAAAGTATGCGTAAAGTGCTGGTTTAGGTCACACTGTGCTATAAAATAATAATATTGAAGTAAAAAATATAAGGTACACAGCAGCATAATTAATTGACAATGTTGTAATTTTTATATAAAGCTATTTTGACAGTAGCTATTTTACGAGTGTCCATCCGAATGGAGTCAATAACGGAGTAACTTAGCTGGTAGCTTTTACGCTACAAATGTTTTTCTATACTTACAATCTTTAGTCCCACTTCACCTTAACTTTCCACGTTTAACATTGTTCCCACTTTACCTTAACTTTCCACATTCAACTTTATTCCCACTTCACCTTAACTTTCCACGTTTAACGTTATTCCCACTTCACCTTAACTTTCCAGGTTAACCTGTAGGTATAATATAAGTATTAATTTTGTAGAAATATCGCTTAAATGCCCCAAGCTACACTATTTCCTATTTCAAGCACCTTAAAAGTATATAAAAAATGTTTGTAAAAGGCTTTATTAAAATTTAACCTTCAATTGAGTATCAAGAAATTGAAAACGTCCATTTACAATTTTGACAAAAAAGCATAGAGGCAAAACGCGAAAGATATTATTTTAATATTAAATATAAAAATTATTATATATTAGCAAAATTGATGTCTATATATTGCGGTTGTGTAGTCGTGGAAATAATAAATGTTTGTAGTCAATTTATTAAATGTGATAGATTTTTAAAATTATTAAAAAACTGCAACCGCCATAAAAATAATATTAGGTATATGCTAATTAATATTAAGCTTTCGAAGTATAACAAAGTTTTAAATGAGAGAGAATAAAAATATGTTTTATTTCCGAATGAAATATTTATTGCAAGCTATTAAATGTCTGATTGTATTAAACGTATCGTGAGATTCATACATTATATTATTTAAAATGGTTATACACTCACAATAATTATCAAAATTGCATCGAATAGTTTCGGTGACATTTGAAATTCCTTTCTCTGGGCGCTATGCCAAGTTCGTAAAACAAGCTGTGGTACGTAACTTTTTGACAGATAATTTAATCTCATAATTAAATTCAATGTTTCAAACACTTTATGAAGATATAAATTCTAAGTAAAATAGGTTTCGGACATTCAAAACACTATGACTTAATTTTTTTATTACTATATAGTTAACACTAAATAGGTCTTATCGAATTTAAAATTTTATTATCCTTAGCGTTTGCGTTGATTATGTGTCTCGCGATAAAATATTTATGTACGCATTTCACAGTGGCCCTCTGGTGAAGGAAAAACATCGTTAAGAAACCCACAATTCCCGCATGGTGGTAGGACACTATCTAGTGTCCGCCTGGCCAGTTACCACCCTCAAGTTAGAAAATCTGTCGCCAAACATCTAATATATTCCGGCAGCTACCCTTGAGAGCCAGTTCCCATTCTAAGCCTAGCGTGCTACCATCCTCGACCGCATCATCACTTACCAACAGGTGAGATGTGGTCAAATAGCCTATATGATATAAAATAAACTGGCCAAGTGCGAGTCGGACCCGCACAAGTAGGGTTCCGATTAAACAAAATTTGGCGGAAAAATAAAGTACTAAGTACATCGATAATATAAATACCGTGTCAATACTTAACATGCTTATTTACTACAACGCCATCTAACGAATGTCTAACGAACTTCTAACGCCAACTAAGTGAACGTTAACACTAGAGATGCGCCGTATAGTGGTTTCACCGAATTACCGAATACCGAATATTATTCGGTTTAACCTTTACCGAACCAGATATTCGGTTTACCATTACATTGTTTTGCCGCGTAAACAAGTTCTAATATGTGCGCTATGTGCCGCTGCTGATTACATGTTGATTTAAGGCTTAAAATAAATGTTGACTATACCTACTAACTACAGGTTAAGAAGTAAATACGAGTATGTTTTCTTTTACTTATAATATAACATAAATCTTATATAAGAAGTTTTGTCTTTTAGTTCTACACCTTAGCATCATGAGCCAAGAAAATAGAAATTCTTGAACCGAGTGTATTTGGCAACAAAACCGAATAATTTGGCAGAATACAAATAATGGAAAAGATGCTGAATACGCTGAATACCGAATACCAAACGAATATTCAGCGCATCTCTAGTTAACACAAAGGGTAGGGTAAACCAGTGTTTTTCAACGCGTGGGTCGCGAGTGTCGCGACCCCCGTGGGGCGTCGCAAAGCCTCTATAAGGGGGTCGCAAAGCCTCTATAAGGGGGTCGCGGGGGATCGCGAAGCCTCAGTAAAAGAAAAAACAAAGTTTGAAAACATACTTTTAAACAAAATATTAATTAAGGAGCATTTGTAGGTGTTTTGACTGAAAGTGCTTATAATATTTGTTTCGGAAGAAAAATATGTAATTTGTTTCCTGTAGGCCACATGAACGAAGCCGCGGGTAGAAGCTAGAAATATAACAAAATACAGATTATAAACAGTGCAAGTAGGTCGATTTTTTTTTCATACTACCCCTTAGTATGAAAAAAAAATCAAATCACGTTGCGTCACGAAAAAGTTTGAAAAACACTGGTAAACAATCGTTCATAGATGGCGCTATAGTAAAAACACGATTTTTGTATGGGGACCCCCTTTAATTCTTTACTTTGTTCTGTTTTTAGTATTTGTTGTTATATCGGCAACAGAAATACATCACCTGTGAAAATTTCAACCGTCCAACTATCACGGTTCATGAGATACAGCCTGGTGACAGACGGACAGACAGACAGACAGACAGACAGACAGACAGGCAGACAGACAGACAGACAGACAGACAGCGGAGTCTCAGTAATAGGGTTCCGTTGGTACCCTTTGTTTTCGGAACCCTAAAAATAAATAAATAAATAATCTTTTCAGTAGTTTGTGATCTCTTTTATAGTTTTGCGCGTTCATTGAAGTTCATTAGGACAACATTGCGTAAGGCGTCACTTCCAGAAGTACCCCCGAAAAGTCCGAAACTAGTGGGAACAATTTCGCCACTGCGTGTGAGTGTATAACCATGAAATGTCACTTACAGGTAATTTGTAACATATCATAGGTGTAAGTATTGCTACTGCTAGTCTAGGTCTAGAAGAAACGAAGCAAAGACTGTACGACGACCATAATTTGGACGGTTTGTTGAATGAAGGTTGGAGTGTTGAAGTGTTAAAGCTCATGGTTTAATATAATGTTGTAGTAGATTGCTTAGCTAAGCATTTATTCTAGGTATGTTTTTCTTTTGTTGGAATATTTTTTGTAATGCTTAAAGCCTTATAGGTGGATATGATTTAAAGATTCAACAAATAAAATAAGTTTCCGCCATGTTTGAAATCAGCACCGGCCTATCGGTTCTAAACTACACCTATTACTCGGCTGCCCACACAATGAGTTTGTTTGAAAATTGCAGGACGTATTAAATAGCCAATTAAATAGATCACATTTGACATCTGTCAGTCTTAGTTTCATAGTGAGGTGAATCGCTTAAAAAAATTTATTCACTTAATGAATCGATATGCATCAACACAAACAAGAACGATGTTTGTTTGATGTTATTCAAAATAACCTAAAAAGGTTGCTCTAAATGTAAATTAAATTCGTATTTAAATTATTCAGTGTTATTTACTTGTTTGTTTTGCGTTACTATGATTTTGAGAAAACACGTTAATACACATTACATATTCATACGTTTTAAATGTATTTATGGATTCGAAGGAAGCTCCATAGAATCATCATCATCATCATAATCAGCCGGTATCAGTCCACTGCTGGACATAGGCCTCTCCCAAGTCATGCCACTGAGCCCGATCTTCGGCTCTTTGTTTCAGTCACTGCCCACCGCTTTGAATAGAATAAGACCCAATAAAATAAAAATTAAACAAACTGAAAAGCACTTAAGGTTATTTAACGTTTAGTACTTTATCGTTAGTTTTTACCCAAAAAAGTAACATCATTGATTTTGGTTCATATTCAATTATTTTTATTTTGTTTTTTAGTTTGTAGTGTAATATAATAATACAATCACAGTGTGGTTGTTTGTATAGTTAAACATTCCTTTACAAGTAATCATTGCACAGATCAATATTTTGGTGTTTTTGGTAGCATTCCTAGTGCTTATAAAGGTTTCACCGATGTAACCTTGTAATGACGTTCAGTTTTTTAGAATAAAAATTGTTTATTATGTTTAAAATGAATTATTAGTCAAAGTAAATTGTAAAACGCCTTCTTTTGTAATTATTAGAATAAAAATGTATTTTTAAGTAAAAAAAGAGTGTGTGTACTTATGTACACGCGTTAGAAGTTATACTTCTGTGGCGTATGGAAAAAAATAACTAAAATGCAGTAGTGATTAACGCTAAATATTAAAATTAATCAAAAAGATTTTATTTAAATAAAAAAGGTTTTTTAACGTAAAAATATGACGTTAAATATGACATATACAACTTCAACATTGATAGTCATGCCACTTAGAACTAACTTCACGGTGTTAAATTTAGGTGTTGGTGTGCGCGCGCATCGTACCACCTAGAACTAACTTCACGATGTTAAATTTAAGTGTCGGTGTGCGCGCGCATCGTAAAAATTCAGTGTCATAATTTTTCTCTATCGCGCCAAAAAAAGTATAACTTCAAAAATGTTAAGTAATTGTGCAGTTCTAACTTTGAAAAATTTAATAATATTATGTGCCCTTTATTAACAAGGTCACGTTGTTAAATTTTGATGAACTGTCAAATGTGATCTATTAAATTGACTCTAACTAGTTAAAAAATGACACGTAAAAACTAAAGTGCTTAAATTTTTGAATTATTTTGAATTAAAGAACATTTTTTATTTATTTAATTGTTCGCATAGAGTTAATATTATTTAAAATAATGCAAAGCTAGTCAATATTGTTACGGATAATGTCTAAAATTTTATTATTCAATTTATGGTTATCCCGTCCGTACCTAATTAATGATGTCACAAAATATATTCACATTGTTTTTTATTGATATGCAATATGTGACAAAATAAATTACTTATTGAAAATTGATTATAATTTATATATTACGGGTTTGTTGTTATGGTATTGTTGTTTTTTAATGATTAAAGGCGGCGATCAGATAGCGCAGTAGTATTTGTACCGACTGGATCACACCAAACGCAATCTACGGCGATCAGAAAACAATTGAAAATCAGATCGCGAACGTGCACTCGGACGCAGGCCACCGCGGTGTGATCGTACCTTTATTAATTCTTCATAATTTGTACCTCTATAATTTAATGTATCTTCACCATTTTGTACCATCTTGTCAAGTTTCAGACTTTTACCGTAACATAGTAATAGTTAAGAATTGTTGTTAGAATCTAGAATAGCATCGATGTCCAATGCTTTAACTGAGTCTGTGTTAAATGTTTAATGCTTTGTTATATGTGTGTTGCAATAAAATAATATAAAATACAATATTTACTTTTATTTTCCCTCTACATCTATTAATATAATAATTAGTCGGTAATCAAATGGCCGACCACATTTTCCAGCAGTAAGTAAGTAACAATTGTACGAATAGCATGTGGTGTAGGTAAACATTTTAGGTAACGGGAAAGTAGGCCTTATTTTATAATTTCCACTTAAATTATTAAAAACTGAAATTGTCAGGTGAAATCAGAACATATGCATATACGTTAAATTAAAAATGAATGAAAAATATTCTACATAATCGTAATTTCACATACTTCATAAAAGTATTGATCGATCAGTTTTAGCTATGATATTTTCTCACTTATCTCAAAGTGAAAATTTTTTTTAATACTTTTTAACTTGCCTAACAGGAATGCTTGAACTCCCTGGCCTCAGATGACCACACTGGCATGGACTCGTTCCATGAATGTCTCCAAGAATATGGCGAAGGGTTAGAAGTAGTTCAAATATGTCTCGAGCCAGAGGAACCTTCTATAAAAGATGAGGAACTATCGGCTCTCGGAGATCTCAGCTTTGAAGACTGCAAGAAGACAATGGAAGTAGCAAAAATGAATGGAATCAATGAACGAAAATCATCGAAATCCGACTCCATAGACGAGCATGACGACGATATGACAATAACTGAAGACGACGTTCTAACTGCACCGAGAGATCTACCAGATTTACGAATAAAAGTTGAAAAAGGAGACCTCATAAAGCAGCAGAGCAAGGACATATCTACGTCTGACGAAATGGTGTTCGCTGTTACTCCAACAGGGTTAGAACGCATCAGCTTCGATAAATACTGGAAAGGTGAACCTAGCATTGAAAAAACTAGCTTAGAGAAAGTAAAAAGCGACGAAAGTTGGAAGGAATGTCTGAACACACCTACAGACGAAGTGGCAAATTATTTCGATGCAAACACAAAAGTTACCGTCCACGAAAATACAAACCTACTGTACATCGATCACGAAATAGACGGTTACGAAACTTGCTTGGAAGAAGACTCATCGTCTCTTAAAAACGGTCATAAAATCGACATCAAAGTGGACGATAAACAAAACAAAGATGAAACAAACTTTGCGAACGAGGACGACAGCCCAGACGAAGTCTCGCATTACCCTTACGTGCAAGAGCACATCATAAAACAAATGCAATCATTAAGAATAGAACCGATTAACGTGAACATTGCTAAGAAAAAACGGAGTCCGACACGAGATAAACCCAAGCCACCTAAAAGCCTTCCATGTGTAGAATATTATAACGATCAAGCCGAATGTTTGAAAGAAATCCGGCAAAAAAAGCTCGAAGAAGAAGAACGCAAGCACAAAGAGGAGCAGAAAAAGCTGCTCGAATCGAATATAGCTGTTATGGAAAAGAAGCGTCATCTGAAAAAACAGGAGCCTAGTGAGGAATCGACTGATTTGGACAATTACGTATCAGGGTGTCATAAGTGTTTTCTGGAGAACTACGCATATGAAATTACTAAGGCTTACATTGCCGAAGCGAGTGCGTGCAAGTACTGTGAAGTGATTCGTGATATGCTAGACGTTCCTAAAGTGATACCTTCAAGACGGATGTCGGCACCGGCGCTGGTCAACCTGGAGAGCACCTCGGAGACAGATGAAGAGGATCTCCTGATGGTACCAGTCGTGAAAGACAGGAGAAAGTCGGCAGGACCGCTCAAGTTTATAGTGCCTTCGAGAAGACCTAGGTAAGCTTACATTATTTTAAAAGTTTTAGTACTTAGAGATAAAGTATTGCGATGTCTTGTAAAATCTTTGGTACGCTTTTTTTTTCTATGATAAATATCAAAAAGCAACGATATAGCCAGAAAAGCCCAAAAAAGCCCTAAAAGCAATGATGAGACGACATATTTTTTTATATATTATGATAGTCTAGCGTTTGACCCCTATCTCGCTTAGTGCTAAGCGTTGATGTAGTCGAAAATATTAAACACGCTAGGGCCGAGAATACTCTGACTTTCAAGAGCTGTATACTGCCGAAACACGTAAAGTTTTGGCGGCAAATTTTCTCCTTGATGGTGGTGAGCTACTTTTTTGGTAGCAAGTCAGGCGAAACATCGAGGATTTGAACCGGCGACCTCCCACTTAGATAGATGTTCACGAGCGAAACTTACCACGGACTGCATTATATCATAGGGGTGAGTGGAAATACAAACGAGACCTTCTACCGAGCAGTGGTATCAAATTATATTATAAAAGCCAAATTCGTTTGTTGCCAGCCAGTTAAATATAATTATTTAAGATAGTGGTCAAGCGTTAGGTCTTAATCTATATCTGACGTGAGCATGAAAATATAGAAAAAAAGAAATTAAAGCTACAAGTACATACCCATGTGAGTAAATGTATTTTCTTATTTATAATATTGTTGTAGATAACAGCCAAGTTCAATACTCAATATATTCTAACAATAGCATACAAATAGAAACAGAATGCACTGAAAGGAGATTTCCTGTAGAACGTGAACATTAATGCGATGATGCCCTACAAAGGCCGGGCTTAGATGTATCTGTTTAAACAAGAACAAATCCTACACAAACGAAAATACGCTCTATTGTTTACTAGACAAAGTAGAATTTGAGTGAGAACGATAGTGGCCTTTACCCAAACAAAGTAGTTCATGCTGAAATAAAATGAATTGTAAAGGAATAAGATAGTGTTTTGATTGTTGAAAGAAGACGTGATAAAATTATGGTCTTCATTCCAAGTTCAACTCGTTGGAGAATCGAAAGAACTACGCGTGAAATTTAAATATTTGTGTTTACAGATTTTGTCGTATTTCTTGTTGTTGCAATAAAATCATTGTGGTGATGATGGCAAGGGTCCTTTTTAAGGTACCAACGGAACCTATTACTGAGACTTCGCTGTCCGTTCGTCCGTCCGTCGGCCAGAGGGCTGTATCTCCTAAAACCTAGTAACTAAACGTAATATATAGAGACACTTGAAAAATTTCCAAAGTATGCGTTATTATAGCCGCTCTAACAACAAATACTAAAAACCGAATAAAGTTAAACATTAGAGGCGGTCCCCATTCTAGAAGAGTTTTTTTGCAGGCGTTGTTCTCTTGATCTTATTAAATATTGTATTGTGGTACGGAACCCTACTTATGCAAGTCTGACGCGCAGTTGGCTTATTTAATTAATTTTATACGAGTATGGGTATCAAAATCTATCAAAGGTAAGAGCAGTGTGGACAATTTGTACTTAGCGGTAATTTGTCGGAGTGACCAGTAAAGTAATGAGCTGAATTCTCGGAGGAATGTTTTATACAAAACTATCATGACATCGCATGGTTATATTATGGAGTACTTACGATAAATACGAGTAGTTCTATTTATTCTTACTACGTCACTAAAAAAGCGATTTTTCAAATTCAGACTTGGAGAACAGCGTCATAAGGGAATGTTGTGGAGTGGTAGAAGATGTAGTGACAAAAATAGAGAAAGGGATGCTTAGATGGTTTGGAAATCTAGAGAAGATGGATGAAGAATGACTGATGAAACAGATTTATAAGACGAATGTGGATGGGCCACCCGGTAGAGGCCGACTTAGGCGAACGTATCACGACCAGATCGGAGACGTTTTAAAGAAAGGAAAATGTATGAAGGCGCTCATGAAAATCGAAAAACGAAAGAGGTATGTCAGGATCGTAGCATGTGGAAAGAAGTATTCTCTGCCTACCCCAACGCAAAAAAGGCGTGGTTTTAGATATTAATGTATGTAAATTCGAACTTGGTAAAAATATTTTTGTAAATTGTTAAACACAATTCAAAATTTACACCTATATATTACATACATACATTTGTGTAACAATTTACAAAAATATAAAGTGTGTAACACTTCAAGAAACATAATATTTGGTCAAAATATATCTGGATGAGCACACTTTTTGGACCTAACTTCGGTCTGGCTGATGAGTATATTTGAAAATTAGTGAAATTGTAATGTAGTTAGGGTCCAGTTACTACAAGGCACGTCAAATTATATTTAAACTAGAAGTGCCCCGCGGCTTCGCCCGCGGTAAAAACTTTTATTTACTTAAAATTTTTGTTTTGTAAAAACCTTTCTATCATAAACGAAGTAAAAGCCAAATCGGTTCAAACTTTGAACCCCCGTTTCATCCCCTTAAGGAGTGAATTTTGAAAACATCCTTTCTTAGCGAATACCTACCTGCGTTATACGTTATAATAACTACCTGCATGCCAAATTTCAGCGCAATCCGAAACAATATTTATTTCAGACTTTGTTACCCCACTTCACCCTTTTAGGGGTGGCACTTCGAAAAAGTCTGAAACACGTATTTACTTATTTATTTTTAAAAGCACTTATCAAATAGAAAAAAACTATCTAATCTTGTTTATCCATACAAACTTTGAACCCCCATTTCATCCCCTTAATGGGTGAATTTTAGAAGATTTCTCAGAGGGAACTAACGTTGTAATAACTATCTGCATGCCAAATTTCAGCGCAACCCGAAATAATATTTATTTTCAGGCTTTGGTACCCCATTTCACCCTCTTAGGGGTGGAATTTCAAAAAGGCCTTAAATACGTATTACCTTAATTTTTTTTTTTTTTATTGAAGCACATCTGTGAATTTAAGTTTCGAATAGAAAATACTATCTAATCTTGTTTCTCCATACAAACTTTGAACCCCCATTTCATCCCCTAAAGGGATGTATTTTGAAAAATCCTTTCTTAGTACACCTTTACGTACTAAGACAAATATACCATCCAAATTTCAAGGCTCTACAACCAGCGGTTTAGGCTGTGCG